>OX421498.1:27026080-28226080 GCA_949126835.1 Anisus vortex
TATAAAATTAGTTTTGAATTTATTAAAAAGGTATTCATCCATATTAAAATGTACCAATTAATTGGTTGATGAAATCTTATTGAACATGTTCCCTTTAATTTTGTTTTATATTGTGCAACAGCCAAGTCTGATTCTATTGCTAAGCCAGATTCTTTAATATATTCTTTTCATATAAGTTATATGCCTAAGATTATAAGCTAAATAAAGTAACAACATCCATGACACTGTCAATAAAATATACTTTAATTTAAATTACTATATTGTTACATACTACGACACGATACAATAGTAAATACTTAATAATAGATTTCATTTGTGTTGACTTACAGTAGACTATTACTAATTAAGGTGAAGAGGACATTGTTTACGTCTCGAGTCCACTGCGCATGCCTAGAATTGGTTGGTGGAATAAATTGAAAAATGAAAAAGTCTATATTACGCTAACTCGTGTAGACCAGACCAAAACATTTCTTTGTGATAAGATTTGACCTCCTTCCTTGACAATACACTCACAGTCACGCCCGCACACGTTCAGACATCTTCCTATAAATCCGGATATCAGTCTTGTGCTAATCTGGTATACAGGAAAATAGGGGAAAATGAACGTGAAATTGATAGGCACTGGGTGGTTCACTCACCTACAGCTAATTAATTTATAAGATTTGTTTTTCATGTTGACTTTTTTTGCTTATCAGTCTTATACTTGGAGTGATCCGAAATTGGGTTTCAATCATTTTTTCTAAAGGTGCTATCAAAATTAAAACACGAATGTAATGAACGTCACAAAAAAGCAGAGAAAGACTTTTTCATACAAAATATGTTTTGTTGATTGAAGGTACTGGCTTGTCTGGTCTTATAATAGTAAATAGGACATTTTTTAAAGTATAGGGCTCGGGAAAGTATTCCTAATGCTCTCTAAGCGCACTGCTGTGTACATATGCACTGCTGTGTACATATGCACTGCTGTGTACATATGCACTGCTGTGTACATATGCACTGCTGTGTACATATGCACTGCTGTGTACATATGCACTGCTGTGTACATATGCACTGATGTGTACATATGCACTGCTGTGTACATATGCACTGCTGTGTACATATGCACTGCTGTGTACATATGCACTGCTGTGTACATATGCACTGCTGTGTACATATGCACTGCTGTGTACATATGCACTGCTATGTACATATGCACTGCTGTGTACATATGCACTGCTGTGTACATAAATTCAATTTCATTCTTACACAGTAAAGTCTAATATATTTGTTAGAACTAGAATATTGATTCTAACATTATTTTCTGCTTATTTATCGCATCACCTTCAATATTAAAATAAGAACAATACAATCGTATAGGCGTACATGTTTTTTGTGTTCACTTTAAAATAAACTTTGCGATGAAAGAAATTTTAATTTGTTGGTAAAATTGATCACAATAAAATAATGGAACAATTTGCTAGAATGAGACCAGGACGCAAAAGACTGTTCTAATTGATTTAGATGTTATACTGTTAGGACTTCGGTTATACACAACAAAAATATTCAAGTTTTTTAAATTTAAAATATACACAACAAATAAATACGGGCATATACCGTAAATTAAAGTAAATAATTGTAATTATTTATTCTGTAAATTGGGCATTTTTCTGATATTCTCGCCCCCCTCCTACCACTGGTGTCAAAACCTGGCTACGCCGCTGGTCAGCTGTCGTCAAAAGATGTATTCATGATTAAAACACCTTTACATTATATATACTTTGTTTCATACACTACAAAAGATACAGTGTAATGTATATCTATATTTATCCTCTTTACTAGATCTTCTTTCATATAGCCCACCAGCAATCGAAATACAAGTAGTTTAAACGATCACTATTTATAGTTCCTGCTCTTTTTTCATTAATGTTTGAAGTTATCTAAGAATAGAGGCTCAGAGCTAGACTGTTTTTTTTTCCTTTGTATTAGGCGAAAGTGTTTAAAAAAAATTGTTTCCTTGTACTGAGTTGAAAGATGCATTACGTTTTAAAAAACATTGTTCACACTCTTAAAAATTGGCCGCTGAAGAACAAAGCTTCACTTGACATGTTTGCCTGGAAGACATTGATTTTAGTCTGCTTTTAAAAGCATTAGAGAAACGTGTAGAACAAATGACCGCTTTCTCACGTACTTCAATCAAGTCACGATACATTGTACTGTTTGCTATCTCCTTCTTGTCACAGTCTCACTATTCAATAGAGACGTCTTTGGGGAAAATAATGAATTCATATTTGTGACAAAGTTATGCATTTACAAGACTGACACTTATCTTATCTTAAACATTACAGACGCTCCTTCTATAAAGAAGATTATTGCTTCCCACGCTCATCCGTGGTCCGAGTCTAGTCTTGCATTTTTATTAATGTTTTAAATGATGTTAAGTTACTGGTTTTCCTAGTTTGTTCAGGCAACCCATTCCATGCCCGAATGACACTCGGGAACAAAGAGTACTTATATGCCTCTGTTCTCGCATAAGGGATAAGGAAAGTGTTTTTGTCTTTATGTTTATCTGAGCTTTGCAACAGGTACTTATGAATTATTGATGAATTCATATATTGTCGTAATCACGTATGGACAATACTGACATATTTATGGAGTAACATGGCTACAAACATTTAAACTGATAATTTATTACTTAAAAAAATATTGCCATATTCAAATACAGATAGATCTATGCCGATTCTAGACAGACAAAACTTGACATTTATTTTTGTACTTTTCCTTCCGGCGTAGCCAAGCGGCAAGAAGAGTTAAATTGTGTGTGCTTATCTAGGCAGAAATCACATCCCATGTATTATCTTTTTGTAAAAATAGTTTTGAATGATTTTTTTAAATAATTATCAGGGAACTCTCTTCGTGACTTCCGGTTTTGAATAATCGAGAAGATAAATGTATAATTATATTATGTCCGAGGTCTTCTGTATTCTGTCTAGGGTTTGGAGTCTGGTTTAGTTTGAAATAATACAATCACGGCACACGGTAAACGTTGAAATGGTTAAATAACTGTGCTTATATTCAACGACTAAATGATCAAGAAAGACTGTACACCTACTGGTTGATTATTTATTATTTCTATAACTGTGCTTATATTCAACGACTAAATGATCAAGAAAGACTGTACACCTACTGGTTGATTATTTATTATTTATATAACTGTGCTTATATACAACCACTAAATGATCAAGAAAAACTGTATACCTACTGGTTGATTATTTATTATTTCTATAACTGTGCTTATATACAACGACTAAATGATCAAGAAAGACTGTACACCTACTGGTTGATTATTTATTATTCTATAACTGTGCTTATATACAACGACTAAATGATCAAGAAAGACTGTACTCCTACTGGTTGATTATTTATTATTTCTATAACTGTGCTTATATACAACGACTAAATGATCAAGAAAGACTGTACACCTACTGGTTGATTATTTATTATTTCTATAACTGTGCTTATATACAACGACTAAATGATCAAGAAAGACTGTACACCTACTGGTTGATTATTTATTATTTCTATAACTGTGCTTATATACAACGACTAAATGATCAAGAAAGACTGTACACCTACTGGTTGATTATTTATTATTTCTATAACTGTGACGATGCATTTACTAATTAGCGATGATATTTATTAGTATGCGAAATTAATAGCGTCATCGGTATGATACTTTGCCCGCTTGATCGTAAAAATAACTTGATTGTAAATATGACCGCCATTACGATCGACTGGATTAGAAGCAGTGCCCTCACATTAGGGAGGGCAGAGGGGGCATATGCCCGGGGGTGATACTTCCAGGGGGCGGCAAATGTAGTCTAAACATAGCAAATATAGCAATAAACAAGCAGTTACAGTATGCAAAAGGGCGGCGCTGAAACTTTTGCCATGGGGCTCTAAATAAGCTTGTAAAAGCTCTGAATTAGAAGGCTGGTCACAATGTCCGTTGAACTGATTGTTTATTTAGGAATCCTTCAACGTATAGTCACTATTTGCGCTATTGTTTCAATTGACACCTGGAGTAACATGATCATTAGATAGCTATTGCTTCAGCGGTCAAAGTCGCATTTTGCATAAATATCGATTAGGTTACATATATCGCTACGCGGCCCAGATTTTGTATGAGATGATGAAAGGAATATTGGGGGACAGTCAACGTTGTCGAAAAAAAGATAATTAATCCAAAGGGTGTGTCTTTGGACAGGCTGGGTTGGACAATCTTGCATTTGACAATGTGACGGTTGAAGTTAGCACCCCTACTGGTTTTCTATTGGCTAGCGCCCGATGCCATTTTCTCAACACCACCTCTTTTAGACGAAAAAGGGGTACACCAGGATCAAATTTTACCTCGAAAAGCTAAAAGATCCGAAAGTAGCAGAAGCCTTCCAGGCGAAGATAGGAAGGAAATTTGCAGTTCTCAATATCCTAGATTCTGATTGTATGGACATGGACACATTGATCGACACCTTCAACACAGTTTTGACCGACACAGCTCAGGATATTCTTGGCAAACATAGACCGACCAAGAAACCATGGATAACATCAGACATCCTGGAGCTAAAGAAAACGAAGACAAAAGACCAGGAAGAAGCCAATAAATACAGAACAATCAACCAGGCAATTAGGAAAGGTATGAGAAGGGCAAAGAAGAACTGGGTTGAGGAACAGTGCAACGACAGTGTAGGCTAAACTTCTTAAGAAAGAACAATAGCAAAAAAAAGCATACCAATTAGTGAAAGAACTAACCACCACTAAGCACGGGCGCAACACCACCATACAAGATAAGGATGGTAGAAACCTGACTGAGGAACCGGATATCTGAAAAAGATGGACTGAATATCATTATACTTCTCCTACCTTGCACTATTTGCCACCCACACCTTGCAATCCTGGCGACGCCACTGATACTAATACATTTTTATCTCATACAATTGTTCCAGAAAATTAGAAATTAAAACTTTAAAATTACTATATAGATCTATGTAGCCTAATCGACTTAATTTTAATGTTCCACCAATTATAACGTAGTCAGCAAAATTATATTAGTCTATATATATCAGAATTATGGATGTTAAAAAGAAAGATAGGCTAAGTATTTCGAACTTTATGTGGTTGGCTACGAATAATTTTTCTGAATGAAATATTATTTTAAAAAATAACGTTGGATTCACACAATTCACTTTATTCAATGCTTCGCAAACATTACTTAGAGTCTCAAAGATAGTATAAAGTTTGTTGTTTTTAGTTATATTGCCGATCCTAGCCATCGCTTACATATGGCTTACATAACGAACCCAAGTCTCTGGCGCCTAATTTAGATGTATAGAAAAGAAAAATACATGTTCTCTGTGTAAGTTGAACAGGACAAATGTAGAATTTTGTAATACATTTGTATCATTATTTATTTCATAAAAAGGAACATTGTTGGCGTCAACTTTTCTTAACACCCCCCCTCTTTCCCATGTCAACAATTGTCAAACTTTTTCAGACCTCCCTCCCCCTATTTTGTTGATGTAATTAATGGACGTACTCCAAGGTTTTAAAACTAGAATACACAGTGTTATGTATCAAGAATAAGCAGTCAATTAAAGGGTGCTTTTTGAAAAAAAAAAACGGGGAAGGGAGCCTATAGAACGGAGTCAATTATAATGATCCTATTAGAGATAGGAAATTGAAAGAGCCTATTTAATCGAGTCAATTGAAATAATTCAGTTTAAGTGAGTCATTTAAAACCAATCAATTAAACGTTTATTATACCTAGTGCTGTTACGTAAACAGTGTATAAACTACATTTTAAAAGGTTGTTATACCTAGATCTAGTGCTGTTACATAAAGAATGTATAAACTACATTTGAAAAGTATGTTATATTTAGTGCTGTTACATAAAAAAATAATAATTTTATATTACAAACTGGCCGGATTGGGCCAAAAAAAAAAGAAAAGAAACTTTAACGACACAGTAAGATCTCATACTATTACGGACACTGCAATGGAATTCCAAACATCTATTTTGAGGATACACATTATGTAACACCTGAGCTAAAACGAGTTTGGTTTTTGTTAGTCGAGTCTTCAAATTTCCCCAAAAGATTAACTCGACTTCATTTCAGTGCTAAGTGGTACACACAAAGGTAGTGAAAAATAATCGTGAAAATGATACACACTGGCTGGTTTATTCAGCGAAAGCTAATAGTATTATTGGTTTTGCATTTTTGTTTGACGTTTTTAACAATCATTTTGAAAGACAGTGATGCTAAAATTGGTTGCAAGAATTTCGCTAAAAGTACGAACAAATTTTAAAAACATGACAGTAAAGATTGTCACAAAAAAGCAGGTAAAGAAGTATTGTTTTTTTTTTTTTACAAAGGTCTGTTTGTTTAATTTTTAGTCTTTTAGCAGTTTAAAGTAGAAATGAAAGTACTAAAAACAATTAGAATATGTTATTAAAAACTTAGATTAGATGGTTTGTTTGTGGAAAACATGAACTTGCGTTACGCGGTTAACACAGAACGTCAAATGTTAGGTTCGTCAGAGAAAAATAGATGCAATTTCTTGATCTTTTTAAAATGTTGATAAAAATTATATAATAACATTTATTGATGAATTATTGAAACGCAAAATATCTCAGTGCGAACATTGTAGATGAAATCAAATCGGCCAAGTATTTTACAATGATTGTTTACCCTCTAGAAAACAGAATCAATCAATTTTATCTGTCTTTGAAATCTGCATAAAAAAATGACAATGCAGTAGAACGGTTAATACAATTGACCTGGAACAAATACTAAATATTTTCTCAAAGTTCTTTTAACTTGGATATGTCTTTAACTCTGGGCCTTTTGTTATGGTTAGTTATAAGACGGAGCTTATAGTAGGCCTATACTTTCGGATAAAGTATTAAGTCTCCAAACAAGGTTTAGGGAGACTGCTTCCAGTGCGTCGTTCATGAACTGATGTGCACATAATTTAAGTTTAATTCTAATTGACATTGTAAACTCTAATGTCATAAATTATACTAAAAACAAAGTCTTGCAATATACAATCGTATATAATCTTTTCCGTTGAATCTAAAAAGACGTTTCAAACCTTGTTGAGCATTCAATAAATCAGAAGTAGATGCCATGTTTCAGAATTTGCAAGCACTAATAGTTACAATGCTAAGAATCGTGGATGATAAAATAAAAAACTGCACTTTTAAAGAATTGACCGAAGCACAGGTTATTCGGATAACATTTATTTCAGACAATTTTATTTCTTCTTATTTTGAGGAAAAAAAGGGCTAGATATATGAGGCTTTCAAAGTATCCATATATTTATAGAGAAATAGCATTGGTTGTGTAACATCATTTCATTTACTTCAACAATTTAAAAACGATAACAACAGAATAAGAAAAAAGCAACTTAAAAAACTCAACCTTACTATAACTATTCACAATAAGCAACATAAAGGTCATAAAACGGTAAAAGACAGAAATTCTATGAGGACATTACTAGAACGAAGCTAAACCCAGGAAGGTTGTTGTGGATGATTTAGGCGTTAAACTGTTCAGATTTATACAATACTGTAAATATTGTTGTAGTTGTTTTGTTTTTTTTGCCGACCTTTAAGATTGAAGTATTTCTCTATTAAATATACACAACAAATAAATAAATATAATCGTCATGCGATTAAATATTTGCAACTATTCATTTTTAATAAGTAATACCTTCTCCGTCAAAGCACTTAGTGCTACGATGCTTATTAAATGCGTGTCGGCACTGACTTGTGCTTCTATTTCTGCTATCCAAAGAGCTCTCCAAATGTTTGTGTCTATTATAATTAACGACAACTTCGAATAAAAACAAACAAAAAAATTTATATGTTTGTCTAAAACTAAAACTGAGTTCAACACCCAAGCAGCTGATTGAGAGAAAGAAAGAAAAAAAGAAACGGACGAGCAACAGTTTCTGTCATATATCATATAGCCGTTGTAGAGTTTCTCTTCTAACCCAAGGCAGAGTGAGAGAATGAAATGGAATAAGTAGCATCAGATGTTTTACATGTTTTATATTTCTCTTGATACAATAATCCGTCGCCTAAGGTTAAAACCATTGCTAGTTCAGATGTGTATAACGTTTCATGTATAAACAAATATTATCTTTGTATTTTAAAATACATTTTAAATACTTAAAGTACTAATGTTTGTATGTCTATACGTTTATACCCTTTTAAATATTATATATAGATACAATAATTAAATATTCCTACATTTCGGATTACATTGTAAGCAATCATAAATAAGTTCCTACTTAAACTGTACACAATCATTTCTAAGAAGAAGAATATTAAGACCACACATAGGCCTACACAACACACACGCAAAAACATACGTCATGATATAAAGACTGAGAGAGATAGGACGTGATAAAGAGAGAGTCAGAGAGATAGGACGTGATAGAGAGAGTCATAGAGATATGACGTGATAGAAAGAGTCAGAGAGATAGGACGTGATAGAGAGAGATATAGATAGGACGTGATAGAGAGAGAGTCAGAGAGATAGGACGTAATAGAGAGAGAGTCAGAGAGATAGGGCGTGATATGGAGAGTCAGAGAGATAGGACGTGATAGAGAGAGTCAGAGAGATAGGACGTGATAGAGAGAGAGTCAGAGAGATAGGACGTGATAGAGAGAGAGTCAGAGAGATAGGACGTGATAGAGAGAGAGATAGGACGTGATAGAGAGAGTCAGAGAGATTGGGCGTGATAGAGAGAGTCAGAGAGATAGGACGTGATAGAGAGAGTCAGAGAGATAGGACGTGATAGAGAGAGAGTGAGAGAGATAGGACGTGATAGAGAGAGTCAGATAGATAGGACGTGATAGGGAGAGAGTCAGAGCGATAGGACGTGATAGAGAGAGAGTCAGGGAGATAGGACGTGATAGAGAGAGAGTCAGAGAGATAGGACGTGATAGAGAGAGTCAGAGAGATAGGACGTGATAGAGAGAGAGAGTCAGAGAGATAGGACGTGATAGAGAGAGTCAGAGAGATAGGACGTAATAGAGAGAGTTAGAGAGATAGGACGTGATAGAGAGAGAGTCAGAGAGATAGGACGTGATAGGGAGAAAGTCAGAGAGATAGGACGTGATAGAGAGAGTCAGAGAGATAGGACGTGATAGAGAGAGAGAGTCAGAGAGATAGGACGTGATAGAAAGAGTCAGAGAGATAGGACGTGATAGAGAGTCAGAGAGATAGGACGTGATAGAGAGAGAGTCAGAGAGATAGGACGCGATAGGGAGAGTGTCAGAGAGATAGAACGTGATAGAAAGAGTCAAAGAGGTGGGACGTGATAGAGAGAGAGAGTCAGAGAGATAGGACGTGATAGAGAGAGAGTCAGAGAGATAGGACGTGATAGATAGAGAGTCAGAGAGATAGGACGTGATAGAGAGAGTTAGAGAGATAGGACTTGATAGATAGAATCAGAGAGATAGGACGTGATAGAGAGAGAGAGAGTCAGAGAGATAGGACGTGATAGAAAGAGTTAGAGAGATAGGACGTGATAGAGAGTCAGATAGGACGTGATAGAGAGAGAGTCGGGGAGATAGGACGCGATAGAGAGAGTCAGAGATAGGACGTGATAGAGAGAGAGAGTCGGAGAGATAGGACGTGATAGCGAGTCAAAGAGATAGGATGTGATAGAGAAAGAGTCAGAGAGATAGGACGTGATAGAGAAAGAGTCAGAGAGATAGGACTTGATAGAGAGAAAGTCAGAGGGATAGGACATTATAGAGCGTCAGAGAGATAGGACGTGATAGAGAGAGTCAGAGAGATAGGACGCTATAGAGAAAGAGTCAGAGAGATAGGACGTGATAGAGAGAGAGTCAGAGAGATAGGACATGATTGAGCGTCAGAGAGATAGGACGTGATAGAGAGAGTCAGAGAGATAGGACGTGATAGAGAAACAGTCAGAGAGATAGGATGTGATAGAGAAAGAGTCAAAGAGATTGTACGTGATAAAGAGAGTCAGAGAGATAGGACGTGATAAAGAGAGTCAGAGAGATAGGACGTGATAGAGAGAGTCAGAGAGATAGGACGTGATAAAGAGAGTCAGAGAGATAGGACGTGATAGAGAGAGTCAGAGAGATAGGACGTGATAAAGAGAGTCAGAGAATTAGGACGTGATAGAGAAAGAGTCAGAGAGATAGGACGTGAGAGAGAGAGAGTCAGAGAGATAGGACATGATAGAGCGTCAGAGAGATAGGACGTGATAGAGAGAGTCAGAGAGATAGGACGTGATAGAGAAAGAGTCAGAGAGATAGGATGTGATAGAGAAAGAGTCAGAGAGATAGGGCGTGATAAAGAGAGTCAGAGAGATAGGACGTGATAGAGAAAGAGTCAGAGAGATAGGATGTGATAGAGAAAGAGTCAGAGAGATAGGACGTGATAGTGAAAGAGTCAGAGAGATAGGACGTGATAGAGAAAGAGTCAGAGAGATAGGATGTGATAGAGAAAGAGTCAGAGAGATAGGATGTGATAGAGAAAGAGTCAGAGAGATAGGACGTGATAAAGAGAGTCAGAGAGATAGGACGTGATAGAGAAAGAGTCAGAGAGATAGGACGTGAGAGAGAGAGAGAGTCAGAGAGATAGGACATGATAGAGCGTCAGAGAGATAGGACGTGATAGAGAGAGTCAGAGAGATAGGACGTGATAGAGAAAGAGTCAGAGAGATAGGATGTGATAGAGAAAGAGTCAGAGAGATAGGGCGTGATAAAGAGAGTCAGAGAGATAGGACGTGATAGAGAAAGAGTCAGAGAGATAGGATGTGATAGAGAAAGAGTCAGAGAGATAGGACGTGATAGAGAAAGAGTCAGAGAGATAGGACGTGATAGAGAAAGAGTCAGAGAGATAGGATGTGATAGAGAAAGAGTCAGAGAGATAGGATGTGATAGAGAAAGAGTCAGAGAGATAGGACGTGATAAAGAGAGAGTCAGAGAGATAGGACGTGATAGAGAGAGAGTCAGAGAGATTAGGCGTGATAGAGAGAGTCAGAGAGATAGGACGTGATAGAGAGAGTCAGAAGGATAGGACGTGATAGAGAGAGAGATAGGACGTGATAGAGATAGTCAGAGAGATAGGACGTGATAGAGAGAGAGTCAGAGAGATAGGACGTGATAGAGAGAGAGTCAGAGAGATTGGGCGTGATAGAGAGAGTCAGAGAGATAGGATGTGATAGAGAGAGTCAGAGAGATAGGACGTGATAGAGAGAGAGTGAGAGAGATAGGACGTGATAGAGAGAGTCAGAGAGATAGGACGTGATAGGGAGAGAGTCAGAGCGATAGGACGTGATAGAGAGAGAGTCAGAGAGATAGGACGTGATAGAGAAAGAGTCAGAGAGATAGGACGTGATAGAGAAAGAGTCAGAGAGATAGGATGTGATAGAGAAAGAGTCAGAGAGATAGGATGTGATAGAGAAAGAGTCAGAGAGATAGGACGTGATAAAGAGAGAGTCAGAGAGATAGGACGTGATAGAAAGAGAGTCAGAGAGATTGGGCGTGATAGAGAGAGTCAGAGAGATAGGACGTGATAGAGAGAGTCAGAAGGATAGGACGTGATAGAGAGAGAGATAGGACGTGATAGAGATAGTCAAAGAGATAGGACGTGATAGAGAGAGAGTCAGAGAGATAGGACGTGATAGAGAGAGAGTCAGAGAGATTGGGCGTGATAGAGAGAGTCAGAGAGATAGGACGTGATAGAGAGAGTCAGAGAGATAGGACGTGATAGAGAGAGAGTGAGAGAGATAGGACCTGATAGAGAGAGTCAGAGAGATAGGACGTGATAGGGAGAGAGTCAGAGCGATAGGACGTGATAGAGAGAGAGTCAGAGAGATAGGACGTGATAGAGAGAGAGTCAGAGAGATAGGACGTGATAGAGAGAGTCAGAGAGATAGGACGTGATAGAGAGAGAGAGTCAGAGAGATAGGACGTGATAGAGAGAGTCAGAGAGATAGGACGTAATAGAGAGAGTTAGAGAGATAGGACGTGATAGAGAGAGAGTCAGAGAGATAGGACGTGATAGGGAGAAAGTCAGAGAGATAGGACGTGATAGAGAGAGTCAGAGAGATAGGACGTGATAGAGAGAGAGAGTCAGAGAGATAGGACGTGATAGAAAGAGTCAGAGAGATAGGACGTGATAGAGAGTCAGAGAGATAGGACGTGATAGAGAGAGAGTCAGATAGATAGGACGTGATAGAGAGAGAGTCAGAGAGATAGGACGTGATAGGGAGAGTCAGAGAGATAGAACGTGATAGAAAGAGTCAGAGAGGTGGGACGTGATAGAGAGAGAGAGTCAGAGAGATAGGACGTGATAGAGAGAGAGTCAGAGAGATCGGACGTGATAGATAGAGAGTCAGAGAGATAGGACGTGATAGAGAGAGTTAGAGAGATAGGACTTGATAGATAGAATCAGAGAGATAGTACGTGATAGAGAGAGAGAGTCAGAGAGATAGGACGTGATAGAAAGAGTTAGAGAGATAGGACGTGATAGAGAGTCAGATAGGACGTGATAGAGAGAGAGTCGGGGAGATAGGACGCGATAGAGAGAGTCAGAGATAGGACGTGATAGAGAGAGAGAGTCAGAGAGATAGGACGTGATAGCGAGTCAAAGAGATAGGATGTGATAGAGAAAGAGTCAGAGAGATAGGACGTGATAGAGAAAGAGTCAGAGAGATAGGACGTGATAGAGAGAGAGTCAGAGGGATAGGACATTATAGAGCGTCAGAGAGATAGGACGTTATAGAGAGAGTCAGAGAGATAGGACGCTATAGAGAAAGAGTCAGAGAGATAGGACGTGATAGAGAGAGAGTCAGAGAGATAGGACATGATTGAGCGTCAGAGAGATAGGACGTGATAGAGAAAGTCAGAGAGATAGGACGTGATAGAGAAAGAGTCAGAGAGATAGGATGTGATAGAGAAAGAGTCAGAGAGATTGTACCTGATAAAGAGAGTCAGAGAGATAGGACGTGATAAAGAGAGTCAGAGAGATAGGACGTGATAGAGAGAGTCAGAGAGATAGGACGTGATAAAGAGAGTCAGAGAGATAGGACGTGATAGAGAGAGTCAGAGAGATAGGACGTGATAAAGAGAGTCAGAGAGATAGGACGTGATAGAGAAAGAGTCAGAGAGATAGGACGTGAGAGAGAGAGAGTCAGAGAGATAGGACGTGATAGAGAGAGTCAGAGAGATAGGACGTGATAGAGAAAGAGTCAGAGAGATAGGATGTGATAGAGAAAGAGTCAGAGAGATAGGGCGTGATAAAGAGAGTCAGAGAGATAGGACGTGATAGAGAAAGAGTCAGAGAGATAGGATGTGATAGAGAAAGAGTCAGAGAGATAGGACGTGATAGAGAAAGAGTCAGAGAGATAGGACGTGATAGAGAAAGAGTCAGAGAGATAGGATGTGATAGAGAAAGAGTCAGAGAGATAGGATGTGATAGAGAAAGAGTCAGAGAGATAGGACGTGATAGGGAGAGAGTCAGAGCGATAGTACGTGATAGAGAGAGAGTCAGAGAGATAGGACGTGATAGAGAGAGAGTCAGAGAGATAGGACGTGATAGAGAGAGTCAGAGAGATAGGACGTGATAGAGAGAGAGAGTCAGAGAGATAGGACGTGATAGAGAGAGTCAGAGAGATAGGACGTAATAGAGAGAGTTAGAGAGATAGGACGTGATAGAGAGAGAGTCAGAGAGATAGGACGTGATAGGGAGAGAGAGTCAGAGAGATAGGACGTGATAGAAAGAGTCAGAGAGATAGGACGTGATAGAGAGTCAGAGAGATAGGACGTGATAGAGAGAGAGTCAGATAGATAGGACGTGATAGAGAGAGAGTCAGAGAGATAGGACGTGATAGGGAGAGAGTCAGAGAGATAGAACGTGATAGAAAGAGTCAGAGAGGTGGGACGTGATAGAGAGAGAGAGTCAGAGAGATAGGACGTGATAGAGAGAGAGTCAGAGAGATAGGACGTGATAGATAGAGAGTCAGAGAGATTGTACGTGATAAAGAGAGTCAGAGAGATAGGACGTGATAAAGAGAGTCAGAGAGATAGGACGTGATAGAGAGAGTCAGAGAGATAGGACGTGATAAAGAGAGTCAGAGAGATAGGACGTGATAGAGAGAGTCAGAGAGATAGGACGTGATAAAGAGAGTCAGAGAGATAGGACGTGATAGAGAAAGAGTCAGAGAGATAGGACGTGAGAGAGAGAGAGAGTCAGAGAGATAGGACATGATAGAGCGTCAGAGAGATAGGACGTGATAGAGAGAGTCAGAGAGATAGGACGTGATAGAGAAAGAGTCAGAGAGATAGGATGTGATAGAGAAAGAGTCAGAGAGATAGGGCGTGATAAAGAGAGTCAGAGAGATAGGACGTGATAGAGAAAGAGTCAGAGAGATAGGATGTGATAGAGAAAGAGTCAGAGAGATAGGACGTGATAGAGAAAGAGTCAGAGAGATAGGACGTGATAGAGAAAGAGTCAGAGAGATAGGATGTGATAGAGAAAGAGTCAGAGAGATAGGATGTGATAGAGAAAGAGTCAGAGAGATAGGACGTGATAGAGAGAGTCAGAGAGATAGGACGTGATATAGAAAGAGTCAGAGAGATAGGACGTGATAGAGAGAGTCAGAGAGATAGGACGTGATAGAGAAAGAGTCAGAGAGATAGGATGTGATAGAGAAAGAGTCAGAGAGATAGGACGTGATAGAGAGAGTCAGAGAGATAGGACGTGATAAAGAGAGTCAGAGAGATAGAACGTGATAGAGAGAGTCAGAGAGATAGGACGTGATAGAGAGAGTGTCAGGGAGATAGGACGTGATAGAGAGAGTCAGAGAGATAGGACGTGATAAAGAGAGTCAGAGAGATAGGACGTGATAGAGAGAGTGTCAGAGAGATAGGACATAGGGGATAATGAGTTTGGGTGAATTAATCGCAGGTGACAAAGCGTTTTGGTTTTTTGTTTTAGCAAGCACAATATTATTCCCAATCTATTATCATAAAATTTCCAGACGTTAATTTATACATTACATTTCTACCAAACAGGTGGGAAGAATGGTCATTTTAAAATATAAATATATTTCTAAATTTAGACAACTTTTTAGAATAAAATAAAAAAAAAACATTATACAGTTTTTAATCTGTGAATAAAAATACACCGAAGACTAATTCATGGAGCTATTTTCGTGCTACAAGTATAGCCCAACAGGACAAAACTAGAGGTAAAAGTGTAGAAATATTTATAGACAAATATCCCGTTTAGTTTGTGTAGGCGGATTTAATGAAACTTTATGTGAATCTTTGAGTCGCCAGTGGGGAATGAACAAAGTGGCGCGTGCTTAAATAAGTTAACCTAACATAGCCAGGCTAACTAAATGACATTTCCACATTGACGAATGGTGGGTTCCTGTGGGAACAAATAGACTCAAGAAATTTTGCAATCCAAATGTGCAGCTTTGTTTTACATTTAATTTTAAATATCTTGTTAGTTGATTTTGTTTGCGCACACACTGTCCACTCTAATTTTGCACACGTCTTACAAACTTAATTCACACATGTCCTACGCACTTCCCAATAACTACCCACAAACAAGTCCTACACATTTATCACTTACTTCGAACACGAAACCCACACATTTGTTTTTCGCACACACGTCTTACACACTTCTAACTTACTTCCCACGTACGTCCTACACACTTCTAACTTACTTCCCGCTTACGTCCTACAAACTTCCAACTTACTTCCTACATACGTCCTACATACTTCCAACTTACTTCCTACATACGACCTACATACTTCCAACTTACTTCCTACATACGACCTACATACTTCCAACTTACTTCCTACATACAACCTACATACTTCCAACTTACTTTTCACATACGTCCTACACACTTCTAACTTACTTCCCGCTTACGTCCTACATACTTCCAACTTACTTCCTACATACGTCCTACATACTTCCAACTTACTTCCTACATACGTCTTACACACTTCTAGCTTACTTCCCACATACGTCCTACATACTTCAAAATTACTTCCTACATACGACCTACATACTTCCAACTTACTTTTCACATACGTCCTACACACTTCTAACTTACTTCCCGCTTACGTCCTACATACTTCCAACTTACTTCCTACATACGTCTTACACACTTCTAGCTTACTTCCCACATACGTCCTACATACTTCCAACTTACTTCCTACATACGTCCTACATACTTCCAACTTACTTCCTACATACGACCTACACACTTCTAACTTGCTTCCCACTTACGTACTATACATTTTTAATGTACTTCCCACGTTCCTCCTACACACTTCTAACTTACTTCCCACGTACGTCCTACATACTTCCAACTTACTTCCTACATACGTCTTACACACTTCTAGCTTACTTCCCACATACGTCCTACATACTTCCAACTTACTTCCTACATACGTCCTACATACTTCCAACTTACTTCCTACATACGACCTACATACTTCCAACTTACTTTTCACATACGTCCTACACACTTCTAACTTACTTCCCGCTTACGTCCTACATACTTCCAACTTACTTCCTACATACGTCTTACACACTTCTAGCTTACTTCCCACATACGTCCTACATACTTCCACCTTACTTCCTACATACGTCCTACATACTTCCAACTTACTTCCTACATACGACCTACACACTTCTAACTTGCTTCCCACTTACGTACTATACATTTTTAATGTACTTCCCACGTTCCTCCTACACACTTCTAACTTACTTCCCACGTACGTCCTACACACTTCTAACTTGCTTCCCACTTACGTACTATTCATTTTTAATTTACTTCCCACGTACGTCCTACACACTTCTAACTTACTTCCCACGTTCGTCTTACACACTTTTAACTTACTTCCCACTTACGTCCTACACACTACTAACTTACTTCTCACGTTCGTCCTACATACTTCTAACTTACTTCCTACATACGTTGCGTCCTTCAGCTTTCTAACTTACTTGCCACATACGTCCTACACTCTTCTAACTTACTTTCAACATACGTACTACACACTTCTAGCTTTCTGTCAATATACGTACTACACACTTCTAACTTACTTTCAACATACGTACTACACACTTCTAACTTACTTTCAACATCGTACTACACACTTCTAACTTACTTTCAACATACGTACTACACACTTCTAACTTACTTTCAACATACGTACTACACACTTCTAACTTACTTTCAACATAAATACTACACACTTCTAACTTACTTTCAACATACGTACTACACACTTCTAGCTTTCTGTCAACATACGTACTACACACTTCTAACTTTCTGTCAACATACGTACTACACACTTCTAATTTTCTGTCAACATACGTCCTACACACTTCTAACTTACTTTCAACATACGTCCTACACACTTCTAACTTACTTTCAACATACGTACTACACACTTCTAGCTTTCTGTCAACATACGTCCTACACACTTCTAACTTACTTTCAACATACGTCCTACACACTTCTAACTTACTTTCAACATACGTACTACACACTTCTAGCTTTCTGTCAACATACGTCCTACACACTTCTAACTTACTTTCAACATACGTCCTACACACTTCTAACTTACTTTCAACATACGTACTACACACTTCTAGCTTTCTGTCAACATACGTCCTACACACTTCTAACTTACTTTCAACATACGTCCTACACACTTCTAACTTACTTTCAACATACGTACTACACACTTCTAGCTTTCTGTCAACACACGCCCTACACACTTCTAACGCACTTTCAACATACGTACTACACACTTCTAACTTACTTTCAACATACGTACTACACACTTCTAACTTACTTTCAACATACGTACTACACACTTCTTACTTACTTTCAACATACGTCCTACACACTTCTAACTTACTTTTAACATACGTACTACACACTTCTAGCTTTCTGTCAACACACGCCCTACACACTTCTAACTTACTTTCAACATACGTACTACACACCCCTAACTTTCTGTCAACATACGTACTACACACTTCTAACTTACTTTCAACATACGTACTACACACTTCTAACTTTCTGTCAACATACGTACTACACACTTCTAACTTACTTTCAACATACGTACTACACACTTCTAACTTACTTTCAACATACGTACTACACACTTCTAACTTACTTTCAACATACGTACTACACACTTCTAACTTTCTGTCAACATACGTACTACACACTTCTAACTTACTTTCAACATACGTACTACACACGTCTAGCTTTCTGTCAACATACGTACTACACACTTCTAACTTACTTTTAACATACGTACTACACACTTCTAACTTACTTTCAACATACGTACTACACACTTCTAGCTTACTTTCAACATACGTACTACACACTTCTAACTTACTTTCAACATACGTCCTACACACTTCTAACTTACTTTCCACACAAATCCTACACACTTCTAACTTACTTTCCACACAAATCCTACATACTTCTAACTTACTTTCCACACAAATCCTACATACTTCTAACTTACTTTCCACACAAATCCTACATACTTCTAGCTTACTTTCCACACAAATCCTACATACTTCTAACTTACTTTCCACACAAATCCTACATACTTCTAACTTACTTTCCACACAAATCCTACACACTTCTAACTTACTTTCCACACAAATCCTACACACTTCTAACTTACTTTCCACACAAATCCTACATACTTCTAACGTACTTCACACAAGTCCTACATACTTCTAACTTACTTTCAACATACGTACTACACACTTCTAACTTACTTTCAACATACGTACTACACACTTCTAACTTACTTTCAACATACGTACTACACACTTCTAGCTTTCTGTCAACATACGTACTACACACTTCTAACTTACTTTTAACATACGTACTACACACTTCTAACTTACTTTCAACATACGTACTACACACTTCTAGCTTACTTTCAACATACGTACTACACACTTCTAACTTACTTTCAACATACGTCCTACACACTTCTAACTTACTTTCCACACAAATCCTACACACTTCTAACTTACTTTCCACACAAATCCTACATACTTCTAACTTACTTTCCACACAAATCCTACATACTTCTAACTTACTTTCCACACAAATCCTACATTTTTCTAGCTTACTTTCCACACAAATCCTACATACTTCTAACTTACTTTCCACACAAATTCTACATACTTCTAACTTACTTTCCACACAAATCCTACACACTTCTAACTTACTTTCCACACAAATCCTACACACTTCTAACTTACTTTCCACACAAATCCTACATACTTCTAACGTACTTCACACAAGTCCTACATACTTCTAACTTTCTTTCCACAAAAGTCCTACACACTTGTAACTTGCCACACAAGTACTACACACCACTAACTTACTTTCCACACAAATCCTACACACTTCTAACTTACTTTCCACACAAATCCTACATACGTCTAACTTACTTTCCACACAAATCCTACATACTTCTAACTTACTTTCCACACAAATCCTACATACTTCTAGCTTACTTTCCACACAAATCCTACATACTTCTAACTTACTTTCCACACAAATCCTACATACTTCTAACTTACTTTCCACACAAATCCTACACACTTCTTACTTACTTTCCACACAAATCCTACACACTTCTAACTTACTTTCCACACAAATCCTACATACTTCTAACGTACTTCACACAAGTCCTACATACTTCTAACTTGCTTTCCACACAAATCCTACATACTTCTAGCTTACTTTCCACACAAATCCTACATACTTCTAACTTACTTTCCACACAAATCCTACATACTTCTAACTTAATTTCCACACAAATCCTACACACTTCTTACTTACTTTCCACACAAATCCTACACACTTCTAACTTACTTTCCACACAAATCCTACATACTTCTAACGTACTTCACACAAGTCCTACATACTTCTAACTTGCTTTCCACAAAAGTTCTACACACTTGTAACTTGCCACACAAGTACTACACACCACTCACTTACTTCCCATCCACGTACTACACACTACTCACTTCCATTGTACTACAAAGTATAATTTCACACACCTTATTTCTGAAAACTTATAAAGACTGTTGCCATTTATTCCACAAACTTTAAATTGCTTACAAAAGAAAGGCAGTTGATGTGTGTATAAAATTTGGTGCTGTCTGAATCAATATCTTTTTCATATCTTATATGTTACAACATATATGTTTATATGTTCTATAAAGAAGATTATTGCGTCCTACGTTAATCCATAGTCCGCGTCTAGTCTTGCATTTTTAATCTTATCCCTCTAATATGTTCTTAGCATTACAATAGATACAAAATTGCAATGATCAAAAATCCATTTTACAGGCGCACTCTTAGAACAAACTTATAGGTTTATAGAGGAGAATACATTTAGTCAGAGCATTTTCGGTCTTGTATTGACAGTACACAGGTTGAAGGGGACAATATGGTGTGACTTCAGCAAACAAAAGAATGACTTTGTGCCAAGGTCATGGCATAGAAAACATCTTAAGACAAATAACATTGTCTCTACTAGCCAAAGTCAAGTCAAAGTGTGACCATTGAAATCGGGAGATATGGATTAGTGAGTGTTTACACCTCCCCCTCCCCCTTCGTCCACCGCTCGACACACCACACCGACCATATTGGTTGCCAGTTCTATTTCACTTCTATCCACAAAGGTCTATCAATCTTCTAATCTCACAGCAGACCACATAATAGGCTAGAGTTTCTTAACTGCTTTTTGAACGAGGCTTGGAGTAGCTCATATCAAATACTTTAGCAACTTGATATAGTTTGTACTTATTCACAACAGTTTTCGCCTTAAATAAAACTACATTACTATTCAATTCGTTTATATTAGTTTTAATTTTTTTTTTAAATGTAATGACCGTATAATATTCCTAGAACTTGGAATACAATCGTGATACAGTGTAGGTTAACTTTAAATACAACTGTAAGATCTTAAAGGAAAAAAAAAGTTTTAAATACATTGAATATTTCCACGACAACTCGTTTACAGACTTTTCGTCCATTACACTTCGCCTACGGAAAGTAGGTCTACCGACATTAAGTCTACCACGACAACTCGTATACTGACGTATACCGACACTTGGTCTAATGCGACACTTCGTCTATCCACACATCGTCTATTGCGACGTTTCGTCTACCGCGACAGTTCGTCTATCGGGGAATTCGTCTACCGCGACAGTTCGTCTACAACGACAGCCTAAGTCATCGATGGCGAACCTATGGTACGCATGCTACAGCTGGCACGCAGGGCCATTTCTATCATTTTAAGTCGATGAAAGCACTTGCCTTTGCACTTCTTACTTTGTTTCTTTGTTTGGGTCATCTTACGATTGTGAGCAGCTGTTTGTAATTGTGTAATTGTAATATATAAATAATGTTTTCATTTACTACAGTTCATGTTTTTTTTTATATAAAAGACTGTTTGTATCATTCAAAGATCTGTTAATTTGTTGTTCTTTTTGGACAAAAAATGTTATAATTAGTTCGGACAACTGAATGAGCTGTTTTATTTCTTAAGTAAAACCTCAGTATTTTGTATTAATCACTGTGTTGACACGTTGAAAGAAATAAGTTGGTCTTGTATTGCACTTTGGGCACGCGGTATTAAAATGGCCTAAGTCTACAAATAATATCGTCTGTACGCCTAAGGGGGCGTCCATTCATTATGCCAACAAATTTTAGGCAATTTTTACCGCCCCCTTCCCCTTGTCAACAACTTTCAAACTTTCAGAGAAGTTGTGCTCCCTTGCCCCCCCCCCCCCTCTCCATCCGTCCGTAGTAAGTCCGGACCCCTTTGTTTTTATTTTGTTCAAATCGAAAATGAGAGAGTAGACCACGTGAGACATATAGGTAGGTATTTTTAAACTTAAAACCGATTTCCGGTTTTATTGGAATTTTGGGGGGAAATCATTCAAATATGGCGTCCCAGGTTTATTTTGTTGTTTTTTTGTTCTCGAAGAAATATTTTAAAACTAGCCAATGTTTGATTTCTTAACATTAAATGCCTTGAAAATAATAGATATTTAATTTGTTATAGGCCCAGGCCTGGATGAACCATTAGGCAAACAAGGCACGTGTCTAGTTTGGGGGGCACCACAAGGCCTCAAGAAAATGTGTATATTGTAAAAGCTAAGAGCAGAAAAATAACGAATTATTTAGTTTCAGTTAAACAACAGGTGGAACAGGATTTTACTGACACCATCAATCCTCTTGATAAGTCTACTATAGGCAGAGGCGTATTTAGGCATGTTCCACATGTTCCTATGGAACAGGGACCGCCACACATTCAAAAAAAATAATTTTAGTCTTTTCTTTCGGCAATTAGAATAGTGCTATTGTAGAAGCGCTTAATGAATAAATACTGGGAATAGGAAATCACATTTGATTGTTAAGTGACACTGGCAGGGTCAAGTCCACGAGGGGGCCACCACATAAATTTGGCCTTTGTGAACAGGGCCCCCAAAATCCTAAATACGGCCTTGACTGGCTGTTCTAAGAAAATATTGCAAATATTGTGAAATACAGAGGTCAGCCCTACGATAACGCAGCTAATATGTATGTGTGCTACAAGGGCATGCAGAAAAAAATTATAGAGGAAAATGAGTTTCTTTATATATATACCCTGTCCTGCCCATTCACTAAATCTGGTAGGCAGAAGTGCCGTTGACTCTTGTTTAGAAGCAGTAAACTTCTTCCATACAGTGCAACTGATCTATACTTTTTTTCTCACCTTCAACCAACTGATGGAAGATTCTGAAAGGATGCCTTGTGAATGAAAAGTTGGTAAAATCTCTTTCCGAGACCAGATGGGAAGCACTTGCTGTTGCAACTGAAGCTATTCTAAAGTTTCATCCTCAGATTATAGACGCGTTATAATGTTTACATGAAGACCAGTCACGGAAAGGGTACACTAGAAGAGAAGCAGAAAATATTGAAAAGAAGATGCAAGAATTAGAATTTGCTCTCATGCTTGTCTTTTGGGAAGAAGTGTTACAACATTTTCACAGGGTCAGTCGAGCTCTACAAAATGAGCACGTGAACTTGAAAACATGTGCTGATTTGTATTATTCACTAGCAGATTACTTGCACGAATCTAGGAATGAATTTGAAAGATTTGAAGAAGCTGCAAAAGAAATAACACCAGGTGAGGATTATAAGTCAACTTTGACCCGTAGTAAACGAAAGACAGTGGTCATTGATGGTGATGCCCCTGAGGTATCTCTGAATGCCAGAGACAAATTTCGTATATCTGCTTTCTACGCCATTGTTGACACACTTGAGACAGAGATGATTAGACGAGGACATGTATACAATGATATAGCAGTTCGATTTTCTTGCTTATCCTGAAGATCGGAACAATAATTTATATATTGAACTACAAAATTTCCACTCATATATTTAAGTTTGGTGCATCAAAATCTGAAAACAACACGTTCAGTCATGCACAATTATACAACCCAATAACAACCTGTTGCAAAGCTCAGATAAACATAAGGATAAAAACACTTTCCTTATCCCTTATGCGAGAAAAAATGCATTGGTACTATTTCTTCCCAAGTGGCATTCGGGCATGGAATGGGTTGCCTGAACATACCAGGAAAACCAGTAACTTAACATCATTTAAAACATTAATAAAAATGCAAGACTAGACTCGGACCACAGTTGAGCGTAGGACACAATTATCTTCTTTATAGAAGGAGCGTCTGTAATGTATACGAAAAGATAAGGTAATAGTTAGAGACAACATCAAGCGTGCTTTTCCAAATGTAAAAATCGCCTTGCGCATATTTGAAACATTTATGGTTACGAACTTTTCAACTGAGAGCTCTTTTTCTCAGTTGAAACGTACAGAAAATCCAAGTAGATCGACAATGAAACAAGAAAGGCTTGATTCCTTATCTCTGCTGACAGGACCGGCTCTATGGCTTTTGAAGCCCTTGGCGAAAACAAATTCTGCGCCCTCATTAAAGTGCCTTCGGCGGGAAGGAACTGAGTATGCCTAGTGTTAGGTCATACTTTCCTATTTTCTAAGACAACTTAAATAAAATACCCTTCGCCTTTCACTACCTAGATCTAGTAATTCGTCTGCCTATGCTAGTACTAAACTTTAATTTAGTTTATATTTTTAAATACCCAAATTAAAAAAACAAATCCTCAATTATGCGCCCCCCCCCCCCTCAAATTTTGCGCCCTAGGCGGCCGCCTAGTTTGCCTATATGGATAAGCCGGCACTGTCTGCTGATGATTGAGGCAGACTTGTTGCGCAAAATTAACTTTGATTATGTACTCAAAAACTTTGCCAGATCTAAATCTCGAAAAAAGAACTTTAAATGTAAATGTGTGCTCTCTCTCTGACTATCTCATCTATTAAATAAAATGCAGTATTTTTGTGTATTATTAGTACAAAATTAATTAACAATTAATTTTAATACAGAAATACCTTATTGTAGGTTTTACATGAATGATAGTAGAACAAACATATGCGTTAACAACTGTGTTTCTTTGTTAGTTTTTTTGCATAATATTGAACATACCAGCGGTCAGTGAAGGATCGGGGGCCCGGGGCAAAATGCGTCACGCATGTGGGTTTGGGCCTAGGGCACCAAGATGGCTTAATCCGGCCCTGCATAGGCCACTTCGAGTCTAGGTCTATCGTTGTTTGTTCAAATCCCAAATATTGCTTCCGATACACAAACAACAACAAACGCAGATTTTAAGTGAACATTAACGCGAGTCTGTGGCACATTTGAGAAGCAAAACCTTTGCCGCCGCTCAAAACGCAAGAATGTGATTTAAATTAGGAAGCAATTTTTACTTGTGATAGTGAATAGTAGCATTTACAATGTTACATAGTATTCACTGTCCGTTACTGGCAAAATTATCAGGAAACATTTATAAATTTGTAAACAACATAAATCATAGAATTCAAGTGAAAATTTGGTTCAATTTCATAAAAATGCAAAATACAGAAAAATCCTTTCAATTCCAATTCTGAATCGAGTTGTATGCCATTCACTTGGAATTGTTGTCTCAAAAAAGATTTCGTTATTTCTTTTGAACGCTTTTTTGCATTATTCTCAACCCTTTTTATCTATGATGTTTCCAGCTTGTTGACAGAACTATTAGTCTAGTTATTAGCCACTACAGATTGAACAATTTTTATTTTATTATCAATAAAAAGGCGATTGCCTCTAACCGTGTCGGACAACGTGATCTCGGAAGCCCCAATTTTGATCGAATAGCGATCTTCCGAAGACTAACATCCGAACCACAGATAATTGCCTCTGTTTTGTCCTCATTTAAGTCTGTTGCAGCCATCCATGCCTAAACTGTTTGACATCACTCCTCCACATCACCAACAGCACCACAGGCAGACGAATCATGACGTTTGACATCACTCCTCCACATCACCAACAGCACCACAGGCAGACGAATCATGACGTTTGACATCACTCCTCCACATCACCAACAGCACCACAGGCAGACGAATCATGACGTTTGACATCACTCCTCCACATCACCAACAGCACCACAGGCAGACGAATCATGACGTTTGACATCACTCCTCCACATCACCAACAGCACCACAGGCAGACGAATCATGACGTTTGACATCACTCCTCCACATCACCAACAGCACCACAGGCAGACGAATCATGACGTTTGACATCACTCCTCCACATCACCAACAGCACCACAGGCAGACGAATCATGACGTTTGACATCACTCCTCCACATCACCAACAGCACCACAGGCAGACGAATCATGACGTTTGACATCACTCCTCCACATCACCAACAGCACCACAGGCAGACGAATCATGACGTTTGACATCACTCCTCCACATCACCAACAGCACCACAGGCAGACGAATCATGACGTTTGACATCACTCCTCCACATCACCAACAGCACCACAGGCAGACGAATCATGACGTTTGACATCACTCCTCCACATCACCAACAGCACCACAGGCAGACGAATCATGACGTTTGACATCACTCCTCCACATCACCAACAGCACCACAGGCAGACGAATCATGATGTAAAGGACAATGGCTCTCGATAATTTTGCCAAGCTGACTTGTATACACGGAGAATAGGACGGGCCCTAAAACTGAACCCTGCGGTACCCCATAGATAAGGGGATTTTCTTGTGAAGATGCCAGATTGACTATAACGGCTTTGATTTGAACTTTAAAGTTTGATGTTATAGCTTAACCAGATGTAAGTAAAAAGTAAAGTATCCCGTCAAACCAGATGTAAGTAAAAAGTAAAGTATCCCGTCAAACCAGATGTAAGTAAAAAGTAAAGTATCCCGTCAAACCAGATGTAAGTAAAAAGTAAAGTATCCCGTCAAACCAGATGTAAGTAAAAAGTAAAGTATCCCGTCAAACCAGATGTAAGTAAAAAGTAAAGTATCCCGTCAAACCAGATGTAAGTAAAAAGTAAAGTATCCCGTCAAACCAGATGTAAGTAAAAAGTAAAGTATCCCGTCAAACCAGATGTAAGTAAAAAGTAAAGTATCCCGTCAAACCAAATGTAAGTAAAAAGTAAAGTATCCCGTCAAACCAGATGTAAGTAAAAAGTAAAGTATCCCGTCAAACCAGATGTAAGTAAAAAGTAAAGTATCCCGTCAAACCAGATGTAAGTAAAAAGTAAAGTATCCCGTCAAACCAGATGTAAGTAAAAAGTAAAGTATCCCGTCAAACCAGATGTAAGTAAAAAGTAAAGTATCCCGTCAAACCAGATGTAAGTAAAAAGTAAAGTATCCCCTCAAACCAGATGTAAGTAAAAAGTAAAGTATCCCGTCAAACCAGATGTAAGTAAAAAGTAAAGTATCCCCTCAAACCAGATGTAAGTAAAAAGTAAAGTATCCCGTCAAACCAGATGTAAGTAAAAAGTAAAGTATCCCCTCAAACCAGATGTAAGTAAAAAGTAAAGTATCCCGTCAAACCAGATGTAAGTAAAAAGTAAAGTATCCCGTCAAACCAGATGTAAGTAAAAAGTAAAGTATCCCGTCAAACCAGATGTAAGTAAAAAGTAAAGTATCCCGTCAAACCAGATGTAAGTAAAAAGTAAAGTATCCCGTCAAACCAGATGTAAGTAAAAAGTAAAGTATCCCGTCAAACCAGATGTAAGTAAAAAGTAAAGTATCCCGTCAAACCAGATGTAAGTAAAAAGTAAAGTATCCCGTCAAACCAGATGTAAGTAAAAAGTAAAGTATCCCGTCAAACCAGATGTAAGTAAAAAGTAAAGTATCCCGTCAAACCAGATGTAAGTAAAAAGTAAAGTATCCCGTCAAACCAGATGTAAGTAAAAAGTAAAGTATCCCGTCAAACCAGATGTAAGTAAAAAGTAAAGTATCCCGTCAAACCAGATGTAAGTAAAAAGTAAAGTATCCCGTCAAACCAGATGTAAGTAAAAAGTAAAGTATCCCGTCAAACCAGATGTAAGTAAAAAGTAAAGTATCCCGTCAAACCAGATGTAAGTAAAAAGTAAAGTATCCCGTCAAACCAGATGTAAGTAAAAAGTAAAGTATCCCGTCAAACCAGATGTAAGTAAAAAGTAAAGTATCCCGTCAAACCAGATGTAAGTAAAAAGTAAAGTATCCCGTCAAACCAGATGTAAGTAAAAAGTAAAGTATCCCGTCAAACCAGATGTAAGTAAAAAGTAAAGTATCCCGTCAAACCAGATGTAAGTAAAAAGTAAAGTATCCCGTCAAACCAGATGTAAGTAAAAAGTAAAGTATCCCGTCAAACCAGATGTAAGTAAAAAGTAAAGTATCCCGTCAAACCAGATGTAAGTAAAAAGTAAAGTATCCCGTCAAACCAGATGTAAGTAAAAAGTAAAGTATCCCGTCAAACCAGATGTAAGTAAAAAGTAAAGTATCCCGTCAAACCAGATGTAAGTAAAAAGTAAAGTATCCCGTCAAACCAGATGTAAGTAAAAAGTTAAGTATCCCGTCAAACCAGATGTAAGTAAAAAGTAAAGTATCCCGTCAAACCAGATGTAAGTAAAAAGTTAAGTATCCCCTCAAACCAGATGTAAGTAAAAAGTAAAGTATCCCGTCAAACCATATGTAAGTAAAAAGTAAAGTATCCCGTCAAACCAGATGTAAGTAAAAAGTAAAGTATCCCGTCAAACCAGATGTAAGTAAAAAGTAAAGTATCCCGTCAAACCAGATGTAAGAAAAAAGTAAAGTATCCCGTCAAACCAGATGTAAGTAAAAAGTAAAGTATCCCGTCAAACCAGATGTAAGTAAAAAGTAAAGTATCCCGTCAAACCAGATGTAAGTAAAAAGTAAAGTATCCCGTCAAACCAGATGTAAGTAAAAAGTAAAGTATCCCGTCAAACCAGATGTAAGTAAAAAGTAAAGTATCCCGTCAAACCAGATGTAAGTAAAAAGTAAAGTATCCCGTCAAACCAGATGTAAGTAAAAAGTAAAGTATCCCGTCAAACCAGATGTAAGTAAAAAGTAAAGTATCCCGTCAAACCAGATGTAAGTAAAAAGTAAAGTATCCCGTCAAACCAGATGGTTTCATATAGTCGGTGAAGCAGCGTTCCCCATTTTTTTTTTGTGGCCACGATATACTAGGGAATTGTGTAGACAGTACACTTAGCCAGATGTAGCGTATGTAGAAACTAATTAAAAAATAATCTAATAATATTACAACGAAGGTTTCTCAAATAATCTAGTGTCGCCCGCCGGCATACTTTAATTGTCTTTTACGGCACTAGGTTTGATTTGCGCTTGTCACTTCTATTGTAATTGTGGACTGTTTTCTTATTCTGTTCTCTTGTGTCAAATGTATTCTTTCCGTCGTACCGTATGTTTGTTAGTCAGAAAGAATAAAGTTTAAAAAATAACACTTTATTTTTCGCTTTGTACTCCACTTCTAGGACATAATGGAATATTTTTCGCTTTGTACTCCACTTCTAGGACATAATGGAATAGTTTTCGCTTTGTACTCCACTTCTAGGACATAATGGAATAGTTTTCGCTTTGTACTCCACTTCTAGGACCTAATGGAATATTTTTCGCTTTGTACTCCACTTCTAGGACATAGTGGAATATTTTTCGCTTTGTACTCCACTTCTAGGACATAATGGAATATTTTTCGCTTTGTACTCCACTTCTAGGACATAATGGAATATTTTTAGTAGTATTCTTTAACTTTTCCTTTGACATCGAAAATGTGCATTATTTTTTTTACTGGTGTTAGTAGTCCATAGCCAGTTCATCTCTCGTAAAACGGAAAGTCACTAGCCAGATTGAATACATAATGTAACTAATGTTGCATGCAATCATCATCATTAACTCCATAGTCTCGAAAGACGATCAGATATGCGCCCTTGTGTTTTCAGCAGCTTCACAGAGTTTGCCGTGGTCGTGCAGGCCTATCCGTGAGAGACAAACTTGCATCGCTGGCGCATAAAAAAGGGATCCGCTGAAGTTGGGTGGAGGCGGCCTAAAGTCTTTGTTTGACTTTGCTTCGCCTTTAGCCTCGGCAAGAAGTCGAACTTTGCCGTGGCCATAGAAACTGGTGAACGCTGCTTTACCAGCCCTATGATCAGTTTGGTCCGAAGGGTACTTTACTGTAGGGTACTCCTACTTCTGTCCTGAACTAAGTTCTACCAGTTTCCGACATGTACAGCCTTTGCAGATGCCATTGAACCCGACGGCTAGTAACTCTTTTGTCTTCAGCGAGTTCTGCATAGAGCAGATCCTTTTGGGATTAGTTCATCTTCCATCCTGGAAACATGGCCAAGCCATCTGAGACGTTGTTGGCGGAGGAGAGTGACCATGCTAGGCATGTATTCCCGCTGAAATACCTCGTTGCAATAACAATAGCAAACGTTTTAATAGATACACAAAAATTGCATCAGGACATAAAACAATATAATGAGATAATTTGAACACTTAATTCTTACACTAAAACACATTCTCAAGTTGTAAGATCTGACATGTCCTAAACCCTAATCATTACACTAAAACACATTCTCAAGTTGTAAGATCTGACATGTCCTAAACCCTAATCATTACACTAAAACACATTCTCAAGTTGTAAGATCTGACATGTCCTAAACCCTAATCATTACACTAAAACACATTCTCAAGTTGTAAGATCTGACATGTCCTAAACCCTAATCATTACACTAAAACACATTCTCAAGTTGTAAGATCTGACATGTCCTAAACCCTAATCATTACACTAAAACACATTCTCAGTTGTAAGATCTGACATGTCCTAAACCCTAATCATTACACTAAAACACATTCTCAGTTGTAAGATCTGACATGTCCTAAACCCTAATCATTACACTAAAACACATTCTCAGTTGTAAGATCTGACATGTCCTAAACCCTAATCATTACACTAAAACACATTCTCAGTTGTAAGATCTGACATGTCCTAAACCCTAATCATTACACTAAATCACATTCTCAGTTGTAAGATCTGACATGTCCTAAACCCTCATCATTACACTAAAACACATTCTCAAGTTGTAAGATCTGACATGCCCTAAACCCTAATCATTACACTAAAACACATTCTCAAGTTGTAAGATCTGACATGTCCTAAACCCTAATCATTACACTAAAACACTTTCTCAGTTGTAAGATCTGACATGTCCTAAACCCTAATACTAAAACCAATTTTTCAAATCAAGACAACAGAATTTTTGTGTGTTTAAAATAAACGAACTAAGAATTCTAAGCATGTGGACATTAAATTTATGTCTGTATGTCAATTATTAAGAAAGTACTGATATTTTTAATTTTTGTTCAACTTTTACTTTTTACGGCAAGCTAAAGACCCTAATTTAGAGGTCATTCTTTTTAAAAGTATGTTACCTGCATTCATTTCCTTTTAAATATACACAAACTACTATATAGAAAACAAACACAGCTTTTATCAGGAGTGTAACAAATTAAAAGTTTGAAATTTACCGTCGTAAAAATGGTGTTTCATCAATGTGTCACGTTTTACTGAAGGAGCTAAAAAAAACACATAAAATTCCTGACATTTGAAAATTCACAAAAAAATTATCTAATTTACTCATCAACTTAATTTATATATCAATTTACAAGAGAATCAAAAATCTATTTAAAAAAATGTAAATAATAAGCTCTTTAGAACAAATGAAAATGTATAGGTTCTCTACTAAGCGCTCGCTCGTCCTTGCCATGCTTTATATTTAAGCATTGTTTTCATATTTTTGTAGAACAATGGACCACCAATCTGCTGATATAATTTAAAAGACTATTTTGCCTTAAATCTCATAGAAATCTCAATATTTCTCTCTGATAATTTACCTTTTTTCATATTTAAAGTGTAGCAATTAAATTTTGAAAATACGAGTTGAAAGGTCATTCACTTCTGCATGCAGCGGAAATATTTTTGTAATTCTATAAATAGCGAGATTAAGCCACGCGATACATGGAGAAGGGGGGAAAACGATCTATTTAAATGCCGCTGAAACTCGCTGCGGTGTTTTCCCAACTACAAAATCTTTTATTTTAGTAACACCAATAGAAAAACTAACACCTTATTATTATAGTGCTTGAATTGATCACTTTGATGATTATTTTTATTAGTAAACATGTTAGATTTGAAAAAAAAAATTAATTGAAAGTTTTGAAAAATGCTAAAAATCACGGCTTTTCAGCGGTTTGGAGTACCTATGGGGTGGGAGGTAACAGTCAGTAATTATACCCTAACCACAAACTTACCAAACCTTGAAATTGTACACATGTATAAGCATAGAAATTGATAGTTCGGTCGACAATTCACAGCCCATCTTGGTGATAATATGAAAACGTTACATTTAAAACAGTTAATTTAACTCATTCTGTGCCGTGGGGTTTACCGCGTTTGTGCCAGACCATTTTAGACCGCTAGAAATTTTTTAGGGTGCCCTTATTTATTCATAAATTTTTAAAGGTATTTGTTTAGCAAGATACCTGTAATTCATATCAAATCAAAGGAAATTAAACAGGGAATAATAATGAGTAGAAGTTAAAACAATATTAGAAGAATATTAACATCTTTATTAGTAATTTTTAGAGATCAAATGTTTTGTTTTTTAAAAAAAGGAGCAAAAAAAATCGATCTTAACAGATTTTTATATGGTATGTGTAGCAGATATCCTATTCGGCTTAAAATTACTAAAGGTATATCTATTCCAGATCAGAATGCACTTTGAATTTTGAAAATATCCCATATAGTTACTGAGTTATACGCATTTTTGTAATGTTAATATCAGCCGGAAAACGCCGATCCTATACATTTCCATATAGTTTACTTAGGGCTAGGCCTAACCACGAATGTTGACTTCTTTAATTAGTAGGCCTAAATAAACCGACAGTCCTCAAAACCAGATTTAAATCATTGAAAGTTATTATCTGATGAATAGAAATTAATAATTAGCAATAAAAGTTATTTGATAGAAAATTTGACAAGTTCCAAGGCCTAGAAACATTTCGAGTAGGCGTGGCTATGCTTTGTGTACAAAAGTTTAAACAGAAATCGATTAGAAAATATAAAAAAATCGAAATTAAAACAAGCAAAAAGGAAGCAGAAAGAGTTGTCATTCGTTTGATAATATAAAATGGTGAATTAATAGGCTATAGCAACGAAATAAGCTATGAAAACACAATCCACGATATATCGTGGATTGGCACGGAAGGGCCGAGTCAAATCCACGATATATCGTGGATTGGCATGGAATGAGTTCTACTTAATGATAAAAATCATTTATGACGCACAGAAAAAAAAATGCATCAATTTAGTTTAATGTAAATATTGAGGAACTAGCTGCAGTCTTACAATACATCTTCATAGAAATCAAGAGCATTAAACTCAACGTGCAAAAGTTGCTAAAACACTCAGAAACAAGCACGCATAATTATTTGGAGTGGAATGGTGAGGATTCTTGCTGAAAGATGTTTTACAAATCCAATAGATGGACAAAATGCCGGTAAAAAAAGTCTTCAATCAATGGAAGGTAATATGGTATTAATGAGTGATGAAGTGAGAAGACTAATGTGCAAGAAATTTATTAGTCGCGAATCGTTTACTTAGCAATTTTACTAATCCCCCATTTAATCCCACATTTAATCCCCTACATTTAAGTCATATCTGTCGAGAAATCAGCTGAGCGTGACGAACTCTCGCTGACAGCTCTTTATTTAGTTAGATAAACGACAAAAAAAGACTTTGGACACGTATGATAATCTACTATTTCCCGTGACGGCGAGTACCGCATTGGCAGTTAGCGAAGCGCTATTGAGATAAACGGGGAGAATGGATGATGCCGATGTATCTTATGTCTGACACAACTTTTTAGTGTAAGACAAATAGGCACCCAGTTTTCACACTTCTTTGTAGCTGAGGAGAAAACCGACCTGAATCAATAAGATAACGCATTATACATTTCCCTTAAGAAGCAGACTCTTTTGTCTTATCCAAATGATGACATCTTGGATAACTAACTAGTTTGATTTGGCTCGGACAAATTTTTCCCGCCCCTTTTACATCCACCTTTAACCCATGCCATCTGGACGAAAAGACATGAGTGGCTGTCCCACAATGATTGGCAGAAACAAATTAACATATTCATTTATAAACACTTATGACTTAAAGACTTCAACAATACTTCGTTTATTTTACACAAGATTTCTTTTTCTCCTGTCTGCGCTAGCCTAAGGCTTTTAGATTTCTGTGACTCTGTTCAGGACTTTGACGATACCCCATTTTCATATACTGTGTGCAGTTAGGTGTTTGTTTGGATGTTTGTTTGGATGTTTGTTTGGGTGTTTGTTTGGATGTTTGTTTGGATGTTTGTTTGGATGTTTGTTTGGATGTTTGTTTGGATGTTTGCTTGGATGTTTGTTTGGTATTGAGAAAACATTAATGATCGTGTAATCCATTATAATGTAAAGGTGTTTTTTATTGGTGAATGTTAGTTACGCATACCGGAAGCCTGAAGGGAAATTATTTCAACTGTTGTTGCCGATAGTATTTCATTTATAATTTATACCAATAAACGTATCACTGTTTTCCCTTAGAGAGATATATGTGTTTTATTGCATCACGTGACTGTGTTAAAGCTGTTGAGTCTTGACTTATTTCCTTAAATTTCTTGTGGAAAAAAGGACCTCAGCAACAAGTCTCCAACGTACACGGTTCTGGGCGGATTTCTTTAGTTCGCATTTTTATACTCCCCCCCTCCCATGTCATGCCGCACTGCTTCATTTCTTCTTCGCACGATCTTCTCCACGTTGTCCTGGGGCTGCCAGGTTTTCTTTGGCCCTTTGCGTTCCATTGGAGAGCTTGTCTCGTGATGTCTTCAGCTGGCTTTCTGAGAGAGTGGCCAATCCAGCCCCATTTCCGTCTAGCTATCTGTTGGCTGATGGGGTCTTGTTTTGTCCTCTGCCACAAGTCTTCATTTCTTACCCTGTCCATGTGGTTTATCTCAAGTATCTTCCTGAGACAGCTGTTTACAAATCTGCCGGTCAACGTGTTTGTGTTTAGCTAGGTTTCTGAGCCATATAGCAAGACTGACTTGACATTGCTGTTAAATATCCTTAGTTTGTATGTTATGGATAAGGAAGATGTTTTCCATACAAGTCCCAGGGAGATGAACGCATATCTGGCTTTTCCTTCTTTTTTTTTTTGCCTTAACAATAAAATATCGTGCCAAGCCACATTAAACGACCGGCGATGATTGGTGGACAAAGAGTGTCCCGAGGGTGTGATCATCGGTCCGGAGCACGCATACTCCGATTGGACATGCTCAAAATAGTGCAGCCCACTGGCCACACTATGGTCTGGTCATACAAAGGATTCAATACTTGCTGATAGAGAACAAACTCTGAAAGTTAATGACACTCAGAAATTGCAAGACATACTGTCATAGGACCTTACTATTTCTAATTTATTTATATAAAAAACGAAAAAATAGGCCAAAGTGGTATAGCAGATGATTGTATAATTTCCATGTCATTAAAGACAGAAATAAATAATACTTAAATCTCACAAAAAGATCTAGATGAAATAAAAATAAGGAATTTAATTAGAGTTAGTTTTTCATCCCAGAAAAGTGACAACTGAATATAGTATTAAAAAATTGAAACAATTTAATATTTAATATAAAACATTTATCACAAACTTAAAATGCAACGTATTTAATTTAAGATTAATAATAAACTCTGAAAATTAATGACACTCGGAAGTAAGGCATAATGTCATAGGCCCTTTATTATTTTTAATTTATAATAAACAATAATTTTCTTTATCCAAGGTTTGTATTGAATAAGATAAGATAAGATAAACTACTAGTCCCAAAGAAATCATAAGTCGAAGAAGTATTAAAAAATCAAAGAAAAGGTTTCATACGAATTTCTTACATTTTTTATAAGAACATAAAAATGAAATGATACCCTATTTAATCGTATAAAATACAGGCGCTCCTTCTATAAAGAAGATTATTGCGTCCTACGCACATCCATGGTTAGAGACTAGTCGTGCATTTCTATTTAAATGAAGTTAAGTTACTGGTTTGCCAGGTTTGTTCAGGCAACCCATTCCGTGCCCGAATGCCACTCGGGAAGAAAGAGTACTTATATGAATTTGTTCTCGCATAAAAGATCAGGAAAGAGTTTTTGTCTTTATGTTTATCTGAGCATTGCAACAGGTTGTTATTGTGTTGTATTTCTAAATTAGAATTTAATGCCTTATGTATTATTACTACTTTACTCGTTGCCCTTCTGTTCTCTAGTGCAGGAGTCGGCAACATTTTGATTATAGTGTGTCAAAAAAGGATTTCTAATTCATTCGGCGTGCCAACAATTTAAAAGTCATCTTGCTCTAGTACTCATTTTCTGGTAGAAAATATTTTAATTGTATTTATTTTTTTTTAGGTCTTCCTTGACCATTTAAAATTGCTCTGCGTGCCAAATCTGACAAGCGTGTCGTAGGTTGCCGACCTCTGTTCTAGTGTTTCTAGGTTTTGTGCTTTAACTATTGGTGTTACTCTTGTAAATTGTGAATATTCGCTCTTTTTCTGAATTTTTCTAATTTCTTAACAATCTTTTTTAATTGATGGGTACCTTAAAGAAGATACATACTAGTATAGGTCTAACTAATGTGCCCCCAACGACCACAATGGTCAAGGGATTAATGATTATGATGAAATTGAGATAGCAGTTTAGTTTTATGTTCTTATTACATTTATAAAAGTTTCTTTTTTATGATGATGATGATGAATGCTTTGTTAGATTTTGTATTACGTCATCAATACGTGGAGTCTAAGACAATTTAACGTTTATTATTACTTCTAAGTACTTTGCATTTATATTTTGTAATTATTTTTCTTTCTTGGATAATATTAACAGTTGGCACTTTTCTGGGTAAAAAGACATACCCCAGTTAGATTCCCATATTTCTAATTCCTCTGGGTCTTTTTGAAAGAGTTCACTATCTTTTTCTGTCTTTATTATTCTATAAATTATACACTCATATGCAAATAACCCTACTCCTTGTTTCCGTGTTGATGCGTTTGGGTAAGTCATTAATGTAAATTAGATAGTAGGGGTTCTAGAACAGTTTTTTTGTGGAACTCATGGGTTTACATTTATTAGTGGTGGTTTTATTTTCAGTTTAGAGCCAATAACTAAGCTTATTACAGTTTAAATTATTACACATTTTACCTGAATATATATCTTTTGTTTGGGATCCATCAACTAGAGAAAAACATGTTCGATATACTAGAACACATTTAGAAAAGTACTCTTTCTTCCCGAGTAGCATTCGCGCATGGAATGGGTTGCCTGAACAAACCAGGAAAACCAGTAACTTAACATCATTTAAAAGATTAATAAAAATGCAGGACTAGACTCGGACCAAGGATGGGCGTAGGACGCAATAATCTTCTTTATAGAAGGAGCTTCGGTAATGTATAAGATAAGATAAGAGCTGCAAGGTTTATTTTTACTGGTGAATATTCAGAACTGACAGGTTTGTTTAACACCAATAGTTAAATCATTAAACTAAGAAACACTTAGAGTAGAGTAAAAAGGGACAAAGAGCAAAGGAAACAACGAATCGGAAATTCCGAAAATCAGTGTTTCTAGTCATCATATAGCAGAAATACAAAAGCAAGCTGTCCATGTATATTATAGCCTATGGTAAAACCACCAGTAGACATTTCAAGCTAATAAAACCCCCAGTAGACAGTTAAAGTTAGTAAAACCATCTGTAGACAGTTCAAGCCAGTAAAACCATCAGTGAACAGTACAAGATAGAGAAACTGCTAGTAGACAGTACAAACAAAAAAAACACATTTTAGACATTTTGGTGAAACCACAAGCAGACAGTAAATGTCGTTAAACCACAAGTTAAAAGTGCAAGCTAGTAAAATTAACAGTATACAGTTAAAGCTAGTAAAGCCATCAGTAGACAGTTAAAGCTAGTGAAACAATCAGTAGACAGTGCATGCTAGTAAAACAACAGTAGATAGTTAAAGCTAGTTAAGCCATCAGTAGACAGTGCGCGCTAGTGAAACCACCATTAGACAATTTTAGCTAGTTAAAACACCAACAGACATTAGTAGCTAGTGAGATCCCCAATATACGGGTCAAGCTAGAGAAATTACCTGTAGACAAATCTATATAGTAAAAGCACCAGTAGACAGTGGAATCTAGAAAAAAGATGAAAAAAAATTCTAGCTAAATAGTGAAATTAAATAACTTTTTAAAAAGTTAAAAATACAGTAGATAGTGCACGCTGGCCAAAAAAAAACAGTAGACAGTGCAAATTGGCAAAAAGAAACACTAGACAACACAATCTACCCCAATAGACAGTCCAAGCGTTTTGACAGGAACCAGTAGACAGTGCAAGCTAGTGAAAATCATCAGTAGACATTACAAGTTGGTGAAATCAATAGTAGACAGTGCACGCTAGTAAGAAGACCAGTATACAGTGCAAGTCATTGAAACTACCAGTAGAACATTCTAACGAGTAGAAGCATCAATAGACAGACACGCTAAGGATGCTACGAGTAGACAGTGCAGGTGAGTGAGACCATCAGTAGATAGTTCAAGAAAGTAAAATTTCCAGTAGATAGATAGAACTAATAAGGCCATCAGTAGAGAGTTCAAGATAGTAGAAATTTCCAGTAGATAGAGAGAACTAATAAGGCCATCAGTAGAGAGTTCAAGATAGTAGAAATTTCCAGTAGATAGATAGAACTAATAAGGCCATCAATAGACAGTTAAAGATAGTGAAACCACCAATAAAAAGTCAAGCTAGTAAAGCCACCAGTAGACAGTGCAAGATAGAGAAACCACGATTAGACAGTGCAAGTTAATGATGCCACGATTAGACAGTGCAAGTTAATGATGCCACGATTAGACAGTGCAAGTTAATGATGCCACGATTAGACAGTGCAAGTTAATGATGCCACGATTAGACAGTGCAAGTTAATGATGCCACGATTAGACAGTGCAAGTTAATGATGCCACGATTAGACAGTGCAAGTTAATGATGCCACGATTAGACAGTGCAAGTTAATGATGCCACGATTAGACAGTGCAAGTTAATGATGCCACGATTAGACAGTGCAAGTTAATGATGCCACGATTAGACAGTGCAAGTTAATGATGCCACGATTAGACAGTGCAAGTTAATAATGCCACGATTAGACAGTGCAAGTTAATGATGCCACGATTAGACAGTGCAAGTTAATGATGCCACGATTAGACAGTGCAAGTTAATGATGCCACGATTAGACAGTGCAAGTTAATGATGCCTCGATTAGACAGTGCAAGTTAATGATGCCACGATTAGACAGTGCAAGTTAATGATGCCACGATTAGACAGTGCAAGTTAATGATGCCACGATTAGACAGTGCAAGTTAATGATGCCTCGATTAGACAGTGCAAGTTAATGATGCCACGATTAGACAGTGCAAGTTAATGATGCCACGATTAGACAGTGCAAGTTAATGATGCCACGATTAGACAGTGCAAGTTAATGATGCCACGATTAGACAGTGCAAGTTAATGATGCCTCGATTAGACAGTGCAAGTTAATGATGCCACGATTAGACAGTGCAAGTTAATGATGCCTCGATTAGAGAGTGCAAGCTAGTAGACCATCAGTAACCACCAGTAGACAGAGCAATCTAGTATAACTATCAGTAGACCGTACGCAGTGCACGCATGTAAACAGTCCAGTAGACAGTACAAAATGGTATTACAAAAAACCGTAGACAGTGCAAGCATGAAACATAACACAAGTAGACCGTGAACTTTTTAAAAACACAATTCACCGTGCAAGCTGGTAAAAAAAACAACAGCAGACATTGTAGGCTAGTGGGACCACCAGTCGACATTGCTAGATAGTAAAACCACCAGTAGACAGTGATAGATAGTAAAACCACCAGTGGACAGTTCAAGCTAGTAAAACCACCAGTGGACAGTGATAGATAGTAAAACCACCAGTGGACAGTGATAGATAGTAAAACCACCAGTGGACAGTGATAGATAGTAAAACCACCAGTGGACAGTTCAAGCTAGTAAAACCACCAGTGGACAGTGATAGATAGTAAAACCACCAGTGGACAGTGATAGATAGTAAAACCACCAGTGGACAGTGATAGATAGTAAAACCACCAGTAGACAGTTCAAGCTAGTAAAACCACCAGTAGACAGTTCAAGCTAGTAAAACCACCAGTAGACAGTTCATGCTAATAAAACCACCAGTAGACAGTTAAAGCTAGTAAAACCACCAGTGGACAGTGATAGATAGTAAAACCACCAGTAGACAGTTCATGCTAATAAAACCACCAGTAGACAGTTCAAGCTAGTAAAACCACCAGTAGACAGTGATAGATAGTAAAACCACCAGTAGACAGTTCAAGCTACTAAAACCACCAGTGGACAGTGATAGATAGTAAAACCACCAGTAGACAGTTCAAGCTAGTAAAACCACCAGTAGACAGTTCATGCTAATAAAACCACCAGTAGACAGTTAAAGCTAGTAAAACCACCAGTGGACAGTGATAGATAGTAAAACCACCAGTAGACAGTTCATGCTAATAAAACCACCAGTAGACAGTTCAAGCTAGTAAAACCACCAGTAGACAGTGATAGATAGTAAAACCACCAGTGGACAGTGATAGATAGTAAAACCACCAGTGGACAGTGATAGATAGTAAAACCACCAGTAGACAGTTCAAGCTACTAAAACCACCAGTGGACAGTGATAGATAGTAAAACCACCAGTGGACAGTGATAGATAGTAAAACCACCAGTGGACAGTGATAGATAGTAAAACCACCAGTAGACAGTGATAGATAGTGAAACAACCAGTGGACAGTGATAGATAGTGAAACAACCAGTGGACAGTGATAGATAGTGAAACAACCAGTGGACAGTGATAGATAGTAAAACCACCAGTAGACAGTGATAGATAGTAAAACCACCAGTGGACAGTTCAAGCTTGTAAAACCACCAGTGGACAGTTCAAGCTAGTAAAACCACCAGTGGACAGTGATAGATAGTAAAACCACCAGTGGACAGTTCAAGCTTGTAAAACCACCAGTGGACAGTTCAAGCTAGTAAAACCACCAGTGGACAGTGATAGATAGTAAAACCACCAGTGGACAGTGATAGATAGTAAAACCACCAGTCGACAGTGATAGATAGTAAAACCACCAGTGGACAGTGATAGATAGTAAAACCACCAGTCGACAGTGATAGATAGTAAAACCACCAGTGGACAGTGATAGATAGTAAAACCACCAGTGGACAGTGATAGATAGTAAAACCACCAGTGGACAGTGATAGATAGTAAAACCACCAGTGGACAGTGATAGATAGTAAAACCACCAGTGGACAGTGATAGATAGTAAAACCACCAGTGGACAGTGATAGATAGTAAAACCACCAGTGGACAGTGATAGATAGTAAAACCACCAGTGGACAGTGATAGATAGTAAAACCACCAGTGGACAGTGATAGATAGTAAAACCACCAGTGGACAGTGATAGATAGTAAAACCACCAGTGGACAGTGATAGATAGTAAAACCACCAGTGGACAGTGATAGATAGTAAAACCACCAGTGGACAGTGATAGATAGTGAAACAACCAGTGGACAGTGATAGATAGTAAAACCACCAGTCGACAGTGATAGATAGTAAAACCACCAGTGGACAGTGATAGATAGTGAAACAACCAGTGGACAGTGATAGATAGTAAAACCACCAGTCGACAGTGATAGATAGTAAAACCACCAGTGGACAGTGATAGATAGTAAAACCACCAGTGGACAGTGATAGATAGTAAAACCACCAGTGGACAGTGATAGATAGTAAAACCACCAGTGGACAGTGATAGATAGTAAAACCACCAGTGGACAGTGATAGATAGTGAAACAACCAGTGGACAGTGATAGATAGTGAAACAACCAGTGGACAGTGATAGATAGTGAAACAACCAGTGGACAGTGATAGATAGTGAAACAACCAGTGGACAGTGATAGATAGTAAAACCACCAGTCGACAGTGATAGATAGTAAAACCACCAGTGGACAGTGATAGATAGTAAAACCACCAGTCGACAGTGATAGATAGTAAAACCACCAGTGGACAGTGATAGATAGTAAAACCACCAGTGGACAGTGATAGATAGTAAAACCACCAGTCGACAGTGATAGATAGTAAAACCACCAGTAGACAGTGATAGATAGTAAAACCACCAGTCGACAGTGATAGATAGTAAAACCACCAGTAGACAGTTCAAGCTAGTAAAACCACCAGTAGACAGTTCAAGCTTGTAAAACCACCAGTCGACAGTGATAGATAGTAAAACCACCAGTGGACAGTTCAAGCTAGTAAAACCACCAGTGGACAGTGATAGATAGTAAAACCACCAGTGGACAGTGATAGATAGTAAAACCACCAGTCGACAGTGATAGATAGTAAAACCACCAGTAGACAGTTCAAGCTACTAAAACCACCAGTGGACAGTGATAGATAGTAAAACCACCAGTGGACAGTGATAGATAGTAAAACCACCAGTGGACAGTGATAGATAGTAAAACCACCAGTGGACAGTGATAGATAGTAAAACCACCAGTAGACAGTTCAAGCTACTAAAACCACCAGTGGACAGTGATAGATAGTAAAACCACCAGTCGACAGTGATAGATAGTAAAACCACCAGTAGACAGTGATAGATAGTAAAACCACCAGTAGACAGTGATAGATAGTAAAACCACCAGTAGACAGTGATAGATAGTAAAACCACCAGTAGACAGTGATAGATAGTAAAACCACCAGTGGACAGTGATAGATAGTAAAACCACCAGTCGACAGTGATAGATAGTAAAACCACCAGTCGACAGTGATAGATAGTAAAACCACCAGTAGACAGTGATAGATAGTAAAACCACCAGTAGACAGTGATAGATAGTAAAACCACCAGTAGACAGTTCAAGCTACTAAAACCACCAGTGGACAGTGATAGATAGTAAAACCACCAGTGGACAGTGATAGATAGTAAAACCACCAGTAGACAGTGATAGATAGTAAAACCACCAGTGGACAGTGATAGATAGTAAAACCACCAGTAGACAGTTCAAGCTACTAAAACCACCAGTGGACAGTGATAGATAGTAAAACCACCAGTGGACAGTGATAGATAGTAAAACCACCAGTGGACAGTGATAGATAGTAAAACCACCAGTAGACAGTTCAAGCTAGTAAAACCACCAGTGGACAGTGATAGATAGTAAAACCACCAGTGGACAGTGATAGATAGTAAAACCACCAGTAGACAGTTCAAGCTACTAAAACCACCAGTGGACAGTGATAGATAGTAAAACCACCAGTGGACAGTGATAGATAGTAAAACCACCAGTAGACAGTTCAAGCTACTAAAACCACCAGTGGACAGTGATAGATAGTAAAACCACCAGTCGACAGTGATAGATAGTAAAACCACCAGTAGACAGTGATAGATAGTAAAACCACCAGTAGACAGTGATAGATAGTAAAACCACCAGTAGACAGTGATAGATAGTAAAACCACCAGTGGACAGTGATAGATAGTAAAACCACCAGTCGACAGTGATAGATAGTAAAACCACCAGTCGACAGTGATAGATAGTAAAACCACCAGTAGACAGTGATAGATAGTAAAACCACCAGTAGACAGTGATAGATAGTAAAACCACCAGTAGACAGTTCAAGCTACTAAAACCACCAGTGGACAGTGATAGATAGTAAAACCACCAGTGGACAGTGATAGATAGTAAAACCACCAGTAGACAGTGATAGATAGTAAAACCACCAGTAGACAGTGATAGATAGTAAAACCACCAGTAGACAGTTCAAGCTACTAAAACCACCAGTGGACAGTGATAGATAGTAAAACCACCAGTGGACAGTGATAGATAGTAAAACCACCAGTGGACAGTGATAGATAGTAAAACCACCAGTAGACAGTTCAAGCTAGTAAAACCACCAGTGGACAGTGATAGATAGTAAAACCACCAGTGGACAGTGATAGATAGTAAAACCACCAGTAGACAGTTCAAGCTACTAAAACCACCAGTGGACAGTGATAGATAGTAAAACCACCAGTGGACAGTGATAGATAGTAAAACCACCAGTAGACAGTGATAGATAGTAAAACCACCAGTAGACAGTGATAGATAGTAAAACCACCAGTGGACAGTGATAGATAGTAAAACCACCAGTGGACAGTGATAGATAGTAAAACCACCAGTAGACAGTTCAAGCTACTAAAACCACCAGTGGACAGTGATAGATAGTAAAACCACCAGTGGACAGTGATAGATAGTAAAACCACCAGTAGACAGTGATAGATAGTAAAACCACCAGTGGACAGTGATAGATAGTAAAACCACCAGTAGACAGTGATAGATAGTAAAACCACCAGTGGACAGTGATAGATAGTAAAACCACCAGTGGACAGTGATAGATAGTAAAACCACCAGTAGACAGTTCAAGCTACTAAAACCACCAGTGGACAGTGATAGATAGTAAAACCACCAGTGGACAGTGATAGATAGTAAAACCACCAGTAGACAGTGATAGATAGTAAAACCACCAGTAGACAGTGATAGATAGTAAAACCACCAGTGGACAGTGATAGATAGTAAAACCACCAGTGGACAGTGATAGATAGTAAAACCACCAGTGGACAGTGATAGATAGTAAAACCACCAGTGGACAGTGATAGATAGTAAAACCACCAGTAGACAGTTCAAGCTACTAAAACCACCAGTGGACAGTGATAGATAGTAAAACCACCAGTGGACAGTGATAGATAGTAAAACCACCAGTAGACAGTTCAAGCTACTAAAACCACCAGTGGACAGTGATAGATAGTAAAACCACCAGTGGACAGTGATAGATAGTAAAACCACCAGTGGACAGTGATAGATAGTAAAACCACCAGTAGACAGTTCAAGCTACTAAAACCACCAGTGGACAGTGATAGATAGTAAAACCACCAGTAGACAGTTCAAGCTACTAAAACCACCAGTGGACAGTGATAGATAGTAAAACCACCAGTAGACAGTTCAAGCTACTAAAACCACCAGTGGACAGTGATAGATAGTAAAACCACCAGTGGACAGTGATAGATAGTAAAACCACCAGTAGACAGTTCAAGCTACTAAAACCACCAGTGGACAGTGATAGATAGTAAAACCACCAGTGGACAGTGATAGATAGTAAAACCACCAGTGGACAGTGATAGATAGTGAAACAACCAGTAGAGAGTGCTAGATAATAAAACCGTTAGTAGACAGTGCAAACAATTGCAACTAACAGTAGACGATTCTAATTAGCTAGTGATAGTGCATGATAGTAAAACCCAAACATCCAGCACCAACATCACACACCAACATTCAACACCAACAGCCAACATCAACATTAAACACCAAAATCCAACACTAGCATCCAACATTAAAATTCAACACCAACCAACATTCAAAATCAAACACAGATCTTGGACTTGCCATTCTTGTCTTCTATGATATACTGTAAAATATAGTGTGTTTTTTTATTGAAAATCCATCCGAAAAGAATCAACGAAATCTGAAACCAACGAAAATCGAGGTTATCTATTTTTATTTCAATCGGTGTAAATCTAATACATTTGAAACTGAGACTCCAATAGATATTGATTCCATTTAAATCTAGTGTTTAAATAAATATTAAAACCATCAAGAAATGTATACAAGATGATTGTTAAAGACTAGTATGAAGAACAATAAAAAGCTCTTAGTTTCATAAATCCCTCTTCGATTCAAATGTAATATTGTATTCACTATATAAAATAACTTAGGCTACACTAGCCAAACTTGTTATAATCGCATAGTTCATTGAAATGGGAAATTCTACTATAAACGCTTCACTTCCCCGTCTCACTCGAAACCACGATTTAATCGCTTTCTTCTTTTTTTTTTTCAATTCTATTTAATGCAACACGAAACGGCAATTGGGACTGTCTCTGAGCTTTTTATTCTGTTTTCTTACATATTGTATAGTCTATCTTGAACTGTCAACTTAGAAGCTTAGTTTGATTTATTTCAGAATTATTTGCAATAAATTATGCCCCTAGTTTTGCACTGTAGTCTAGAAATCTCTGTACACATTTTTGGGGGGTGACCAATTCTATTATTTTACTCAGAGTCAGAGCTAACAAAGAAAGACATTTTTCTTAAATTGCGTAATGTAGCTATGTCTGTGATTACACTTCTAATGAATGGAAAAGAAGGCAAACAAAAGTCATACATGAGAAATAATTAGAAAGAGTGCAGCATGCGAAGAAAGATTTGAGAAAGACGACTTAGGGGTACGACAAAAGAATATCCATATAGATTAGAGCTTTATTACCAGACCTATTTCAAATAAGGCTTTATCAACAGAACAATAGCAAGTAAATTATATCAACAGACAATTAACAAGTAGGCAGGCCAAAATAAAGTATAGTTTTATTACCAGACTATATAAAATATATTACATAGATCAAGATTAAACCATACTTCTTGATTCATAAGTAGATATTTTGCGGATAACCCATTTTATTCAATGACCACTTCCTTGTTAAATTTTACAAATATTATAATAATTTATTCAATTATACAAATATTGGATTATTCTTAAATATTATCAACATTTTGTCTCTTTTATTTATTATTTAAAAATTATCTCATTGAATGTTATAAACATTGTTTCACTTATTAAATATTACATTGTTTCACTTATTGAATATTACAAACATTGTCTCACTTATTGAATGTGACAAACATTGTCTCACTTATTGAACAATACAAACATTGTCTCACTTATTGAATATTACAAACATCGCCTCACTTATTTAACATTATAAAAATTGTCTCACTTATTGAATACCGGTATTACATTCTTTCACTTATTGAATGTGACAAATATTGTCTCACTTATTGAATATGACAAACATTGTCTCACTTATTGAATATTACATTTTCTCACTTATTGATTATTACAAACATTGTCTCACTTATTGAATATTACATTATCTCATATTTGAATATTACATTGTCTCACTTATTGATTATTACAAACATTGTCTCACTTATTGAATATTACCATGCCTCAGTTATTGAAAATGACAAACATTGTTTCACTTATTTAATATTGCAAACATTGTCTTACTTATTGAATGTGACAAACATTGTCTGTTACAATCTTATTGGTAGGCACTGCTCTCTCAGCCTTTTCATCTGGTGAACGGTGGGAGCACTGGATCTACTGACTGTAATTGCTTGTTGTCTAGAGGGAAGCCTTTACTGTCGACAATATTTATATTTAACTCCAACTTCACAAAAGATCAAGGAAAACAATGTGGTTATAAAAGAAGTCTTTATTTCTGTACAAGAGATCAACCACACGCTCTTTCCTCTTCTCTCTGGCGCTACTCAAACGTATTCCTCCCACACACCTTTCTCTCACCGTATTAATAGCTCTCCCTGAACATATCGGAGCGCATTACGTCACGCACACTTACATCCCTAGAACAGGTAAGCTAAACGCCAGGTAAAATGGTACAATTGTAAGTGTGCCCGATTTTCAAACACAGATAAAAAATATATAACATATTTTTAAAATTATAAAATGTACATACATAATGAGCACACGTCCTGATTGTATTATTTCAATAATAATAGGAATACAAATACTTTAAATGAATTAAATATTTGAAATTTACCATATTGAACAGTATCAAAATGCATCAGTAAAGTAAGGAATATAAGAATATATAACAAAATAATATGCCTTGTAAAATTATTTAACAACGGCATAATTAACTCTGAATAAGGCCCTCAAATTGTGTCTATTTGTTTTACTAAAAAATTCACTATTTATATTTAAAAAAAAATAAAACACAGTATAACCAAAGCACACTTTCAGATTACAACTGAACAGCGTCATTAACATTAACTTATTTATTAAACAGAATACCAGCTACTGAAACCCCGACATCTCTTATAATGAGGGGAAGACACTGGGCCAACAAATATTTTATTGAACTGAATACAGTTCTGATAAGAATAGTACCAAATAACATTTAATTAACAACTATCTTTGTAGTTAATATATGGAACACACCCCCCCATTGTATTTGAATTTCCCCCGCTACATGCGAACACATTCCGCGACAGTAGGCCTACCCACAGAATAGGCTGTGTCTAAAAATAGACCCTAACTGGGTCAGCGCTAGTTGTTGTGTTTAGAGCTTTTCGGCTCATTATAATTGTAACAATACCCCCCAACTTTAGCTGAAACGCTCCACTTTACCGAATCTAATAACCCAATCAAACAGTGGTTATAATTAGATCTTTACAGCAAAAATCAACTATACAAGTTAAAGCATAAGAGTTACTTACTCAAGGGGAAAAACAAACTATAAGTCTACTATAAAACCATTTTAAACCCAATCACAATGGGTAATTACAAATATACATCATATCAAAAAACAATCAAATGCAGATACATAAATAAAATATAAAAAAAAAAACATATTTCAAGAAAGCAAAATTATTTGGTAAAGAATACAGCACTGACTAAGTTGACCCATCTTTCAGACTAGACAGGGCACCTACTAAGCAAATCTGCACCAACATTATCTTTCCCTTTAATACTTCTAATAGTGAAGCGATAAGGTTGCAGAGAAAGAGACCAGCGCATCACTCTCCCATTCTTCATTTTTGTGTCGTTAATGAAGGATAATGGTTGGTGGTCGGTTTCAAGGATAAATGCCTTCCCATACAGATAGCATTCTAATTTCTTAACTGCCCAAACCAAGGCTAACCCTTCCTTTTCAATAGTTGCAAAGTTCTTTTCACTACCAGCTAACTTTCGACTAATATAAATGATGGGGAATTTTCCATCAGGAAATTCCTGTAACAAAACAGCCCCCAACCCATTGTCTGAGGCGTCTGTCCTGAGGATAAACGGAAGGTTGTGGTCAGGAAGTCGGAGTATCGGATCGTTTGTCAATATTGTCTGTATAGTCTCCAGGGCTTTCTGACATGCTGGTGTCCATTCAACCCTGTTAGGTCTTCCTTTTTTAGTCAGGTCTGTAAGTGGTGCAGTTATCGCTGCGAAGTCGGGTACAAAGCGTCGGTAGTATCCTATAAGACCCATTAGTGCCCTAACTTGAGTTTTGTCTGTAGGTGTAGCCAAACCCAAAATCTGATCCACCTTTCCCTGTTCAGGTTGAAGGGTGCCAGGTCCCATCTGGTACCCCATGAACTCTAAGGATCGGTATCCCAAAAGACATTTGGTTGGACGAGCAGTGAGGCCTGCTTGTCGAAGCCGGTTTAGAACCTCTTCCAGGGTTTTTAGGTGAAGTTGCCAAGTGCGAGTAAAAATGAGAATATCATCTAGATAATTAACCACACCTTCTATCCCCTCCAACACTATCCTCATTAACCTGGAGAACGTTGCTGGTGCGTTGACCAAACCAAACGGCATAACCCTCCATTGGAAATGTCCCACGTGAGTTTGAAATGCGGTCTTTTCTTGGGATTCGGGGGCCATAGGAACTTGCCAGTATCCCTTACTAAGATCTATCTTACTTAAAAAATGACCAGATTCTCGGGCAATCTCAGCTAATAAGCCCTCAAAGTTGGGTAGGGGTTCAGAGTCAAAAACGGTGAGCTTATTTAGACGACGATAGTCGACACAAAAACGGTTTGTACCGTCCTTTTTCCCGACTAAGACCACCGGTGAGGAATATGGGGATTGTGATCTCTCTATGACCCCCATCTCCAACATTTGCTCGATTTCCTTAGCAACTGCCTCCCTTTTAGCAAAGGGTAGAGGGTATGCATTTTGTCGGACAGGGTGGTCATCGGTTAATCTAATCTCATGATTTACCAAAGTAGTTTTTCCCGGTCGATCCGTAAAGACATCTCTGTAACTTTCGACGGTTCCCCTCAACCCTTTGATCTGATTAGGCCCAAGCTCTGTGGAGACAGATATATCATCTACCGTTTCTGTTGAGTCCGCCGGTAGAAGAATAATTTGCCCCGCATCATTGTCATCGTCCACCTCGATTACCGCAGCGACCACGCCTTGTGTTGCTTCATCAAACTGATCGTTCGTTTGGTCGGTGGTAGACTCAAGAGCTGACCTCTCGGTTTTCTCCATGCTCAGACTACGTTCTATATATCCCTTAAGGAGGTTTCCGTGAAAGATCTTTGCTCCCCTCGGGAGTTGAATTTGGTAATCATAAAGTCCTATCCTTTTGTTCACCACGAAAGGACCCTTCCACTGGACCAACAATTTGTTCTTCTCGTCAGAGAGAAGAATCAACACTTTGTCCCCCGGCTGATATTCGCGATGTCTTGCCTTCCGATCAAAATATTTCTTTGCCCTATCACTAGCCTTCCCCAATTCTTTCATCGCGGCCTGACAAGTTTCTTCCAGCCGGTTACGGAGATCGACTACATACTCGTAGGTCGTGCGAACCTCGGGGTTCTCCTGCTCATTTGTCCAAAGTTCCCTAAGGATGTGGCTAGGGCCTCGGACAGTTCTCCCATATAAAAGTTCAAAGGGTGAGAACCCAAGACTTTCCTGGGGTGCTTCCCGGTATGCAAAGAGAGCGGCTGGGATGTACCTATCCCAATCCTTGGGTCTTTCCCTACACAGACGTTTGATTATCGTTTTTAAGGTGCCATTGAACTTCTCTACCAACCCGTTACACTGAGGGTGATATGGACTGGTTACTAACTGTCTCATAGACAGCAACCTTGACACTTCTTTCATCAGGGAAGAAGTGAATTGGACCCCTTGGTCAGTTAGCATTTCCCTGGGGATTCCCACCCTTGTGAACATTTCGACAAGGGCCTCAGCAACACTTTCGGTATCTATTTTGCGGAGAGCAACAGCCTCTGGATAGCGGGTGGCGTAGTCCACGAGAGTGAGGATGTACCTATTTCCCCGATCAGTGGCAGGATCTATGGGCCCCACAATATCAACTGCAACCCTTTCAAAGGGAGTGCTAATTAGCGGGACTTTTCCTAGTGGTAGTTTGGTTAATCGGCCACGTGGCGTTGTGCGTTGACAGGTATCACAGGAGGCACAATACCTCTTGAGGTCCCCAGTTGCACCGGGCCAACAAAATTGAGATAATACCCGGTCGGTTGTCTTTTTGGCTCCGAGGTGTCCTCCCAGAAGGATCTCGTGCCCCACCTTCATAACTTCCTCTCTCAAGGGTTCTGGAACCACGAGTTGAGAGGACCTTCCCCCATCTTTCTCGCATAATTCCCTGTACAATAACCCTTTTTTGTAAATATATCTTTCTACCCCCCTATGGCAGTCGCGTGCCCGACCTTGATCTGCCCATTCCCGGAGTTGATTTAAAGAGGGATCATTAGTCTGGACCACCTTGTACTCCGCTGGGGTTAACCCACTGGCTTGGCAGACTGGAGCACTTATGGGTTTAGTTGGTCTCTCCCGTTTCTCTACCATACCACGGGTTACAACCACACCAGCAAGAGCAGTTGGGGCTGGACCCTTCATATCCTCAGACACTTGTTTAGGGGTGGCACCAGCCTCCGCCCGTTTGGGGGACCAGTCTGGGTCAGGACAATAAGGGTCCCTAGCCCCACGTATGTTGCCTATGGTGAGGTCTATAAGAGGATTTTCTAGGACCAACGCCTGCACTTCCCCCTGGTAGTAGGGAGTGTCGAGCATGATCTTTGCAACCTGGGTCTGTATGACATCCCCAGTAAGATAGCGGACAAAACCCTTTTGTTTAGGGACTATCTTCCCTTCAGCGAGGGACGAATTAACTAAAACACAAGAACACCCACTGTCCCTTAAAACCTTAACAACCTTGCCATCGACTAGTCCCTCAGTTATGGGACTTCTGTCCCCAAAACTTTCACCATCGACTAAGGCTATTACCGCCAACTGTACCCTTCTGGCGGGGCAGCGATTAGCGGTATGTCCGGGTTGGCTACACGAATAGCACGTAAGGTTGGAACGATCGGGTCGTCGGTCATCCTTCCTCGGTGCGTTAGAAGGAGCCTTGTCATTACCCTTGTAAAATTTTCCCTTGCCCGTTTCCCTGGTTGGAGCTGGTTTATTCAATCCCATGCCTTGCGCCTTCGGGTGGTCAACCTTTGCCGAAATATGAGCTTCCCTGTAGTCTTCGGCCAGACTCAAAAGCTGGGACCAATCCCTGGGGTGTCTTTCCCTTAGAAAAACCCGCATCCCTTCATTGGCCCCTTCCATAATTTGTTCCATTAGGAACAGATCCCTAAGACCCTCAAAGGTCTCGGAGGTCTCGCTTAGTTGGACCCACCTACTTAGATACCCCTCAAGTCGGGCACCAAACATGGGATAGGTCTCCCCCTTTTCAATGTGCACATGTCTGAATTTCTTTCGGTAGCTGTCTGCAGTAAAGTCGTAGGCTTTTAGTAATGCGGCCTTGACAGTCTCGTAATTGTCGGCATCCTCCATACCTAATCGAGAGACAGTCTGCAGTGCTTTACCGGTCAGGAGAGCACTAAGAGAGATCGCCCACTTGTGTCTGGCCCAGTTGGCGGCCTCCGCGTGTCTCTCAAATCGCCTAATAAAACTGTCTATGTCATCCACCCGGTCGTCAAAGGGAGGTAACTTCAGCCTAGCAGTTGCATGGCTCTCAATCTCCTGCGAGAGGGGCGGGGAGCTATTAATTACGAACCCCTTATCTATGCGGGCCAACTCCAACGCGTGATCCCTCTCTGCTTGCCTTTCCCTTTCTTCCCTATCTGCCTTATCTTTGGCCTCCCTGGCCTCCCTCTCTGCTTTATCCCTGGCTTCTATAGCTTGTTTATCACGCTCCGACGTTGCCCACTCCAGAGCCTCCTTTCCTGTAAGGCCTATAGAGCTGGCATAGTCAACGAGCTCTTTAATAGCCTTATTGCTAACAGGTGCCATTGTCTAATCAAAAAGAAAAACAAATGGGCCAACTTACCTATGTGTCTGTATCCTCCGTTTAGAAAAAAACACACACAAGATAATATCCCAATAGAAATAAAACCACAATCAAAACACTAAGGCTACGTAAACAAGAATATGTTATAAAAATTTCCAACGAATTGAAAAAGTAAACAATGTTCAGCTAGTTTAGTGACTGTAATAATAGTCCATTAGAATCGACAGGCAAGATGCAATACCGGAGTCGTCTAACAGGCAGGATGCGGAATCAAACGTTTGACTGGCAGGTGCAGGACGGTTTTCGTCTGATTGGCAAGTGCAGGACGGTTTTCGTCTGATTGGCAAGTGCAGGACAGGTGTCGTCTGACTGGCAGATGCAGGACGGGTGTCGTCTGACTGGCAGATGCAGGACGGGTGTCGTCTGACTGGCAGATGCAGGACGGGTGTCGTCTGACTGGCAGATGCAGGACGGGTGTCGTCTGACTGGCAGATGCAGGACGGGTGTCGTCTGACTTGCAGATGCAGGACGGGTGTCGTCTGACTGGCAGATGCAGGTGGCAGGATGCAGGACGGGCGTCGTCTGACTGGCAGGATGCAGGACGGGCGTCGTCTGACTGGCAGGATGCAGGACGGGTGTCGTCTGACTGGCAGGTGCAGGACGGGTGTCGTCTGACTGGCAGGTGCAGGACGGGTGTCGTCTGACTGGCAGGACAGGTATCTTCTGACTGGCAGGTGCAGGACGGGTTTCGTCTGATTGGCAAGTGCAGGACAGGTCTGACTGGCAGGTGCAGGACGTGTGTCGTCTGACTGGCAGATGCAGGACGGGTGTCGTCTGACTGGCAGGACAGGTATCTTCTGACTGGCAGGTGCAGGACGGGTTTCGTCTGATTGGCAAGTGCAGGACAGGTCTGACTGGCAGGTGCAGGACGTGTGTCGTCTGACTGGCAGATGCAGGACGGGTGTCGTCTGACTGGCAGATTCAGGACGGGTGTCGTCTGACTGGCAGGACAGGTATCTTCTGACTGGCAGGTGCAGGACGGGTGTCGTCTGACTGGCAGATACAGGACGGGTGTCGTCTGACTGGCAGATGCAGGACGGGTGTCGTCTGACTGGCAGGTGCAGGACGTCTGACTGGCAGGTTCAGCACGAATCTTGTCTGTGGAGTTGAGATGAGCCCCCTTGTCTTTGAGTAATTAGCTTCTTCCCGTAAAGCGATGATTCTTCCCGAACGAGCCACTCACTTGTTACAATCTTATTGGTAGGCACTGCTCTCTCAGCCTTTTCATCTGGTGAACGGTGGGAGCACTGGATCTACTGACTGTAATTGCTTGTTGTCTAGAGGGAAGCCTTTACTGTCGACAATATTTATATTTAACTCCAACTTCACAAAAGATCAAGGAAAACAATGTGGTTATAAAAGAAGTCTTTATTTCTGTACAAGAGATCAACCACACGCTCTTTCCTCTTCTCTCTGGCGCTACTCAAACGTATTCCTCCCACACACCTTTCTCTCACCGTATTAATAGCTCTCCCTGAACATATCGGAGCGCATTACGTCACGCACACTTACATCCCTAGAACAGGTAAGCTAAACGCCAGGTAAAATGGTACAATTGTAAGTGTGCCCGATTTTCAAACACAGATAAAAAATATATAACATATTTTTAAAATTATAAAATGTACATACATAATGAGCACACGTCCTGATTGTATTATTTCAATAATAATAGGAATACAAATACTTTAAATGAATTAAATATTTGAAATTTACCATATTGAACAGTATCAAAATGCATCAGTAAAGTAAGGAATATAAGAATATATAACAAAATAATATGCCTTGTAAAATTATTTAACAACGGCATAATTAACTCTGAATAAGGCCCTCAAATTGTGTCTATTTGTTTTACTAAAAAATTCACTATTTATATTTAAAAAAAAATAAAACACAGTATAACCAAAGCACACTTTCAGATTACAACTGAACAGCGTCATTAACATTAACTTATTTATTAAACAGAATACCAGCTACTGAAACCCCGACATCTCTTATAATGAGGGGAAGACACTGGGCCAACAAATATTTTATTGAACTGAATACAGTTCTGATAAGAATAGTACCAAATAACATTTAATTAACAACTATCTTTGTAGTTAATATATGGAACACACCCCCCCATTGTATTTGAATTTCCCCCGCTACATGCGAACACATTCCGCGACAGTAGGCCTACCCACAGAATAGGCTGTGTCTAAAAATAGACCCTAACTGGGTCAGCGCTAGTTGTTGTGTTTAGAGCTTTTCGGCTCATTATAATTGTAACATTGTCTCACTTATTTAACACTACAAAAATTGCCTCACTTATTGAATATTACAAAACATTGTCTCACTTATTGAATATTACATAGTCTCATTTAGTAGAGACTGCAAATCATTGTCTCACTTATTGAATATAACAAACATTGTTTCACTTATTGAATATTACAATTACTGTTTCACTTATTGAATATTACAAACACTATCTCACTTATTGAATATTACAAACATAGTTTCACTTATTGAATATTACAAACACTATCTCACTTATTGAATATTACAATTACTGTTTCACTTATTGAATATTACAAACATTGTCTCACTTATTGAATATTACAATTACTGTTTCACTTATTGAATATTACAAACATTGTCTCACTTATTGAATGTTACAATTACTGTTTCACTTATTGAATATTACAAACACTATCTCACTTATTGAATATTACAAACATTGCCTCACTTATTAAATATTACAATTATTATTACTGTTTCACTTATTGAATATTACATTGTTTCACTTATTGAATAATACATTGTTTCACTTGAATGTTGCAAACACTGTTTCACTTATTGAATATTACAAACATTGTCTCTATTGAATATTACAAACATTGTTCCTTTCCCTGGCTATGACGATTGTATCTAAAAGAATGTGTACAAACAGACGAATGGCTGCCCACGGAGAAACTGTCAACCGATCGTCTGTCTAGGATTTTGCCTGGTATCCGAGTTTCTTCTGTTAGACACAGTTGGGGGCGCTAGCGGTTTTGATCTGTAACAGAGGGGGGTAGCCCACAAGAGGAGGTGGCACATTGAAAAGCTATATCAGGTTACTGGAGAGAGGGAGGCCAGGTCTAAGGTAAAGGGGAGATGGTGTAGACACCGTGTTTTTAGTGTTATGGGAGGGACACGATACAAATGAATGATTTTCAAAGCCTGAATACATTCTATTGACTGCAGTAGGGCACAAGTAGAGGAAGGTAGAAGAGAGAGGGCTGGTAAAGGTTGCTCTTACGAGTTCATTCATAATCGTCTGTCTGGCCCACCCACCTGTTACCCGCCTCCTTGCACTAACAACATTCAGCTAGCTAATAGAATCGTAGGAACGCAGAAAGTAAAAAAAGTAATGGATGCTAAGACTACGAAGTGGGAAATAGTTTGACAAATAAACAGCCTTGCTTTATCTTCTCTTCTCGCTACAGAAGAAAATGTGTTTATCCTCAACGATTTAAGATTTTTTTCTTTATAACTGTCGTAGGGAAATCTCTTTTCTTTTATTTGTTTGACTTATATAATGTAGTTTAACAGTAAACAATATTTAGTAAAGAAAACAACCAGTAAAAAAAAAAAATTTTGAGTACATTATTCAAATGTAGACATATTTTAGTTATGCATTTGTCTTCCAAAGTGTTTGCTCTTTGCCGTCGACCAATTTTATCAACGACAGAGATTAACCAAAGCGAAATTAAATGATATTATAGTCTATATCAGGGGTGGGCAAACTTGTTGTGCGTAGGGCATTGGCGGGCCGTATAACTATATGTCCACTTTGTTTGCAGCAACATAACGGTACATGGAATTCTGTAAAATTCAACTAAATAAAATCGAATAATTTTTTTTCTAACTGCCCTCGAGGGCCGCATGATATCAGTTGCTGAGTCGCTTTGGGTCCGCGGATTGTACTATGCCCAGCCCTGGTACGTAAGGTTTACATTTTTGATGATTTAAATAAAATTTAAATGTGCGTTTAGGTAGCCTAAGGTTCAGTAAGGATTTTAAAAAAAAATACAATAAATACATTTAAAAACTGATTTACTTAACGTGTTGGGGTAGAACTGTGGGTTAACGAACAATTTACTGCATTGTCCTTCTTAGGTGTAAGGATGACTGTCTACACAGCTACATACAACCTACTGCATTGTCCTTCTTAGGTGTAAGGATGACTGTCTACACAGTTACATACAACCTACTGCATTGTCCTTCTTAGGTGTAAGGATGACTGTCTACACAGCTACATACAACCTACTGCATTGTCCTTCTTAGGTGTAAGGATGACTGTCTACACAGCTACATACAACCTACTGCATTGTCCTTCTTAGGTGTAAGGATGACTGTCTACACAGCTACATACAACCTACTGCATTGTCCTTCTTAGGTGTAAGGATGACTGTCTACACAGCTACATACAACCTACTGCATTGTCCTTCTTAGGTGTAAAGATTACTGTCTACACAGCTACATACAACCTACTGCATTGTCCTTCTTTGGTGTACGGATGACTGTTTATACAGTTACATACAACCTACAGCAGTGTCTCTCTATAGTGTACGGATGACTGTCTACACAGTTACATACAACCTACTGCAGTGTCTCTCTATAGTGTACGGATGACTGTCTACACAGTTACATACAACCTACTGCAGTGTCTCTCTATAGTGTACGGATGACTGTCTACACAGTTACATACAACCTACAGCAGTGTCTCTCTATAGTGTACGGATGACTGTCTACACAGTTACATACAACCTACTGCAGTGTCTCTCTATAGTGTACGGATGACTGTCTACACAGTTACATACAACCTACTGCAGTGTCTCTCTATAGTGTATGGATGACTGTCTAAACAGTTACATACAACCTACTGCAGTGTCTCTCTATAGTGTACGGATGACTGTCTACACAGTTACATACAACCTACTGCAGTTTCTCTCTATAGTGTACGGATGACTGTCTACACAGCTACATACAACATACAGCAGTGTCTCTCTATAGTGTACGGATGACTGTCTACACAGTTACATACAACCTACTGCATTGTCCTTCTTTGGTGTACGGATGACTGTCTACACAGTTACATACAACCTACTGCAGTGTCTCTCTATAGTGTACGGATGACTGTCTACACAGTTACATACAACCTACTGCATTGTCCTTCTTTGGTGTACGGATGACTGTCTACACAGTTACATACAACCTACTGCAGTGTCTCTCTATAGTGTACGGATGACTGTCTACACAGTTACATACAACCTACTGCAGTTTCTCTCTATAGTGTACGGATGACTGTCTACACAGCTACATACAACCTACTGCATTGTCCTTCTTTGGTGTACGGATGACTGTTTATACAGTTACATACAACCTACAGCAATGTCTCTCTATAGTGTACGGATGACTGTCTACACAGTTACATACAACCTACAGCAGTGTCTCTCTATAGTGTACGGATGACTGTCTACACAATTACATACAACCTACTGCAGTGTCTCTCTATAGTGTACGGATGACTGTCTACACAGTTACATACAACCTACAGCAGTGTCTCTCTATAGTGTACGGATGACTGTCTACACAGCTACATACAACCTACAGCAGTGTCTCTCTATAGTGTACGGATGACTGTCTACACAGCTACATACAACCTACTGCAGTGTCTCTCTATAGTGTACGGATGACTGTCTACACAAATGCCCTACATATATTATTATATTTAGTGTTGAATTTTGTTTCTGTTTTTGTTTGTAGTTTCACGTTATTTTATTGAGACAACAAATAGTTTAATCTGTACATTTTCAAGTTCATCATTACAATGTAAATTAACATCAGACTGTACATATATTTTATGATTTATGTTTTTTTTGTAAACGTTTCGCAAAGATTTAATATTAATTTATAAACTTACCGCATAGATGTTAATGTATAACAATACCGCAAAGATATCATATTAATTTATAATAAATACTGCATAGATACGATTTTAACGTATAAAAAACTAACCCATAAAAACAAAGTTTTTACTATACTCCCTTTCTTTGTAAACTAGGTTTAATTTAATTTATATTTTGATAGATTAAAATAAATATAGTGATTTCACACCTTATGAATTTCCACACTAAGGTTTTGCGCATCCTTTTTTTTTCTAGCTTTGGCCCGCAAAAACCATAAAAAGATATAACTCGCTTTGTTTCGGCTACATTGTGTCGTTTTCATTATATTTATTTCGTAAAAACGAACATATCGAAAAGTTTATTTACTTCCGTCTCTTCCGGTAGAGGCAGCCATGGTTTTCGTAAAATATTTTCTTCGATTCGCAAATTGGTCGAAGGTATTCGTGACTATTCCAAAGGCTATGATGCTGAAAATTGGATAGAATTTATTGTTAGTCGGGACAAGTCTGCTGCCCAAGTTTCAGCTCGAATGGACGACGGGAAGTGGTCAAAAATTGATGCAAAGTTTTGGTTGCAAGCAGACAAGCAGACAAGCAAGCAGACAGACAGACAGTAGGAATTAAAAGAAAAATATCGCATAGATATAATAATATTGTAAAACAAATACCACATAGATATTATATTTATTTATAAAAATACCGCGTAGATATGATTTTAATGTATTACAATATCGCATAGATATAATATTATTGTATATAATACCGCATAGATATAATATTAATGTATAAAAATACCGCATATATATTATAATATTAATGTATACAAATACTGCCAAGATATAATACTGATGTATAAAAATACCGCATAGATATAATATCAATTTATAAAAATACCACATAGATATAATAATAATGTACAAAAATACCGCACAGATTCGATTCTAATGTATAAAGTTACTGAGCAAGTATGACATCAATAAGTATAGACGATTCACATTTTGAAAAAGTTTAAGATAAGTCAAAAGACAATTATTGTCCATTTCTATTTATGACTCAATTTTTTCTTCTAATATTTTGAAGTTTTGTCTTTCAAGAAATTCCTGTTATTTCTTTGAAGTCTTAATCTATTTATAGCTCTCTCCTACTAAACAACAACACAAATCTCAGTGTAAAAAAAAAATGTTAAAGGCGGGCGAGGGAGGTAGGGGGGGATGCCAACTGTTGTGTGAAGAGGGGCAATAAAGACTTAGACAAAAATGCTAAGAAGGAAAATTGTTTTTTTTAACTTTATTTTATCTTCAATCTTCATCAAAACGTTCCATCTCCCTTCTCCCTGTAACCAGTCTACTTTACCTCATTGCCACTGCTATTAAGAAGCTTACTTTTCAACAATCACTTAAATATCTTTTTAACAAACTAGTCCTATTTTTAGAGTAAAGAAAACTAGGTCGACAAATAGACTTGCAGACAGATATGCAGGTCGACTGATAGACAGACGGAGAGACAAACAATTCAACATAGATACATAAAAAAAAAGATAGAACAAAAATAGTCAAACATAACTTTATTGACTTTAACATTTTAAAATTAGTTTTGATGATACATTCATTAGACAATTAACAAATTGTCAATCGACTATCAACAAATAGACAATAGACTATCAACAAATTGTCAATCGACTATCAACAAATTGCCAATAGACTATCAACAAATTGTCAATCGACTATCAACAAATTGTCAATAGACAATCACGAAATAGTCAACATACAATAAACAAATAGACAATCAAGAAATAGGCCTACACAATATATAATAATCCAATAGACAATAGATAATAAACCAATAGTCAATAGACAATAAACAAATTGTCAATAGACAATAAACAAATAGACAATAGGTAATAAACAAATTGTCAATAGACAATCACCAAACAGACAATAGGTAATAATCAAATTGTCAATAGACAATCACCAAATAGACAAAAGGTAATAAACAAATTGTCAATAGACTATCACCAAACACACAATAGGTAATAAACAAATTGTCAATATACAATGAACAAATAGACAATAGGTAATAAACAAATTGTCAATAGACAATAAACAAATAGTCATTAGGTAATAAAAAAAATGTCAATAGACAATAAACAAATAGACAATGGGTAATAAACAAATTGTCAATCAATAGACAATGAACAAATAGACAATAGGTAATAAACAAATTGTCAATCAATAGACAATGAACAAATAGACAATAGGTAATAAACAAATTGTCAATCAATAGACAATGAACGAATAGACAATAGGTAACAAACAAATTGTCAATAGACAATAAACAAATAGACAATAGGTAATAAACAAATTGTCAATAGACAATGAACAAATAGACAATAGGTAATAAACAAATTGTCAATCAAAAGACAATGAACAAATAGACAATAGGTAATAAACAAATTGTCAATCAATAGACAATGAACAAATAGACAATAGGTAATAAACAAATTGTCAATGGACAATAAACAAATAGACAATAGGTAATAAACAAATTGTCAATAGACAGTAAACAAATAGACAATAGGTAATAAACAAATTGTCAATCAATAGACAATGAACAAATAGACAATAGGTAATAAACAAATTGTCAATCAATAGACAATGAACTAATAGACAATAGGTAATAAACAAATTGTCAATCAATAGACAATGAACAAATAGACAATAGGTAATAAACAACTTGTCATTCAATAGACAATGAACAAAGTGTCAATAGAGCGAAGATTGCTAAAAAAAATAACTTTTATTGGGATAAGCGATTTTAGCTCACTGTAACAAGGGTATTTTTTTTTTCCCAGGACTTGAGGGTGTCCCTGAGTCTACCCAGCTCTGATGGGTACCTGACATTAGTTGGGGTAAAGTAAAGGCGGCTGGGCATTGTGCTGGCCCCACATCCCCTAGTATGCCGTGGCCACAGAAACTGGTGAACGCTGCTTCACCGGCCCTATGATCACTTTGGTCCGAAGGGTACTTACTTTAACAAGGGTATTAACGTATCATTGCAGTGGATATCATTGCAAGTTACCATTGCAGGCTATAATTGCGGGCTATAGTTGCAATGTAACATTATAGGCTATCATTTCAGGCTTTAATTGCATAGCACTATTCCAGGCTATAATTGCGGGTTATAATGGCAAGGTATCATTAATGCTATAATTGCAGGTTATAATTGCAGGATGTAATTGCAGGATATAATTGCAGGCTATAGTTGCAGGTTATAACTGCAGGCTATAATTGCAAGGTATCGTAGCTGTCTATAATTGCAAGCTTTAATTGCAGCTATAATTGCAAGGTATCATTGCAGGCTATCATTGAACGATATCAGAGATGCATAATAATGGATTAGAATATCGAAGCTATAAATTCACGAATTAGAGCAAACTGGTCAATGATTGAAGTATTTGAGTATTTCTAAGAAAAGATTATATTATGGCCTATCGATGAAGCCTGGTTTGGAATTTCGATTTAAATCATATCGACTTTTTTAGTATCGATAATTATAGTGTCTAAGTTTAGATTATTGATGAATCGATAGGACTATCGTTGATTTGACTATCGTACTTTAAAAGAATTTGTTGAATAGATTTTCGGATTTTAAAGTATCGATAAATAGATTTTCGATCTTTACGGTATCGATGGTTAGAGCAACAATTATTAATAATCGAACAATAGAAAGGAAATATAACTTTGTATAGACTTGATGACTTAAATGTAGCAGGCAGCATGAAATGAACATATTTAACTTTCCAATTGTAGTAAAGTAAACTTTTGGTGTAGTTAAATGCCATTTATAGGTGCATTCGCAATGTAGATAGATCCGTTCGATGTGTTTATATTTCTGTATAGCTATCTGATTTATGTAGCTAATTGCGTTTAGTAGCTAAATGCGTTACGTAGCTAAATGCGTTATGTAGCTAAATGCGTTATATAGCTAAATGTGTTATGTAGCTAAATGCGTTATATAGCTAAATGTGTTATGTAGCTAAATGCGTTATGTAGCTGCATACGTAATGTAGCTAAAAGCGCTATGTATATAAATGTTTATGTAGCTAGATGCGTTATGTAAATAAATGTTTATGTAGCTAAATGCGTTACGTAGCTAAATGTGTTATGTAGCTAAATGTGTTATGTAGCTAAATGTGTTATGTAGCTAAATGCGTTTTGTAGATAAATACGTTATGTAGCTAAATGTGTTATGTAGCTAAATGCAAATGCATTATGTAGCTAAATGCGTTATGTTGCTAAATGTTTATGGAGCTAAATGCGTTAGGTAGCTAAATGCGTTATGAAGCTAAATGCGTTATGTAGCTAAATGCTTTATGTAATTAAATGCGTAATGTAGCTACTAGAGACCGACCGAAACCCAATTTTTAGTTTCGGCCGAAAACGAAAACATACCGAATATTATACATTGACTTTCGGCCGAAACCGAAGCCGAAACCAAAAGTTTAACTACAACTTCGGCCGAAACCGAAAAATAAACCGAAAATGCGAAACAAATTATATCAAAAGACTGCACATTTATGTGTAGGCTAATATTAACTAGTTTATGGGCACTCTATTTGAGTAAACCATTCTTTGGAGTGTTTAATAATCATTTATTATTATCTTCAATCTTCTACTTCACATTAGGGATGTTAATATCCTTTTTTTTCTCAACACCTATTTTCGGTTCTAAATATCCGATTTTTTACCCATTTTCTGTTCCCCCTCTCCGCCTCCGGGCAAAGTAAGTTATAGTTTGGAAAAGACAAATTTACATTGATTATACTAAAAAAATAATACGAAGGACCATTGATCCTTATAACGTGGTGAAATCTTTGTAAAAAAAAAAACATAGTTGATTTTGGATTAGCAGAAGTCAAAAGCTGTACTGACATGAATTTAGACCTTTAAAATTATAATATAAATCAGTGGATGTTAGATCTATATGTTACACACATTAAAAGAATATTTGTAGAATATAAATAAAATCCCAGACACATCTATCTAGGGTTGATAGACGTCCGGCAAGAAAATTAAAAGTTTTTGAAAAGAACGTCACATGCTCTGCAAAGTAGTTGTTTTTAATTGCCCCAGTTGCATCTCAGTCTACATTAAATAAAATGTTGGGTCATTATTACTAATATACAATTATTGACAGCTAATGTAATAAAACTGAACAGATTGTGGATTGTGAAACACTAAATATGTCATACTTTTTTTCTCTCTATGTCCTCCTTTTGAAGTCCAAGTATCTCGCAACCTTACGTCTATCGGTCTGTTAAAGGAGCGTTCAGCATCATTGTAGAAATTCCATTTTGTTTGTTTTCGAATACGTAGATCAAATGTCTGTACCGACGACTAGCGTTAACATCTGCTTTATCTGTTGTATGTGCTTGTTTCGCAAATTCACAAGCAATATTCGGAATTCGAAAAAAACAAAACAACTATAAGTCGCCTCTGACAAACGAGTGTTTGCAAGGCATATAATTATAATCTTAAGGAATTGTTTTGTGCTAATCAAACAGGGTTTACAAATATTTCTTCAGATAAAAAGATAAATAAATCGTGTGACACCATTATGAATGATTTCCTCCCATAATCCGGTTTTCTTTTAACATGTGAAGTAGGGATGTTTAACGAAAACCGGACTTCACACAGATTAATTAATTCACAACAGTTTAACTAAATGAAAGTATCAATAAGCAGATAAATAGATGCAGCACTAGCGTAGCATTTTTAATTTTGAAAGTTAAAATAGATATTCGGCTGATGACCGAAAGTCAATATCAGATTCGGCCGAAACCGTAAACAAACCGAAAAACTAACCTTTTGTCTTCGGCCGAAACCGAATCATCGCCGAAAAAGGGTTTTTGCCTATTTTCGGCGTCGAAACCGAAGCCAAAACCGAATATCGGTCGGTCTCTAGTAGCTACATGCATTATGTAGCTAAATGCGTTATGAAGCTTAATGCGTTATGTAGCTAAAAGTGTTAATTAGCTAAATGTGTTTTGCAGCTGAATGCTTTATGTAGCTAAATTTGTTATGTAGCTCAATTCTTTATGTAGCTAAATGGTTTATGTGCTAAATGTTTCATATATCTATATGCTTTATATAGCTTTATGAGTTATGTTGCTAAAAGTTTTTTATATTTACATGCTGTATATTGCTAAAACGTTATGTAGCTAAATGCATTATGTAGATAAAGTTGTTTTTTTTAAAGCTTAATGCTTTTTGTAGCTTTTTGCGTAGTCTAGCTAAATGCATTATGTAGCTAAATACTTTATGTAGCAAAATGCTTTTTGTGCTAAATTTGTTATATAGCTAAATGTCTTATTTGGCTAAATGTTTTCTATATCTAAATACTTTATGTAAGACTAGCTAAATGCGTTATGGAGCTAATTGCATTATGTGGCTAGATGCGTTATGTAGCTAATTCATGACACAACTAGATGTAATAAACAAAGGAAGAATAATTATCTTTTGGCAAGACTTTTACGGTGCTCTTTGGAATTAACTATCTATTTGTAAGTCTTAACTTTTTAAAAAATATAATTACTTTTTATCCACCAAAAACAAAAGAAAACAGTGAAAGTAAACAGAAGAAAGTGAAAAAAAAACAAAGAAAACAATGAAAGTAAACAAAAAACAGTAAAAGTAAACAAAAAAAACTGTGAAAGTAAACAAAAACAGTAAAAGTAAACAAAAAACAGTAAAAGTAAACAAAAGAAAACAGTGAAAGTAAACAAAAAACAGTAAAAGTAAACAAAAAACAGTAAAAGTAAACAAAAGAAAACAGTGAAAGTAAACAAAAAAACAGTGAAAGTAAACAAAAACAGTAAAAGTAAACAAAAACAGTAAAAGTAAACAAAAGAAAACAGTGAAAGTAAACAAAAAACAGTAAAAGTAAACAAAAAACAGTAAAAGTAAACAAAAGAAAACAGTGAAAGTAAACAACAAAAACAGTGAAAGTAAACAAAAACAGTAAAAGTAAACAAAAACAGTAAAAGTAAACAAAAGAAAACAGTGAAAGTAAACAAAAAACAGTAAAAGTAAACAAAAGAAAACAGTAAAAGTAAACAAAAAAACAATGAAAGTAAACAGAAGAAAACAGTGAAAGTAAACAGAAGAAAACATTAAAGTAAAGTATTTTAAAGCTTAATGCTTTTTGTAGCTTTTTGCGTAGTCTAGCTAAATGCATTATGTAGCTAAATACTTTATGTAGCAAAATGCTTTATGTGCTAAATTTGTTATATAGCTAAATGTCTTATTTGGCTAAATGTTTTCTATATCTAAATACTTTATGTAAGACTAGCTAAATGCGTTATGGAGCTAATTGCATTATGTGGCTAGATGCATTATGTAGCTAATTCATGACACAACTAGATGTAATAAACAAAGGGAGAATACTTATCTTTTGGCTAGACTTTTACGGTGCTCTTTGGAATTAACTATCTATTTGTAAGTCTTAACTTTTTAAAAAATATAATTACTTTTTATCCACCAAAAACAAAAGAAAACAGTGAAAGTAAACAGAAGAAAGTGAAAAAAACCCAAAGAAAACAATGAAAGTAAACAAAAAACAGTAAAAGTAAACAAAAAAACAGTGAAAGTAAACAAAAAACAGTAAAAGTAAACAAAAAACAGTAAAAGTAAACAAAAAAACAGTGAAAGTAAACAAAAAACAGTGAAAGTAAACAAAAAAACAGTAAAAGTAAACAAAAAAACAATGAAAGTAAACAGAAGAAAACAGTTAAAGTAAACAGAAGAAAACATTAAAGTAAACAAAAGAAAACAGTGAAAGTAAACAAAAGAAAACAGTGAAAGTAAACAAAAGAAAACAGTGAAAGTAAACAAAAGAAAACAGTGAAAGTAAACAAAAGAAAACATTAAAGTAAATAAAAGAAAACAGTGAAAGTAAACAAAAGAAAACAGTGAAAGTAAACAAAAGAAAACATTAAAGTAAACAAAAGAAAACAGTGAAAGTAAACAAAAGAAAACAGTGAAAGTAAACAAAAGAAAACAGTGAAAGTAAACAAAAGAAAACATTAAAGTAAACAAAAGAAAACAGTGAAAGTAAACAAAAGAAAACATTAAAGTAAACAAAAGAAAACAGTGAAAGTAAACAAAAGAAAACAGTGAAAGTAAACAAAAGAAAACAGTGAAAGTAAACAAAAGAAAACATTAAAGTAAACAAAAGAAAACAGTTAAAGTAAACAAAAGAAATCTGTGAAAGCAAACATAAGAAAACAGTAAAAGTAAACAAAAGATAACAGTGAAAGTAAACAAAAGAAAGCAGTGAAATTATACAAAAGAAAACAGTGAAAGTATACAAAAGAAAACAGTTAAAGTAAACAAAAGAAAACAGTGAAATTAAACAAAAGAAAACAGTGAAAGTAAACAAAAGAAAACATTGAAAGTAAACATAAGAAAACAGTGAAAGTAAACAAAAGAAAACATTGAAAGTAAACAAAAGAAAACAGTTAAAGTAAACAAAAGAAAACAGTGAAAGTAAACAAAAGAAAACATTGAAAGTAAACAAAAGAAAACATTGAAAGTAAACATTAGAAAACAGTGAAAGTAAACAAAAGAAAACATTGAAAGTAAACAAAAGAAAACAGTTAAAGTAAACAAAAGAAAACATTGAAAGTAAACAAAAGAAAACAGTTAAAGTAAACAAAAGAAAACAGTGAAAGTAAACAAAAGAAAAAAGTTAAAGTAAACAAAAGAAAACAGTGAAAGTAAACAAAAGAAAACATTGAAAGTAAACAAAAGAAAACATTGAAAGTAAACAAAAGAAAACATTGAAAGTAAACATAAGAAAACATTGAAAGTAAACAAAAGAAAACATTGAAAGTAAACAAAAGAAAACAGTGAAAGTAAACATAAGAAAACAGTGAAAGTAAACAAAAGAAAACATTGAAAGTAAACAAAAGTAAACAGTTAAAGTAAACAAAAGAAAACAGTGAAAGTAAACAAAAGAAAACATTGAAAGTAAACAAAAGAAAACATTGAAAGTAAACATAAGAAAACAGTGAAAGTAAACAAAAGAAATCTGTGAAAGCAAACATAAGAAAACAGTAAAAGTAAACAAAAGATAACAGTGAAAGTATACAAAAAAAACAGTTAAAGTAAACAAAAGAAAACAGTTAAAGTAAACAAAAGAAAACATTGAAAGTAAACAAAAGAAAACATTGAAAGTAAACAAAAGAAAACATTAAAAGTAAACAAAAGAAAACAGTTAAAGTAAACAAAAGAAATCTGTGAAAGCAAACATAAGAAAACAGTAAAAGTAAACAAAAGATAACAGTGAAAGTATACAAAAAAAACAGTTAAAGTAAACAAACGAAAACATTGAAAGTAAACAAAAGAAAACATTGAAAGTAAACAAAAGAAAACATTAAAAGTAAACAAAAGAAAACAGTTAAAGTAAACAAAAGAAATCTGTGAAAGCAAACATAAGAAAACAGTAAAAGTAAACAAAAGATAACAGTGAAAGTATACAAAAAAAACAGTTAAAGTAAACAAAAGAAAACAGTTAAAGTAAACAAAAGAAAACATTGAAAGTAAACAAAAGAAACATTGAAAGTAAACATAAGAAAACAGTAAAAGTAAACAAAAGATAACAGTGAAAGTATACAAAAAAAACAGTTAAAGTAAACAAAAGAAAACAGTTAAAGTAAACAAAAGAAAACCTTGAAAGTAAACAAAAGAAACATTGAAAGTAAACAAAAGAAAACATTGAAAGTAAACAAAAGAAAACAGTGAAAGTAAACAAAAGAAAACATTGAAAGTAAACAAAAGAAAACATTAAAGTAAACAAAAGAAAACATTGAAAGTAAACAAAAGAAAACATTAAAGTAAACAAAAGAAAACATTGAAAGTAAACAAAAGAAAACATTGAAAGTAAACAAAAGAAAACATTGAAAGTAAACAAAAGAAAACATTGAAAGTAAACAAAAGAAAACATTAAAGTAAACAAAAGAAAACATTGAAAGTAAACAAAAGAAAACATTAAAGTAAACAAAAGAAAACATTGAAAGTAAACAAAAGAAAACATTAAAGTAAACAAAAGAAAACATTGAAAGTAAACAAAAGAAAACATTGAAAGTAAACAAAAGAAAACATTGAAAGTAAACAAAAGAAAACATTGAAAGTAAACAAAAGAAAACATTGAAAGTAAACAAAAGAAAACATTAAAGTAAACAAAAGAAAACATTGAAAGTAAACAAAAGAAAACATTGAAAGTAAACAAAAGAAAACATTGAAAGTAAACAAAAGAAAACATTGAAAGTAAACAAAAGAAAACATTGAAAGTAAACAAAAGTAAACAGTTAAAGTAAACAAAAGAAAACAGTGAAAGTAAACAAAAGAAAACATTGAAAGTAAACAAAAGAAAACATTGAAAGTAAACATTAGAAAACATTGAAAGTAAACAAAAGAAAACATTGAAAGTAAACAAAAGAAAACATTAAAGTAAACAAAAGAAAACATTGAAAGTAAACAAAAGAAAACATTGAAAGTAAACAAAAGAAAACATTGAAAGTAAACAAAAGAAAACATTGAAAGTAAACATTAGAAAACATTGAAAGTAAACAAAAGAAAACATTGAAAGTAAACAAAAGAAAACATTAAAGTAAACAAAAGAAAACATTAAAGTAAACAAAAGAAAACATTGAAAGTAAACATTAGAAAACATTGAAAGTAAACAAAAGAAAACATTGAAAGTAAACAAAAGAAAACATTAAAGTAAACAAAAGAAAACATTGAAAGTAAACAAAAGAAAACATTGAAAGTAAACAAAAGAAAACATTGAAAGTAAACAAAAGAAAACATTGAAAGTAAACAAAAGAAAACATTAAAGTAAACAAAAGAAAACATTGAAAGTAAACAAAAGAAAACATTGAAAGTAAACAAAAGAAAACATTGAAAGTAAACAAAAGAAAACATTAAAGTAAACAAAAGAAAACATTGAAAGTAAACAAAAGAAAACATTGAAAGTAAACAAAAGAAAACATTGAAAGTAAACAAAAGAAAACATTGAAAGTAAACAAAAGAAAACATTAAAGTAAACAAAAGAAAACATTGAAAGTAAACAAAAGAAAACATTAAAGTAAACAAAAGAAAACATTAAAGTAAACAAAAGAAAACATTGAAAGTAAACAAAAGTAAACAGTTAAAGTAAACAAAAGAAAACATTGAAAGTAAACAAAAGAAAACATTGAAAGTATACAAAAGTAAACAGTTAAAGTAAACAAAAGAAAACATTGAAAGTAAACAAAAGAAAACATTGAAAGTAAACAAAAGAAAACATTGAAAGTAAACAAAAGAAAACAGTGAAAGTAAACAAAAGAAAACAGTGAAAGTAAACAAAAGAAAACAGTGAAAGTAAACAAAACAAAAAGAGAAAATAAACAAAAGAAAACATTGAAAGTAAACAAAAAAAACAGTGAAAGTAAACTCAAAGAAAACAGTGAAATTAAACAAACGAAAACAGTGAAAGTAAACAAAAGAAAACATTGAAAGTAAACAAAAAAAACAGTGAAAGTAAACTCAAAGAAAACAGTGAAATTAAACAAACGAAAACAGTGAAAGTATACAAAAGAAAACACTTCGAGATCTTGTTCTGAGTCACCAAATTAAAGACACTATTACTCGCCACACCCAGAAACCCTTGCCTACCGTTGTACCATTCTTTGTATTTTACACACACACACACACACACACACACACACATATATATATATACATATATATACATTTATATACATGTATAGATGAAGAAAGTGGGGTCGGCGAGTGTGAGAGAGTTAGATAATATAACAAAAAACAGCTTTATTATAAAAAGGATTTCAATCATTCATATGATAAGATGATGAAAAGTCTCCAAACGTAGACGTCTCAATACTATTATTATTATTATAATCATTCATATTAGAAAATGCATCCGATTCGTCAAACGTTTTTAATTGTATTTCAAATCTCACAAACAACGAAAATAGCGTAAAACGTTATTTATTATCTTCTAGGAAATTATTGAATTAATTATTGAATTATTAATATTTTTTCGATAGAAGCAACTGTCGAAAATGTTCACAAATTCACAACATCTACGTTATACCATAGACAATAATATACACGGACCGCTTGCTTTAGTATTTCTGCTATATGATGACTCGAAACACTGATTTTCGGAATTTCCGATTCGTTGTTTCCTTTGCACTTCCGTTTTATTGAATCGCTTCGCTTTTCTCAATGAAAAATCACAATTAAAATCGAAAGTTGTATAAAGCAGAAACATTTAAGAAACAACTAGGAGCGTAGAAGTATAAGACAGCCTTATTGGTTGCGCACGGAAAAAAGTTGATATAAGCTCTAATAATAGAGCAAGCGGTCCATCTTATTATACTCTATGGTTATACTATACAATAAGAGTAATGATTAAACAATTATACGAAAAAGAATATTTCACTTATTTAGATGTGCGAGAAAAAAATTGATCCTTTGTAATACCGTTTCAAAAAACTTGTGCTCTTTTTAAATTCTACAGATATTTCCTTCCAGGTGCCTTCATTTATACCTTTTACGTGAAGTTTTTTTCAAAAAATATGACGACAAAATATATAGCCTACTTATGACATAATATGTACATTGTCTTCCAAGTACAAATAAAAATGAATTATAGTAATCAGAAAATTTATTAAATGCAATTGTGCTAATTGTGGAAGTCACTAAATATTGAAAACAGTAATAGATGTAGTATAATGATACCTTGCAATAATTTTTATTTGATATCAGAACGGTTTCAACGTCTCAACTTAACGGGTAAAGGTCCGCGTTCAACTTGTAGAATCTAGTTTTTTTTACTTTCCCCTGATCCTAAATGAATAGTCCTAGCTGACCAGTGAATTATAGACATTGTTTTCATCAAATGCCAACTAAGGAAGAATTGCAAGGAAGGGCAATAGTCAGTTTATTAATTATTTTTTAACTTTGACAAAAGTCTTCGTAAATGTCTATTGAAATAAAATCGTAATTCCTCCGTCTGTTTGCCATCATTAAAAAGCAATTGGTATGATTCAATGAAGCTTCCGTCCGATGTATTTACAATCAACCAGTGCAGTATAGCACAACTATTTTTATTAACTCATTGTTCTCAGCGCTGCTGCATTAGACATTCTTGTTTTGAATGAACGCAAAGATGGAATAAACATACCACCAATGAATGCAAAGATAGATGTATATACAACCAATGAATGCAAAGATAGGTTTTACATACAACCAATAAATGCAGAGAGCTGTACATACAACCAATGAATGCAAAGATAGATGTATATACAACCAATGAATTCAAAGATAGGTGTGCATACAGCCAATAAATGCAAAGACAGATGTACATACAACTAATCAATGCACAGATAGGTTTTACATACAACCAATAAATGCATTGAGCTGTACATACAACCAATGAATGCAAATATAAATGTATATACAACCAATGAATGCAAAGATAGATGTATATACAACCAATGAATGCATAGAGCTGTACATACAACCAATGAATGCAAAGATAGGTTTTACATACAACCAACGAATGCAAAGATAGGTGTACATACAACCAATGAATACAACCAATGAATGCAAAGATAGCTGTACATACAACCAACGAATGCCAAGATAGGTGTACACACAACCAATGAATGCAAAGATGAAACTACAACCAATGAATGCAAAGATAGATGTACATACAAGCGATGAATGCAAAGATGGGATGTACATGCAATCAAAGTATGCAAAGATGTGTGTACAAACAACCATTTAATGCAAAAATAGATGTACACACAACCAATGAATGCAAGGATAAATGTATATACAACCAATAAATTAAAATATAGATGTACATACAACCAATGAATTAAAATATAGATGTACATACAACCAAGAGCTGATGGTTACTTTCATTTTAGCCCATCTCTCTTTACAATCACATAGATCTTTAAACATCAACTACTTTTTGCCAATAATGCATGATAAACATCATATTATACGGAAGAAGTCTTGCAATGGCTAATTTCCACTGACTAGAAGGCTATATAAAAATTAATATTACAGCACGGGAAGCCGACTCTCTTCTATCAAATTCCTCTATTGCAGCGAAACCTGCTAGACACGGCGGAGATATGTCACACACACACAAACACACATACACTTACATACGTACATACTTACACACATAGACTTACATACGTACAGATCAAAATTGTTCACATCCAAAAATACAATATAAAATAATAATTCAAGAGAGTGTGGTGGGGGGGAGTCAAGGAGCGAGAGAGGGTGAGACAGGTAGAGTCAGTCAGGGTTTGGAAGAAGAATGATACATGTTTCTGGGTAAGTGAATAGTTCATTTTTAGACAAACAGATCAAACTCAAATAATGTGTTTAGATTTCGCTGTAATAAAGAATAAATGGACAATATACCAACATGTAGATTGCATAGTAATAATGACAACATATAGTGATAGAGTAGACACTATACAGAGTATATTATACGACATATTATACGACAGTATTTATACTTTAAAGAATATTTACATAAAATTATCATATTTGAACAAAAGAGTTTTTAAATTACGATATTCTAACTTTTTTTTTTCAAAGCTATCCTGCATAGACTGAGAGATTGACAGAGGGATAAATGGAGAGACAGAGAGAGAGTGATAATAAGAGACAGAGAGAGTGATAATAAGAGACAGAGCAATAATAGATAAATAAAGTATACAGATAGATAGATAGATAGATAGATAGATAGATAGATAGATAGATAGATAGATAGATCAATAGATAGATAGATATCTAGGTAGGTAAGCGGTAGGTAGGAAGGTAGATAGATAGATAGATAGATAGATAGATAGATAGATAGATAGATAGATAGATAGATAGATAGATAGATAGATAGATAGATAGATAGATAGATAGATAGATAGATAGATAGATAGATAGATAAAGATTTAAAGATATTAAGATAGATAAGTAATATTAAAAATAAATCCTAAATATTTTTTAAAGTTATGAATAGATAGTGTACTTCATTCCTAAAACATGTGTTTATGTTTTCTGTAGCTGCATTATGTATTTATATGTATGTTTACCTGACTAGAGTTGTATGTTAACAATCAACTTACCTTGCATGTCCAGCTTATTGGATTTTTTTTGTTCTAATCACTTGAATGATTTAAGGTCCGCCAACTTTTGGTGATGACCATCCTCAACAGTATCATCCTTAATCTTATTTCACCTGTTTCTCATTTCTCAAAACCATTTATTGCAGAAATAAAACTCACTTGAGTCCAGGTAGACTACAGGTATTCCTTTAAGAAATCGAGAAATCCAGAGTAACCGAAATAACACAGACAGGGAATATCTTTAGAAAAGTTAAATTATCCACGTCTAGTTGTGAATACTTGAAGATTTTCTTTACTCAATGTTTAGTTTGGAAGAAGAAAAAAAATTCTCTTCTATTCTAAAAGCGAGAAGAGGTGAAGCACAGCGCTAGGTTTGAATCAACGCGAATAACAGCAGTAGCGGGACTGTGGACAATCTATTGAAGGTGGTGTTTCCCTCCTGATTGTGTTCACATAGATGGATTAGGCTGTCAGGAGACAAGGGAGACAAACCGAGTTATAACTTCTTTTTTTTTTCTTGTCACATTTTTGTGTGTGTATATTATTATTTAGAAATGAGGAGAAACAGTTCGACTATTTTGTCACTTAAAATTAAAATTTAATAATTCAAATGTGTGTTGTTGAATTTAATAGGTCAAATATGTGTTGTTGTATTTAATAGTTCAAGCATGTGATGCTGTATTTAATAATTCAAATATGTGTTGTTGTATTTAATATTTCAAGCATGTGATGTTGTATTTAATAGTTCAAACACCTGTTGTAATGGTATTTAATAATTCAAATAGATGTTTTGCTGTATTTCATAGTTCAAACATATGTTGTTGTATTTAATAGTTCAAACACGTGTTTTTGCTATAATCAAATTGAAACATGTTGTATTGTTGTATTTTTAGTTTTAACATGTGTTGTTGTTGTTTTTATTATTTTAAACATGTGTTGATGTATTTAAGAGTTCAAACACGCGTTGTTGTTGTATTTAAATTAGAACTAGTGTTGTTGTTGTATTTATTAGTTTAAAAAATAGATGTTTTTGTATTTCTTAGTTTAAATAAGTGTTGTTGTTGTATTTATTAGTTTAAACAAGTGTTGTTTTTGTATTTCTTAGTTTAAATAAGTGTTGTTGTTGTATTTATTAGTTTAAACAAGTGCTGTTTTTGTATTATTAGTTTAAACAAGTGTTGTTGTATTTATTAGTTTAAACAAGTGTTGTTTTTGTATTTCTTAGTTTAAATAAGTGTTGTTGTTGTATTTATTAGTTTAAACAAGTGTTGTTTTTGTATTTCTTAGTTTAAATAAGTGTTGTTGTTGTATTTATTAGTTTAAACAAGTGTTGTTTTTGTATTTCTTAGTTTAAATAAGTGTTGTTATTGTATTTATTAGTTTAAACAAGTGTTGTTTTTGTATTATTAGTTTAAACAAGTGTTGTTGTATTTATTAGTTTAAACAAGTGTTGTTTTTGTATTTCTTAGTTTAAATAAGTGTTGTTTTTGTATTTATTAGTTTAAACAAGTGTTGTTGTTGTATTTATTAGTTTAAACATATGTTGTTGATGTATTTATTAGTTTAAACAAGTGTTGTTTTTGTATTTATTAGTTTAATTAAACAAGTGTTGTTGTTGTATTCATTAGCTTAAATAAGTGTTGTTGTTGTATTTATTAGTTTAAACAGTGTTGTTGTATTTATTAGTTTAAACAAGTGTTGTTGTTGTATTTATTAGTTTAAACAAGTGTTGTTGTATTTATTAGTTTAAACAAGTGTTGTTTTTGTATTTATATAGATATCTGGATTAGTTTGACGAAAACGATATATAGATCAAGAAACTCTTGTCTGAGAAGCATCAACTACTTAGAGAATTTATAAAAAAACAACAACTCAAAAACAAAAACATTCTGAAGAGCTAGACGAAATCTATAAAAACAAAACTCCGGGAGATCAAGAATAAATGGTTCAACACGAAAGCAGATAAAATCCAAAGCTTTGCCGACAATAAAGACATAAAACGCTTGTACCAAGCATTACAAGTCATCTTTGGACCCAGACCTGCAAGTGCCTCTTCCCTTTTGAATGCTGATGAAACCCAGATGAACACTGAAAAAGAACAGATTTTAGATAGATGGGCGAGACATTTCAATAAGGTATTGAACTGCCCAGTCGCAATCAACGAAACTGCTATTGCACGCCTGCCTCAGGTCGAGCTAAACCATAGACCTAGATGCATGCAATCAGTTCTATGTCGGTTGTCCTCGCATATTACCAATATTATGATGGCAAGATAAGGTCCCAAGCACAGAACTGATTCTCATGGAAAGCTGTTCAAGCAATCACACCCAGCTTCTGAAATCTCAAGCTCGATAGGCTGGTAATTTAGTGAGAATGCCGGATCATAGATTGCAGAAGAAGCTTCTATACGGCGAGATACAACACCGTCAAAGAAGAACCGACAGTAAAAAAAGAGATTCAAAGATAGTTCAAACACGGGTTGTTGTATTTAATAGTTCAAACACGTGTTGTTGTATTTAATAGTTCAAACACGTGTTGTAGTATTTAATAGTTCAAACACGGGTTGTTGTATTTAATAGTTCAAACACGGGTTGTTGTATTTAATAGTTCAAACACGTGTTGTTGTATTTAATAGTTCAAACACGTGTTGTTGTATTTAATAGTTCAAACACGTGTTGTTGTATTTAATAGTTCAAACACGGGTTGTTGTATTTAATAGTTCAAACACGTGTTGTTGTATTTAATAGTTCAAACACGTGTTGTTGTATTTAATAGTTCAAACACGTGTTGTTGTATTTAATAGTTCAAACACGTGTTGTTGTATTTAATAGTTCAAACACGTGTTGTTGTATTTAATAGTTCAAACACGTGTTGTTGTATTTAATAGTTCAAACACGGGTTGTTGTATTTAATAGTTCAAACACGTGTTGTTGTATTTAATAGTTCAAACACGTGTTGTTGTATTTAATAGTTCAAACAAGTGTTGTTGTATTTAATAGTTCAAACAAGTGTTGTTGTATTTAATAGTTCAAATACGTGTTGTTGTATTTAATAGTTCAAACACGTGTTGTTGTATTTAATAGTTCAAACACGGGTTGTTGTATTTAATAGTTCAAACACGTGTTGTTGTATTTAATAGTTCAAACACGGGTTGTTGTATTTAATAGTTCAAACACGTGTTGTTGTATTTAATAGTTCAAACACGGGTTGTTGTATTTAATAGTTCAAACACGGGTTGTTGTATTTAATAGTTCAAACACGTGTTGTTGTATTTAATAGTTCAAACACGTGTTGTTGTATTTAATAGTTCAAACACGGGTTGTTGTATTTAATAGTTCAAACACGTGTTGTTGTATTTAATAGTTCAAACACGTGTTGTTGTATTTAATAGTTCAAACACGGGTTGTTGTATTTAATAGTTCAAACACGGGTTGTTGTATTTAATAGTTCAAACACGGGTTGTTGTATTTAATAGTTCAAACACGGGTTGTTGTATTTAATAGTTCAAACACGGGTTGTTGTATTTAATAGTTCAAACACGGGTTGTTGTATTTAATAGTTCAAACACGTGTTGTTGTATTTAATAGTTCAAACACGTGTTGTTGTATTTAATAGTTCAAACACGTGTTGTTGTATTTAATAGTTCAAACACGTGTTGTTGTATTTAATAGTTCAAACACGGGTTGTTGTATTTAATAGTTCAAACACGGGTTGTTGTATTTAATAGTTCAAACACGGGTTGTTGTATTTAATAGTTCAAACACGGGTTGTTGTATTTAATAGTTCAAACACGGGTTGTTGTATTTAATAGTTCAAACACGGGTTGTTGTATTTAATAGTTCAAACACGGGTTGTTGTATTTAATAGTTCAAACACGGGTTGTTGTATTTAATAGTTCAAACACGGGTTGTTGTATTTAATAGTTCAAACACGGGTTGTTGTATTTAATAGTTCCATTTTGTGTTAGTGTGGTATTTAATAATTTAAACATGTGTTGTTGTTTAATTTATTAGTTTAAAGATGTGTTGCTGTTTAATTTAATAATTTAAACATGTGTTGTTGTTGAATTTAATAATTTAAACATGTGTTGTTGTTGAATTTAATAATTTAAACATGTGTTGTTGTTGGATTTAATAATTTAAACATGTGTTGTTGTTGAATTTAATAATTTAAACAGGTGTTGTTGTTTTCTTTAATCATTAGAACAGGTGTTGTTGTTGTATTTAATAATTTAAACAGGAGTTGTTGTGTTTAATAATTTAAACAGGTGTTGTTGTTGTATTTAATCATTTAAACAGGTGTTGTTGTTATATTTAATCATTTAAACAGGTGTTGTTGTATTTAATAATTTAAACAGTTGTTGTTGTTGTATTTAATAATTTAAACAGGTGTTGTTGTATTTAATAATTTAAACATGTGATGTTGTTGAATTTAATAATTTAAACATGTGTTGTTGTTGAATTTAATAATTTAAACATGTGTTGTTGTTGAATTTAATAATTTAAACATCTGTTGTTGTTGTATTTAATAATTTAATTATGTGTTGTTGTTGTATTTAATAATAAAAACATGTGTTGTTGTTGTATTTAATAATTTTATTATGTGTTGTTGTTGTATTTAATAATAAAAACATGTGTTGTTGTTGTCTTTAATAATTTAAACAGGTGTTGTTGTTGCATTTAATTATTTAAACATGTGTTGTTGTTGTATTTAATAGTTTAAACAGGAGTTGTTGTTGTATTTAATAATTTAAACATGTGTTGTTGTTGTATTTAATAATTTAAACAGGTGTTGTTGTTGTATTTAATAATTTAAACAGGTGTTGTTGTTGTATTTAATAATTTAAACAGGTGTTGTTGTTGTATTTAATCATTTAAACACATGTTGCTGTTGTATTTAATAGTTCAAGCACTAATAAAAATGCAAGACTATACTCGGACCACGGATAAGCGTAGGACGCAATAATCTTCTTTACAGAAAGAAGGTCTGTAATGTATAAGATAAGTCCTTCTGTAGCGGAAGAAATAAATATCAATGGTTGTCATTAGAGACGTATAGAACTATACGCTAACTAGATCTAAACCTAGGACCTCGGAATCACTTACTTATCATTTTTATATTTTTTAAATCTTTAATATGTGTTATTATTATTGGTCTGAGGCCGGCTGGTCCTGTGGTTAGTTCACCGGACTGTCAAACAAAACGGTCCAGGTTCTAGCCCTGCCGCCAACCAATCCGTACCGCCCTGTGGGAGTTTTGGGCCTAGTGGACGTAATAATTTGCAATCTAGAAGGAACGTCTGTAAAACTATAAGTCATTATGATATTTTTATGTCTTTAACACTCGTTTTTCTCTATTCGTTAAATGAGCGTTCTGTGGGGCTTCTCAAACGGCATAGCATAGGGCTTCAATTCAATACAGTCCGGCCCTGGTTGCCATTTTGAGTTTAGGTCATTACTTGAAAAGTTGGCTTTTCTTTTTACAATATTAAACAACACAATTGGAGAGCCTGGTTGGTCTAGCGGCTAGTACGCCGGATTGTCAACAAAACGGCCCGGGTTCTAGCTCTACCGCCCTGCAGGAGTTTTGGGCTTAGGACGTAACAATCTTCTATTTAGAAGTAATGTCTGTAAACTTTAAGTCACTTATTGCTGACTTCTAAAATCTAAAAAATTATAGGTAGTCTAGTCATTGGCTTCACAACAGAAGGTCCTTTTGACTTCTTATGTTTATGAATAATGAAAAAAAAATTATTTTATTTTTTCTTTGACAAATCAATGTATATTTTTACTCCCTTTATTTTAAGTTGTAATTTCTGTCTGTCTGGAATTGTCATCGTGCAAGAATTGGATTCGATTTTTCGACCACTTCCCGTGGTCTAATAGAGCTGAAATTTGGACAGCAGACTTGCCCCGACTAACAATACATTCTATCAAATTTTCAGTTAAAACAACTTAATAATACTACACTTCTGACAATACTCATTTCTTAAAAGGAAAGTATAAGAAAAATTTTGGTTTCACTTTAAAAATGCCTGTGCAACTTTTTATAGTTTTTCGGCGCACAGCTAGAAAAAAAAATTATGCGCTAAGATTAGTTTTAGAACAATGTATACGGAGTAAGGAGATATTTTTGATATTTGCGACACAGATAATTTTCTGTACGTTTCATTTGCAGTAGTCAATCAATTATTTAATTACATGATGGTAAACTTAGTTTCCAAATAAAGGGAGTATAATGAAAACTTCGTTTTTACGGTTTTCTTGTTTAAAGTCCCCAATATATTTAATGCGTTGTATGAATTACTGTCAAAATATCAGCTAATCGTCCGTTGACTTATTGTGGATAGGATGTTTGGTATTAAAAACATTGAAAGTCAGATGAAAAGCTATTTCCTAGTTTTGAAAACGATTTCTTATAGCCTATATATTTTCCCCCTTTCTTATTAGGAAAATACCAGGCTAAATTTAGTTCTTTGAAAGTATCAAAGGGTTAAAATGATTTTTTTTCTCTTCAATCTTGATGATAAGCTTCTATATAAACATGAAAGAAAGATATATATTTTGTTTTTCTTTTTTTAAATGTGATGATTAAAATATTATAATTGAAGCCGGTATTAAGGATTAAATGAAAATTAATGTTTAAATGGCTGGTTTTATAAGGACATGTTATGCAGATTAAATAGTAGAACTAAATAGTTAAAATGGCCTAATATTATATACTCAAGAATTCTACGAGGAATTATTCTATGCCCGCTACCATTTCTAATTTATATTAGCGACTTATCCAATGGCATCAACACAGGAACAAAAAAACTTAGTTAATTTGCAGGGGATTGCATGATTTACAGGACAATATAGTCAGAAAAAGATAGTGAATTCTTACAAAAAGATCTAGATGAACTACAAAAATGAAAATTTAAACTAGAGAAGGTCTTACCACCCAGAAAAATGACAACCGTTAAAAATATCAAAGAAAAACAGAAATTTTTTTTAAAACTTCTTTTATGGAAGTAACTCTAACAGAAACTAAAATTTAGAAATGTAAGGCAATTATGACTAATGATAAAATATAATGGAATCCACATGATGATGATGTCATCAAATGTCAAATAAAACAGTAGGCTTCATAAAAAGACAATCTTAAAAACTAAACTAGAACATAACACTTAACTAGAACATAACACTGAACTAGAACATAACACTAAACTAGAACATAACACTAAACTAGAACATAACACTGAACTAGAACATAACACTAAACTAGAACATAACACTAAACTAGAACATAACACTAAACTAGAACATAACACTTAACTAGAACATAACAATAAACTAGAACATAACACTAAACTAGAACATAACACTAAACTAGAACATAACAATAAACTAGAACATAACACTAAACTAGAACATAACACTAAACTAGAACATAACACTAAACTAGAACATAACACTAAACTAGAACATAACACTAAACTAGAACATAATACTAAACTAGAACATGACACTAAACTAGAACATAACACTAAACTAGAACATAACACTAAACTAGAACATAACACTAAACTAGAACATAACACTAAACTAGAACATAACACTAAACTAGAACATAACACTAAACTAGAACATAAGCCTAAACTAGAACATAACACTAAACTAGAACATAACACTAAACTAGAACATAAGCCTAAACTAGAACATAACACTAAACTAGAACATAACACTAAACTAGAACATAACACTAAACTAGAACATAACACTAAACTAGAACATAACACTAAACTAGAACATAACACTAAACTAGAACATAACACTAAACTAGAACATAACACTAAACTAGAACATAACACTAAACTAGAACATAACACTAAACTAGAACATAACACTAAACTAGAACATAACACTAAACTAGAACATAACACTAAACTAGAACATAAGCCTAAACTAGAACATAAGCCTAAACTAGAACATAACACTAAACTAGAACATAACACTAAACTAGAACATAACACTAAACTAGAACATAAGCCTAAACTAGAACATAACACTAAACTAGAACATAACACTAAACTAGAACATAACACTAAACTAGAACATAACACTAAACTAGAACATAACACTAAACTAAAACATAACACTAAACTAGAACATAACACTAAACTAGAACATAACACTAAACTAGAACATAACACTAAACTAGAACATAACACTAAACTAGAACATAAGCCTAAACTAGAACATAACACTAAACTAGAACATAAGCCTAAACTAGAACATAACAATAAACTAGAACATAAGCCTAAACTAGAACATAACACTAAACTAGAACATAACACTAAACTAGAACATAACACTAAACTAGAACATAAGCCTAAACTAGAACATAACACTAAACTAGAACATAAGCCTAAACTAGAACATAACACTAAACTAGAACATAACACTAAACTAGAACATAACACTAAACTAGAACATAACACTAAACTAGAACATAACACAAAACTAGAACATAACACTAAACTAGAACATAACACACTAAACTAGAACATAACACTAAACTAGAACATAACACTAAACTAGAACATAACACTAAACTAGAACATAACACTAAACTAGAACATAACACTAAACTAGAACATAAGCCTAAACTAGAACATAACACTAAACTAGAACATAACACTAAACTAGAACATAACACTAAACTAGAACATAACACTAAACTAGAACATAACACTAAACTAGAACATAACACTAAACTAGAACATAACACTAAACTAGAACATAAAACTAAACTAGAACATAACACTAAACTAGAACATAACACTAAACTAGAACATAACACTAAACTAGAACATAACACTAAACTAAAACATAACACACTAAACTAGAACATAACACTAAACTAGAACATAACACTAAACTAGAACATAAAACTAAACTAGAACATAACACTAAACTAGAACATAACACTAAACTAGAACATAACACTAAACTAGAACATAACACTAAACTAAAACATAACACACTAAACTAGAACATAACACTAAACTAGAACATAACACTAAACTAGAACATAACACTAAACTAGAACATAACACTAAACTAGAACATAACACTAAACTAGAACATAAGCCTAAACTAGAACATAACACTAAACTAGAACATAACACTAAACTAGAACATAACACTAAACTAGAACATAACACTAAACTAGAACATAACACTAAACTAGAACATAACACTAAACTAGAACATAACACTAAACTAGAACATAAAACTAAACTAGAACATAACACTAAACTAGAACATAACACTAAACTAGAACATAACACTAAACTAGAACATAACACTAAACTAGAACATAACACTAAACTAGAACATAACACTAAATTCTACCTAACATTAGTTACACCTATATTAGAATGTGCATCTTCAGTGTGAAAAATCAACATTAAAAAAAACTATTGATAGTCCAGAAAAGAGCTGCAAGGTTCATAACTAGTGAATATTCACAACTGACTAAAGCATAGGCTCTCAACCTTTTTCAAGTTTTTGGCCCTCACAGCACCCCTCCCCCGAAATTAAAGAGTGAAATTTACTGCATAAAATGTCCACAGGCATTTGTGCGCGTTTTTACGATCCTAAAAACACCGAGAAGAACAAGTGTGATTGATTGTTGTATTAAAATAAATAATACTAACAAATATACTGCACGAGTCGTTTTGAACAAAAAATCAATATTAAGGTGAAGTATGTTGCTATCAGTTTCTCTATGTTTGGTTCATTTTCGGTTACCAAAATTTTTCCATTTCCATGCTGCATTGCTGCATTACTTTCAATTTGCTATTCGCTACACCCTACCCTGCACTATCTGCGCTTCTATCCGCTCTTTTTGCATTCTCTGCCTTACATTATTTGGTGCCCTTAGCTTGCACAATTAGCCGCCCTCTACCTTGACACCCCCTATCTTGCATTATTTTTCACCCCTAGGTTGCACTATTGGCCTTTCCCTGCCTTGCAATCCTGAGTAAGCCTATTACAAAAAAAAACTCAACTATTTGTCTGATTTTATACCGATAGTCAAGTAAACCAAATAGAATTTAGGTTTTTGTCGTCCATTACCGGTAAAACGGGGTAACTTTGCACCACTTTTTTCATACTTAATAATATTTTTACACAGTCTTTAATTATTTTGATGATGTTAATAGCTCTAACTAGGGGGAACAACTACATAAAAAGGAATAAATATTTAAGTAAAAGACAATTATTTTGGAGATTTAAGTTTTATTTTAATATTTTGTGGGGTGGTCGAAGTTACCCCGTCATGGGGTTACTTCGGACCAAAAATATTAATTTAAAAAAAAATATTTTTGGACCAAAAATATTACAAATTATATTACAAGCCATTGAAGATTAAAAAACAAACTACTTGGCAAACTGAAAATGAAACATTACAATTCAAAATGTACATTTTTCTAAGTTATTTTTAGACTGTGTGCCTTTGTAGGTGGATTTGCGGTATCCATTTGTCAGTTGAACCGTAATTGACGATATTTTCACCGGTCATGTTTTGAATGGTGTAAAATAAATTTGAGAAATAGTCACTAATAACTTGTCGAGATGCAGGAGCTTTTTCTTTAAAGTGTTCGGCAATATTCTCTTTTTATTTCGTTCTTGTAGCGATAAAGAAAGAAATCCAACCAGCCATAACCAGGCCAGTTGTTTTTAAACATATAAATAGACCTCCCTTTTATGTCAAAGTATGTCTTGACCACTTTTATTATGTCTGAGTCATCATTAGTATGTCTTCGTAACAGGAGCCCAACTTTCTTGCCCCTGGTTTTGGTTTGTAAGTGAGGGGCATTTTTATTCTGAAAAGATAGGGTCAAAATGAAAATTTACAGATAGCCTTTTGTTATTAAATGGATAAAATCTTATAGCATATTAAGATATTTTAAATAATTTATTTTTACTTATAGTGACATTTGATGATTAGGATTTAAAAAAAATTAAATTCACATTATCAGATGTTATATTTTCAATTTTTTTGGTTCAAAGTTACCCCGAAATAGGGGAGAATTTCGGGGTAACTTTGGCCACCCCCCCTATTTTCCTTCTTAGGTTAAATAAAACCTTTAAAACTGCACATAAAGTCTTAACCATTCCATTTCTTAATTTAAAAATTTAAATATTGATATACTTACTATATTGGATGAATGTGCTCCTTATTTTGACGTATACAAATCTAACATGCAAATGGTTGTCATCTTGAAACGATTCGCATTTAGCAAATAATGGAGCAGTGAAGCAACAAATGATCATTAAATATTTCTTTTCCATTTAAGTTTCAAATTAGAAAGTTTGGTCTAGTTAAAAGAATTACAAATTATTTAAAAAAATACAAATAAAAACTTTTTTTTCCTGGTCCAAAGTTACTCCGATGGTCTAAAGTTACCCCGATGGTCCAAAGTTACCCCGATGGTCCAAAGTTACCCCGATGGTCCAAAGTTACCCCGATGGTCCAAAGTTACCCCGATGGTCCAAAGTTACCCCGATGGTCCAAAGTTACCCCGATGGTCCAAAGTTACCCCGATGGTCCAAAGTTACCCCGATGGTCCAAAGTTACCCCGATGGTCCAAAGTTACCCCGATGATCCAAAGTTACCCCGATGGTCCAAAGTTACCCAGATGGTCCAAAGTTACCCCGATGGTCCAAAGTTACCCCGATGGTCCAAAGTTACCCCGATGGTCCAAAGTTACCCCGATGGTCCAAAGTTACCCCGATGATCCAAAGTTACGCCGATGATCCAAAGTTACCCCGATGGTCCGAAGTTACCCCGATGGTCCAAAGTTATCCCGTTTGACGGGTTCAGACAACTGTTTGAATTCTTCATTATTTCAGAAAAGAACAAAAAGGATCGAACTATGTCGCTCGGTCTATCAGTCTCTCTAAGCTGTCTCTGTCTCTCTGTCTTGTCTCTCTCTCTTTCTCTCTTTCTCTCTTTCTCTCTCTCTCTTTATCATTTTCTCTCTCTCTCTCTCCGGCACACACACACACGTTCATTCCGTATGTTGCAAAACGTTGTTCAATGTTCAAGTAGTTTATATTAACAGCTATAAAATTGGAATTATTAGCATTATCCGGTTGCTGCATAGATTAAATGCACCTCAAAAAAAAGGTATCAACTTTGTATTTTTTTCAAATATTTTTTTTTTAATGTTTAATCTTTGTATTCTATGTTATTAGACTTAAATGTTTATTTGATCTGGTGTAATGTTGGTATTATCGGAGCATTATGATCTTATGATTTTCATTGTTCAGTCCCTTTATTTGTGAGATCAATAATTAGAATGGTGGTCCTTGTTTATGTTTCACTCATGATCCCCCATGTTGGAAACTTCGCTAGTAATTCAATTCAAGTGATTGTCAGTCAGCCTTTCAGTTGTTAAATAAACAAATACTGTATAGTTCAATTCAAGTGATGGTCAGTTAGCCTTTCAGTTGTTAAATAAACAAATACTGTATAGTTCAATTCAAGTGATGGTCAGTTAGCCTTTCAGTTGTTAAATAAACAAATACTGTATAGTTCAATTCAAGTGATGGTCAGTTAGCCTTTCAGTTGTTAAATAAACAAATACTGTATAGTTCAATTCAAGTGATGGTCAGTTAGCCTTTCAGTTGTTAAATAAACAAATACTGTATAGTTGTCTAAATTCATCATTTGTATATATTATCTTTGAATATATAGGCCTGGAAACGTAGGAACATTGCTTCAAGGGTTCTTCAGATGAAATTGGTCTGACTATTTTACTAATTACTTTACTTCACAGGTGCTCAACCTTTTTCGGCTCACCGCCCCCTTTTACAATTTTTTTCGGCTCACCGCCCCCTTTTACATTTTTTTCCGCTCACCGCCCCCCAACTTTCCTTAGCGCCCACTCTCCCCACCTTTCTGGAAGTTTAAGGGTCAATAATAATATAGTTTCTGCACTTTTTTTTAGGCTGCTTAGATTTGTGTGCTTATTTATTGTCTTTAAAAAAAAAAACTGAAAATGAAACATATTGTTCGAATTAATAGATAATTTTAATTCTTTGTTACATAAACAAGAGGCTTAAAAAAAAATCAATATTAATGTGATTGCCTGATTGTTTTAATTTCGGTTGCAAAAATAGAAATACTTATGTCTCCACGCTTCACTATTTGCAGCTCGTCTTGTTTTTCTTTTTTTACAACCGAATGGTAATAGCATAAAATCCACTTTCCACAAAAGAGGTTGATAAGAATGCTATACAAATTTTTTGCCGAAGCTCACAGACCTAAAGAAACTGATTGATTTTCCCCCAAAGAATCGCATTTGCTTTTCAAAAAGTCTATACATTATAATTAAACGGTCATCTTTTGCAAAGCAACGCACCTCTGTGTGCAGTAGCCATCGCTTGTAGTCCTCGTCAATGAACAATGAACAATATTTATTTTGCTACATAGTACAAACAATAAGTACAATAAATAGGCAATAAAGACATAGTCAAAGACATAACTAGACAATTATAAAATTGGCAAACAATAAAAAATTATATCGAGACAATAATAGTTGGCCTTATATAGATATTAATAATAATAATACTAAATTAATTTAAGGTATCAATGCAAAGCTGTCTAAAAAAATAATTGAATGCATTACTGTTTTGTGAACTGTTGTAATATTGTAGTGAACGATACAGACAATCACCAAGTCTTTCCGATAACTATATGTTGTCACGCAATAGACAGCCAATACATCTGGAACATACTACTTTTTTAAACTACAACATCAATCCACGATACGCCTTTCCAAGGCCACGGGATACATTTCTTTTGCACTAAAAAGTCTTCTAGTACAAGTAGTCTAATAGTCTAGTAGATTTATTTTTTTTTTTTATTTTCGAAACGGGCAAATTTTTTTATTTTTTTTACTCAAATATACGTAAGCTTTAAAGTAAAGTTTGATTTTCTGGTAGCGTTGACTCATCCAGCTATAGAGAATATTGTGATGTCTTTAAAAAATCTCACAATGCCCTCTAAATCAGGGATCGGCGACCAAAGGCACGCGTGCCAAACTTGGCGCGCAGAGCAATTTTCAATGGCACGCGAGAAACTTCCAAGAAGTGTTTTTTATTGATAAAAACAGCAACAACATTTTCCGGTTCCGAATAAGGAAAACTGACAGTTGAAGCCCAATTTTCTGACACATTTTAGTGAGTTGAACTTGCATTACATGTATTTACAAGGCCCACTTGAATGGATTTGCATTGAAACTAGACATATCTTACCGTGAAATCAATTTCAAAACATTTAGCTATCTGTACATCTCTATGTTAAAGAATATATTAAGATAGATAGTTGGGCTTTTTCAGAAGCACATCATACCACTCAAAGTGGAGTTTTCTAGTCAAAGGCAAGACTTTCAAATTGACGGGCTCATTTATGTCATACCACATCAAGTCTAACTAGTTTGATTTTACTATTCTTGAATGTACCGGTAGTTATTTTTTTAAAGGAGGAATATTGGCGATTTTAAAATGGAGCAAATTGAATTTTAAACTTTTAAGCTGCTTACGAAAGTCATCTGCTATTCTCAACTGCAAGGCATTCGTTCTACTTTCAGCATTTGGTTCAACGTCCACGTGTGAACAGATTTTATCGCACATTAAAGCTGTTTTAAGCATACAAATAGGTCAGTTTCACTTGACCGCTCATTAATTTATACAGGCTAATTACATTTAGGCTAAACGAGTTTTTATGCTCATCTTCTATAATTAAACATAAATATTATTAATTCTAAAACAAATGTATTTGTATTATTAATTTAGAAATATAAGAGACTTATTTAATAGCACTATATTATGTAATTTCTGTAATTATTAATGTTTAAAATATAAACTCCTTAAATGGACAAAACAATTAATGCAGGAAATGTTTATTTACAACCTTTTAATGTAAAGTATTTTAATCCTCTAATAATTTAAATATGTTATTAACACAATAATGTTGAATTTATATAAAGAAAAAATAATTAGTCATTAATATGTGTTATATTACAAAACGGACCGTGTTTGGCATCCCTATTGAATCAAATGTGAAAACATTTTTTTATTAAAGGGAGATAATTAACCCGTTTCATTTGAGCTAATATTTCTATTGTTATTTTTTTCTTTTATTAAAATAAAATAAATGGCTTACAATTTATAACTGATTAAACTGAATGTTATTTTTGAAAATTATATAAATATAGACTAAAGAATCTATAGGCCTATGTATAATTTTCAAACATTACATTGACTACTCAGTTCGTATGATTACTACCTATCTATACCACAAACAATAATACAGACTTAATACATCCTAAATAAAAATTGTAAATGCATTCAAAAACATCTCAGTCAAACTGAGATCAAAATATCATTAATATTAGCTGATTAGATATTTAGCAGCGTTTACATCACATTTCATTAAAAAAACTAATCGATTCAAATAGCTGAGGTGTTAAAATTATATCAGATACGTTTGTACCGCCCACGTGCCCTTCACCGCCCCCCAATTGCCCCCGAAAACGTTAGCCCCCCCCCCCCAAAAAAAAAAGCTTCTCACCTTCCCCTGGTGGGCGATAACGCCCCCGTTAATAACCTATGCTTTACTTTATAGTAATCTCTTCGTACCAAATCGATCTTTAGGACCGGTAAATCGGCGTTCATCATTTTCCGTGGCCACGGCATACCAGGGGATTGTGTTAACAGAACAATGCTCATCCGATTTTCTTTATCCCAACTGATCTCAAGTACCAATCATATCTAAGAAAATCTACCGCTCGGCCAACCATGTACAATGTAGCTGCTATATAAATGTAATTATTGTTTATATAATTGGTTATTGTTTGTTGTTTTTTTCATTTGGGGATAAATATTACTTAAGATAGCTTACATTAAATGGCGCAGAATAATCCTTTTTCAGAACTATATACATTCTCTAATAAGATTAGAACTACTAAGACGAAAATGACAGTACTAACGCATACAGAGTGTATAATTAAGTATAGGCCTAATAATGTCTTGTCATATTCTGTCATGCACCGCTGTTAGATTCTTATATTCTGCCTACTATCCTTTTAAGAAATAATTTCAGACAAATAAGATCATCATTTAATTTATTAGCCTGCTAAACCTCTACCAAAATACTCTATGAAAAGAACAAAAAAACTTTACTTGAAGCTGCAGTGAATAAAGCAAAAAGCGTATTAACTTTCTACGGTGTGTAGCTAACGTGTCCTTGTCACTACAATCACAATATTATATAAAGCTTAACTTGTCACTTCTGACGCAGGTGTCACTTTAGTGATACTGCTTTGTGCACATGTAATGTATGCGTGAACCTTTTCACTGTGTGAACTGAGGTCACTAGAGTCGCTTCCTACTCCTGGCTCTAGTTTCGTCTTGTCACTTCCCACACGGACTTCTAAATGAATTAGTCAACAGGACTTCTTGTTTACCTTATTGACGTAACAATGAGATTTAAAAGTCTTACTGTATTCTGCTGTTATTGTTTACCTTATTGACGTAACAATGAGATTTAGAAGTCTTACTGTATTCTGTTGTTATTGTTTTCACCTACCTACTAATGGACAACTAATGTCCTGGTAAGATTTGCGAAGCATGTTTTAAAAAAGAATAATGAGTTCCGATTTATAATGATAATACACCATCCGAATGATTGGTTTCCCTATTGGTTAGACACAGTGCTTTTTATGTAAAAAAAAAAAAAAATAGGTGCCGGTACTCAGTGATGGATTGCCTAACTTTTAAAGCAGTTTTGCATTTTATTTTTTAACTCTTATTGCGCGCAATTTTAAAATAATTCAATTTTAACAAAATAATAATATAATAAATTAATAATAAACGTTAAAATACAAGAAAAGTAATAATTTTTCCCCACATTGAAAAAGGTGCCGGTACGCCGTACCGGTGCGTACCGTCATAAACAAAGCACTGGTTAGACATTAGAAACATAACATTAGACGACTATACATAACATTAGACTATACATAACATTAGACTATACATAACATTAGATTATACATAACATTAGACTATACATAACATTAGATTATACATAACATTAAACTATACATAACATTAGACTATACATAAAATTAGACTATACATAACATTACACTATACATAACATTAACATTAGACTATGTTGAAATATATTGATCTAGTAAGGAACGCATTTTTATATTTTCCCATAAAACTGTTTATAGGACATCTATTTCCGGCTTCTCCTACGCAAGCATTAAGTTCTTTGTTGATGTGCCAATTTATAATCGATAGGACTACATTAAAATATTTTATTAAAGATAAACTTTTTCAAACTAGCCTTTTTAATAAGTATTGAGTGTAATCTTTGTTTGTGTTCACACTAAATCACGAGTGGCTAATTCGCGATGCGCGGGCCGCATGTGGCCTGCTGTGTGGCAATTTGTGGCCCGTGTAGCTGTTTATTTTTTTTTTTAACTATTGAATGTATCTCAATACATTGATTGAACTATTGAATGTATCTCAATACATTGATTGAACTATTGAAGTATCTCAATACATTGATTGAACTATTTAATGTATCTCAATACATTGATTGAACTATTGAATGTATCTCAATACATTGATTGAACTATTGAATGTATCTCAATACATTGATTGAACTATTGAATGTATCTCAATACATTGATTGAACTATTGAATGTATTTCAATACATTGATTGAACTATTGAATGTATCTCAATACATTGATTGAACTATTGAATGTATCTCAATACATTGATTGAACTATTGAATGTATCTCAATACATTGATTGAACTATTGAATGTATCTCAATAAATTGATTGAACTAACAGGACGAGTTTCTCAATGCCTTTGTAAAGAAACAATCACAAAGTTGAGAGGCAGTTCTTGTGAGAATTAAACAATCTTTTTTTTTTTCGCCTTTTTAATTGAGATTGTTATCGAATTAAAGTGCATTCAATTGTGCACAATTCTATGTTTGCAGTTTCTGAAGCAGTTAAATAGTAATATTTTATGAATTTTCAAACAATGTAGGGGTATGTTGGTTTTGCTTACAAATTGTAAGGATTGAAATTTCTTCTTGTTCGTTCTTGAAAACTTGCGATTCACTAGACTTTTGCAACCATAACTTTCTAAAATATTTACCGATTGGCTTGAAATTTTCTGTAATGATTTGTTATATAAGTATCTATGACCGGTACTAAAATGTTTTACTTAAGTATTCATTAAAAAATCTTATTAAAAAAAACTAAATTTGACAAAATTTACCCAAAACATGAAATAATTTGGATTTTTATATAAAAAAATTAATATAGGCCTACATAAATTCTTTTATTACGGGCCATACATAGCCTATAGCCTACTGTTTTAGTGCATACTGAAACAAAAATCAAAGGAATTGACTTTAGAAATTTATCATAATTAATGCAGAAGTGATGTCACTGTTTTTATAATAAAATTTCGTAACTTAATTGATACTCAGTAAAAAAAAAAAAAAAAAAAATTATGTTATCGCAATCATTTTTTATTTTTGTGATAAAGTAATTATCATAGTATTTTGTCTGAAAATATGAATACATTATCTTTTTGTTTTTCATATGCTTAAGTAAAAAGACCCTTTTCTGGGTGATACTGCCCCTTTGAGCTGAATTTGAAAAATGCTTGTGCAGCTGTGAAATGTGATTTGCAGAATGCGAGGCGAAATTTGTCACATGACCGCCGGCATTGCTGCAACGTCTGTCAAATGTCTAAAAGAAAAGAAAAAGACTTTCTAAAAATAAGCCTGTCTTGTCAAACTATATACTTAACTAGAAAACATATTAAAGATAATTTGAAATGTCAAGCGAGTTCAGGCGAGTTGATACTTGATGAAAGCATTGGATAATAGCACAGGTAACCAACACTGACAAAATGTCCTTTTTTTTCAATGCTGTCGATGATCATTGTAAACGAAACAGAAGAATTCGTTGCACCTTATCCACTACTTGCTCATGAGATTTGTAAGGATCATTACATGGACATTAGTCTTTCAGACTTAACAACAGTTGATGCTCCAACAGAGATAGGGAAAAATGCCTTTTTGTCAAATTGATAGAAAAAGAGTCTTGCAAAGTTAGTTTTACCTCGAGGCTAATTTCATTTTGCTAAAATTTCAAACCAACAGAATGTAATGAGACTTTATCTAGTAGAATGTAGTATCTCCGTCATATCCAAACATTCTTTATATTCTGACTATAATGAACTGTATCTATTAGAATGTAGTATCTCCGTCATATCCAAACATTCTTTATATTCCGACTATAATGAACTGTATCTATTAGAATGTAGTATCTCCGTCATATCCAAACATTCTTTATATTCCGACTATAATGAACTGTATCTATTAGAATGTAGTATCTCCGTCATATCCAAACATTCTTTATATTCCGACTATAATGAACTGTATCTATTAGAATGTAGTATCTCCGTCATATCCAAACATTCTTTATATTCCGACTATAATGAACTGTATCTATTAGAATGTAGTATCTCCGTCATATCCAAACATTCTTTATATTCCGACTATAATGAACTGTATCTATTAGAATGTAGTATCTCCGTTATATCCAAACATTCTTTATATTCCGACTATAATGAACTGTATCTATTAGAATGTTGTATCTCCGTTATTAGTAGATTGTTAGGGGCAGCCTACTTTTCTTCGCTGCTCGTTTAGCCTCCGCCATAAGGCGAAGTTTGCCCTCTGCCGCATTTATACCGTAATAGGCATACGATCTACTTTCTCTTTTTCTCGCGGTAAAGTTCCCGATCTCTCTCTCTCTCTCTCTCTCTCTCTCTCTCTTTCTCTCTCTCTCTCTCTCTCTCCTTAATTTTCTCTTCTTTCCACATGCGCTGCCTCAGGCGCATACTTGGGATATCTTGGAAGGACCGCATAACAAACAACGATGTCTAGCAACGGGCTAACATGCCTAGCATGGTCACTCTCCTTCGCCAACGACGTCTTCGGTGGCTTGGTCATGTTTCCAGGATGGAGGATGGGCGAATCCCAAAAGACCTGCTATATGCTGAGCTCGCTGAGGGCAAGAGAGCTACTGGCCGCCCCCAACTCAGGTTCAAGGACGTCTGCAAACGTGACCTAAAGGCTATAGATGTAGAGGTCGGAAACTGTGAGAACCTTGCTCAGCACGAGATAGTTGGAGAGGCACCTTACACACCGGTATAAATGCGGCAGAGGGCAAACTTCGCCTTATGGCGGAGGCTAAACGAGCAGCGAAGAAAAGTAGGCTGCCCCTAACAATCTCCTACGGTCCAGCTTTCATGTGCCAGTGATGCGACAGAGCCTGTCTCTCAAGGATAGGTCTCCACAGACACAGTCGATTTTGCAGGGCTGGCCAAATCACAGGAGCGCAAATCTAATCGTCTTTCGAGACTATGGAGCCAATGATGAATAATCTCCGTCATTTCTAATCATTCTTTATATTCTGACTATAATGAACTGTGTCTTAAGAATGTTGTATCTCCTTCATTTCAATACATTCTTTATATTATGACTATAATGAACTGTATCTATTAAAATGCTGTATCTCCGTCATATCCAAACATTCTTTATATTCCGACAATAATGAACTGAGTCTATTTTAATGTTGTATCTCCGTCACTTCCAATCATTTTTTGTATTCAAACCCTGGCATTTGCGAACAACTTTTAAGGACAATGTTCATCCACTTTCTTGGAGTGTTATTGCAAGGAGAGATAGAATGTTAAAAGGATTTAAAAAGATATCTAATGTAAATGTAAAGTTTGAAAACTAATCTCAGATTTAAAAAACGCATTGTGTTATTTTTGTTTTCATTTTCAAAGGCCATCATCGGCAGACGTGACTTTATTTTTTTGTGTTTTTTTTTTTGTGGGTTTTTTTTTGTGTTTTTTTTTTTTACAATCGTATTGTGATGTACAGTAAAAAGACAAATTCAATCAGGTTGGTTTAGAAAAGTTTCATACACATATTTGAATAAGGAGTAATACCCTGACCTTAACATAAACTAGATCTATCTTAAAAAGAATTGTTGCGTGGTCCGAAAGGAAATCTTAATTATATAGCGTGACCTGCCTGCTGCAAAGGTTGGCCACCCATACGCTTAATGCTTTATTCAATGTTTGTTTTTATGGGTTGACACGACATCTTATATGTAATGTTTGTTTTTTATGGGTTGACACGATATCTTATTATGTAATGTTAGTTTGTAATGAATTGACACTATATCTTATATGTAATGTTTGTTTTTATGGGTTGACACGACATCTTATATGTAATGTTTGTTTTTATGGGTTGACACGAAATTTTATATGCAATGCTTGTTTTTAATGGGTTGACAATAAATAGTTTTTTTTAATTCTCTATAAGTTGACACGAAACCTTTTTTTCACTTTTGTTATGCGTTCTCTCTTTAAAACGAAATGCGCATATTTCAAACTTAATATTTAATTTGCATGAAGACGATACATACTTCAACACATCACAACCCAATATATGTTCAAAGAACTAATACGCATATGATCTAATTTCTCTTTTTCTCGCGGTAAAGTTCCCGATCTCTCTCTCTCTCTCTCTCTCTCTCTCTCTCTCTCTCTCTCTCTCTCTCTCTCTCTCTCTCTCTCTCTCTCTCTCTCTCTCTTCTCTCTCTCTCCTTAATTTTTCTCTTTTAGCCTATAAAGGGCCTATCATTCTTTAAACGTACGATGTGATTTTTTCTTTTCTATCCTTTAAACCTTAAATATGCTCTTCTTCTCTGTTGCTCTCTCTCTCTCTCTCTCTTTCTGCCTCTCTCTCTCTCTGTCTTGTGTGTGTGCGTTTTTAGATTTTTTCTCTCTCTCAACTTCCTTCTATATTCTCCCACGCGGTAAGATTATATCTATTGTCTCAATTAGCTTCATCTCCATCTTCATCCCCTCTCAATTTATTTTCTTTTTCTTACAAAATACTTTTTATTGCATCATCATCTCAATAATTCCTATAGCTTCCGATTTCTTTCAAATTTGTTTCTTACTCTTTCCTTTTTGACCTTCTTCTTACACTCCATTATGGGCATAACTCTTTCTCATTTACTTCTTCTTACACTCCATTATGGGCATAACTCTTTCTCATTTACTTCTTCTTACACTCCATTATGGGCATAACTCTTTCTCATTTACTTCTTCTTATACTCCATTATGGGCATAACTCTTTCTCATTTACTTCTTATACTCCATTATGGGCATAACTCTTTCTCATTTACTTCTTCCTACACTCCATTATGGGCATAACTCTTTCTCATTTACTTCTTACACTCCATTATGGGCATAACTCTTTCTCATTTACTTCTTCTTACACTCCATTATGGGCATAACTCTTTCTCATTTACTTCTTCTTACACTCCATTATGGGCATAACTCTTTCTCATTTACTTCTTCTTACACTCCATTATGGGCATAACTCTTTCTCATTTACTTCTTCTTATACTCTATTATGGGCATAACTCTTTCTCATTTACTTCTTATACTCCATTATGGGCATAACTCTTTCTCATTTACTTCTTCTTACACTCCATTATGGGCATAACTCTTTCTCATTTACTTCTTCTTACACTCCATTATGGGCATAACTCTTTCTCATTTACTTCTTCTTACACTCCATTATGGGCATAACTCTTTCTCATTTACTTCTTATACTCCATTATGGGCATAACTCTTTCTCATTTACTTCTTCTTACACTCCATTATGGGCATAACTCTTTCTCATTTACTTCTTCTTACACTCCATTATGGGCATAACTCTTTCTCATTTACTTCTTCTTATACTCCATTATGGGCATAACTCTTTCTCATTTACTTCTTATACTCCATTATGGGCATAACTCTTTCTCATTTACTTCTTCTTACACTCCATTATGGGCATAACTCTTTCTCATTTACTTCTTCTTACACTCCATTATGGGCATAACTCTTTCTCATTTACTTCTTATACTCCATTATGGGCATAACTCTTTCTCATTTACTTCTTCTTACACTCCATTATGGGCATAACTCTTTCTCATTTACTTCTTATACTCCATTATGGGCATAACTCTTTCTCATTTACTTCTTACACTCCATTATGGGCATAACTCTTTCTCATTTACTTCTTACACTCCATTATGGGCATAACTCTTTCTCATTTACTTCTTCTTACACTCCATTATGGGCATAACTCTTTCTCATTTACTTCTTCTTACACTCCATTATGGGCATAACTCTTTCTCATTTACTTCTTCTTACACTCCATTATGGGCATAACTCTTTCTCATTTACTTCTTATACTCCATTATGGGCATAACTCTTTCTCATTTACTTCTTCTTACACTCCATTATGGGCATAACTCTTTCTCATTTACTTCTTATACTCCATTATGGGCATAACTCTTTCTCATTTACTTCTTACACTCCATTATGGGCATAACTCTTTCTCATTTACTTCTTACACTCCATTATGGGCATAACTCTTTCTCATTTACTTCTTCTTACACTCCATTATGGGCATAACTCTTTCTCATTTACTTCTTCTTACACTCCATTATGGGCATAACTCTTTCTCATTTACTTCTTCTTACACTCCATTATGGGCAGAACTCTTTCTCATTTACTTCTTCTTACACTCCATTATGGGCATAACTCTTTCTCATTTACTTCTTATACTCCATTATGGGCATAACTCTTTCTCATTTACTTCTTCTTACACTCCATTATGGGCATAACTCTTTCTCATTTACTTCTTCTTACACTCCATTATGGGCATAACTCTTTCTCATTTACTTCTTCTTACACTCCATTATGGGCATAACTCTTTCTCATTTACTTCTTCTTACACTCCATTATGGGCATAACTCTTTCTCATTTACTTCTTCTTACACTCCATTATGGGCATAACTCTTTCTCATTTACTTCTTCTTACACTCCATTATGGGCATAACTCTTTCTCATTTACTTCTTCTTACACTCCATTATGGGCATAACTCTTTCTCATTTACTTCTTCTTACACTCCATTATGGGCATAACTCTTTCTCATTTACTTCTTCTTACACTCCATTATGGGCATAACTCTTTCTCATTTACTTCTTCTTACACTCCATTATGGGCATAACTCTTTATCATTTACTTCTTATACTCCATTATGGGCATAACTCTTTCTCATTTACTTCTTCTTACACTCCATTATGGGCATAACTCTTTCTCATTTACTTCTTCTTACACTCCATTATGGGCATAACTCTTTCTCATTTACTTCTTCTTACACTCCATTATGGGCATAACTCTTTCTCATTTACTTCTTCTTACACTCCATTATGGGCATAACTCTTTCTCATTTACTTCTTCTTACACTCCATTATGGGCATAACTCTTTCTCATTTACTTCTTCTTACACTCCATTATGGGCATAACTCTTTCTCATTTACTTCTTCTTACACTCCATTATGGGCATAACTCTTTCTCATTTACTTCTTCTTACACTCCATTATGGGCATAACTCTTTCTCATTTACTTCTTCTTACACTCCATTATGGGCATAACTCTTTCTCATTTACTTCTTCTTACACTCCATTATGGGCATAACTCTTTCTCATTTACTTCTTCTTATACTCCATTATGGGCATAACTCTTTCTCATTTACTTCTTCTTACACTCCATTATGGGCATAACTCTTTCTCATTTACTTCTTCTTACACTCCATTATGGGCATAACTCTTTCTCATTTACTTCTTCTTATACTCCATTATGGGCATAACTCTTTCTCCATTACTTCTTGCTTTATCATAAAGTGATTAACTAATCAAAAATAAAGTAAAGTACACTTCGGACCAAACTGATCCTAAGGCTAATGAAGCAACGTTCACCAGTTGTTGTGGCCACTGGCATACTAGGGGATGTGTGGCCTGCACAATGCCCAGCCGCCTTTACTTTACCCCAACTATTGTCAGGTCTCCATCAGAGCTGGGTAGACTCAGAGACACCCTCAGGCTGGGTAGACTCAGAGACACCCTCAGGCTGGGTAGACTCAGAGACACCCTCAGGCTGGGTAGACTCAGAGACACCCTCAGGCTGGGTAGACTCAGAGACACCCTCAGGCTGGGTAGACTCAGAGACACCCTCAGGCTGGGTAGACTCAGAGACACCCTCAAGCTGGGTAGACTCAGACACCCTCAGGCTGGGTAGACTCAGAGACACCCTCAGGCTGGGTAGACTCAGGGACACCCTCAGGCTGGGTAGACTCAGAGACACCCTCAGGCTGGGTAGACTCAGAGACACCCTCAGGCTGGGTAGACTCAGAGACACCCTCAGGCTGGGTAGACTCAGGGACACCCTCAAGCTGGGTAGACTCAGGGACACCCTCAAGCTGGGTAGACTCAGGGACACCCTCAAGCTGGGTAGACTCAGGGACACCCTCAAGCTGGGTAGACTCAGGGACACCCTCAAGCTGGGTAGACTCAGGGACACCCTCAAGCTGGGTAGACTCAGGGACACCCTCAAGCTGGGTAGACTCAGGGACACCCTCAAGCTGGGTAGACTCAGGGACACCCTCAAGCTGGGTAGACTCAGGGACACCCTCAAGCTGGGTAGACTCAGGGACACCCTCAGGCTGGGTAGACTCAGGGACACCCTCAAGTCCTGGAAAAAAATCCTAGCCTCCACCAGGATTCAAACCCAGGACCTTCGGAACGCCAGTCGAACGCGCTTCCGCTCGGCTACTGTACCCCATGATTAACTAATTAGCCTGAGATTAATGATTAATTAGTTCACACTATAATTAATTAGTTCACACTTTAATTAATTAGTTCACACTATAATTAATTAGTTCACACTATAATTAATTAGTTCACACTATAATTAATTAGTTCACACTATAATTAATTAGTTCGCACTATAATTAACTAGTTCACAATAGAATTAATTAGTTCACACTATAATTAATTAGACTGGTGAGACTGGTGAGACTGGTGAGACTGGTGAGACTGGTGAGACTGGTGAGACTGGTGAGACTGGTGAGACTGGTCATCTTTGTGCTGATAAAGCAATATAGTTAAGATTGCTTTCAAGAAAAGGAGAAAGATAAACAAAGGTGACAGTTCAAAAGTGTACAAAACTCCTTTAATATGATTCCATCAAAATATCTACCATCTTTTGGTTGTCCCTGGTTTCACTCGTAGTTGGCTGTTTGGTTGTTGTCTATGTACAAACTGAGAAGATGATTTCCGACGAATAAATTTACCCCCCCCCCCCCACTTCCTCGTGACTGGCCAGTTCAACTGATTGACAGAGTATTCAAAATATATACCCTCGTAAGTCATTTTGCTTCTACACACTTTGGATACGTCTATTTCTACTTCGATACGGAAGTCTGTGACACAAATTTCTATTTTAAACACTTCTACACACTTTGGATACGTCTACTTCGATACGGAAGCCTGCGACACACATTTCTATTTTAAACACTTCTACACACTTTGGATACGTCTATTTCTACTTCGATACGGAAGCCTGCGACACAAATTTCTATTTTAAACACTTCTACACACTTTGGATACGTCTATTTCTACTTCGATACGGAAGCCTGCGACACACATTTCTATTTTAAACACTTCTACACACTTTGGATACGTCTATTTCTACTTCGATACGGAAGCATGCGATACACATTTCTATTTTAAACACTTCTACACACTTTGGATACGTCTATTTCTACTTCGATAATGAAGCCTGCGACACACATTTCTATTTTAAAAACTTCTTCACACTTTGGATACGTCTATTTCTACTTCGATACGGAAGCCTGCGACACAAATTTCTATTTTAAACACTTCTACACACTTTGGATACGTCTATTTCTACTTCGATACGGAAGCCTGCGACACACATTTCTATTTTAAACACTTCTACACACTTTGGATACGTCTATTTCTACTTCGATACGGAAGCCTGCGACACACATTTCTATTTTAAACACTTCTACACACTTTGGATACGTCTATTTCTACTTCGATACGGAAGCCTGCGACACACATTTCTATTTTAAACACTTCTACACACTTTGGATACGTCTATTTCTACTTCGATACGGAAGCCTGCGACACACATTTCTATTTTAAACACTTCTACACACTTTAAATACGTCTATTTCTACTTCGATACGGAAGCTTGCGACACACATTTCTATTTTTAACACTTCTACACACTTTGGATACGTCTATTTCTACTTCAATACGGAAGCCTGCGACACACATTTCTATTTTAAACACTTCTACACACTATGGAGACGTCTATTTATACTTCGATACGGAAGCCTGCGACACACATTTCTATTTTAAACACTTCTACATTAAACGATGATAGACTTTCGCTATTTTGATTGGGCATATAACTAGATTACTTAAATCGGACTGTAATAATTTCCCATGTAGCCTAAATACTTTGTATTATTATATTGATGGATGTTTGTTGAATTTGAAAGAACAATAAAATCGTGAGAATATTACATGTTCTGTCTGTGTCAGAGTGTTAGTAGTAAATATGATACAAGTAACCTGGATTGAGATCAGTTTTGACTATGTCACCGATAGTCGATAGGACTTGTTTTATTCTAATAAACGAATTCATCTATTTTCACTCAAACTGTGTAGTTGTGCAGTTATTTTCTATGTGTTTGCATACTGGATGAGAATAAACAGAATAAACCCATCTGAGACACCAAATTGCAGACATTGACGACACCCACATGAAACAGTTAAACATATCCTACTGGAATGCCCCAAGCTAATCAATCTCATACATGCATTATTGTCCCATCAATCAACCAGTACCGATACACTCTAAAAAAAACAGCTAAAAAAAGACATACATTTGTTTGCAATAGAGCCAACAGCTTTGCAGCCTGATTAGTAGAAGATCAAGAACAAGAAAAATGATAGAATATTACATGCAATAGCTTTCCCCACAGGGTTTAAATATTAATAGTTCCAGAGCCGATGCGCCAAACAAAAATTGTCGTATTTGTGCTTGTTATAATATTTTCTAGTTTAGCATATATACTAGTCTTATAACCTACGGTTTTATGTTATCAAATGATTAAACAAAGTTTTATGTTATCAAATGATTAAACAAAGTTTTATGTTGTCAAATGATTAAACAAAGTTGTATGTTATCAAATGATTAAACAAAGTTTTATGTTATCAAATGATTAAACAAAGTTTTATGTTATCAAATGATTAAACAAAGTTTTATGTCATCAAATGATTAAACAAAGTTTTATGTTATCAAATGATTAAACAAAGTTTTATGTTATCAAATGATTAAACAAAGTTTTATGTTATCAAATGATTAAACAAAGTTTATGTTATCAAATGATTAAACAAAGTTTTATGTTATCAAATGATTAAACAAAGTTTTATGTTATCAAATGATTAAACAAAGTTTTATGTCATCAAATGATTAAACAAAGTTTTATGTTATCAAATGATTAAACAAAGTTTTATGTTATCAAATGATTAAACAAAGTTTTATGTCATCAAATGATTAAACAAAGTTTTATGTCATCAAATGATTAAACAAAGTTTTATGTCATCAAATGATTAAACAAAGTTTTATGTTATCAAATGATTAAACAAAGTTTTATGTCATCAAATGATTAAACAAAGTTTTATGTCATCAAATGATTAAACAAAGTTTTATGTCATCAAATGATTAAACAAAGTTTTATGTCATCAAATGATTAAACAAAGTTTTATGTAATCAAATGATTAAACAAAGTTTTATGTTATCAAATGATTAAACAAAGTTTTTCTTATAACCATCTATTAGGCATTAGCCTTCCAAAACTTTTGCCACAACATATAAGCAAAGCGTTGTATTTATTTTACATTTCTCTTAAATCGAGTTTTTTACTTTTAATCTAACACTAAACTTAAAAAAAAAGCAACAGAGAGTCTCACTATATCCCAGCAATATAATAGGCCAATAGATGTTTTAGTAGGTACATTTTATCCGTACACAATCAATTTATATTCTATTCTTATTGCCCGGCTGCACTAATTATGTCAGAATTATGTCTTGCTGATTTTGTAACTATAATATAAACGTGTCCGAGTGACTGCATGATTATAAATGACAGTTTCGTCCATTTATTGCATACTAACCCCTGATTTTAAATTTCTCTTAACTAAGGGTTCGTCCATTAATAATGTCAAAATAATAGGGAATGGGGTGGAGGGGGGTTTGACTATTGACATTGAAGGGTTCAGGGTAAATTGACGTCAACAATGCTACTTTTTATAATAAATTCAATAAGTAAGATAATGCAAATGATTCGTGCGTCTGTATGACATAAACTCACTCGACCGTCAACAGCCTACTATTTAAATCATAGATTATACTGGATTATAATGGATCGCCTAAATGTTTTAAGTACCGTTATGCTGAAAGATGGAGTTTATGTAATTTAGTCAAATTTCCATTTATTTGGATCCATAAAGTAATCTTATCTTATCTTAAATAGTGAACGAACGGTGGAAATAAATAAATAAATAAATAAATATGAGACTTATATAGCGCATATCACGTTCCTGTTGGGAACAGTTCTATGCGCTGCTGTAAACATAGTGCTGCCTGCTGGCGCAAATACGTTTACAGGCCCAAAACTCCTGCAGGGTGACAGGGATCCAAATAGAAATAATCTGATTCTTAATTGGTGCACTATCTCCCCTAAGATATTGAACAACTAACATTGTGTTAAAATATCAATAGTGAAACGTAAAATTAGAGGGGCGGGTATAGAGGGGCGGGTAGTGGGTGTAACGATGCGCCCTCATGTCCCACCCACCCCCCTCTTTCATGATTTTGAGAGTTATAGTCTATTTGAAATAAGACCTTTCAATCTCTACTGTATTTTAAACACAAAAAACTAGCGTATAATTTTTTAGCTAATATGGGAAAGGGGGTGGGGGAGATAGTTTGACATAAGTTTATAGGGGATCTCTGAAACTTTGACAATTGTTGACATAGGGGGGGGGGGTCGCTAAATTTGCCAAAAAATTGTTTACGCAATTAATGGACGTCCCCTAATTCAAATAAAGAATTTATAGGCCTATATGTTTTGTTAACGGCAGTCCAGCTTAATAGCAGACTACTTTAATATTGACATGTAAATTAAGAGGCAGAATTGATAATCTTATTTGTCACATATGTTTCTTCTATTTTTAGGATAATTGCTGGACTTTGATAAATACAAAATTTATGTAAAATAAAAATAGACCTAAATAATATATTAATGCAGATGAATATTAATCTTTTAAAGCCTGTGTTTGGTATAATTTCTAAGAAAAAGAAAAGCAATAATTACTTGTAGTCACTGCTTCATTTAGTCCATTGCTACTCCAGAACCTACTTGACACATTTCTTTACATCTGCCACAAACCAGCGGGCTCAATACGTTTGTCTTCTCTTTCAAGTCACTAAATAGGCATATCTTACTCCCACTCACACCTTGAAGCATCACTATTGACAGTGAAGAGCATCACTATTGGCAGTGAAGTGCGGGCTTTTTTGCCTTACAATGGTTTATTGTCTACAATAATCAAGACGCATTTCCATTGTATTTGGTAGTTGATTTTTCATTATTTTATTTCTTTAATTCAGTTTTATAATTAGCTCTTTTTCTATGTACGCGTTATCGGCAGCTATGTATTCCACTATTCAAATAGTTTATCAAACATACCTCAATAAATCGGTGGAGCAATGAGCAAGAATGTGTTTACAAATGAAACTAAAGCAGTTAATGTCCACGCATGTTATTCGACACTTTATCTTCTTCCCTAGAAGCGCTCGATCACCCCACTCCTTTTTCTTTTCTTTTTGGTGCCGCTATTATTCACCTCTCAATGTGTCACATAATTGGAATCTATAATTCACCTCTCAATGTGTCACATAATTGGAATCTATAATTCACCTCTCAATGTGTCACATAATTGGAATCTATAATTCACCTCTCAATGTGTCACATAATTGGAAACTATAATTCACCTCACAATGTGTCACATAATTGGAAACTATAATTCACCTCTCAATGTGTCACATAATTGGAAACTATAATTCACCTCTCAATGTGTCACATAATTGGAAACTATAATTCACCTCTCAATGTGTCACATAATTGGAAACTATAATTCACCTCTCAATGTGTCACATAATTGGAATCTATAATTCACCTCTCAATGTGTCACATAATTGGAAACTATAATTCACCTCACAATGTGTCACATAATTGGAAACTATAATTCACCTCTCAATGTGTCACATAATTGGAAACTATAATTCACCTCTCAATGTGTCACATAATTGGAAACTATAATTCACCTCTCAATGTGTCACATTATTGGAAACAATAATTCACCTCTCAATGTGTCACATAATTGGAATCTATAATTCACCTCTCAATGTGTCACATAATTGGAAACTATAATTCACCTCTCAATGTGTCACATAATTGGAAACTATAATTCACCTCACAATGTGTCACATAATTGGAATCTATAATTCACCTCTCAATGTGTCACATAATTGGAAACTATAATTCACCTCTCAATGTGTCACATAATTGGAAACTATAATTCACCTCTCAATGTGTCACATTATTGGAAACAATAATTCACCTCTCAATGTGTCACATAATTGGAAACTATAATTCACCTCTCAATGTGTCACATAATTGGAAACTATAATTCACCTCTCAATGTGGCACATAATTGGAAACTATAATTCACTTCTCAATGTGTCACATAATTAGAAACTATAATTCACCTCTCAATGTGTCACATAATTGGAAACTATAATTCACCTCTCAATGTGGCACATAATTGGAAACTATAATTCACTTCTCAATGTGTCACATAATTAGAAACTATAATTCACCTCACAATGTACCAGATAGTTATAAACTATATTCACCTCACAATGTTATTCGAAATTTTCTGCAATAAATTCCTGTACAATATTTTGTATATCTCTTTTAAATACTTCCTCGTACCATCTTTTTTTTTTTGTCGTTCTTTCTTTTTGTTTTATCGCATGAAGTGGTCCCCTTACATTCTTAATAATGTAGGCTTTTAGAATTGCATTGCCAGGAATTGGGCAGTCGATTGATGTAATGGCTACTATACAGTCCATTAGATTCTTGCTTAGTGATTGAACATTGCTTAAGGCCATTCTTTTTGGTAGTATAGGCACAGTTCTGAATAGCCTTCGTTTCAGTCTTATCATCATTATGCAGCCCAAAAAGTTCACGGAAGGGGAGATAAAAAAAAAATGTTGCTAACAGCTAAATTAGTAGTAGTACGCTGTTAGTTCACCTTGACCTTTACTTTCTATATAATATACATTTTTTTTGCCAGATATCACTAGATCGATAACCTAATAGAAAGATAGACGAATGGACCGTTAGAAACATAAATAGATAAATAGATAGACAGATAGATAGACAGACAGACAGAAAGACAGAGAGTTAGATAGATAAAACGATAGACAGATAGACAGATAGACAGACGGATTGACTGATAGACAGATAGACAGATAGACAGATAGACAGATAGACAGATAGACAGATAGACAGATAGACAGATAGACAGATAGACAGATAGACAGATAGACAGATAGACAGATAGACAGATAGACAGATAGACAGATAGACAGATAGACAGATAGACAGATAGACAGATAGACAGATAGACAGATAGACAGAGAAGACAGATAGACAGATAGACAGATAGACAGATAGACAGATAGACAGATAGACAGATAGACAGATAGACAGATAGACAGATAGACAGATAGACAGATAGACAGATAGACAGATAGACAGATAGACAGATAGACAGATAGACAGATAGACAGATAGACAGATAGACAGATAGACAGATAGACAGATAGACAGATAGACAGATAGACAGAAAGACAGATAGACTGATAGACAGATAGACAGATAGACAGATAGACAGATAGACAGATAGACAGATAGACAGATAGACAGATAGACAGATAGACAGATAGACAGATAGAAAGACAGAGAGTTAGATAGATAAAACGATAGACAGATACACAGATAGACAGACGGATTGACAGATAGACAGATAGACAGATAGACAGATAGACAGATAGACAGATAGACAGATAGACAGATAGACAGATAGACAGATAGACAGATAGACAGATAGACAGATAGACAGATAGACAGATAGACAGATAGACAGATAGACAGATAGACAGATAGACAGATAGACAGATAGACAGATAGACAGATAGACAGATAGACAGATAGACAGATAGACAGATAGACAGATAGACAGATAGACAGATAGACAGATAGACAGATAGACAGATAGAAAGACAGAGAGTTAGATAGATAAAACGATAGACAGATAGACAGATAGACAGACGGATTGATAGATAGACAGATAGACAGATAGACAGATAGACAGATAGACAGATAGACAGAAAGACAGATAGACAGATAGACAGATAGACAGATAGACAGATAGACAGATAGACAGATAGACAGATAGACAGATAGACAGATAGACAGATAGACAGATAGACAGATAGACAGATAGACAGATAGACAGATAGACAGATAGACAGATAGACAGATAGACAGATAGACAGATAGACAGATAGACAGATAGACAGATAGACAGATAGACAGATAGACAGATAGACAGATAGACAGATAGACAGATAGACAGATAGACAGATAGACAGATAGACAGATAGACAGATAGACAGATAGACAGATAGACAGATAGACAGATAGACAGATAGACAGATAGACAGATAGACAGATAGACAGATAGATAAATAGATAGATAGATAAATAGATAGATAGATAGATAGATAGATAGATAGACAGACAGATAGACAGACAGATAGACCGACAGACAAATAGACAGATAGACAGACAGATAGACAGACAGATAGACAGACAGATAGACAGACAGATAGACAGATAGACGGATGGATGAGTGGATAGGTGGATGTGTGGGTGGATGGATGGGTGGATAGATAGATAGAACTACAAACATACAGACAGACAGATAAACAGACAGAAAGACAGAGAGACAGATAGATAGATGGATGGATGGATGGATGGATCGATGGATAGATCAATAGATAGATAGATAGATAGATAGATAGATAGACAGATAGATAGATAGACAGATAGACAGATAGACAGATAGACAGATAGACAGATAGAAAGATAGACAGATAGACAGATAGACAGATAGACAGATAGACAGATAGACAGATAGACAGATAGACAGATAGACAGATAGACAGATAGACAGATAGACAGATAGACAGATAGACAGATAGACAGATAGACAGATAGACAGATAGACAGATAGACAGATAGACAGATAGACAGATAGGCAGATAGACAGATAGACAGATAGACAGATAGACAGATAGGCAGATAGGCAGATAGGCAGATAGACAGATAGATAGATAAATAGATAGACAGACAGATAGACAGACAGATAGACCGACAGATAGACAGACAGATAGACAGACAGATAGACAGACAGATAGACAGATAGACAGACAGATAGATAGATAGACGGATGGATGAGTGGATAGGTGGATGTGTGGGTGGATGGATGGGTGGATAGATAGATAGAATTACAAACATACAGACAGACAGATAAACAGACAGAAAGACAGAGAGACAGATAGATAGATAGATAGATGGATGGATGGATGGATGGATGGATGGATGGATGGATGGATGGATGGATGGATGGATGGATGGATGGATGGATGGATGGATGGATGGATGGATGGATGGATGGATGGATGGATGGATGGATGGATGGATGGATGGATGGATGGATGGATGGATGGATGGATGGATGGATGGATGGATGGATGGATGGATGGATGGATGGATGGATGGATGGATGGATGGATGGATGGATGGATGGATGGATGGATGGATGGATGGATGGATGGATGGATGGATGGATGGATGGATGGATGGATGGATGGATGGATGGATGGATGGATGGATGGATGGATGGATGGATGGATGGATGGATGGATGGATAGATAGATAGATAGATAGATAGATAGATAGATAGATAGATAGATAGATAGATAGATATATAGATAGATAGATAGATAGATAGATAGATAGATAGATAGATAGATAGATAGATAGATAGATAGATAGATAGATAGATAGATAGATATGATTCTTTCACGGATTCATTATTAATGATTTAAGAATATTGGGAATGTGCATTCAGGTGCACTCAATGCGCATCATAAACAGTCAAGAAAAAATACAGTTAAAATCGTAGGCCTACGCTACATATATGTGGGTTGAGGGCAGAGCCGTATTTTGGATTGTGAGGGCCCTGTTCCCAAATTTATGTGGGGGCCCCTCGTGGCCTCGCCCTGCCTTCCACACATGTCAGAAAAGTGCCTTTAATTCATGTTACATTCTGTAAAATCATACATTTTATGTTGCACTTAGTTGATTGGACTGGAGCGCTTAAAAATGTAGGGAAATAAATTAAGTTTACTTTACATTTTCAACAAAATAATGGGGATGTCACTAAAAAATATCTTTTTGTCTTGTGTGGGGGCCCCTGTTCCAATGGAACATGTGGAACGTGCCTAAATACGCCACTGGTTGAGGGAAATAGGGGGGGGGGGGGGCAAAATATTTGATACATTATATTAATTAGGGCCTATATAGGCCTAATTGTGCTGCGTCAAGACTATGTGTCACGTTTCAGATCGATTAGTTGAAGGGGAATGGTTGAATTAGCATTTCATAGGGTGAGTCGCCAACTATCCAGCCAAAAAGTTTTGCGACGTTGAAATAAAGACATTTCTACTAAATGTCTTTTTTTTTTTTATTAAATAATAATAAGGTCTATGACCTTTTGAATACATATGTCAGTGATGTCAGTAGACGCACGGGGCGCATGCCCGAAATCTAAATGGAAAAAATGTATTTCCTGGAGACGAGTCAACATTTATATTTTACCTTGTTGCTGTTACAAGAGAGAAAATGGTGTATTTACAGTATAGTCCTAAGCAATGTTAGATATGTGATGCGATTAATTTAAAAACTAAATATAGGTAAATAACTTTTTAGTCTTACCTTACCATCTTATCTTATATCCTACAGACGCTTCTTCTATAAAGAAGATTATTTATTGCGTCCGACGCTCATCGGAACTCATCCGATTCCGTGGTCTAGTTTTGCATTCATTATGTTATGAGTTATGATTATGATTTATTAATTATCCTTTTCAGAACTTTTCATTTACTTTTTTTATTCAGGTTAGATCATTAGTCTGATTAGTCACTACTTCACTAGTGTTTTAAATTATGTTAAGTCTTAAGTTACTTGTTTTCCTGGTTTGTTCAGGCAACCCATTCCATACCCCGCATACATTACACATAAAATGGTGAACTGAACACTGCTTCACCATCCACATAATCCAGCCCTATGTGTGTCTGATTATGATTAGGGATGTTAAACAAAAAACGTAATACCAGATTCCGGTTTTGAAACCGAAAACCAGTTTTGATTTTTAAAACCGGATATTTCGCTTTGTTGGTTGGATGGTATATATAATAGGCCTATATATAAAATATAATCATTACTTCAAGTAGCACAACCCTTTTTTTTGGCTCTGATAGTTCTGGTGAAAATATTTTTAAAAAACAATGTCGGCTTCGCACAAACAATTCTTGAAATGCCTTGCTAACACTAATTAGTCTTAGATATTGTGTTTCTTTTTTTTTTTTTAAATACCAAATATGACTTGCGATAAAAACAACATCTATCCAAATGTTAAGTTACAGTTACAATTAACATGATTTTTTGTACTTGTCGGCTTATCTTTTAGATGTGCACTACTAGGCCTACTCTTTGATGTACGCAATGGAGAGACTCAAACTAGTGTTGTCCTGTTACCCTGAACAATTCGGCTAGACACCGAGTTTGTGCTTTATTATTAACCGCACTATTAAATACACATTCTTTTGAGAGGTGCTACGCAATCCTTTTCAATACATTATTTGCAATTCTAAGTCCACTGTGTACAAATTATCACTACTGAAAGTTATTCTCGGTTTACATTTTTTAATCAATTAGCCCATATTTTTGTTAGTTCTAAAGAATTTTATGGTAAAGTGTACAAAATCATATTGTATTCACAAAAATCAACTTCTTGAAGGCCCTGCTGCAAACACCCTAGTTAATTTTTTTCAAATATAGACTACTTACAAAACTACGCACATTTGGCTTTTCTGGCCTGTGACTTTGCGGGGAGGGGGAAGAAACTGAAATCCGGTTTTAAACCAGTTTTATAGAACTGAAATCCGGTTTAGAAAAAAAAATATTTTTACATCCCTAATTATGATCATTTTTGTCCGAATGGTAGCCTACTTTACGTTTGTCCTTTTATCTGATCATTGTAACAGATTGTTATTGTGTTCTTTTTCTAAATAAGAATTTAATGTCTTATGGGCACTTATGGGTATCCATTATTACTATATATGGCTACTTAAATTTGCTCATTGCCCTTCTGTCCTGTAGGCCTACCTAGTGTTTCTAGGCTTAGTGATTTAACTATTGGTGATAGTCTTGTAATTGTAAGTTGTGAATATTCACTATTAATACTAGTAATAAATTAATCTTGCAGCTCTTTTCTGAATTTGTTCTAATTTTAAAATGTTTTCTTTAGTTGATGGATCCCATACAAAAGATGCATATTCTAGCATAGGACTAACTAATGTGAGATAGCATTTTAGTTTTATGGTCTTATAAAATTTGTAAAAGTTCCTTTTTATGAAGTTTTATGAAGTTAGATTTTTTTTATTATATCATCAATGTATATGTGGATTCCAAGATAATTTATCATTTATTATTACTGGTTATACTTCTAATAAGTACTTTGCATTTTTAGTTTGGGTTAGGTCTTTCCATGAATGAAATAGTTTATAATTATTTGTTTCTTTTTATTTGATACTCTTAACAGTTAGCATACTCTAGTTAGATTCCCATTTTTCTAATTCATTTAGGTATTTTTGAAAGATTTCAGTAAATTTTGTTTTGTCTTAATAAATTACGTTTAGGAAAAACTTTTTAAAACTTGTTTTATGATTTTATTGATATTATTAATATTAAATTTATAATTGCAATAATGAGCACACCAAAGTATACTCTAAAAAAAATCCATCATACCACACAAGGCAGTATTGTTCCATAATCAGCATTTTTCGGTAAATCAGATAATCCTTATTTTGATTCATAATTCTTTATAGAAATCTAATTCTAAAAATATTGTTATAAAGGCAGCATAATCTCAAAATCCTAACTGAAAAACTGCTGCAGCTGCATCAATAACAAGTTCAACCCAAGCACTACTCAGTAAAAGAAACAACATGAGTTACTTTGGAGGGCTGTCAGAAACTATGTCAACCTTTTCACGCCTGCAGGAAAAAGAAGAGCTGAAGCATCTTAATGATAGGCTGGCTGCTTATTTCAGACATATTCGACAGTTTGAACAACAAGGTCATAACAATGATTCATCAGCTTTTCTAAAGTCAACCAAAATTTTAGAAGATGAAATTGTCAAGCTCAAAAGTTTATATGAATCTGAACTTGATAAATTACGGTAATTTGTCAATTAATTCTATTGATAATAAGAAATATTAACTTTAATAAATGTAGGATGTTCAAAAAAATGTTTAATTTTAAATATTTTTGAAATAATTATGGAATAAAATACAAGATTTGAAATTTAAATTAATGATAAACTAATGTATTAATGATTTGCATTTTAAAAGAAAAGAAATTGAAAACAGTTTGCATGAAAGAAACACATTATGCATCCAACACAACAAACAGCAACAATTAATAGAAGAACTTCAGAACAGGTAAATGTTTGTTGTAATATTATTATAGGTAGCCAATAGGATACATGAGACATCAATATACCTTTAAAAGTATATGAAATCTAAATCATAATTTTATAATTGTATTAATGATAAATGAAATGATTTTTTTTTAAGTAGTAAAGAATTAAATGTTTAACTTCTTAAATATGTATTAGTTTTTTTAAGAACTAGTCTAATATTATTGTTATAGAATTAAAAGCAAAAAAGAATAACTTTTCAGATTAAGCATTGAGACAGAAAATGCCCAGTCCTTATTGGCCGAAGTCAATGTACTAAAAAGAAAAATTGTTTATGCTGAGAGTCAAAATTCAAAGAAAGCTTTAGATAATCCAGAACAAAATGTAGAACAACTTCATCGAAACATATCAAATTTGATTAGAGAAATTGATCAATGGAAACACAGGTTAAGTTTGCTGTTTAAAGTTTTTTTGTAGATAGCTGATAGTAAAAATGTTATTTTAAAATTTTTAGTAAAGTAATTTTGAAATTAATTGCTTTTATAATGGAGTTTTGTGTTCATAGATATGATTACGAAAAAATTGCTAGACAAGAATCTGAAGACAAGTTTGAGCAGATAAAAAAGAAAATAGAATTTTCTGAACAAGTTCAAAAGCAGCAAATAACAGATTATCAAGTAAATAGTAATATTATACATAATACAAAATGTTTTTAATGTTTAATAGCCTTTTTGGTTCCTTTTTCAACTATTAATAGATTCCTACATATAGCAATCAATAATGCAGTTTGTAGCAAGTGCCTCTTGCTTCCTTGGGAGGTCGTATAATTTTTTACTTATCTTAGTTTTACAGGATTCCATATTGCATTTAAATTTAAGAAGTGGGGAAAATTAATAAGTAGATGAATAATATGCATGAATCCTTCTAATATATAAAGCTTTTTCTATTTACATTAATAATTTTGGCTTATCATAATTATTTATTGTTATGTTTTATAATATATAATGTAAGTTTTGTTATATTTTATTGAACAGACTCGACTCGATACTGCTACAGCCAGCATATTAAGTTTGGAGTCAAGATTAAGAGAGCAGAGTAAAACTGATTTATCTGTTGCAGATACGTTGAATCAAATTAGAGATTCTGCAGAAATAGAAATGAGACAATACCAAATGGACTCTGAAGAATTATATAGCAGAAATGTTAGTATTTGGTTTTTACTATTGACCAGAATCATTTGTTTCTTTGTTTCAAGCCTACATTATCAAATAGTAAAAATAACAATATGTATGGGCATCAAGCTGTTTTAAAATAATTTATTAGACTTCTGAACAAATGTATTTTTAAGAAGATAGTTAGTGATACACTTTTTAACCTTTTACAATAAGTGAATTTATTATCCCCAAAGTTAACACTAAAACTTTTAACTAGCTGTTTAACTAATTCATTAATCTCATGTGCACTACATCTGGACACACTCCACAGCTTATAATTTATTAATAGTGAATAATTTTGTTGTTGTTGTTTTTTCTTTTTGTTGTAATTTAGCTTTCAGTGTTAAAGGCTCAGATAGATAATGATGTCAACACAATAGAATGTCTTACACAAGAAAAGAGTGAACTTATTGGAAATGTTGGTGAACTGCATGCAAAAATAAGAAATCTAGAGGGTCAGGTATGGAGGAATACTTTGCAATAAATTAATCATTAAATAATTGTCATATAAAACAAAATTCTTTGTCTTCACCATTATCAACTCTCAGTTGGAATTCTGGTAGAGGCTAGGATTTTTTCCCAGGTCCGGAGGGTGTCCCTGAATCTACCCAGCTCTGATGGGCACCTGACCTTAGTTGGGGTAAAGTAAAGGCTTCTGTGCATGGTGCTGGCCACACAATCACCTAGTATGCTGTGGCCACAGAAACTGGTGAACGCTGCTTCACAATTCCTTTAGATAACTTTGGTCTGAAAGGATACTTTACTTACATATTTTGATTTGTGTTTTTAATTAGGTCTGTGAGTTTTGGAGGAAAAAACCTTAGTGGCATTTTTTTTGTAGAAGTTATTAAACTTTATCCTGACTATAAGAAAAAGGTCAGCAAAGACTAAAGAAAAAAACTACTACCATTATTAACCATTTAACATATTTGCTTGGTAAAATGGATTTGCAGCACTTGCAGGATTATTGCAACTCTATTGAGTTTAGCTGTTCACTCTGTCATTTTCGGTATAAGTTATTTCAATCAGAAGCTTCAAGCACCACAATTAGCAATGTATAGCAGCCACTGTTAATTGGATATTTTTTTTTTTTTAGCATTTCAGTTTAACCATATAGTTTGAACATTTAGCTTTTAGCTATTTTGAGTCTGTATTTATACAAAGTTCATTGTATTATGTAGTGCTATCTGAGTTGTCTCATTTGTTTTACTTTGAAGAATACAAATGTTTTTTTATTAGTTGTTAACTTGGTTATTGAGTATGTTTTGTTTTTTTCACGCAAGTGGGGAATAATTTGTGCATACCTTTTTATGTTGGACAGCATATATCTAATTTACCATTCCTTACCACCGCCACAACCATGGGAACCCATTGCAAAAATAAACTTGAAATACAATCTTGAGAGGGGGTTAAGGGGTTAATTGTGTGAATTTTCATTAAGACTTTGGTTCAGTTGTAAACCAAAAGCTATACTTATTCGTTTTTTATATGCTTAAACTATTTTAATGTCCCTGGTTGAAATAGGTTTCTTAAGTAACCATATCATCTTGTTTTTGACCATTTTTCCTGTTTTAATATACATTCATTATGAACTATTTCACTAATAAATCCTTTTTATTGAATAGTAGTTTAACATTTTCAATAAAATTCTATTTTGAAGTAATTAATCATCTTGCACTGAATCTGATTGATGAACTAATATAAAGTAAAGTAAAGTACCTGTCGAACCAAATTGATCCATAGGTCCGTTGAAGTAGCGTTCACCAGAACTAATATAGCCTGTTAGAATTTTTTTTTTTATTTTAAGCTTCATTCCAATACTAACAAATGGAGTTTTTCTTAAGTCAGTAAATAATGCTAGTTCTCACCTAGTGTACCTAATGTTAGTTTAGTTAAGAAAGTTGCTGGGCTCTACTGTCCACACAATCATATTTGGGATTTTAAGTTTTTAACAAATTCCTTTCCAATTAAAATATTAATAATTTTTCTATGCTTGCTTTATATGTATGAATATTGGCATGAAAGGAAAATTTAGCTTTAGTGTTTCAAGAGAAATAATTTTAAAAGATTACCAAAACAAAAAGAACAAAAATATTGTAATAAAAACGTTCACTGAAAAGAAGAAAAGCAGATAGAAATTATGATTCTAATATTAGTTAAGAACATGTAAAAAACATTTAATGAATTGATTTTTTCATTTATAATATCAATCGAACGATTATTCTAGTAGTAACAATGCTTTTGTTTGTTTCTCAAGATTTTAGTGGTTTTTTTTTAAATCATAAACAAATACCACATAAATATGAATTTAAGAAGAAAACAATTCTTTGATGAATAAAATGACTTTTGTTCCTTTCTTCATAGACCTATAGAGACATCAAGACTAATTATAGCAAAGTATTGCATAAATAATCATAGATTACAACAACAACATAATCACAACAACACTTCTCATACAGTGTAAAAAAAATGAAGGAAGATTACCAAAACATTGAGCAAATTTTTTAAAAACCTATTGTTTTTTGTTCCAAAGGTAGTAAAAAAAAACTTGTACAAAGGGAAGTGTGTATTGAATGGTATCGAAACATTATATGTCTAAATCTTGATTTTTTTTTTAAATATATTTCTTTGAAGATTTTCAACTTTTTGCACCAGACAGAGACATTAGAAAAGACTCTCTCTTCAGAACGGAGCAAGACAGCTGAAAATATGAATCAGCTGGAAAAAAGATTTAGGGAGGTGCAGGATACACTTGTGGTTAAAATGCAAGAGATAACAAATGCTAGAGATGCAAACATATCACTCAAAGCAGAAATTGAAGCTTTAAAAATGTTGTTAGAAGAGGAAGAACAAAGGTTACAAGTTTTTTACAATTTAATTAATGTATAAAAATGTATATGTTTCTACAAGACTCACTATTTTTAATCCTATCAGTAATATCATTTTTTTTTGTTTGGCACTAATACACATTACTGTTTTTTTTTAAACAGACTTTATGTTCAAGCTTCTGTTGACCATTCCTCCTTAAAACAGTTACCATCCACAAGTCAGATTTTGCCAGATCAATCCATGAATGGTGGTTTATCTAGACATTTTTATTCAAACTCTAGCCAACAGAGTTTAGCCGATTCCAAAAAAGCATTTCTTCTGCAATCAACAGAAGCTGCATCCCAAATTAATGATGCATTTTCTCAAATGACTTATGCTTCAACTACTGATTCAGGAAATGTAAACTTTACAGCATCCGGTAACCAGCTTTTAAATGCAGGTTGGTTTAAATTTAAGACTTAAAAAATGGAAAATGAAAAATTCACTTTTAAAAAAAAACTTGGTCAATGTGAATATCTTTCTAGTAAGGGTGTCCAGTCAAACAATACAGTAGAGTTATTTATATATAAAGTTGTCGCAAGATGAATTTTTTAGGGCAGGGCTAGATGATTAGGACCCGCTCCCCTAAAAATGCTCTATAAAACCCTTATCTCCAAATGCATTAATGTGTGACAGACACTGCTTCTATTAACAGGAAGAGGTCTAAAGGTAGTTCACAATAGCAGCATAGATGACATTCATTGACATTGATAGCTCATACATTAGAAGAAAAATGACTTGAAATCTAATATACCTGACATAAAATTAGGAAACATGTGAAATTAAGTCAGTTTGATCTTAAATTCAATGACATCTCATGTGAAGTCACTAGTACTAAGCTAAGTACAAGTTGTGTTCTTGGCCTACTAGAGTAAAAGTAAAATATCTCCACCAGACCAATTTGATCTATACTCACAAGTTTCCATATTAACCTGCACATGCCAGTATCTCCACCAGACCAATTTGATCTATACTCACAAGTTTCCATATTAACCTGCACATGCCAGTATCTCCACCAGACCAATTTGATCTATACTCACAAGTTTCCATATTAACCTGCACATGCCAGTATCACCACCAGACCAATTTGATCTATACTTACAAGTTTCCATATTAACTTGCTCATGCCAGTATCTCCACCAGACCAATTTGATCTATACTCACAAGTTTCCATATTAACTTGCTCATGCCAGTATCTCCACCAGACCAATTTGATCTATACTCACAAGTTTCCATATTAACTTGCTCATGCCAGTATCTCCACCAGACCAATTTGATCTATACTCACAAGTTTCCATATTAACCTGCTCATGCCAGTATCTCCACCAGACCAATTTGATCTATACTCACAAGTTTCCATATTAACTTGCTCATGCCAGTATCTCCACCAGACCAATTTGATCTATACTCACAAGTTTCCATATTAACTTGCTCATGCCAGTATCTCCAAAGTGCAGAGGATGCTCCAGTACCTCAGTGGAATAGAGAATTTTACTGTCAAATCTCAATATTCATAGGACCACAAGAAGACATACTGGTTCAAAGACCACAAGTAAAGATACTGGTTCAATGACCATGAGAACAAATATTGGTTCAAAGACAATAAGAAAAGATACTGGTTCAAAGACCACAAGAAGACATACTGGATCAAAGACCATGAGAAGACATACTGATTCAAAGACAACAAGAAAAGATACTGTTTCAAAGACAACAAGAAAACATACTGGCTCAAAGACCACAAGAAGGAGAAACACGTAGAGCAGATTTGCCACTTGCCTTTGTAAATCTAAATAGTTTAAATCCTTTAGACAATTGGCTGCCCTGAACTTCTAATATTCATCATCAATGTACTTACAATGATGCATAATAAGCTAGATGGAATGTTATTTAACATTGTCCAACTCCTGGCCAAGATCAATGTTACAGAGGCCATGGCCAGTGGTGAATATTCATAGTTTGTCAAAGTGCAAGTTAAAATGGAAAATGATGTTAATGATGATGTTCATTTGTATAGTGCATCAGTCCATCCCATACAGCATACTAAGTGTGCTAAATTTCCACAATTGTGGGTAATATCCAAAATTCAATGGTAATCAACATTTATAAATAATTATCCAAGAGTCCCTTATCTCAGCATTATCTTGCATCTAAAACAGTTCTGATGTGAAAAGAGATACACAAGTATATTTAAAGCGTTTATTGGAACAATAACAATTTGACCCAACTTAGCAATGAAATAAAGCTCATATTCTCCCAATCTTTGAAAATAATGAATGTGGTATCTGCTATTCTTGGCATCATAATTAAGATTTAGGTTCTAATTCTTAGGATCACTTTTTTTTTTACTGTGTAAGTAGGCAATTTTTTGAATTTCAATAAGGTATTTTGTTAAAGACTTGTTGAATGAATAGCCTTTGTGCCTTATGGACAGCAGACATTTCCTGTTAACTTTGAATGTAAACATTTTATTACAGAAACTATCAACACTTTAAACAGCTGTGAATCATCACCTCATCATAATACTATGTACAAAGCAGAAGATGAACAAAAAAGTTTTGATGATGGAGAATATCTTGGTGAATGTAATCTCCCTATGACAGTTCCTAACTATCATTATGAGTCTACTCCCAGTATAAATAAAGTACATGCACAGACTGATGAGCAGAAAATTAAAAGAGCCAAATCAGCACCAAGTAAGAGTTAATTTATATCTCTATAAACTGTTTAGCTATATTAAGTTATAATAACACAATGACTATTTTTAGGCCGTCTTTCTTTCATTTTATTGCTATCATTTCAAGAATTACTTTGTAAATTACAACTGTATCAAGTTTCTACTTATGTCTGTTTATTTTTCCTCTGCTCTATGGTATATATATTAGCATGGAAAAGAATTTTAAAAATATTATAATAAAAAAAAAGAAATATTGCATTTAAATACATTCTTTTTTTCTTTAAGTTTCATTGGGAAGATATTTAGTGGCACAAGAACACCAATATGATAACCAAGAATTACAAAAGAATAAGTCATTACCAATGCAGTATACAACGACAGATGAAGATGCTTTCAAAGAGCTTTTTAAAGACTTTCAGAAAGAAACTCTGTTTCCAAAACAAAGACCAAAAAGTAGCCCATTAAAACTGGGCACATTTCAAGACTATAATGTTACAACTTCCAGGTATATTAGGGAAAAAATCTGTGTTTCTTTAAATAGTAATATTAATTTGTTTAGGCTATATTAATTTGTTTTGGCTATATTAATTTGTTTTGGCTATATGTTTCACTTACTGTATATACTCACGTATAAGTCACACTTTTTTTTTACAAACATTTTTTTTATAAAATGTAGGGGTGCAACTTATAAACTGGTCAAGTTTTGAAAAAGTTTGAAAAACATCACTACCATGTCATTAAGTTGCAACTATCATCCGTATCGGTGGCTGTAATCATTACAAACACTGGTAATCAGGGCACTTGTAGCCATGTCGGTGCCGTCCTGTAAAACGAGTGCACTTCAAAAGACTTCTTTTTCTGTCAACCCACTCTAGGGATAGGAACAAGCAGGGACTTAGATGACGAAACATATGTCTTACAAAAACTTTCTCATAATAAGGGTGAATATTTAGTAACTTTTAAGTTTAATAGGTATGAATTTTTGAGAAGTTAAAAGGCAGTGTAACTCCGTAAGAGTTAGGATGCGACTTATATGTGGGTCAATGACAACATATAAGAAAAATAATTCTAAACTATGGGTGCAACTTATCCACCTGTATGACTTATACGTGAGTATATATGATACTTAGTACATGTGATGTCATAATAATGTTGATATTTTATTTACTGCCTTCCCAGTGCTACTGGTGATCTTAAAATTTTGGAGGTAAATCTAGATGGTAAATATGTACGTCTTCTAAATGATGGGCCTTCAGTAAGTTACATTTTTTAAGTAGTATATATATTTCCTAATTACAATTATATTTTACCATATTACCCAAAAGCATAGCAAGCTATGCAAGTTAGAAAGCTAACATATCAATCTAGAAATTATTCTTTTTAACAAAAATGTTTTTTAAATGATTTTTTTACATTTTTATTTTATTTAGTTTATGTATAATCAAATAGATTGTGTGATATTTTGTTCATTTTGTTAGTAGATAGAGAGAAAAGCAAGAAATGAAATTGAACATGTCTAAATATTTTAAAAGTAATTTTGAAGTAAAAAGAATCATGGTAATCAAAATTCAGAAAGACGCTCAACAATTACATCTGTTGAATTTGATTACTTAAGATTAGAATTTTATAATATCATAAAATTATCAGATTAATATAATTTTTCTGCTACAATTTTTTTTTAGCTTTTTTAGCAATGATGAAATAGAATAATGTTTCTTGACTATTCTTAATAAAAAAAGTTTTTATTTGGCTAATGATAATTGAGTGAGAGAATGCCCAAACAGTAACACATGATTCTAAATGCCAGTTTTTGTACCCAATATGCCAGTGTGCCTGTAGATTAAGATTTGGACTCTACTGCCACTTCTAAGTTCCTTAATAACAGTAGCCTATACATTTTCAATGTCGAAAGAGAAATCAACAATGGGATAATGTGTCTGACCATAAATTTGTCTTTTTTTTAAACTGGCGTTAATAAAAGAAATAGTCGCTGAAATAGTAGAAAAACTGATCTTTCCAACACTAAAATAATATTTTTAATATACTTTTAATATAATATATTTTAAATTATATACAAAATTTAAAAATAAATACTTTCAGGACATGGAACTTGGTGGATTTATGATTCAGCAGAATATTGGTGGGCACCCTGTTGCTGTCTTTCGTTTTCCCACACAAATGAAATTCCCATCAGATTCTACAATTACTGTGTGGGCTGGTGTCAATGACTCTAATATTCACAATCCACCTCATGAATTTTACTGGAAGGAACTTTACAGATGGGGTGCTGGGCCTGAATGTACAACAATCTTATGTCATCCTAAAGGCCAGGTAAACTTGAGTGAAAAAAAAAAAGATATGCCAGTTCCAGTGAATAAGATATACTGTTACCTGTTATGTGTATTTTGTTTTGTTTTGTTACAAAGATGTAATCAATAGCCAATCATTAAAAGTGATTTATTATTTATTTCTAATTTGGCCAGATAATAAAGAATTTTTAAAATAAATTTTTATGACTTATATGCTAAAGTTTGATTTAACTCTTGGCTGATTTTCATTGGTGACGAACAGGCGGTAGCTTGGTATACAACTGCACACAGAATAGCAAATGATGCTTATATTCAGCCAAATGTATCTCAACTTTATAAAGATGGTAAGAGTTTGTTTTCCCAATTATTACATAGACTTATACTTTTAGTGACATTGTATTTGATTACATGTGTGTATTCCTTTCTTGTCTACTATATATATATATATATATATAAGTCATAGTAGTAGCTTATTGTAGCTAATTCTTCTCCCAGGCTTTTTGTTAAGTCCATTGTTACTATACTATGTCTTTATTTTTTATTTCATTGATATTTTACATGGCCTTTTATTTTACTTTTATGAAAATGCAAATAATTTGTCATGATTAAATTCTACTTTTGTGATGCTCTTACATTCTATTACATATATTAAATTCTACTTTTGTGATGCTCTTACCTTCTATTACATATATAAAATTCTACTTTTGTGATGCTCTTACATTCTATTACATATATTAAATTCTACTTTTGTGATGCTCTTACATTCTATTACATATATTCAAGAGGTGAGATCATTTGTTTTTATCTTCTGCTGAAATATGTGTTATGTGATTCACATGTCACCTGTTACAATGTTGTAATTGTAGGCTAATTAACTTGTGCCATGAAAACAAAATCTGAATTCTAATTGAAAGCTTTTAAATATTAAAAAAATAGCTCTTCAAAATATTACTGACTGCATTGTCACTTAATATCAGTCTGTGTCTAATTATTACACACACTTTTATCAACATCAAATTATTAGAATTTTAGTTGAATCATCACACATAGCATTCACACAATGAAGTGTTTTTAAATATATATGTCTATCTATCAAGTTCTGTAATAAATTCACACATGTAGTTTCATAAAGTATTTTAAAATATATAATATAGGTCTATCTATGACATTATATAAAAGTAGATTTAACTAAATGTGTATTTTATTTTCATTTTAAGAGGATCAAGTCTTTTTTTTTAAATCTTGGTACCATTAGGATAATGATCATTTTAATTATGCTTGTACCTAATTTATGAAAACCAAATTCATTTTTTTATCACTGAAATATTTTTATATAAAGCACTATGGGATTTTGCAGAGTATGGGTTCTTTAGATGCTTTTACTACTAGTTTAAAATGCTAATGTTAAAGAGAAGTAGGGAAAGACAATTTAAACAAATGTATGCCATATGAGTGAATATGAGTATAGTGTTTTTTTATAATTAGTTAACAATTCTAAACATTTATCAGTCACAAAGTTATGAAGAGTTTCAAATTGAAGATAATTTTCTGTATACTGGTACTCTCGCTTTATGTTTCCAAATTATTTAAAACTGAAAAACATGCACTTTTGCTAAATCTTCCATAGGGTTAGTTCACTATTCTATTAAACTTTTAATTTAACACTGTCAAGGACAATTAGTTTTTGTAGAAAAAAACTTTGTTATGGAATTAAAAATATATTTTGCCTTTTTTTCAATAATAATTTTCTCTTTTGGGTTTACCCTGATAATTTTTTTTTGTTTTTTTTTAAAGACTCATTGATTAGATTGGGTTTTAATATGTGAATTTGTTTGTTATATATATATATATATTCAGATAGATAGATAAATATATAGATAGATAGTTAGATGGATAGACACATAGATAGATACATAGATAGATAGATTGATCCTTAAACGCTACCACAGGACCATCAATATTGATCTGCAAACTTAGAAGAAGACTGCAAAAGATTGCATCGCATGTTGTACATTCATGCTGGATTATCTCCCTCTGAGGCTAAGAGAGCTCAAATATCTCTGAAGAAGAAGAAGAAAGACGGATCAGATGTTCAGGGTACATCACTTATATAGGTGTCATGGCTGTTCCAGAGATTACCACTAAAAAGTCGGCTTGTTTTGCAAAAAGTAGCTAAATGTGCGTCATGCTACCTACCCTCAGAGGCCCAAATTATTTTCTGGACAGTAAATAAGGACAGTAACTTAGTTAATTTTAACTAGAAATCACAATTAATTCCCTTGTGTTCCACAGATGGAGCACTGGACTTTAAGGGTAAAAAAATCAAAACACATATTTAATTAATATTTGTACGTTTCTGAACAAGGGGGACCCCATTAATCATGGTCGTTCATCGGTGACCCGGTGGGCCTCTGAGGGTTAAACTAAACAGGTCCATCCATGATCTTCCAAGACTGAAAGGTGGCATTATAATATATATATATATATATATACATTATTTTTTATTATGTTGTGCTTTTTACAAATTGTCACTTTTGCCATATGAATTATTATCATAACATTAAAATTAAGTAAGTGATTAAGTAAGGGGAAGATTTTCCTTAGTCATACAAATTCTTGTATAACTTTGAAGGCCCTTCATATAATATGTACAAATCTGAGCATAAATTGCTTTAATTTGTAAAGTGAAAGGATTTTTTGTCTAATTGAAATATTTTTGTTACTTTTTTATCTCTTTTTTATTTTTACTAATGCAAAGAGAAACTTTTATTTTTCAATTTTTTACTTTAAAAGGCCTTTGTGTCTGTGTGTTTATTAAGGCTTCAACTTGTAAAACTATACATAGGCACATGTTATAATTTTGTATTCTATTGTTTCAATCTAATAGAACACATTAAGTATAAAGATAATTTTTTTTGTTTATAGTTCATAATGAAAAAGAAAATGGTACCAAAGAAAAACAAGAAGCTTTGACAGAAATCAACAATGACTATGTGGGCAATAAATCAGAATCAGTTTTTCTGAAAAGGTTTGTTAAAAAGTTTTTTTTTTATGTGTAACAATAATGATATTAATATTGTTTTATCCACTGTCTTATAGAATAAAGTTGGCCAGTATAGTTTTAAACATATATTTAAATTCTATTGTCAGGCAAAAACAACAGCCTCCATCATTGGCTGCAGCTAAGCATCCCCATGGCCATACACCAAATGCTAGCATCCATCCTCATAATGGAAATGGAAATGATTACAGGTCTTGTATTTTTCAACCTAGAGCTCAGACTTGTCACTCGGAACCTATAGCTGGTATATATTAATTTTGTACAAATTTTTTATTTGTAATTTGTAACCTCAACATTTTAAATTTAAACTTTAAATATACAGTTACAGTTTATAAGCCTTGACATAAGAAAAATCAAGTTAAACAAAATACAAATATAATTTTTAATCATTCAATAAAACATTTAAAAAAAAAAAAAAGCATTGTGCGATGTATTTGGTGTTGTAAAAGTAAAAGAGAGATTTTTTTATGTCTCAAATGCTGTCAGAAACTGTTTCTATAGAAAATTAGACTTTAAAAGTTTTACCAGTATTAAATAATGTTCATTGTATGAATAATAAATATATTAGTTAGGGCAATATTGGTTGTGTGCAATGTGATCAATAACAAATTAATGTCATGCTGACACACAAACCGGTAAGGAAGTGGCAAAGAACCCTTTGTTCTGCTGACTCCTCGCTTCTGGAAGTGCCCTGTTTCTCTCTGACGACCTTAGAGGCTTCTCAATTTCCAATCCGAAGGTGTGGAATCTACTTACCATTCATTTTAGGTGAACAAGCTCCATAGATACTTTCCAAAAGAACTTAAAAACTCATTATTTCAATATTTACTTTAGATAACATGCTTTAGACCCCTAATGTCTTACTTTTGTGTTAGGTCAGTTATTGCTTCATTTATTTGATTTGTCCTATGTTTGTAAAGTTTTAAATCATTTTTTAGTTTTATAATTCTTAGCATAGGGATTATATCCGTGTTCTTAGTTTTATGTTAAATGCGCTCTGAGCTTACATTATGTTTGTTGGCAAATACAAATATGTTTATTAATATTATTTACTAGATGCAAATTAATGGGAAAATATGGTACTATGTTGTTTAAAGATTATGATTAAATTTTAATGTTCAAGGCCTGAACTTATATATAGATCTATGTCAAATTTGAAAACTAAAAATATTTTTTTGAAAATACTTTAACTTGTCTTTTTATGCCGCTTTTCATAAAATCAAATAAAATGTCTTCTGGAGATAAAACTATTGAAAAGTCAATATTTTTTTTAAATCTTTAAAAATATAAGAGCTTGTGCAATTGCTAAATTTCATGGCAATCTGTTAGTATTTATTCATCTGATAAATATTTACCTCTCTATTGCATTTTTCTCAAAAATGAACTTCATTGCCTTTACTCATGTAATTTTGAATAACTATTAACCAGATTTATCAATTTTAGATCTTTATTCACCAATTTATACATAAATTAATTATCATCCATGAAACACCTAAAACTAAATATCTAATTTTGACTACTTTAGTACCATTCTGTGGGATTACATCACATATCACGGCTAGCCCTGTATTGGTTGAGTACAATTTGATCATTAACAAATCATAGTTAGGGCAGTATTGGTTGAGTACAATTTGATCATTAACAAATCATAGTTAGGGCAGTATTGGTTGAGTACAATTTGATCATTAACAAATCATAGTTTGGGCTGTATTGGTTGAGTACGGTACAATTTGATCATTAACTAATCATAGTTTGGGCTGTATTGGTTGAGTACAATTTGATCATTAACTAATCATAGTTTGGGCTGTATTGGTTGAGTACAATTTGATCATTAACAAATCATAGTTAGGGCAGTATTGTTTGAGTACAATTTGATAATTAATTAACTAATCATAGTTTGGGCTGTATTGGTTGAGTACAATTTGATCATTAACAAATCATAGTTTGGGCTGTATTGGTTGAGTACAATTTGATCATTAACAAATCATAGTTAGGGCAGTATTGTTTGAGTACAATTTGATCATTAACAAATCATAGTTAGGGTAGTATTGTTTGAGTACAATTTGATAATTAATTAACAAATCATAGTTTGGTCTGTTTTGGTTGAGTAGGCCTACAATTTGATCATTAACAAATCATAGTTAGGGCAGTATTGTTTGAGTACAATTTGATAATTAATTAACTAATCATAGTTTGGGCTGTATTGGTTGAGTACAATTTGATCATTAACAAATCATAGTTAGGGCAATATTGTTTGAGTACAATTTGATAATTAAATAACAAATCATAGTTAGGGTAGTATTGTTTGAGTACAATTTGATAATTAATTAACAAATCATAGTTTGGGCTGTTTTGGTTGAGTAGGCCTACAATTTGATCATTAACAAATCATAGTTAGGGCAGTATTGTTTGAGTACAATTTGATAATTAATTAACTAATCATAGTTTGAGCTGTATTGGTTGAGTAGGCCTACAATTTGATCATTAACAAATCATAGTTAGGGCAGTATTGTTTGAGTACAATTTGATAATTAATTAACTAATCATAGTTTGGGCTGTATTGGTTGAGTAGGCCTACAATTTGATCATTAACAAATCATAGTTAGGGCAGTATTGTTTGAGTACAATTTGATCATTAACAAATCATAGTTTGGGCTGTATTGGTTGAGTACAATTTGATCATTAACAAATCATAGTTAGGGCAGTATTGTTTGAGTACAATTTGATCATTAACAAATCATAGTTAGGGTAGTATTGTTTGAGTACAATTTGATAATTAATTAACAAATCATAGTTTGGTCTGTTTTGGTTGAGTAGGCCTACAATTTGATCATTAACAAATCATAGTTAGGGCAGTATTGTTTGAGTACAATTTGATAATTAATTAACTAATCATAGTTTGGGCTGTATTGGTTGAGTACAATTTGATCATTAACAAATCATAGTTAGGGCAATATTGTTTGAGTACAATTTGATAATTAATTAACAAATCATAGTTAGGGTAGTATTGTTTGAGTACAATTTGATAATTAATTAACAAATCATAGTTTGGGCTGTTTTGGTTGAGTAGGCCTACAATTTGATCATTAACAAATCATAGTTAGGGCAGTATTGTTTGAGTACAATTTGATAATTAATTAACTAATCATAGTTTGGGCTGTATTGGTTGAGTAGGTCTACAATTTGATCATTAACAAATCATAGTTTGGGCTGTATTGGTATTTGCTGTTCTGCGTGCAAGGTGATCAATAAAAAATGTTCACAGGTAGAAAAGTTAAAAATTAAATTAGTAATAATATCTACCTTATTAAAGGTCGATCTACTTGGGCTACACCACAGAGAATGGGTAGTGCACCTTTGAGAAAAATGGGAGGAACACAAGGAACATTTTGTCAAATTCCAGGAAATAAATTGGTATGTATATAAAAAAAATGAAATTGATGTGCATTTATGATAGTCTGTGTGAAGATTATCTTTTTGATTCATCTTGTATGGTACATTTTTTTACTAGTTGTTTATTTTTAATTATATTAAAAAAACATAAAATATAATTGCATAATATATAATTTTTTACACCTGTTTTATACTACCAATCGTTTTTTAGTTTAAAAAAAAATGCTTCACTTTTTAGCCTATAAGTTAATCTTTTTTTTTTCTACTTAATTTCTAATTAAATCCATTTCTATTATTTTCTATTTAATACTGTAATTCAAAATAAAAAACATTTCCTAGGCTGGCTCCATATGTTTGACACCTTTACCATCTTACTTTTTATCTCCCTTTTAAGAACAATTAATTAATGAAACAAAATATTGTCCTAACTACTTGATTTATATTACGGTACTTCATAGGCGTGTTAAATAATCCTTTTTTAAACTCTCTTTTAAAACTGACTTTCTTTATTGTAATGTAAACTATTTCCTGATTATTTCTAGTTAGAGTAGTTTTTCTCTCCTTATTTTTTTGTGTGTTTTGTACTGCAATCAAAATTCATTAGTGTTGCAATAAAAATAAAATTGATTTAACCTTTTTCATTAATAATATTAAGCGTGTTGATGAGGTATCAATTATAAGAAAAAGTTTACAAATAAATAATCAATATATTTTTACCAACAAATAAAAAAGATAAACAAATTTCAAGAATTGAATTCTTTCGTTACTAAATAACATCATTTAGCTCACACATACTGAAGTGCTCCTTCTATTCAGATCATGCGTTCTAAGCTTATCTGAGGTTGAAGTTAAGCCTTGCATTTTAACCAGTTTTTTTATAAATAAAATTAAAATGCTTTTCCTGACTAGTTCAGGTAACCTATGTCTAAATGAAAATAGGGAAGAAAGAAAATTTATATAAATTTGTCCTTGCACTCAGGATAAGAAATGGTATTTGTCTGAGCATTTTAATAGATTAATTTTTAAAATTAAATGTATTTTATTTATTAATAACCTTCCTTCCTGAAGTGTCTCTAAAATGTATTGATTTAACAAAAGTTCATTCACTAGATAGGTGTGATAGTGATATTCACTTGAATTACCGGTTCAGTTCTTTATAGATTTGCTTTTCTTCTTTAGTCGATTTGAATAGATAGATCATGTGTATTTTGGCATGGTTACTAAATAACACTTTTTCACAATTAGGCCTATAGTAACCGGTAGTTAGTTATATTTTGATACATTTTGTAACAATGCAATATTTGTATTACCGTACTTTATGACACGTGAATTTTAAAATAATTTCAGATTTATTATTACCAGTTACTTAATGCACCTTGGGTTTCTAGTTTGAATGAGTTGTTTTATTACTTCAATCATCTTTGATATTTTCACGAATCAGCAATGTCCAGAATTAGAATACATTTGGCAGTTAGTCTAATTTTGTGATGAATATGTCTATGAACTTTTTGTCTGCAGCAATAGTTTGTTAAACTGATTTTGTATAAATTTACCACACACAAAAATGTGTACCCCATCTTTTTGATATAAATGTTCTGGTTTATAATGAATAATATGTTACATTTTAGTAACAATAAGAGCTAATTACCAGTGTTTAAAAATACTTCTTAAGCCAGCATACATTTCTTTCAGGTGAATAATTCATAAAAATTGTATCTTTCTTGGTAGAGGTTAAGGTAATGGTTATGGGTTATATTATTATATGAATACATTTACTAATAGTAATTGTAAAGCTGCACTTTTCTTTATGAGCAATGGACAATGTCATATAGACTAGGTGTCCAGATTAAGGTCAATGTTTTTAATAAAATTACATTGTGCCACATTCCCAATAAAATGTATGACTAAAAATAATTTGAGCATACAATATGATTACAAACTTAAGACTGTATTAATACAAATGGTTGATTAGTTATTCTATTCAAATGTTTCCATTACACAATCTATGCATTTTTTCTCTTTTTCAATCCAGTCACCAGACAGCACAAGTCCATTTATGAAACCTCACTCTCTTTTTTTGCCTGGACTGGAAAAAAATCAGCTCACAAAAAGTAATTAATTTTCTGCGACAACCACAAAAAATAAAACATTTTTGGTAAAATATGACGTAGTAGCTTTTTAGTTTTTTTTACATACATATTTATTACTTCAAGCATTTGTATTCATTATTTTATAAACCAAATATCATATTCTGTTTTATATTCCCTTTTTTATTGCACCAAAAATATGCTAACTACATTTAATCAGCAGAAAAGTTCATTGACCCTTGTTGATCAAACTTTTTTTTAAAAAGTAACCAAATTTAGTTTATAAATATTATGTTTGATCAAAGCTTAAAATAGTAATAAAGAGCATGAGATGGGTTGTGTAAACAAGTTTCATTTAGATCTTTTATGTGCTAAGAACACTATGATACTAGAAATAATTGATCTTGTATATTATAATACAATAGCATTATCAACATGGAAACCTTAATTTAACAGCAAATTAAGTTTTCTAATTTGCACCCTAATAAATGTCATTTTATTTTATAAGTTAAATGATTTTGATGTGTAAACACTTAGAGATTGCTAACTTCTATTGTGATGTAAAAATTTAGTTAACCTTTTTACAGCATCAAGCACAATAATGTTAAGTATATTTAGTATTGTTAATTGTGTGATAATTCTCCTAAAAAAATAATAATTTTTATTCATTATTACCTAAACTCATTATTTAACAGGGTAGATGATCATGCATGAATAATCAAAATATACTGTTAGTGTACCTACTTTCTATTTAAAATTTGTTTTTGAAGCTACAAGTCTTTTTGATTTGAATAAATTTTTAATGAAGTATTCACGTATAGGCTTTATTATTCTTGTATTTGTTCAATGTTTTAATAATTAATGTAAAAATAATCTACTTTTATTTATTTAAAAGTTGTTTTTTTACTTTCCTAATTATTTTGAATGTAAAATATATTTGTAAATTATAGTATGTATAACTATAAAAAAATTATTTAGCTATCTTTTTCTAGTTAATATTGTTTATATATATTGTGATTACTTTCAAGAAAAGTTCAAAGACCATTGATGAGCTAACTTAAATCAATATTGTAACAAATGTATGCTTTAAAAAACAAGTACCATGTATTCCAGTTACCTATCATAAAAATGGTGGTTTAGACAAGTTGGGGTAGGAGGATGAAACAGCGTGATGCAAAATAACCCTGATTACTGCTTTCCTTGGTAATAAAAAGGAAATGTGTTTAGAGTAACAGGACTTTCTTTTAGGGATATGTGGGTTCTTTTACTATACTCCTTCAGTTTTAACTGGTCTTGAATGCTCTAATCTATTATGTTTATTATATTTCAATATACAGGTTTGATCTCTTATTAAAATTTTTGTTTTGTCTTACTTGTGTGCCTCTTATTAAATATATACTGTATTTTACTAAAATTATTTTGGGTTTCATTTCTAAAATAATACCAATAAACTTGTACAGAAATTAAACGGTGGTGTGTTTTTAAATACCCATATTATATGCACATTTTTTCTCTGTCAACAGATAAAAATGAACCTAAAATAAAAACAAAATTTACAAGAACTTAAATGAAATAAGTGTTTAAAGAAATTTTATAACTTTAATCAAGATTTTTAAAGACCTCAGTAACTGCATTTGTTTTATTTGTGAGGCTATTAGTACGACAAAAAAATCACAAATGTAAATAAAATATGTTCCTAGACTGTTATAAAATAACGAAAAGAAATAAATAAAAAGTGATACAACATATTATCATATATATGTAAGATGTTGTTTTCTTCAAACATATGTTATGCTCAATGATAATTGTATGCATCTATAAAAACAAAACTTCATGTATGTAAAAGTTCAAACTTAATCATCATCGCTGCTGTCATCATCTTTCTTAGCATTAATTGAAGTTTTTTTCCTGCCAAAGATGCTTTTGTTAGATGGCTCATCCTTTTCTGATAATTGAATGACTCCTATTTCATTTGGAAATTTAAAAAAAAAAAAGGAAAATTACACAAAGTGATAGGCGTAATAAGATGTCATTTAAAAAACAACAGGCACTTCAAGAAAAAAATATTTTTATACAAATGAACAAGTACAATTTGTATAAATAATTACTTAGTGACTTCTAGAGATAATTGCTTAGTGACTTCTAGAGATAATTACTTAGTGACTTCTAGAGATAATAATTAGTGACTTCTAGAGATAATTACTTAGTGACTTCTAGAGATAATTACTTAGTGACTTCTAGAGATAATAATTAGTGACTTCTAGAGATAATTACTTAGTGACTTCTAGAGATAATAATTAGTGACTTCTAGAGATAATTACTTAGTGACTTCTAGAGATAATTACTTAGTGACTTCTAGAGATAATTACTTAGTGACTTCTAGAGATAATTACTTAGTGACTTCTAGAGATAATTACTTAGTGACTTCTAGAGATAATAATTAGTGACTTCTAGAGATAATTACTTAGTGACTTCTAGAGATAATTACTTAGTGACTTCTAGAGATAATTACTTAGTGACTTCTAGAGATAATTACTTAGTGACTTCTAGAGATAATTAATTAGTGACTTCTAGAGATAATTACTTAGTGACTTCTAGAGATAATTACTTAGTGACTTCTAGAGATAATTACTTAGTGACTTCTAGAGATAATAATTAGTGACTTCTATACATTCTTGATAACATTCATTTAAATTTTAAGATTTGTAAAATAATTAATAATTTTATGTTTTACCTGATTTTGCAAGTCGTCTTTCCAGAAATAGTGTAGGAAAATCATCTGTGTTTCCCAGGTCTTCAAAACCAATTATTCTAAATACAAAAAGAACATTATTTTAAAATAATGTTCAAATTATTAACTACTGTAAAATCTCTGTCATAAGGCAAACTTGTATTTTAGCCACAGGTATAAATTATTAGGCAAAATGCAGTTGAAATTGAAGTTCATGTTTATAAACAGCACTCAAAAACCTTTTTGGTATAGCCTACTTGTATAACTTTTTTGATCCATATTTTAATTTTTCACTGTTGCTGTTTGTGATTAAAATGTTTTAATGTTGTTGCTGGCACAGAAAAAAATAGGAACTTGTTTGGAAAGTAAATCTTTCTATTGTCTTTACCAAATGTGGATGCCTGTTAATTGGGTCACAAAAGAAAAACTACCTATATATATATAAATAATGGTGTAAAAAAAATAAACTTTCAGGAAATGCTAATCTGTGGTATGGTATGTCTGAGTTTAGTTCTTTTTTTTTTAATTTATTTAACTAGTAAAAATAAGACATGTTGAAAAAAAAAAGGTTTATTGCAACATTCAATTAAGTTATTACATAATTTGTTATTTGTTACTCTTTTGAGTGATGTTGTTTACAGTAAAGCATCAATTTTGAATGATGATGATAGAAAAAAACAATAGTATTTGTATTCTTCTACAAGTCCTTTTCTAAGATTTAAACATATGGTAAAAAAATTTGCATCTTATACTTGAGATTTTACAGTAGGCCTAAGTATCAGTGGTGGATTTTTGTTAGCAGTAATAATTTAAGAAAAATACAATATGAATTTACCTGTCAACTACAATACTGGACTTAAAGCAAAAAATTGCTGGCAACATTAGAATTTTCAGCTTGGAGACCAAAAAGCTTGACTTTTCAACATTTAATTTGGCAAATTTAGTCTTAAAGTATTTTTTACTTAATTTCTGAGGAAAAAAAAGAAAAAATAATTATTACTCATCACGCAAACATGATCTTGTAGGCTATTAATATTTACTAACATTGGTGATTAAATGAAAAAGAACATAGCACAATGACAAAATAAGACACAAACAATGGTAAAGTATAATAGTAATCTACTGTATTGAAGGAGATTCTGTAGCATATAAGAAATTATTGAACCATAAATGATAAAATGTTACCTCCAAATGAGTATCGACAATATCACATCTACGAAAGTCTGGGTGAAAAAAATGAACAACACAATGTTCAACTGAAGATGATGTTGTTAAGTCTAAAAAACTTTTTTCATCAGGTATTAGCCTATAAAAAGACACAAATAGAATATAAAAAATCTTAAATATACAAAACTGTATATGCACGAGAACAATGATGAATCAGTTCTCTCAATATTAAACAAATCATATATCTATTAGTTATTTTAACTCCTAAATGAAAGAATTTTATTGGACAAAAATGATTAAAGGGTAAGTCCTGCCTTAATAGTAACTTAATTTCATATTAAAGCCTTTGAAATATCATTTTCAAATATACAAGTCTTTCTTTTGAGAGTGGACGATAAATGTGTTAATTTAATTAAATTACATTGCCAATTACGGAAACTGTCGACCACGGGCCGGAAACTCACGAACAGGTAGTGACGTCACAAGTTTCCAAGATTTTTGTTTACAATCAATCGACTATGCTATAATCGACATGGCTTCACGCGACGTAGAACCATACACGTATTGCATGTTTGAACAATAAAAAAAATCTATCAGACAACGAGGACGAAAGGAATTTTAACGCTGAATTCAGCATATATCAATCAATCGAGAAAAATGGATCACGCATCGGAAATATCAAATGGTAAGTTGGCCTACTTGATTAGCCTCCTACAGTCCTACTAGGTTAGGTCTATAGTCTATGCCATAGACTATGACTATGCAGTTTCTCGACACTTTAGTAGGCTTAGCCTTAGCATCATAGCCTTAGGGTTTGACTTTATCAATTTTTTAGTTTCTGACTTACGTTAAAGATAGGCCTATGTAGGTAATCTTCACACTAGTCTACATGACATAAAACGACTTTTAAATTCACTTTTACTACCGGAACTTTTAAGCTATATGAATAGTATATGCTAGCTATTGCCTACTATATTAGGGCCTAATTACTGTGACTGTATGACTACCCGGTATACTATAGGCTATAGACTATAGGAGGCTTACTTGTGCGATTTAGTTTAGAATGAATACGCTACTAAGTAGCCTAGTTATTATGAATTGTGACGGACTAATAATTATACTTGTAAAAAAAGCTACATATCGGTAAAGGTAGACTATTGACATAGGAATACCGGCTGTAACAGGCATAATAGGGGCTAGCTGTTTCCTGGTCCTCTTCTTAGGGTGTGATCAATCCTCTTATCTTTACCACCAGTGATTATTACCTATCTGTTCAATGTTTAAAGCTACTTAGGATTAATTGTATTTGATCTTGATTATTAAAAGATTACATTGGCAACAGTTTTTAGATAAAATAATGAAAATTAGCCCAATTTATAGTTAGGCTATATAAGCTCAAGCTTGAAACAAAACAAAAAAACACTTTTTGCATTTCAACGTTTAATTGAATCAATTGCTCTATACTATAAAAATATTTCATATACCGAAGAAGGGTTTTAAAAAATATAGTTGTAGGCCTATATGTGATTTATATAAAAATACATCAAATAGTGATATGTTAAAAAAACAGCTGAATAATGAAAAGTATTGACTAAAACCTAAACAGTAATTATTCTTTTTTTTTTCAGGACAATGTAATACACAGCTTACAGTTACAGGAACTCAGTTTATTGGTGTTTTGGCATACTTGGTCATGAAATTCACACACCGCTGCCTGCTTGTGCTTTAAACAAAATAATGTTGGCCTATCCAGAAGGCAGACTAACTGGTTTCAAATGGGCCGATATTGATAAAGAATAAGCTGTACAGGCTTAGTTCTAAAGTAATAGTATATTTCTTTGAACAGTTATAAAATAAAAGGATTAAATTTGAATGAAATGTCTTTATTGCTTTCAATATAGTTGCTAATTTAAACAAATATGCCCATGTATTATATACATTTTTAAACACAGTATAAACAAAATAACATGATTGATAATTAATAGGTAGTGCATTTGGAAAACAGTCCATCATCCTCTGTTCACTTTTTTGCAGTCATTTCCTTGGATTTATGAGCATTAGGCACTTTTAAAAGAGTATTCTTAACACAGGATACCCCACCTACCCTCCATGGCAGCAAACCAGTTGGTCCACGGCAGCTTATTCAGTATTCACAACTGACCTCTATATATAAAGACCATTTCCTTATTCGCCACCTGGGGACGCCCTTGGTAGGAGATGGTAGCTCCCCCAAGAAAAATTTCAAATTTTTGTACTTCCAACTCCGACTCCAGGTACTTTAAATTTCCTCCGACTCTTCGACTCCACAGCCCTAGTTTTCACTGATAAAAAAAAGTTATTTAAAGGAATTATTATATCAATGTTGAACAAAATGTTTCAAGACTTCTAATGCCAGTGTATGAAATATTTGTTCTTAAATAGGATTAAAATTAAAGCAAAGTTTAGCAATATTAATTAAATATGACAAATATTGCAGATATTTAATAAGACTAATTAGTAAACTAATTTAAAATGTCTATCTTATAAGATACATTTCGCTAATATCAGATTCATCATCTTCATATTCACCTTTATCTGGAACTTAGTTATTGGTGTAGGTCACTGAAGACTTGCCTCGGCTATGGCTCACAGGTCTGAACTTCTACAGACTTGCATGTTTTAATCCCAGTTTGTACTCCTTAAAAAGTATTGTTAGATAGGTTGTAATGTAATATATGTAGGCCTACAAAGTAAATGGCATGAGTAAAAGTGAAAAAAAAAAGTATTTATATATTATAGTCGTTATATAGCTATATATATATAAGGTTTAGTCAAAATATTAAATATATTATATATATATAAATTATCATTTATGTATTTTTGAATGCTTACCCTTGCTTCTGATTCATTCTGAATATGAGATTTGTCTGTATCATCTTGTCCTCTTTGGAACTGTGATCCACATAAGATCTGAAGATCTACAGACATATATTATGGCTTCGCAATTGTTGGTTCTCACAAGTCAAAGCTTCACTCAGTGGTGGCGGTGGCATTGGGTCCATTGAAAGAGATTCTCTATTCGTGGATTATATTTCCTGATTATAAAATGATTACAAATTTTACTATCACCTAGTATATTTTACATTTTTACAACCACATAATTTTTTTATATATTGTTATTTACAACAATTACACTAATATAACATCTTAAGCAAAATATAGTAGACCTTTAAAGAAAGCATAGGCTCTACTCAGATTTTTAGTATTTACCATTAGGCATTAGGCTTTTAGCCTATAGATTAAATAGGCCTTTGCATTATTTATATGAGCCTACTATGCCTACAACATGGGTTTTTAGCTATGATACAGTTTATTACAAGTAAACTTTAGGCCTATAGATTTTGTAAACTAATAGGTCATATAATAAAGCCCTTTACATTTATTGTCTGTGACTGTAGTCTAATATAGGCTACTGCATGACTATATAATAGGTTAATAGGCTATAATCTATAATCTATAATATAGGCTAGGCCTAAAGCCACTTAAAGTACTTAGACTTATAGTAGTAGTTAGATCTATAGTAGTCTATACCTATAAGCCTATAATTATACTATAGGCCTACTATAGCCTACTCTATAGACACTATAATATAGTGAGTCTATATTTATAGACTAGGCCATAACATTTACATAGGTCATAGGCAGGTATAGGCCTAAGTCAAAAGTCTATTAACTTTTTTTAAATGTAGCTGCTTAGCCAAAGAGTAGAGTAATAAGAGTCTTATGAATTTTTAAAAAATTTACCTTTGATAATAATTCATTTTTCAAATCTCTTATGAGTAGGCCTATGCTTTTTTTTTCTCCGATCGTCTGTCTTGTTCGAGGGTGCTTCCGAATCAGTCTTAGATTTAGGCCTGCATTGTAATTGTTTTGCCACCTAACTTTGCTTTTTAAGGAACAGATATCCTTGTGAATGGACGGAATGCTTTAGGCATTCAAGATTTCTTCTTCTCAAAGCCCTTCTCGACTGCAAGAATGTTTACAAAATCCTCTCGCACAAAATGTTTACGGCAATCAAATAGTAGGCTATAATATAAGACTTCACCCTGTCTGACACTTGTGACGTCACAAGGAAGGGAAGTCACTGCATGGTCGTTTTTTAGGTCAATCAATAATTACACGATTTATTAATTAATTAAACACATTTTTCAAAAGAATAAAAATAAATAAAATATTTGATAAATCTTATTTTTAAATAAGCTTTCAGAAAATATATAATTTACGTATTTGATTTTCAGGCAGGACTTACCCTTTAACAAAGGCACCAAAATTGTTTAATAGGGCTACTATTAAATCACTGGGGAACAGTGACCAAGCTGCAGCGAGTTGGGGGCATTCAGGCTGAGAATATGTGCTGGGCCCAAGGATGTTAATAGTTTGATACTCAGTATCCTCTCAGTGCCATGTGTCACTTTCTCAATATATGTCATGCTGTGGCCACAAAAACTGGTCAATACTGCTTCACCGGCCTTATGGATCAATTTAGTCTGACAAGTACTTTACTTACTATTAAACAGCTAAACATTGGGCCACAGAAAAAACACCAAATATCCTAAATTGATATGGGCTAAATTATAACAGAAGAGATATTGCTAATAAATTAAAATAAAAAAATTAAATTACTAACGTATACTGTCCAAAAGTCAACTCTCTAAGTTGATGAAAATGAAGAGATTGCTGCCTTAAGGATTCTAGTCGAGCTTCTCTAATATGTGCTGGAATGTCTTCTTTTTCAAGCTCTGATAATAGTTCCTTTATTTAAATGATAGATGTTTTAGAGTTGTAAAATTTGCAAGAAGCTTACTAACATACAATGACCAACCAGCAAATGCATGCTATACTAACATTTTTATTTGATAACCACAGAGTAATAATGATAACATTTTACAATTTAAAGAAAGAAAAAATATGTGAAATTACAGATGTGCACAGTTTCAGGGTTTGTTGCAGAGGAAATTATTTTTCAAAGCTTAATTTTTTTATTGAGTTAAGTTGCTTTATATTCTAAATAGCTTCAGGGTAACCTAGTTTGAGCACCATTTATAAAACTAATTATTCACGATCAAAATACATTTTTAATAGGACGTCATTAGAACATCTATTACAAAGATGATAGGTTGAAAAAAGGGATAAAATATAAACAATTTTTAAAATAAACATTTTGCTTAACACCTTTCAACTGCATTAAATTATTATCAACTTTAAATGTCATTTTTACAAAGGCTGTCCATAACTGTCTATCGTTTTGATTTATAAGAGTAATAAACTGATTTGTCAGGATAAAATATCTTGTTTAATTTTAGTTTTAGAATTCATTTGAAAGAGAACAAAAATCTTTTTTACATTTTACAATAATATTTTTAAAAGAAAATATTTTAAGATATATTAAAATTTAAATATAATTAACTTTACACTAAAATGTTAAGTCATATATAAATAATGCATATAAAATAAATTACCTCAAAATAATATTTTTAAAGGATTTATATGATTTCACACCACTCATCGATAATTAATGTTATCCATGATTGAAAAAGGGGCAATACCCAATATTTATTCAGTCTTCCATTTTAGCGGGCTAATAAAAATTTCTTCATTTTAATTAAAATCTTAACATTCCTAAAATAAAACAAGTACAAGTGTGATCCAGCCTACTTAAGAACTACAAGTACAAGTGTGATCCAGTCTACTTAAGAACTACAAGTACAAGTGTGATCCAGCCTACTTAAGAACTACAAGTACAAGTGTGATCCAGCCTACTTAAGAACTACAAGTACAAGTGTGATCCAGCCTACTTAAGAACTACAAGTACAAGTGTGATCCAGCCTACTAAAGAACTACAAGTACAAGTGTGATCCAGCCTACTTAAGAACTACAAGTACAAGTGTGATCCAGCCTACTAAAGAACTACAAGTACAAGTGTGATCCAGCCTACTTAAGAACTACAAGTACAAGTGTGATCCAGCCTACTAAAGAACTACAAGTACAAGTGTGATCCAGCCTACTTAAGAACTACAAGTACAAGTGTGATCCAGCCTACTTAAGAACTACAAGTACAAGTGTGATCCAGCCTACTAAAGAACTACAAGTACAAGTGTGATCCAGCCTACTTAAGAACTACAAGTACAAGTGTGATCCAGCCTACTAAAGAACTACAAGTACAAGTGTGATCCAGCCTACTAAAGAACTACAAGTACAAGTGTGATCCAGCCTACTAAAGAACTACAAGTACAAGTGTGATCCAGCCTACTTAAGAACTACAAGTACAAGTGTGATCCAGCCTACTTAAGAACTACAAGTACAAGTGTGATCCAGCCTACTTAAGAACTACAAGTACAAGTGTGATCCAGCCTACTAAAGAACTACAAGTACAAGTGTGATCCAGCCTACTAAAGAACTACAAGTACAAGTGTGATCCAGCCTACTTAAGAACTACAAGTACAAGTGTGATCCAGCCTACTAAAGAACTACAAGTACAAGTGTGATCCAGCCTACTTAAGAACTACAAGTACAAGTGTGATCCAGCCTACTAAAGAACTACAAGTACAAGTGTGATCCAGCCTACTAAAGAACTACAAGTACAAGTGTGATCCAGCCTACTAAAGAACTACAAGTACAAGTGTGATCCAGCCTACTTAAGAACTACAAGTACAAGTGTGATCCAGCCTACTTAAGAACTACAAGTACAAGTGTGATCCAGCCTACTTAAGAACTACAAGTACAAGTGTGATCCAGCCTACTTAAGAACTACAAGTACAAGTGTGATCCAGCCTACTAAAGAACTACAAGTACAAGTGTGATCCAGCCTACTTAAGAACTACAAGTACAAGTGTGATCCAGCCTACTAAAGAACTACAAGTACAAGTGTGATCCAGCCTACTTAAGAACTACAAGTACAAATGTGATCCAGCCTACTAAAGAACTACAAGTACAAGTGTGATCCAGCCTACTAAAGAACTACAAGTACAAGTGTGATCCAGCCTACTAAAGAACTACAAGTACAAGTGTGATCCAGCCTACTTAAGAACTACAAGTACAAGTGTGATCCAGCCTACTTAAGAACTACAAGTACAAGTGTGATCCAGCCTACTTAAGAACTACAAGTACAAGTGTGATCCAGCCTACTTAAGAACTACAAGTACAAGTGTGATCCAGCCTACTAAAGAACTACAAGTACAAGTGTGATCCAGCCTACTTAAGAACTACAAGTACAAGTGTGATCCAGCCTACTAAAGAACTACAAGTACAAGTGTGATCCAGCCTACTTAAGAACTACAAGTACAAGTGTGATCCAGCCTACTAAAGAACTACAAGTACAAGTGTGATCCAGCCTACTTAAGAACTACAAGTACAAGTGTGATCCAGCCTACTAAAGAACTACAAGTACAAGTGTGATCCAGCCTACTAAAGAACTACAAGTACAAGTGTGATCCAGCCTACTTAAGAACTACAAGTACAAGTGTGATCCAGCCTACTTAAGAACTACAAGTACAAGTGTGATCCAGCCTACTTAAGAACTACAAGTACAAGTGTGATCCAGCCTACTTAAGAACTACAAGTACAAGTGTGATCCAGCCTACTAAAGAACTACAAGTACAAGTGTGATCCAGCCTACTTAAGAACTACAAGTACAAGTGTGATCCAGCCTACTAAAGAACTACAAGTACAAGTGTGATCCAGCCTACTTAAGAACTACAAGTACAAGTGTGATCCAGCCTACTAAAGAACTACAAGTACAAGTGTGATCCAGCCTACTTAAGAACTACAAGTACAAGTGTGATCCAGCCTACTTAAGAACTACAAGTACAAGTGTGATCCAGCCTACTAAAGAACTACAAGTACAAGTGTGATCCAGCCTACTTAAGAACTACAAGTACAAGTGTGATCCAGCCTACTAAAGAACTACAAGTACAAGTGTGATCCAGCCTACTAAAGAACTACAAGTACAAGTGTGATCCAGCCTACTAAAGAACTACAAGTACAAGTGTGATCCAGCCTACTTAAGAACTACAAGTACAAGTGTGATCCAGCCTACTTAAGAACTACAAGTACAAGTGTGATCCAGCCTACTAAAGAACTACAAGTACAAGTGTGATCCAGCCTACTTAAGAACTACAAGTACAAGTGTGATCCAGCCTACTAAAGAACTACAAGTACAAGTGTGATCCAGCCTACTTAAGAACTACAAGTACAAGTGTGATCCAGCCTACTAAAGAACTACAAGTACAAGTGTGATCCAGCCTACTTAAGAACTACAAGTACAAGTGTGATCCAGCCTACTTAAGAACTACAAGTACAAGTGTGATCCAGCCTACTAAAGAACTACAAGTACAAGTGTGATCCAGCCTACTTAAGAACTACAAGTACAAGTGTGATCCAGCCTACTAAAGAACTACAAGTACAAGTGTGATCCAGCCTACTAAAGAACTACAAGTACAAGTGTGATCCAGCCTACTAAAGAACTACAAGTACAAGTGTGATCCAGCCTACTAAAGAACTACAAGTACAAGTGTGATCCAGCCTACTTAAGAACTACAAGTACAAGTGTGATCCAGCCTACTAAAGAACTACAAGTACAAGTGTGATCCAGCCTACTAAAGAACTACAAGTACAAGTGTGATCCAGCCTACTTAAGAACTACAAGTACAAATGTGATCCAGCCTACTAAAGAACTACAAGTACAAGTGTGATCCAGCCTACTTAAGAACTTGTGAGGAACAAAAACAAATTGTCAGAAAAAAACAGAAGTGTACATTATTTGGAAATGACCAATGACAAATTCGGCAGCGCATTCAACTGGCAATCTGAAGGTCCTGTGTTCGAATCCTGGTGGAGGCTAGGATTTTTTCACAGGACTTGAGGCTGTCCCTGAGTTTACCCAGCTCTGACGGGTACCTGACATAAGTTGAGGTTGCTGGCAACACATCCCCTAGTATGATGTGGCCACAAAAACTGGTGAACGCTGCTTCAACAGCCCTTTGATGAGTTTATTCTGAAGGGCACTTTACTTTTTTACATAAACAAATAATTTCTAACAGATAAAAATAGGGATAAAAACACTTTTCCCTTCCATATGCAAGAATAAGTAGGCCTACTCTTTCTTCCTGAGACAAAACAGGAAAGCAAGTAACGTATTAACATCATTGAAAACACCAATCAAATTGTAAGACTAAACTCGAACCATGGATAAGTGTAGCCTACACACCCATTCACAAAGTATTTAAAGTATGTGAATTTCTCATGTCACAAATTTGCTGTACAAAAAAACTGTGCTCACAGTTGTAGGCCTAAAATATAATAATATGGAATATGAACATGGTTTAAAATGGTAATATGATTATATGGTATTGGAGGTGCACTTCAAATTTTACTTGTTTATGTCTAGTGCAATGCAACTCTTGGTCCTATTAAATGCATTATGAGCTGAGTTGGGCAAGCGTGCAAGCGGAAGCAAGCCTATATTTTAAATATTTATATTATTTATGCTAATATAGTAGGCATGACAACTATAATTTTTTATTCGGTATCCCGGTCCGAGTTATATAATAACTATTAAATGTATTAATTTAATTAATTTATATAATTAATAAAAATAGGGCCTAACCGGGCCTAATAGTAACCCTAGCTATTCTAAGTTATTCTAACGGTTATTCAATTCAATAGTTTTATAAAATTTGATAAACTAAATATAGGTCTACTATTACGGTAATATTTGTTAGGTAATTTGATTTCATATTAATAAAGTCAAATAACCAAATGGTAATTTCAAAATACAATTATTTTGAGCCGTACATCTTCTGCCAATGACTGATCATCAATTATTTGATTTGCCTTTTCGACGTTTGCGGAGCCGTCCATTTTTAATCATTAATCATGCCAACAGGAACAATTACTCTCACCAACTAGTCTAATTGTCTCGAAAGTAATCTCCCTTTTGACGATCGTCCACTGAGCTCTATATTTATAGCTCAGTGCGATCCACTGCGATCGTCTGCGTATGAAAATTTATATGAGAGTTGTAGCGCTGCTGTTTTTAAAATGCCAAAAGCAAAGAAGGATGATTGCCCTGCACAAAATAAACAAATGGATAATAATGTTGATGATTTTGCCATCCACAGTGAAAGTAGTAGCCCTATTCGACCGGATGTGAAAGGTTAGCTTTTTAAAATATTTGTTATGGCTATGGATATTTTTATTCAGTTCATATAAATATAAATATAAATTATTAAATTAATATATTATTACATTTATATTATATAGATATAGACATCTATGATCTAGTATATAGGTAGGCCTATAGCTATAGGCCTATAGACTATAGGATATTTTTTTATTTTATAGCCATATAGGCCCCTAGTTATAGGGCCTATTATAGTAGGCACTATATATAATATATAGGAATATAGGCCTATAATTATAATTATAAGAAATATAATTAATATAGACTCTAGACCAGTGGTTCTTAACTGCTCCGCGAGGTAGTTGCAAGTGCTCCGCGAAATTATGAAACTCAAAATTTAATGTTCACTCACTTACTCTATCTGATTGAGCTGAACAAATGCTTATAATAGGTAGTCCTAACGGGGAAATATCGACCTTTTTGCCTATATTTACTGAAGAATATTTACGTTTCGGATTTACGTACATTTGTTAGGAAGAATATCACATTCCACATTGTATTGTATGTGGAGAAAAATTATCCAACAGCGCGATGGTTCCTACCAAGTTGAAACGCCACTTTTCTACAAATCACGCCAACCTTGCTACAAAAACTAAAGATTATTTCAAACGATTGTTAGATACAAGTAAAATATTTTTAAAAAACTGTGAAAATTTCCGATAAGGCACAATTGGCGTCATATAAGGTTGCTGAAATGATTGCTGTTCAGTTAAAACCACATACTATATTGTTGCAATTTTCAACATCATATTTGTGTGAACTCGGTTTCTCGATAGTCACCAACATAAAAACTAAAAAAACGAGCAACACTTACTAATTTGGATGAAGAATTGAGGGTAGCTATTTCTAAAATTAGGCCTAATATCACTGAAATTTGTAAAAACCGTCAAGCTCAGGTTTCACATTAAATTTTGCTCAATGTTTTTTTTTTACTTATGTTATAATCTTTTATTTTCAATAAAAGTCGTAGGCCTACGTATGTGTATTTGTTTGTTTTTTTACTCCTTGATTTTGGTGCTCCCCAAATATTTGTCATGATCAAAAGTGCTCCCCGACTTCAAAAGGTTAAGAACCACTGCTCTAGACTCTAGGCCTATATAAACTAGTACTAGTGGTTATGCCCGTCAAAATGACGGAGAAACAAATAAATACATGAATGTGTTTTGTTAATAGAGAAAGAAAGAAAATACCATATTACAATAAAAACTGGAGTGAGAACGTTTCTTTCTGTATTTAGTTGTTTTTTAAACTGTTTCTGACCCTGGCATTTGCATTTATATAAGACTTGTTGCTGTCAAGCTTCTGGTATTAAAATGTAGCGAACAGTTGTGTTGACGTGACTTATAATTTAATAATATTAATTTTACAATTATAATGTACTATTAAAAAAAAAAAAATTAAATACAAATACCAAAGTAAAAAAATAGTAAATAATGAAAAAATGTAGATAATAATATTTCAATACAATAAAAACCAAAGCCAGAACGATTTTTTCATTTTATTTTTTTCTTGCTTGTTGTATCAATAAAACAGTAGGCCTATTGATAATGTTTCTTTCTGTACTTAGTTTTTGTTATTTTATATTGTGTCCGGTCGTCCTGGCCGAGGCACATACATAAAAATTGTTGCTGTAACACTTCTGGTATTTAAAAGTAATCATTAAACGTGTCCTTTATAATTAGTATAATTTAATTTATAGAGTGTATAAAGACACCTATTAAAGGATGTAATCAACAGCGACGTGAATCCATTAAATAATTACCTAAAACATTTGGTTACTTTTACTTAAAAGGATAATGCAAACATCTATAATGAAAAAAGAAATGATTTGATAGACATTACGTCATACGCTAGTATTTTAATTACACTATTCAAACTCTCCAAGCTAAATTGCGGTGCGTAACTTTTTTTAAAAAGTCTCGCCACATATAAAAAACAACAGCAGAATAGGGAAAACCCGATAAGACCCTCACATTCAACATAGTAAACATCGCGTTCAACATAGTAAACGAACAGAAATGGCCATTTGCTATGTACGGTTATATTTGTTTGCATTGTTGGATGTAACATTTTGGATTTTTTAAATCAACACATTTATGATTATAAGTGATAAAATAAAATTATCTTTTGGAGGACGTTTCCAATTTATACATTTAACTTTTGTGCATATCTGTCAAACGGCCTAGGCGCCTATAGCAAACAAATATATATATATATATAAACATATAAACAAACTCACTGTAATTATATTGATTGATGATATAATTAATAGTTAATAATAGGCCTAGATCTAGCCTATATAAAAAATAATAATATAGGCATGATATTTAATATATTAAATAGGAATAGAAAAGACTATGATTGCTATGATTATGGCTTATGGTCATGGTCACTATCCTATTATTACATATATATCTAAATTTTTATTAAAAAAATAATATAAATAATCTACAAACTACAAATTATATGTAGGCTAAGTATAGAAGCTTTAAGACAAGGGAAGTAGCATCTGTAACATAAAAGAAGATGATGAAGCATAATATTCAATCACATGTATTATACTTTTTGCATATGGTTTTAAAATTTATATAATATATTTTTTACTTGTTATAGACTAACATAGGATTGTTATTCAATATGAAATATTTTCCTAGAAAAAGAAGAATCTCTTCCAATTAATAAAACAGCAGGAAGAAAAAGAATAGCTGAAAATGACTATGATCCAGCTGAGTTTAGGTATGCTTTTTTCTTCTTCTTTTTTTTACACATTTGCATTATAATAGACTAATTTTTGTTTGCTGCATTGCCTACTGATGATACTGTCCATAAAAAGTTGGTTCAGTTGGTCCTGGGTGTGTATAAAATGTGTGACCCTTGTTAAAGCGAGATACTTACTAGACATAAACATATGGCATTTAAAGACAGTGAAAGAAAAAACATTTGGAGGGTAATAATAATATCATGTCTCTACCAGCGACAGCTATTGAAAACATTAAGTCTTTATCTTAAACATATACCGTATATCAACATGTAATGGCAGTTAAATGATTGCTAGTAAAGCCAATTAAAAAAAAACAAGTATGGAGGTCGCTGTTGTACACAAATTATATTTTAACAATACAAATATACTTTTAATTTTACTTTCTCCCATGTACTAGTCATGAAATGCAGAAAATGCTAGAAGGCTTTGGAGGTAAAAAGCTTTTGTTTATGATTATATTTCTTTAATGAATCTTGAGTTTTCTTGTGATTTTTCTTTGTTAATTACTGTAGTTATCTATGTGACACTATGTCATCTGTTCAGTTGCAGAACTTTTTATGTTTATGTTCTTGTGCCTAACAAAATTTCAACTGATATTTATGCCACAGCTGAGTAAATTTTGGATAAATTAAACTAGAATTTAACTATTACTGATTGCATAAAATATTTCAAAATGAAATCACCTGAAATATGGATAGTGCTTTAAATATAAAGATTCCTTTATTGAGCCAAACAAATGGAAATTGTTCTTACGGTAATTACAGATGTTCTGTCTTTCGGCATCAACTAACAAGAATTTAAAATATATAGAATAACTATTTGTACACAAGAACAAAAATATACTTATTAAATAAACATGCACGCACACTATCACACTTATCTTTTATGCAAGAAAGTTTATCATTGGTATTCTGGCTCTCGTATTTTCTGGCTGACTGGCAATTCTTTTGGAAAATTCTCACTGAGAGTGGAACAAACCAGATCCTAAATATATCTGTTCTAGCCCTGATTGAAAGAAGCCAAATACTTTAACTAGATTTGACATAGCTGTCTTGTAGTAGGTGGAGGATTTTTATCAATCATAGATAGGAACCTTGAATTGAACCAATCTCTAAGAGCTAGTAGTTCCAGTTGAATTGTACAAGAGGCTTTGTTTATTGGGCGGTCAATACAATGTTTGTCTAATGTAGTAGCATTACCATCCATACCTACAGGCTATTGCAATGGTAATGATGCTACCATCAGTCACTCTGTAAAAAATAATTCATGATGGTCTTGTATATATAAAATTGTTTGAGCTTACTAAGACAATAAAGCTTTTGATGGATTTTCTTTCAAAGGGTTTGGCAATGTTCATACCAAGACAGCTTGTTATTTCTATGTGATGCTTAGATATTTATATTATGAGACTTGATCTCCTATTATATTTTATATATTTAATTATGCTAACTGAGAATCTATAAACTTTCACAACAGTTCTATTATGTATCCACTAGTTTTTATGCCCATCAAAATGATGGAAAAAATAATGATAACCTTTTTATATTTCTGTATGTAGACTGGTAGCCTAAATATAGTTTTTTGTTTAATACTATAGATAACATCAAAAAATCAAAAGTAAAAATAAAATATTTAGGTCACCAGGCTACACATATATTAAAATCATGACACTTTAGATTAGCGTATGTTGTATTTATTTGTATTGAGGATGACAAAGAAATCAAGGTGTAAATCAATAGCAACTAGGGTAGATGGATCGCTCATGAATTAACAAGAATAGCATGTAATCATGTACTATGTAGAGTTGAAAACAAATCGCACATTTATGCCTCATGCTCTATTGAGCTACAGCTCAAAATATTGCGTAGGGTTGTAAAATATGTAATTTCGGATTTTGATAATTTCTAATTATTTTTTTTTTCTGCACATTTCTTTAGTGAGTTCTTATTAAAAAAATAATTATAAATGATTTAAAAAATATTTTATATGTAACACCCTGTATTGTTTTAAGTTAAAACGCAAAACACTTAATTTGAAATTATCTTAAAATCAGCTTTCAGACAGGAGCTACAGTAAAACACACATAGCTAAGAGAATATTTCTCCAATTTTTTAATTGTTTTCACCATTAAATTCAGCTTTTAAATCACTCTAAGGATAAATAAATCTCAAAATGACCCTAGGGCACAATGCGACTCATTTCATGTATTTGCCACCGCATTCTAGAATTCAAAATAGTGCGATTGTTAAATATTTCTAAAATGTTTAATTAAAGAAACTAAACTAAAGAGAGAAACAAGTTAGTATAATTAAGCTCATTTATAAGTTTAGGACTTGTAACAATAATATGTATGCACAATCTATTAGAAAAAAAATCAGATTTTCAAACTCTATTCAAATAAATAATAGTTTAGTTAATGTTTACTAATATAATATCCCTTTTTTTTACCTACTGATAGCCCATATGACAAGTAATATGATTGCTAATTTTATTTCCAGCTGACATTTCAAAGACTCTTTTGCAGAAAAAGAAACGAATGGAGCAGTTAACACAAGCTTCTTTAAAAAATGCTAACAAAAAAGTTGAAGAGATATGGAAAAATCAACAAACTTCAAGGTAATAATATTTTTTAGAGTAAGATATTTATTTGCTTTTAAATTAAAAATATGATGTAGGCCTATTTGTATATTTTGAATTAGTTATTATAAGTTGGAAAGGCAATATATTTCACTGGCATTTAGTAAAATATCCATTAAAAATGATAAAGTTCTACATGCCACCTTGGCTTGCTTTATACAATTAGATGGAATTATTGTAATAATTAAACTACTGCTAGCATTTTCTAGCATAGACAACATTTAAACAACCTATTCTTAGACTTCTTTATTTATTTTTTTTTACAGAGTTTTACAATAATTCTAATAAACCTCATCTTTGGTGCTCCTTATTTACAGTCATATTCTTATTTGTAGATATATTTTATATTTGTTTCTAAAGAAGAATGAAATACTTTGTGTAAATATTGTCACACTATAAAATATTCCCAATCACTATTAGTTGTACTTTCTAAGTCTAAAGCAAAACAAAACAGCACTATTAGCTGACTTAAGAGTTCACAGGTTTTGTGAGGCACGTGAAAAAGACCGTAGAAAGTAACGGACAGTCAGTGACCAGTGTGTGTAGCGAATGGTCGATGTTCGAATTTTGAATATATTTATTGTGGATTTCTATCGCCTGATGTTATGGATTATTATCTCATGTACTGTTTAATAAATGTGCGTATATTTTTAAAAAAATTTAAAGTATAGCGTCAGACTAAATTTTTGTGTTATAGTTTCATCTAACTTAAAGAGGGATTTGTTTATGCAATCAATATTGTTGGTTTAATACTAGCTCCAAGTTTTAATCAATTATAATATTGATATTATCTACACAAATTTACTATTTAAAAAAAACATTAAATTTATTGTTAATTTTTACAGAGCAAGGCTACAAGAAGAATTTAGTAAACAGGTGCATTTGGTTTATCAACAATGGGAGGCTGATATTCAAAAGTCAAAGGAACAAGAAGAAAAACTAAATGTACTTGTCCTACATTTTATGTGTAACAATTTGACTAATTAATACATTTTTCACTAGCGTAACTAGTGTTTGCATACATGCTAAACTGACACTTTTAAAAAGTAATAATTAAACTTAGCTGACAAAAATAGTTCATTTGTTATTGACTTAAATTTTAATTTTAGAAAAGCAATGATTTCAGCACACTGCCTGTGTTAGCTTATTAATATTATTATGTTCTCATGCCTTTTTTGTAGGTTCTGGTTCACTTCACTTGAAAAAATTCACTCATAAGCCACTCGATGAAAGTTTCAACAATTTAATAACTGAACTTTTAAAAATTTTATATACAAGTTTCAAATATGATCCTGAAGCAGGCATATTTAAATGAATAAAGTATACACTACACTGCTAGATTTGAAAAAAACAAAAAAAAAAAATCTTTTAACCTTAAAACAAACACAAAATACATCTCACGTACACCTTATATATGTTTTAGTACATAAGGTGTTCAAAGTAAATATTCATCAAGAAATATATATTGAATATAGTTATCTACACAAATTATTTCTAAACCATAATAAAATATTTAAAAAATAACTCAAAATCTAAATGCATTTTAAGCATTATTTTAAATACACAATATGCTGACCTAATCCCACTAATTGAACATGCTTACATACATATAGAACAAAATGAAAACTAACATTAATATGTTAAGTAAGCACCAATCTCACTATCCCCTCCCCCCCATTACCCACCCACCCCACACAGGTTATCCTTATCCCAAGTTCTATTTGTATATATTTTCTAATATACCCTTAAAATATTTCTATTTGTTGGATGAACATTTTTTTTTAAATAAGTTAAGTTCTTAAATTGGTTTTTACTCCACAGTCATTGTTCAAACAGCAGCAGAAGTTTTTTCAGCAGTCAGTAATTGTTCAGAGTCAAAGATTAAAAACAGTTAAAGATCTGAGTGTACAGTTTATTAAAGTAATGTTGCTTTTATATTTAAAATAGAATATTTTCATTGTAGCTAGTTTTTCTATGCCAAAAATATATTAACTTTTACTTTATTTTGTGTGATTACTACATTACTGGTATATATATATAACAAGAAATTAAACACAATAATTTTATTTTTCTTAACAATGAACTTCTGTTTAGGGTTTGGAAGAATTAGAGAGAAGCAGACAAAATGAACAAGTCTTGTTACAATCTGAGCTAAAGAAGGAAATGCAATTGCTTCAAAAACGTATATTAATGGACACAGTAAGTATTTTTTTTTTATTGTTTTACAGTAGTTACAATTCTTTCATTAAATTTATTGGTGGGTGTGACGTTGTTATTTTTAAGCCAAAAAATATGGATGTTTGAAGATATTAAACTGTACGAAATTATACATTGAGATTTTCACTATTTCCTTGAACTGAGAGTAAATGCCCAACCCACCGCTCTCTCCCCTCCGTTCCCCTCAAGCCATTTGATGTTTTATTGTGTTTAAAAGTGGCATGTCCACTAAGATAGTCAGTAAAGCTTAAAGAAAACAATACATTCTTCCAGTCATTGTTTGCTTTTGGGACAAGGCCAAATAGAGACTTAAAGTAAACCTTTTACTTTTACCCCATTGCCTTTTCTCCCTTTCCTGTCATGTTTAGGACATAATTGCCTTGTAAAGTGACCAAGGCTATAGATCTTGGATAGTGTCAAACCACTGGGGAGGGAATTATGCTGGTCATTGATATTCTTTTTCCCCACCCCACCTGTGTCTTTTAATAGTTGCAATCAAAATGCCCAGTTGAGTCACATGTTTAGAATATCCAATCAAAATTTGTTTAAAACAGGAAAAGCGGAAATTAACACTAAAAATTTTTTTAGTGCAATAGGAGAACTCAGTACTGAGAACATCTCTCTGTATTGGTGCGGAGGAAGATGATGCCTGACAGATTAGTGGGCCCATTTTAACTTTCACTAAAGTATTTTCATTATTTCATCACCTGCACAACGTAGTTACCTAGTTTTAAATTGCTGTATAAAATCAGATATTTGACATTTAGTTCCTGCATGAATCCACTGGATTTAATTTATTTCACATGCATTAGAAATCAGTTTTGACAATAGTATTTTTCTCAAGAAATTAACTGGAGTTATATGTAATTCACCACAAGTTATTAACTGTTTCATAGTTCTATAAGCTTATGTGTCTTGTGTGGCTGACGTTATATTCAGATAAGTAGCAAGTTGGTAAATCCACCCTACTTATCTAAGTAATAGTTGATGAAAATAAAAATTGTGCAATATCTTCCAATCACTGTGCAATAGCGCCATACTCCTTGACTTGACCAGATGGGGGTGTTAGTAAGTAGCCTACTGATGACTACACCATGACATGTTTGTAAGGCCGAATTCCTTCCAACTTACGACAGTGGGAAATAATAAAACAAAATAATACATTAGTAAATCTATGGTTATGAAGGTGTGGAATATTAAAATTCTGAAATTAGAAATGTGGTGTTGTTGTTTTTTTGGGAGGGGGGGGGGGGGACGTCTAATAAGCACAACATCATTTATGGATGGCCCCATAGCGTTTGCATTTGGCCGCTCTAGTGAATTTTTTTTACCCTATGAATTTGCTGGGGAAAAAAAATCTATCACACAAATATAGGCCCTACTGTATTGAAATGTGTATTCTATATTTGCAGTCGATCATAACTTTTTTCATGGGTCTCATTTTTGTAACTTTTGATAGCAAGAAAGAATAAGACATATTGTCAAAATGGTAGTTCTAGAAATTATCAGAAACTTGTGACATTCAATGATATATTGAAGACCAATTTAATAAAAAATACAACAGATAATACATACAAAGGGTAAACAAAGTTATCTTTATTGAAAATGAGTTTTACATCATATATTTACAATAATAAATACTTTTTTATAACTACTAAACCCATAAGATCTGATAAGACAGATATGTTTTTAGCACAAAAGTATACTTTCAGGCTTATTTTTAAGTTTTGGGCCATTTAATTTTTATTAATTCCTACATTAGAGGTTAAAAAAAAAACTATTAAAAATACCAAACAAAAGTATGCCATTTTGAGGGACATAGTTAATGGACACAATGGCATAAAAAACTGAATCTATAATTATTTTTCTATTAGAGTAAATCAGTTTTTAAAATATTAATATACTTTTTTTGAATTCTCAAATTAGCTTGAAAATGTAATAGTAATAACTAAGATTGTGTTGAATTATATAAAATTTTGTTTAATACATATTTTATATTTCAGCAGCAACAAGAAATGGCAAATGTAAGAAAGTCCCTTCACTCAATGCTGTATTAACTATATTTAACAATTGGCATCTACAAACAAATAGACAAGCAAGAAAGGAGATTAAATTGGTTCAACATTTTTTTTAATTACATGATTGTTATTTTGGAAATAAAATTTAGTACTGTAATTCTAGCATTAGATGTTGTTTTTTTTGCCACATTAAATTACTGTGATTCTCAAATTGTTAATATTCTATTGGATCTTGTGTTGCAGTTCTAATCATACATTATATACCAATCTGTATATGTGATGTTACCCTATGAATCAGTACAGAAGTCGTAAAACTAAAACTGATTTTTCAATAATTGCAAAACAGTGTGAAAAGACGGTCCTTGGTCATTTTTAAGATTGTTATTTTATTTGTAATTTTGAATACATTAACTTGTAGCTGTGAAATTTTTAAACTAAAACTATTTTTAGATGTATTTTAAGTGGAGGGATATTCGAGATTTTAAAACGCAGCAAGTTGAATTTTAAACAGTAAAAAAAAATGGGCATCAAAATGTACCAATTCGTCTGAAAATCTGGAAGGAAAGTCATCTGCAATTCTCAACTTCTAGGCATTTGCTCTACCCTCAGCTTTTGGTTCAGCTTACACTTGTTAACAGTAGGGCCTACCTGTTTATTGCACATGAAATCTGTTCACTACTTTTTATTTTTTTACTTAGAAATAAATTAGCGATGAGCATTTAAGGACAAGACGCTCATTAAATGATCCAGACTAATTACATTTAAAAAGAGCTTTTATACTCATCTTCTATAATTAAACATAAATATAAGTAATTCTTAAAAATATTGGTTTTTTATTAATTTAATAAATATAAGAGACTTTTAAAAAAATGTAATTATATTATGCATTTGTTGTAATTATTAATGTTTAAAAGAAAAACTTAAATGTACAAACAGTTAATGCAGGGGATGTTTATTTACAACTGTTTAAAGTAAATTAATTTTATATCTCTAATAATTAAATCTTGTAATGAATACCATAATGCTGGATTTATATAAAGAAATAATAATTAATTAATAGGCTAATATTTGTTATGTTACAAAACATAACTTGTTTGCCATTACTATTGAATCAAATCAAGATATTTAATTTTAATTAAAGGGAAATAATTAACCAATTTTTTTGGCGCTAAGACTGGCTAATAGAAGAAGAAGAGACATTACTTCATTAGTTGCTAAAAAACACAATGTTAATGTCAAATTATATGTGGAGATCTTGCATCTATACAGAAAACTGATGAAGACATTCTCTTTTATTGTCAATACCTGAAGCACTTAATTATGACTTCAACATTCAATCTTATGAAATTAATTTTATTAACATGAAAATGCCTGAAAAGGTATGTGGGTTTTGGCAACAATTTTTTTATACTAGTGGAAAGTCAAAAGAGATACCCAAGTTGCAAGCAACAAAGCGTGGAAACTCAAGATTTTTATAACCAAAATTGAACCAATCAGAGACAAAATACAAGAAAATGGAAACACACAAGACTCACAAGTTCACACTAATATAGTGTTTTTCTTTAAACCCCTTTAGTAGATAACTTTTGTTATTCTATTTACTATAAAAAAATGAAACAAGGTTTTTCTTTGCTGTTCTATTTAAGATCATAAAAAACACATACTATCCCAGTAGGCCTGTAGAGATTTGATGTACTGTTAGGCTAACTAATTTGACTGATAAATTTAGTTTTCAGTTTGATGGGCAGGGGGATGACCAAAAGAAATGTGTAAAAGTTACTAAAAGGGGGCGGTGTGCCAAAAAAGGTTAAGCTATATGCTCTAGATTAGTCTAGATGAACAAATAAATTAAAGAAAATCTCAGTTCAACTGAGAACAAAGTCTGTAAATATTAGCAGTTGCTAGATTCCTATCTTTCCAACCAAATGATGCTTACAAAATAATTACCATACATGAGAAAGTTTGGTAATAAAACATTGTGTTTGGTATAAATGCAAATAAAAAATATGATGGCCTAATCTTACACACGTTAATTTTGTTATTTAATATAAAACCATTTTCTCTATAGATATCCTTTTGGCCTTGGTCTTACTACGGAGTTAAATTTATTGTCTTATAAAAAATAATAAAACAAGTACGGTATTATATATAGACCAGTTTGACTTTTAGGTTGTTGGTACGCTGAATGATTTAGAAATCCTAGCTTGGCACATTATTAGCAAAAGGTTGCCGAACCCTGGTCTTATCTATATGAAATGTCTTTAGTTTAATAAGACTGAAAAGTCTTTGGTGGATTTTCTTATACAGGCTATTGCAGTGGTCAGGCCAAGACAGCTTGTGAATTGTGATTCTTAGATATTTAGGCTATAGTACTACCTTGACCAGTGCTATCAGTGCATACTTTTTTTTAAGCACTTGGGGTTAATATTTGACTTCTTTAAAAGTAAAAGAAGCTTAACAAGCACAAGCTTGAATGACTAAAATATAGCACTAGTAGTCAGCGAAGTATTCATTATCTTTGGAATGGTGTTCAGCAATACATTCGGTATTGTAGTGACAGTTGGTAGTGAGGCTGGGATTGGTCAAGATCATATGATGTTACTGACATGAGATCTTAACAATTAAATTTCAGACACAGAATAAAACTTACTGAAAAAGGAACCCTGCAAAATGGGTTTGTTGTTGAGTCAACATGTAAAATATAGGCCTACTTGCCACTCTACATCTATTTTATTTATGGATATGAAATTTATTAGGTCTTATTTATAAGCTTAATCATCATGCATTTTTTTATATACGCAGTTGTAATAAAGAGTAGCCTAGTATCCTTTTTTCAAACTGAAGCGATAGATTGGGCAGTTTGCTTACTTTTATGTTTGTTATTAAACAGGTCATAAGAATATTTTTATAACAAACCCAATTTAATGGACACATTTGGAATATTTCTCTCCAATTTTGCTCATGTATGATAAAAAATCTTTTAATAATACAAGTTACAATCAAATATTTTTAGTTATTACCTAGATATTGCACTGGTCTGAAAAAGTTTGAGTTTATATAAGTATTGCATCTTGAAAAAATGTTTTAATTATTATATTAGTTACCGGTAAGAAATTGGTTTCCCTGACAAGTTCAGACAATGTATTTCATGCCTGAACAAGTTACAAAGGGCCCTATTTATATGACTTTGTCTTGACATATATGGCATGAATAAATGTGTATGTCTTGCAGAAAATTTTATTAGATGAGTGTGTAATAATTTCTAAGAATTTCATGCTTTATAACATAACTATTTTGCTATCCTATGATGTTGATGGTCATTTGTATAATGCATCTATCCATGCATGCTTAGTGTGCTCTAATTCCATGATTGTAGATATTAAAACAAAATTAATGTTAAGATTTACACAATTAATGTTAACCCTTCCCGTATCGACCTACTTCTATCTATGCTGCCTTCAGTTCCGCTATATACGCGCCCAGGACTGTAAGGGTTAAGATTTAATGAAATTGTCCTTTATCTCAGCACCATCTAGAGTATTTCATGTACTTAGTACTACCCGGTTCTAGTTTTTTTGTGCACAAACCTTGCTTTATGTCTATTTACCAATCTTTTCTAATTACTTTTTAACTTTTGTTTTAGAAAGAAATGTAAGAAGCAAACAATTACACAAAAACAGCATGCATATGCAGAAACAAATTAAGAAAAGATGGTTTCTTTATATTTATATGGAGAAAATTTATTTTGTATTTTTTTTTAGCATTACATTGAAAAGAATGTACAAATCTTATATTTCTTTTTATTTTAAAAGTTGTAGTTTAAATTAAATTAAATGCTTTTTTTCAGACAGATATTTTTCACATGCAAAATTAAATATCAACACTTAATGAAAGTCAACTCAATATTTCACAAAATATAAGTCATCGTGAAAATTTGATCTAACGGAAAATAGATAGGGTACCATAAAATCAAAATTCATTTGTTAAAGCTTTAGCTAAAATTAAAATACAATGTAACATGTCTACACCATGTTAGTTCTCCTAATCATTAAAAATACAATTATTTTATAAGACTTGACTAGAAAAATATGAAAAAAATTATATTGTTTCAATCTGGACAAACTCAAAATTACAAACTTATTCAAAAAATGTGTATACCTTAAAAAAACACAAGAAGCTAATCTTAATATCTCATAGGATACAGAGTATACATAGTGTACTGTACATTAAAAGAAAAGTAAAAATGTGGAAAAGATAAATGTTGCTCTACCAGTGTACAGGCATGCTAATTGTTATATTTTTAGAGCATTGTTTATGTTTATAAAAATCACTTATTGAGTCACGGCCATCAAGAACATTATAAATTATGGAATGTGATGGTATGGAGACTATAAATATCACAGATTTGGGTTGAACAACTGGAAATAATGAAACCTGGGGAAGAAAAATAGTTTAGATAGTAAACGGTTAACCATGTTTGCTTCCAGTAAAGAAGAAATGACTAGTTTAATTGTATTCCACTGCAATATTTGTTAACTCATTATAAGATAATTACCGCTAATGGTTTTTTCTTCTCCGTAGCAAAAAACTTGGTTGTGTTCTCAGTTTTTCAAAACTACTATGATTTGACCTGACAAGTTGTGTTTGTGGACTGGTATGAGATTCACTAGATTGTGTCTGTTGGTTCATCATGCGTTGCACAAATGTTCTAACAGTTTCTTGGGCTTTGTCCTTTGCCATATTGCCTAGAAGAGAAAATAGAAGAAATGTTTTTATTAATAATAAGAAAATATTTAGGATAATTCCATATTTGAAATATAATTTGTTTTTTTGTTTTTTGTAATTAAGTTCAATAACTATTAATGAAATATTTACGGAAGACCCTTTTTTCACATTAACTAGCATTTATTGAAAAATCAGTTTTACTGACTTCCGTACTGGTTTATGGTATTTAGCATCACATATACTCGCGTGAGATATTCAACCTATCCTCTCGACACAAGTGGAAAACATTTTTAAAAAAAAAACAGCTCTACTCTATCATAAAGTTGCACATAATATCAGGGGCGAAGCCCGAAATTTTTTCCGGGTGGGGGGGGGGGGGCTGAACTTTTGCCTGACAAATATTTACCAAATACCGGGGGGGGGGGGGGGCTGAACTTTTGCCTGACAAATATTTACCAAATACCGGGGGGGGGGGGGGGGGGCTGAACTTTTTTGTGACAAGCATTTACCAAAATTTTAGCAAATTTATTACATTTTTTTTTATTTGTTGAAAAGGATATTTTTTTTAAATTCCTGGGGGTCTAAGCCCCCTTCAGCCCCCCCCCCCCCCCCGAGGTTTTGCCCCTGTGTAATATCCATATCAGTAATTGTAGAGGTATAGAATTAGGAGACTATGATATCCTTAGACCTTTATTTTACTTTTTAAAAACTTTCACAACTTCACTGACCTATTTTTTATTTACCAAGGAATGAAAAATCAGTCACTTTCTATGAGCATGTAAGCCCATAAAGATTATATAGCCCTAGATTAATTAAATCAGCAAAAATTTTAGATTTGCAGACCCTCTACACACACATATCTTGCCTTGTAAAGTGATTTTCTATTGCTAACAAAGAATTTATTTTGTATTTATCACAAATGACAATCAGAAAGGTACAGAGCCTATCTACCATAAAAATGTAAGCCAAAGCTTATAGTAGTTTAGCTTTTAATATAAAGAATTTAAGCTTATTTTGGGCTTAGGCACAAAACTTATAAGATAAGAGCTTTTATACATCTGATTGGCCAATTGCCAAATTTCAAGACATTTCATGAGAACCCTGTATTATAATTCAAATTTAATAAAAATGTATTTATGTGTTTGTTTATTAAATTGTATGTAACAGTTTAACAATAACATTACATCTTTTTGCTGGTCGCAAAGTAAAAAAGGGAAAAAGTCATAACTAAATGCCTTTTTGGGGAGCAATCTGCATTTGAATCATTACAAACAATTAATGGTAATGGTGGTCAATTGTTAAGCATGTCTATCCATGCTATTTAACATTTTAGCATGCTCAGTGTGCCATGGTTCAATGTTTCAGAGTTTGGGGTAAGACAAAAAAAAATATTGTTGAACATTTTCATTAAATGTTATTAAATGTCATTTTAAAACTCCTTTTTGGATTCCTTCAATGCCTAAGGCAAAAATTCCATAGTATAGATACTGTTGATTAAAAAGAGCACACTCCAAGGGAATTCATTTTGTGTCCATACACATAATAAACTTCAAGAAGAAACTGTGATTAAGAAACAGATGCATTTCAAAAACTTTCATGTAGGCTAATTGCCTTGATTGGTCAGTAAAATAAAATGAGCTGCAGCCTTTATTTATTCATGTTTGCATTATGCATGGATGCAAACTATTTAAAAGGAAAATGTCCAAATCAAGGCAATTATTATGATGTTGAAAAAATATGCATTTTTGAGAAATTTCATATTCAAGTCAGTGTAACTCCCAAAGCTATGGGTGCAAAACTATCTGCAAGTTGAGTAGGCTACAAAATATAACATGGATAACCTTAAACTAAGGGTGCAACCAATCCTTAGGTGTGAGTGTTTAAAGTAATCTATTCTCTGACCAATCCACATTCATCATTTTGTTTAAGAGAAGGGGGCAGTTAGGAGAAGAGAAAAAAGAGAGTGTGTAATATCCAGAGGATAGATTAGTCGCTATACATTTATATTTTATGGTGTTTGTTGGAATGTACTTTTTGATAAAGTCATGAAGAGATTGTGAATGTGATACTTTAAACTATTGGATTAATGTTATAAAGTTTTAACGACTACTTTAATAGCTATTTTTGTGTGTAGTAAATAAACTATATATATATATATGTCTATCATCTGAGTTGTTCTATTGTTCTATAGATATCAAGAAGGACATTTATGTGCATCCCAGGGGTTGTTCGCTGACTGGAAGAAATAATATATGTTACACAACACATTTGGGATATTACACATACTTAAACTTGATTGACTGTTTGGCTCTGAACTCTGTTTTACATATTAAAAATTATATCAGCAAAGTTTAAAAAGACATTTTGTTTAGTTTAAAAAGACATTTTGTTTAGTTTAAAAAGACATTTTGTTTAGTTTAAAAAGACATTTTGTTTAGTTTAAAATGACATATTGTTTAGTACACCTTTATCAAAGGGAATGTCCATTTCTTTTGGATTATGTTCCACAAGGAGACAAGTAAGACAAGTATTTTGTAATTAGAATTGCATTTTTAAAATGGTATGTGTATTAATATTTAATTATTACTTTTTTTTATTGGGACATTAGTACATTGTGCTCATTGTTTGAAATTATCAACTTCAATTTTTGGACCCTTAAAGCTTAAAAGAAAAGTAATTTAAAATCCTAACTATAAGATCCTATGATTACACTTTTTAGTGCTAATCTGCTATATATATATAAGCAAACTCTTAATAGATTAAAATTAATATTTTATTCAAGTGATCAACTTTATAGAGATTTAACCTTTTTTCTTCACACCCAGGCTGAAAAAATATTTGTCTTTGCCCTCATGAAATTTCTCAGGGGTATGATATTAGAAGTAAAAAAAAAAATCAGTCCCCAAATTCAGCAAGTTCCTAATTTAACTAAAAAATATATTTTTTTAATTCTTACCATGTGTTTCTCTAAATCTTTCCAGTAAAGCTGTATGAAGCTCCTCAATATATCTCACAGCCTCTTCTATTACCTGGACCTATTAAAAAAGGCAAAGAAGAGTATTGTGTAGCAAAATTTTCTTTTTATATTGGGTCTACTCAATTGTACTTAGTTTACACTACATTATTTCATTTTAATTATAATAAATGTAGGCCTATCACCTTTCATATAGAAGCATAAGTTGATTAAATAAATGTTTTTATGCGAAAATAGTTAACCTTAGTAACTTTATCTTTTGTAGCAACTGAAGGAACCAAAGCACGCAGTTTGCAATATTCTTTTTCACGAATTTTACGAAGATACATTCTCACTTGTCTCCTGGCTACTAATTGGGCTGCTGAAACTCCACAAGGACGATAGGTAGAGGTGATGACCATCTGAAATTTTTTTTAAATATTTGATTAGTTTATGTTCATTCATAATCGAGACACTGTGTTTTAGCATTTAGTCCAATTCTGGTAAAGAGTCAGGCTTAGGGTCCTGGGGTACACATGACAGCTCTGCAGGGAACTTGACATCCAGAAAATAAAGGTGGCTGAGTGATGGACATAATTCTTTCAGCTGATCAACATGGAAAACAATCCCAATCCTTATAAATTGACAAGTGTATCCTTCTATTACTTTAGATAAAAAATCTTTTTTCTTATAAAAATTGTATAGTCCCTGATTTTTTGTAATTTAAACTTAAAGAATATTATACAGTATATAAGCCTATATATTTTTTTCTATAGTAATAAAGAGTATAGACACTAAAGGAGTAGGCCTATGTAGACTGTAGACTATAAGAACTATATATAGGATTATAGGGCCTATGTTTTGTTAGCTGAAGGCGGAATAAAGATAATATAAATGTAACAGTTTTGTGATGATAGGCTTAGGCTTATATGAATTATTTTGACCAACAACGTGAGGCAATAAAATGATAAAATGTAGGCTATAATATAGGCATATAATAAAGCCCCCTAATACATAGGCCTAATAATCATATGATGAGTTGATTTGTTGAACATGCAAAAAATAATATAGGCGGCGGTTTTTTATAGGCCTACCTATGTGCGTAGCCTACAGTATAATAGGCCTAGGTCTATGTCAGGCTACTATTACTATGTCATGTGTGCAAAATAGGCTATAAACTATGAAGGCCTATCTCAACTAGGACTAGACTAGGCTGTATTTCTGTATAGTATAGTATAGTGTATAGGCCTAGTATAAATATAGGCTAATAGGCGGCATTCGGCCCTATTAGTATTAGCCCTATCCTACCTACATTAAAGTAGGACAAATGACAAAGTGTAAAAAAAAAGTGAAAGAACTAAAATAAACAAAATGAATTTACCGTCAACACTTTTCTCAATTTCCCGATTGTAATAATAGACTTGTAACGTATAGCCTATATATAGGCTATAGGATAGGCCTAATATAGTATAGTTAATGTGTTCAATCCCCAAACACAAACTCTAGATCTAGATCTATTTGATATAATATATAGTCTAGTATATATAGTATATAGGCTCACAAGACCAATTTAAGCCAATCGACTCAACGAAATAAGTCAATATGTAAATCCTGTCGCATACAAATCCACAAATAAAGTAGGTCCTAATTAAATGAAAATGCCAGACGAAACGCCTGCATCTAACACAAACAGGCACGGTCTAAGCTTAGTCTTAACTCAAGTCTCAGATTATAAGGAGGACGAATTATATCTCCCCACACCCGCTCATTTTTCCAGTCGGTCTTCTTTTTTTTTTTTTTTCAACTGTCACCGTACTATAATACCACGCTGATTGGTCGCCGAAGGTTGACACGACGTGCAAGCCAAGCGTGACGAGGCGTGTGATTGGCCAAGAGAAAGAAGATAATTAAGGCTTCTGCTATTCACTATTCACTATTCACTACTATTAATTTAAACCTAGTTTCCCACGGCCTATATGCATGTTATAGTATATATATAGATATATAGTATATAGCCTTATATTTAACTATCGCTGTTCTATCATCTTTTACAAAATATGACCAATCACCATAAATAGGCTACAACATTTGCACAGGCCTATTTTAAATGTAGCCTAGCCTAGCCTACAAACGGAATAGACTAAAATAAACACCAGTATTGAAACTAAAACATTAATGATTATAGCTAGCCTAGTCTAAATAGAATGTTAAACGTCAGTCATTTCACATTTATAAGTTCAAGAGATTATTTAAAACGCTAGGCTACCATCACCGAACTAGAATATTATAGATCTAAGTATAAGACTTAGATAAATATATTATTTTAGATATAGAGAGATAGATTATATAATATATTATCTTTGTTAACATAGCGTTGATATTGTAGGCTTACGCGTCAGTAATTTAAAAGTTTAGAGACGTTCCTTCTAGATAGAAGATTTTTAGGCTATAGCCATAATAGCCTACGTCCACTATATATAGGCCCAAAACTCCTGCAGGCGGCAGGGATAGAACCCGCGACATGTTGGTTGACAGTCCGGTGAACTAACCGAGAGAGATTGTTTTTTTGTATATCTTTGTCTATATAGCGTTAATATTGTTATTGTAGACTTATAGCCCACGCCAGGAATACTAAATTCACTCATTTAAATCTTCCACGATATTTTTTTTTATTTCTTATCATTTTCATAGTGAGTGAGCAAAAATGAAATAATTCTAGTCACAATTTTATCCTACTCTCTTCATTATTTAGACATCTACCCTTGCCACTTTATAAAAAAAAAAAACTTTAACAGAGGCGTGGGAATCAGTGTTTGTGGAATTCGGGTCAGCCATTACTGCAAGCTGTCGTCTGCTGCGGCTTGCTTTTGTTTCTGAGGTCGCTGGGGTCGCGTGTCATGGCCATGGACGTCAAAGCGAATAAAGGGAGAAAACTTCCACTTAATTTGTTAGAAACAGGGCCAAAAATGACACAAGTGGGGGACGGGGGATGGTTCAATCTCATAGAAACTCGCTGGCCAATCAAGTTTACATGAGTTTATAATGTTAGTATTGTTTCACAACGTTTAGCTTCCCAAGACAATGGGTCGAAGCAATGGGCAGATTAATTTCATGAATAGATTTTAACTAAGGTCTAGATATTAGTCTAGATTTATAGACTAGTAGATCTATAGCCTACCTCATCTGAATTTTGTAATATTTTTCTGCAAAAATGATTAAGAACTAAAATTAATAAATAAGATTTAAAATAACTGAAATAATGGTTCGCATGAGGTTAATTTTAAAATTAGGCATAGGCTAATTATAATTAATAAAAAATATTATATCTAGGGTCTAGGCTATTAGATCTAGATCTATGTACAAAAATTGAAAGGTTCAAATATTCAAAAATATTTTTTGCAAAGCTTCAAAGGAATGAGAGGAAACTCAACTCGGTAATACTCGGTATCAACATAAAGCGTTCGCTAATTATCACCATTTGAGGTTGTTTTAGTTTTTAATTAAAATCAAATATTAAAAAAAAAAATAAAAAAAATTGGTCATGATCTTTTTATAGATTAGTAGGTGGCCATATATTTAATAGGTCAGTAGTGATGATTTATTTAATTTTAATTGGCCATATATTTAATAGCTCACTACACGGCCATGTAGGCCTATTAAAATTTAATAGAGCAGTACTTGGCCATGTATTTAATAGGTCAGTAAGCCTACGTCAAAATATACCTACCTATGCCTGGTACTAAACATTTTAAGAAGGTAATAGTACGTCCCTTTACATTGTAATTTAGTCCCCCGTCATCCCAAAATATTTATTCCATCGTATGTTCTTGAAAGTTGCTATGTGGATGCCAATGTCACATACAACACGTGCACCGAACCCACACTTTGACACAAAGTCATAACCAACCAACGTCATACTTGGCGTTGCATTGATAGACCCCCCCCCCCTCCCAAATCCACGCCTAACCATCCCCACTCTCGTCCTATCCACGTGACTGCTCGCGGGCCATTGTGCCATAAAGCCAGTCCAATGTTTTGCCTCATCTAGGCCGCTGTTATGAGATAGAGGCAGTTTTCCCATGAGACCACATCAAGTTGTACACAATGATGTCGGCAGAAATGAAAGAACAAAACAAGAAAAGAAACATTGTGTGTGGGGTTATAGTGGAGTCGCTCACTTAACAAAAACAAAACAAAAAAACTTACGCAAGTCGGCGTTTAAAGTGAGTACGTGAGAAGAAGGCCATGGGGTGGAGTGTGTGTTGTCAATTGTGGAGATGCATGGGAACATCCATGTGATGTAAGTTCCCAGGTGAACTGCAGTGATAAGATTTCTCATGGATTCCCTAGGACAGGACATAAACAAGAAGCTTTATACCACTTTTTTTTTCTTGATATTGAACTCATTAAATGGTTCCCATTGACTTGCAGTTGGCAATAATTGGAATAAAGTATCACGCGTCTTTCAGTGGGGGGCGAGATGGTAGCCTAATTATTTTACTTGTTTTGTGAGACATTAAATATAGAGTCTACACAATAGAGTCTAAATTACTTCTTGTATGTCTCCACTTCAAATTATGTTTATTAAATGTAAAAATGCAATGTGAGGGTCAATTTAAGTGTTTGTTTTAGTGGAAAATAGGGCCTACACGTTTTATTAGCAGCGCAATTTACTAACTGTTTTATGTCCATGGTATTTCGAAGGGTCTGGTTTCACACACGTATTTCTAAAATGTTATAAATTTAACACAATCAATGAATCTAATTAGGTTTTATAAATGAATGATCGCTGGTGCACTATTTAGAATTGAACACTTAAGATTATGGTGTGGTCACTGCTTATAAAAATTAATAATAGGGCCTACAACCTAAAGGTAGGCCTACTTTTGTTTAACCAAAAGTCTACCGAATTAAAGCTTTTACTACAATTTTGCTTTTTTTTATCTGTCTTTCCTGGTCCCTGAAATGTAATAAAAATAATTTAAAAATAAAAATTAAAAAAAAATATCAAAAGATAGGCCTATAACATTTCCGTATTTGGCTCATTCGCTTCTACTGATTGCTCCCCATTCCCCCCTCCCATACCATTTAGGTATGATTTAGGCAAAGCAGAGAGAAAAACATTCATGGATGGATTACGTCACAGAATAAGTAGGCCTATATTTCTATTGTGTGGATTACGTCACAGAATAAGTAGGCCTATATTTCTATTGTGTGGATTACGTCACAGAATAAGTAGGCCTATATTTCTATTGTGTGGATTACGTCACAGAATAAGTAGGCCTATATTTCTATTGTGTGGATTACGTCACAGAATAAGTAGGCCTATATTTCTATTGTGTGGATTACGTCACAGAATAAGTAGGCCTAGATTTCTATTGTGTGGATTACGTCACAGAATAAGTAGGCCTAGATTTCTATTGTGTGGATTACGTCACAGAATAAGTAGGCCTATATTTCTATTGTGTGGATTACGTCACAGAATAAGTAGGCCTATATTTCTATTGTGTGGATTACGTCAAGAAAAGCAAGAGGGTATAAAACATGCATATGTCTATTAGTGGTAGCATTCTGGAAAGCTTCATGTCATTTGTTTTAAGATTCTATTAATTTCGATACATATTGTATACATTTGTAATGGCTTCCTACTGTGAGTTCATGAGATATAGCCTAGTAGCTTAACTTGTATTTTACTACATCAAGCGGTAGTTTTAGTAATGTCAGATATTTGGTATCAGGGTATTTCATGTCAGATAGTCTAGATCTACTTCATGTCCGATATTTTATATCAAATTCTTCATGGCAGAATTTTATTTTGAACAAGTTAGCAATATCCAATGATTAGTCTACCATAGTCGGTATTTATTCCAGCTATGGGCACATAGTATAACATCCTATATGCCGGTATAAAAAAAAACTAGGCTACTTTCTTTTATTGTAAACTTAGCAAATTCTATGTCAATATTAATTTCTTTTGTTTTAAATTCCACTTTCTCGCCTATTTCTCCCATGCACACAATACCCCGGCTTTTGTTCCAACACCTGTCCACCAAACTGACCGGAGATGTGGGCGCTGATAAAACCTTCATTTCAGCATGCCCGTGGAGTCTGCATGCACCAAAGCTTTGCTGCCCACGTTATGACACGTGACACGCGAGTCAGACATTAAAGTCTGAGCGATATCATGAGCAAGAAGGGAATAGCTTTTCTCTTGTACCTTATGCGTGAGCGCATGAAGTCCGTGCACATTTCTATTTAGCTCGCATGGGTCAAAACGATAGTACTACGGTACAAAGTAAAAACAAAACATAATCAACAATACCACTGAGCTATTTATACTATATACATTGACAAGTTGTAAATATTATGCATGCATATGGTTGAAGTGTAAAACATGTCCGGTCCCATTCGTTCATTTGCTTCAAATCATGTCGTGTCGGTGTGCTGCGTTACTGGTTGTACGAAAAGATGTAGTGGATTAAATCTTATTTCATTTCCAAAAGATGTTGTCAGAAGAAAAAGATGATTTGTGAATGTCAGACGTGAAGAATCACATATTTATAATTCCAAACTAATTGCTTGATGCAAAAGAATTTTTGTTTTTATGAATATAATAATAATAATAATAATATTTGTATAGCGCTGCCAACAAACATAATGTAAGCTCAGAGCGCGTTTAACATACAACTAATATAGGCTTTGTGCTTTTTTTAATAACCAATGACGCAACTATTGACTAATTTATTTTATAAACAAAGCTAAATTTAACTAAATGCTACTAACACTTTGAGTATTAATTATCGTCTACTCACTTTTGATGTTAAAAACGGAATCCTCATAACTAATCTTGTAGTCTTTATAATCATTTCAAACACAGCATTAATTACATGAATACATGAATTGTGTCAGTGTCAGTTAACAATCAAATGCGATTTCTCATTCACAGTATTTGTTGCAGTATTTTCTAGTTGAGTTCAGTCTCTATCTGACTGTTTCTGACAGTTATGTGCCCCTAACAGTCTTTATAATCCCTTCTTACTTCTTGTCTGAGTCTTCATTAGTAATGTTTTTTTTACTTCTGTTTTATTTCATGTTTGTGTGTGTGTGTTTTTTTTTAAAATATATTAATAAATTTATTTTTGAATTGCATTAATCGTGCAGTGATTTCATTCAATACTTGCTTAGCCTATCCATAATTGATATCATTCATCACAAACAGTAGAAGTCAGGTAATTTATGTGACCACTTCCTCGATTACCATGTTTTGCAATGTGTTCAGCTAAAAAATCATCATATTTTGCTATCAACTCCAGAATACCAAGAAAATTACTATTTATGGCCGAACCAAAAGTTTGATTGCTTCCTCTGAATGCCAACCATCTTTCACTTAGGCCTATGTACTTTATTGTATTGACAAGTCGCTTGAATACATTTCTCCAGTATATGACTGCAGTGGACAACTGGTCCTTGATGTCAGACTCAATGCTAACCAACTAGGCAGCTCTACGGACAGATGCCAACAAGCTTCCGCGTGACGCGTTGATTGTTCATACCCAATCAACCTTGCACTAGCAAAATACCAGTCATCGAAACCACCATGTGACAGCAGCAAGTTAAGCTTTTGTGATACAATGACGTTCAAACCGAAAGTAGAAAGTACGTAGCAGTATCCAGCATCCACGCAAAAAATTGCGAAAGCAAATAGGTCACGTTTCGCACGACACAATTCAGACACGATTTGTCATGTCACATAAGTTTACAACATAGAAGAGCGTCCTTAATTGTGCGCTTCTAAAACAGCACTATTCTAATCGAAACAAAAAAAAACACTAACAATTATTTTTGGGGATGTGTGGGGGCCCCTTTTGTGTGGGGGCCCCTGTTCCAAAGGAACATGTGCAATATGCCTAAATACGCCACTGATTCTACTAATTATACATGACTGGAATAGAAATAGTCTACAACAAATTGATCCTCCTTGATTTGACTGTCGCAAACTCGTCAATCACGTTGTCAAAATTAATATTCTCAAGTGTTTCTCTTTCTATTCTAAGCAGTGCAAGATCACTCAGACAAGCGTGTATATTATAATAACAATGAGCCGTTTTAGATCGATTTTTTAATTCCCATCACCAATCATAATGTTTGGTACAAAAAACGTTGCATGTGTGTTTCTACATCGAAACGAACAAAAATATCGACACTGATAGTAGATCTAGTGTTGAAAGAGTTTATTTATCCATTATCATGCCCCATCCACCTCTTTCAATTAAAAAATACTTGCGTAATTGCCAATTTAATTTTAAATTTTCATATTCATGCGCCCCTTAAACTCTCGTGGGCCCCGGTACGGCGTACCGGCTGTACCCCCTCTCGTGGGGCCTGCCTTTAAAGTTTAAAGTGTATGCAAACAATGGTGTTGATAACACCGGTATGCCTACTGGTAGTACTGGTAGCTTACGTCTATTCTGTGTCATTGGGGGTCAAAATGAAAGGAAAATGTTGTACTTCCGTTATTCATTTATTTCAGTTTTGGGTATAACATAACCTACATAATGACCTCAAACTAGTATTTTTACATCTGGCATGATTGTAAATAGCGTTACCGCCATATTGGAAGCCCTAGGCACGTGTCACCGTGAGCGTCAAGCGTCCAGTCAAAGTCTCCATGACAAACTCAGTAAAACGGAAATACAAGATTGGTGTGGCTGGGTCATGAATACATTAAATGGGGGTTGAGCGTTGCAAGGCTTGACCTGTTGACCTTACTCGCTAAACCAATGAATAGCGCGACCAAGCATTCTCTGGTTATTCTAGCTCCACATGCCACCCGCATATTCAGTTCCCATCAAGTTTTTTTTTTCTCAGTGTTAACTCAATATTTGTAATCAGTATCAGCCTATTCTATTTCTAGACATAACTAAATAGTTATCAGTTGTAACTCACACATTATAGACGCCTTAATGAAATACTTGTATGAAGTGAGAGAGAGGGGGAAAGAGAGAGAAACGGTGTAGCCAAGGGTACCCTAATCCCCCCCCCACACACACACACACAATTTGATACAGTTAGTCTTCGATTTAAAAAACAAACCAGTACGGGGTAATTCTCATTTTTGGTGGGTGCCGGTTGGGTGTGTAGATGTAGGCTTAAATAGATTAGTCGATAGTTGAAGTAGCATTTGCTTTCACTTTATTATCTTTAAATGTACCTACCATTATTTATGGTAGATAATTTTGTGCGGTTGTAAATTGTGAAAACTTAGGCTTTTTATACTATACCTCTTGAGGCCCCCCGACTCGCTGCAAAGGTCAGTTGTGCAATCGCTGATGTCTATTCGTGGTCGGGGAGAAACGGGCTTAAAATGGATGAGGTTAAGACAGAGATAATCAGAATTGGATCCAAGAGTAATTTGGCCAAATTCACTGGTCCAGAATCTATCACTGTGATAAACTGTCAAGTGCCATTTGTAAACAAAGTGAGGAATCTTGGTGTTTTATTGGATCCTACGCTGTCTTTCGACCTGCATATTTCTCAAATGTGCAGAGGTCTATATCTACAGTTGCGTAGACTCGGCCAAATACGACCCTATTTGTCCAATGATCCTGCAAAGACACTGGCAGTCGCTCTGATACTTTTGCGTATCGATTATTGTAACGCCCTGCTAGCCGGCCTGCCCGAGGACAAAATCGCCAGGCTACAGCGAATACATAACAGTACTGCGCGTTTGGTTATGTGCAGGTCTAAAAGAGACTCGGGAACTGCCCTCCTACGCTCGCTCCACTGGCTCCCCGTGAAAGCCAGAATTGAGTATAAAGTGGTGCTACTTTGCCATCAGTGCATTTTTAACAACAAGTTTCCGTCCTATCTCAAGGCACTAATCACACCTTATGTCCCGCAAAGAACACTTCGTTCTGCCAACTCATCGCTTCTGGAAGAGCCCCGTTTCTCTCTGACGACCGTTGGCCTTAAAAAGAGCCTTCTCAGTATCCGGTCCGAAAGTGTGGAATCAACTTCCCATTCAACTGAGGCGAACAAGCTCTACTGTTAATTTCAAACAGAACTTAAAAACTCATTATTTCAACATTTACATTAGATAACATTTAACACGCTTTAGAAACTTACTGTCTTATTTATGGGTTGGGTCGGTTAATGCTACATTTATTTGTTTTGTCTTTTTTAATCATCAATTTAGCTCTGTCACCTGGCCTTGGGTAATATCCGTATTCTTAGTTGTATGTTAAACGCGCTCTGAGCTTACATTATGTTTGTTGGCAGCGCTATACAAATATTATTATTATTATTATACCGGTACTAATTTATAAAAATGTTCTTGCTATTGTATTGATTAGCTGTTCACCGTGAAATTGTTTTGAATAATTAGCTATAGATCTACATTTTGCACAGGGAAAAGTGTTCAGAAAATGAAAATTTTAAACTTACAATTACAAATATTTAGGTTTCAACCATTGACTGACAGACAAACTATTAAATATGTTAATAGATTTTATATAGACTGTTTTTTTACAAGTAATTCGACTTGTTTTTATGCGTAGGCCTATGTTATCATTTAAATTCGGTATTTTGAAGTTGCACTATAATATAATTAATATATAGGCTATCAATAAAGAATATAATATTTTTCATTGTATTTAATGAAAATTCATCTTATAAGCTGTTGTTCTTTTAAAATCGAATGGCCCAATGCTTTGGTCTATTACTTATTTGTTGTTCATTTATTTCGACTAGTCATATTTTTTTTTTTTATAGTGAAAAATAAATTCGCTAAAGTAATACCCCGGTACCGCTACTCAGGCTACTCCAGACATAAAGTAATACCCCTGTACCGCTACTCAGGCTAGTCCAGACATTGCATAGCCTGATGGAGAGCACGGGGTCCGAGATGTTTTTGCCTATAATTTCCTCATGATTAGGTAACATTTCTTTGAATGAAAATGGAAGGTATAGTGTTTAGCAGCACAGATTCTTGGGTTTAAAAAATATCAACTTCGATTGCATTTTATGATTTCTACATTGACACACTTCCCATAATCCTATTGATATCAAACTCAAACTAGACAAGCAGATTCTGTGCCAATGACTTCACATTGACACACTTCCCATAATCCTATTGATATCAAACTCAAACTAGACAAGCAGATTCTGTGCCAATGACTTCACATTCTACCAATCCTTTTTTTTAAATCCTGGTAGCTTCTCAAAACATTGTATGTTTGAGTTTGCTCCTAACGATCTTTGGAAGACTAAAAAATTGCAAATAGACATGTTTCATTTAACAACAACAGTCTAAAAAAATTTCGGCCACATACTCCTAACCCATCCCACAATTTTTTTTATTTTTTTTTACCGTTTTTTTGTGGGTTATAAAACTCGATTCTTAACTTATTGAAAAACTGTTCGTACTTGTTTAAAATTCAACTAGACTAAGGCCAACCATTAGGCCTACCCATATTCCTACTTATAAAAAAAGTAAAAGTAAAGTACCCGTCGGACCGAGTTGATCCATAGGTCCGATGAAGCAGCGTTCACCAGTTTCTGTGGCCACGGTATACTAGGTGATTGTGTGGCCAGCACTATGCACAACCGCCTATACTTTACCCCCAACTAACGACAGATACCCATCAGAGCTGGGTCTGCTCGGCTACCGTGCCCCCCCCCCTACTAATAAAACCGGTAGTATATTATAGTGGTTTAAAATACAGTAGAAGTCCATTAGTCCGGCATCCAACAGTCCGGAATGCCCGATAGTCCAACATCAATCCGGAAAATTTTTTCTCCAAGCAAATAAAAACGCTCGAGAGCTATTCGGAAGTTTTCGGGGTAGTTCGGGATCATCCGCAAGCACTCGGTATTGTTAGGAAACAATTAGCAGCCGGCTGCTCGGCTAGTCTCAGCTGTCACAGTCACAACAAATAGGCTACAGGTGCAGTGCAGCACAGTTAATCAATAACGAAGCCACTATCAACAGTGTAGTAAACCCTCAGCCTACTAAAAATCTGAAGAAAGTGACTCAGATGCCGAAACGGAAGAAAAGGAAAAAATCAGCTGGGCAGAAGCTGCAGAATTACTAAATAGGCCTAAGGTTTATCTCTTTTGCTGAGGCTAGTACTAGCCACAGTGCTTCAGAAATTATTGATTTCCATATCATTAGAAATAAATTTTATACTAAACGCCAAAAATAAAAAAACAAAAAGACATTCGTGATTTTTTTAATCTAAGTGAAATATGTTTTGCAGTAGGCTACGTGTACATACATTAGGCCTATATAAAATGTAAAATAAACTTTGTTGTATTTGCATACTGTAGGCTATTTGTAGTTTAATTAGGCCTATTAACCTAATTGTTCTTATAATTACGATTTATGTATGTATGTAGTTAAAAAAACAAAGTAGGCCTACATTTGTTTTACGGCAAAGCCTAGCCTACACTAAAAAGAAGGGGCACCGCCCGATAGACCGGAATTTTCGATAGTCCGGTACCGAGCCGGTCCCGAACGTGCCGGATCAGGCCTATCGGACTTCTACTGTAGGCTAATATTTATTAGGGCCTAGGCCTATATAGCCTATCAACATTTAATTGACAATTTTAAAATCTTTTCTAAAACCTCATAAATGTTGTATTACCATAGACTATAATATAGCCTACATGGACCGCTTGCTTGAGTAGGCCTAGGCCTATTTCTGCTATATGATGACTCGAAACACTGATTTTCTGATATCCCGATTCGTAATATACTTTGCACTTCCGTTTTATTGGAATTGGAATCGCTTTGGTTTTCTCAATGAAAAATTAAAATCGAAAGTAGTAGCCTACAGAGAGTAAACATTTGTAGATCAGTGTTGTGTGCACACGGAAAAAGATCATAGGCCTAAGCTCTAAAAAATACAGCAAGCGGTCCATCTTATTATAGTCAATGATAATAGGATTAATTATATTAATAGGCCTACAAGTATTCATTTAAAGTCGAAAAAAATGCGATTTAATAAAACGGAATTTGTATTACAATTACTTCATTTAGAATCGGGAATTGCAAAAAATTGAAGATAATAGCATAAAAAACTAAAGCAAGCGGTCCATGTAGGCCTATATTATAGTCTATGGCTCTATGGTATTACAATCAATGTACCCTATTAACTTGCGTCCTTTATTGATTGATGCTCGATTCTTACACTATTTCTTTTCACTACTGTGAAAGCCAGAATTGAATACAATATAAAAAGTGGCGCTACTTTGACATCAGTGCCTTTTTAAAACGAGATGCCGTCCTATCTCAGGGAACTAATTACACCATATGACCCGCAAAGAACACTTCGTTCTGCCAACTCATCGCTTCTGGAAGAGCCCCGTTTCTCTCTGACGACCGTTGGCCTTATACTTATAGTATAGCCTTCTCAGTATCCGGTCCGAAGGTGTGGAACCCACTTCCCGTTCAACTCAGGCGAACAAGCTCTATCGATACTTTCAAAAAGAACTTAAAAAATCATTATTTCAAGATTTACCTTAGTTAACATTTAACATGTTTTAAGCCCCTACTGTCTTACTTATACTTATACTCTTACTACTCTTATAGGTTGGGTCAGTTAATGCTACATTTATTTGATTTTTTAATATTTGTTTTATATCATCAGTTAGCTTTGTCTCCTAGCCTAGAGTAATGTCCGTGTTCTTAGTTGTATGTTAAAAGCGTTCTGAGCTTACATTATGTTTACAGCAGCGCATAGAACTGTTCTCAACGGGAACGGGATATGCGCTATATAAGTCTCATATTTATTTATACAAATATTATTTAAAAACTGTTTTTATTTTACATTCAAGAACAAGATAATCAACCATTGCCGGTATTTCTTCTTGTGTATTTTTTTTCTTTTATTTTTTATTACTAGTATTACTAGAAGAGTTTATAACTTTAATTTTGCACTTCAAATAAATGCCATATTTTAAATATACCAGATATATTTATATAGAACCTTATCTTATACACTTAAAACATTACAGACGCTTCTTCTATAAAGAAGATTATTGCGTCCTACGCTCATCCGTGGTCCGAGTCTAGTCTTGCATTTTTATTAATGATTAATGAATTAATGTTTTATATGTTTTAAGTTACTGGTTTTCCTGGCTTGTTCAGGTAGCCCATTCCATGCCAGAATGCCACTCGGGAAGAAAGATTACTTAGAATATATGCATTTGTTCTCGCATCATCATCATTGGCTCCATAGTCTCGAAAGACGATTGGAATAGATTTGCGCTCCTGTGATTTGGCCAGCCCTGCAAAAATGACTGTGTCTGTGGAGACCTATCCTTGAGAGACAGGCTCTGTCGCATCTCTGGCACTTGAAAGCTGGACCGTTGGAGATTGTTAGGGGCAGCCTACTTTTCTTCGCTGCTCTTTTAGTCGCATTTATACCGGTGTGTAAGGTACCTCTCCAACTATTTCTGTGCTGAGCAAGGTTCTCCCAGTTTCCGACCTCTACATCTATTATCAGATCTATAGCCTCTAGGTCACGTTTGCAGACGTCCTTGAACCTGAGTTGGGAGCGGCCGGTAGCTCTCTTGCCTTCAGTGAGCTCAGCATATAGCAGGTCTTTTGGGATTCGCCCATCCTCCATCCTGGAAACATGGCCAAGACACCGTAGACGTCGTTGTGTTCTCGCATAAGGGATAAGGAAAGTGTTTTTGTCTTTATGATTATGACTTTATGTTTATCTGAGCTTTGCAACAGGTTATTGGTTTGTTAGAGTTAAAGTTTAATGCCTAATGGCCTACTTCAGTAAATATTTCAAAATCGACAGTATTTACTATAACTAAAACACTTTGGTTTGAAGCGTATTTAATCCCTTCAATTTTAATAACATAGGCTGCTACAATAAGTTCAATAAGTCATTTTATTAATATTTAAAAATAAGTTCATTTTTTGTCTCCCTTGCTAAAATAAAGGTAGACAATTTCAATTATAAAAAATGATTTTCACTATAAAAAAAAAATTACGGGTTTTAGTTGTAAAAGTATAATAGCACCACATTCACGAAAATAATATTGGGCCACTTTTCTTTGTAAACAAAGTAAGTTGTCTATAACTATAACCAGTATATTTCAGATAATGACTTGTGCTTGGCACTTTGTGAGGGTTAAACACACCCTCAAATATTTGAGAATTGACTAAGTCATAAAACTGGTATTAAAGTTCTTAGAATCATTTTTTCTTTCTAGTAGGCATGAATTAATTTGAACAATTAAAATTAGTTTGGGGTACGGTCGCAATACCTACTAAATGAAATTTGAATAAATGTTCTTTGCTTTGTTCATCCTTTTTTTTTTCTACATTATATTATATGTTCATTATGTTACAGACAGTCCTTCTATAAAGAAGATTATTGTCTGTCTTTAAGGGGGGACCGGTAATAAAAATACATACAAAATCTCATTTTTTCTTAAAAAAAACATTTTTTCAAAAACGACATATTTTGGTAAATAAACCTCTTATAAACGCATTCACCATAATGAACTTAATTTAATAAAATTATATATATGCGTAATTTGAGCTTTGGTAACACATGTATAGGGTAAATATTCTAAAAATTTGACGTTCTTGACGAAATTGGCCATTTTTAGCCCTTAACAACACTATTCCTCAACATGGCTTCAACGTCATGTTTGGTACGGTTGTAAAGCTTGTCCAAGCGGCCATCTTGCTAACCTACTTTTCTAAATATAACTACACCGATCAAAACTACAACATAATTCAAAATACGTCACTGTTTCTTAAACTCTCTATTTTCATTGGTCGACATAAATAGATGATCTTTATTTAGAGAGAAAAACCTAGTCCGGGTCGACACTCGACAACAATGCATTGCGGGCTGTTTATTTTTCGACGCCATATTGTCTGATCGATTCTGTGTTTATCCACGCGATTCGAGCATACACAAGCGAATTTTATCAACTTCTAACTGTTAATTTGTGTTCAGCAATCACTGAAGCATTTCTAAGGTAAATATAAAAAGTTATTTACTGTTGAGTATTTGTATAATTACCAAAATATTTTTTTTGAAGATTTTTATAAGCAAATTAGATTTAGTTTACTTTAGTGGAGTGGGTACCACGCTTTCGGCGTTAGGCCTAGCCTATCCTTTTACAATTGACAAATTGATATTGTCTTGTAAGTTTACAGACGTTCCTTCTAGATACCCACTTATTGGTTATTTCATTTAAATTTTTTTTTTAATAAATGAATGCTATCGAAGTCACACATCACATAAATATTAAATATCTTCATAAATTAAAACTTATAATTTTAACGTTCTAAGGCCTAAGCCTAGCCTAGGCCCTGGGCTATTTATTTTTATAAATGAGCAGGCTAGGGCGTTAGGTTTAGCCTCGTATGTGTCATGTGTGACAGGCCTTGCTTTCGGCTTTATTGTTTTAAAAACATTCAAAACTCTATTTATAACTTTGCTATATTTATTTCTATTCTTTTTTTTATTGTGAATGAATATTCCCAGAACAAATAAATAGTAGTTGTGGTATAAATAAAACCTTAAAAAGTTAATGACTTAGACTTAGGCTTTTTTTTTAATTTTATTTTTATAAAAGATTAATTTTCACACTGGATTTCAGTTTGGCCAGTCTTTCAAGATCTAATGTTTTTTATATTTTTGGTTACTAAATATATTGTTTTATTAATTTCAGTAAAATGGCACCGAGAAAACAGGCTGCAATTCTACACTCCAAAAATAACGTTCGGTCTAAAAAAGCAGCATTGGCAAAGGCGAGAGCAGCTAAATTAGCCAAGAAAACCCTGACGGAAGAGGTATCAACACCACAAGAAGCGGGATTTAGTGGCGCTGCAGAGTATCTGATACCTATAAGAGAATCTGCCTCTAAAAGAAAGCTTAGCTATTATGGAGCTGCGACTCAAGAAAAACCTGAAAGTATCGGTAATGTGTTGTCATCTGTTGCACTCATCGACCTCAACAACCTGTCCACCTTGGTCAGCAAAATAGGGTGTGAGATGTGCTCACAAAAACTCACATTGAGTTTTGAAAAAAGAACAGGCTCTGTGCTAATGATGAATATATCATGTTTGAATTGTGACACGGTTCATTCAACTGCTCCAACGTCTAAGACCCTTGCTGAGACCAAGCATTATGAAATTAACAGGCGCTTGGTGGCAGCTTTTCTCAACGTTGGTTTGGGCTATGCTGGCATGGAGTCATTTTGCGAAGCTATGGATATGGACTCTATGACCAACAAAACCTACAATGCCCACCTGAAAATTATTAAAATGAAAACCGAGGCATTCAGCGACCATATAAAGGCTGACGCTATTGAAAAGGTTCGCCAAATTTATGGAGCTCGCAATAAAGATGATGTGGTTGACATCACTGTAAGCTTCGATGGCTCATGGCACAAAAGGGGACACACATCCAAGCATGGACTCGGAGTCATCATTGAGACCACCAGTGGCTTAGCTGTGGATTTTCATGTCATGTCTACGCATTGTCAGGTAAGAATAGTTTTTTGTTAACACTCTTTTAATAAGTTTTTTTTAAAATAAAAATCATTGTCCGATATTTTCTTATAATTATGTACAATGTTTCCAAAATATGTTCTGTTACTACAATTTAACCATTTTCTTCAGCAATGTTCATCTACCGGGAAAGTGGAATCCAAGAAAGGACAAGAGGCGTACAATGAATGGTACAAGGGCCACGAAAGTGAGTGCACCATAAACCACTCTGGCTCTGCTGGCCTTATGGAGGTAGAGGCTGCCAAAACCATGTGGCAACGGTCCATGAACTCTGGTCTCCGATATACAACATTTGTGAGCGATGGGGACTGCAAGACGTACCAAGAGCTACAGGCACTGGCACCCTATAATGTGCCAATAAAAAAAGAGGAATGTACGAATCACGTTTCAAAGAGGCTCGGCACTGCACTGAGAAACCTAGTGTCTACCGAATCAAAGTCTGGCAATACACTAGGTGGACGTAAGGCTGGAAGTCTATCACAGGTAAATATATTTTACTCAATAGTATGACCGCTATTATCACTACTGTTTGTGAAATTTTTTTTTACATGACCAAATTTTAATTGAAGTTTTTATGCTTTTTTTCATACCATTTTAGGTTAAAATAAATCTGCTCCAGAGGCACTACAAAAAGGCTGTGTCCAGCAGGTGCTCTAGTACCGAGGAGCTCAGAAAGAAAATAATGACAACATTCAAGCATGCTTCTTCTACAGATGAAAATCCCCAGCATGGTGATTGCCCAGTGGGACTCATGTCATGGTGCTTCTGGCAGAGAGCTATTTCTCACAAATTACGTCCGCCTACGCACAAGGGTAAAAGCAGTAGCTTTATATCAGAAAATGTAGCTAAAAAAATAAAGCCCATTTACGAACGGCTCACTTCTGACGATCTTCTTGAAAGATGTTTGTCAGGCATGACCCAGAATGCAAATGAAAGCATTCATGCCAAGATATGGGCACGATGTCCAAAACATATATTTTTGGGCAAAGGACGGGTAGAAATCGGGACTGCTTTAGCAGTTTCCGAGTTTAATTCAGGTAGTTTGGGGCTGAATAGTTTTTTATTGAATATTGGTTGTTCTGTTGGGAGTGTATCCTTGCTGAAAGGCAAAAGAAGAGATGCCAAGCGGATTTTTAAATCTGAAAAAAAAGAATGTTTGGAAGCAAAGAGGAGGAGAAAAGAAATGTCCACAGCACGGGTAGTAACTCATCGAGAGCATATTAGGCTAGAAAAAGGTAAAAGCTATGATTCTGGAAAATTTTAACTTTGAGGAGAGGTTGTTAGCTTTGATTTTAGTTACATTTACTAGTTTCTTTCAAGCTAGTGATTTTTTATTATCTTTCATTTGTATTTCAGCAAGGGTAAGATGACCACACAATAACCAATATTCATTTGCTTTGGTTTTTTTACTTTACAATATCAAGTTTTATTGCAGACTGTTCTTCTTACTTTTATTACAGTTGTTTATTTCATGAGATTGATAATGGAAGATACTTATTATGAGATTAAAATTAGTTTTAGTTATCCGCAATTTTATAAGTTCAATTATTTTCATCACCTATGTTTCAAAGCAGTTTATCGTTTAAAAAAAATGTAACTGGTCAGTTTGTAAAACTGCATGTAAAACGCCTTGTGCGTAGACAGACGTAAAATGTGAGAAACGAGCTCTCTGTCAGAAGCACCATGACTTGACTCCCGCTGGGCAATCGCCTTGCTGAGGATTTTCATCTGTATAAGTAAGCATGGTTGAATGTTGCCATTATTTTCTTACTTAATATTTATATATTTTTTAATAATGTACATTTTCAGAACTTGTTTTTATTTATCTTTTTCTATTGAAACATTGTATTAGCATATAATTTTTTTATGTATCATGGAAAAAACTTTCTGCATTTTTCAGTTGTGTTCTTTTTTACTTGTGTAATATTGAGTGAGAAAATTTTAGTAACCACTTATCAGATTAGATTGAAAGTTGTACTACATGTCATTATCATCCTTATCTACAACATGCTAGAAATTAAAAGGTTAGATGTCATTTTAAAAAAAAACTTGAAAAAAATGTTAAAAATTTTTTTTAGGGGGGCGGAGGGGGTATTTTGTAAATATTCACAATTAATTATTTTAGTAATTTTTATGATTTGTTTTAACTCTAATATAAGAGTCAAAGGCATTGGTCTTAGAATAATATACTTTAATGTCGACTTAGCTGATGGAAGTAATAAATATTTTACTTTTAAACTTTCTTTTTGCGTTTTCTCATTTGTGTGAATTTGAGGTGTGTAATGTTGCAAGAATTAAAATATTTCATAAATGGCCTGTCAGAATATATTCAAATTTGATCTGCATGTTTATATGTTATTTATCAACAATGTTATAGAATAGTTTAACTTAATATAAAAAAAACAAAAATTTTAGAATAATTTTGGTAAAAAATCATATTGAAATATTTATTTCAAATTTATCAACAAAATAAAAAAAATTGTAGAAAATTCATTTTTTAAGTTACAAAGATTTCCTTCTAAGAGATCATGCAAAATAATATTTGGAAGATGTGTGCTAATTGTTGATTGATTTCTACAAGTAATATTTGTTAGGCATTGATACTAATAAAATGGAAAAAATGGTTAATTACGTAAACATGTTCGGCATCAAATGTCACAAAAATTAAAATTTCTACCCCTATTTCATATTTAGGTACATATTTTATCTCTAGTATCAACTATATATGACCTAGATAGAAAAAAACACATAGTAATGTTGATTTTAAAAATATCAGTGTTTTCATTACCTGTCCCCCCTTAAGGATATTGTATTGACTAAAGCTAGACTATAATTTTTAAGAATTTATTTATTAATATCTCATTCTAAAGGGTAGTTTATATTAACATTAATTTCATCAGAAAGTTTTCAAATAAAAAAAAAAAAAAAAAAAAAAAAAGCTGCTTTGTACCAACAACTTGTTCTATCTAAGTGTTCAATAATTCAACAAACAAAACAAAGTATAGAGCTGTTCATGTTTATTGTAAAATGACTTGTAAAATATAGATTCTAATTACGTTAAAAAAAATCTCACATAAAAACAGATGTTGTGGTGATGATTGTGTTTCTATTAATTCTATGGCAAGAGTCCAAAGAATTGAATTTTTAACATCACCTGATACAGTCTGGCTGTTACAAGCTCAACCAGAAAGAAAGATAAGTTTTCTGCCTTGCAGTGGCAAAGCCGGGAGGAGGGTGGTGTGGCTAAGCCATATTAAATAATAAATATATTTTCATATAATTAATAATTAGTAAACATTTAGCACACAAACACCCCTTCCCTGGAAAAAATCCTCAATTTGCTCCTCATTTATGTGCACATAAAAAATCTTTTAACCTTAGCACATTGTATGTCTACTACTACTATATTGGATTAGTTCAGGGCATCCTTTGGGCAATGGATTAGTTCAGGGCATCCTTTGGGCAATGTGCTGTGAAAACAATTGTCTCAAATGCAGTGGTAAATAAGGGAAGTATTCAGATTCTTCCGCTCCAAACATCTTCAAGGTTTACCAAGAAAACTAAATTTTTATTTGTAATCTTTAAACCATTGCATAGAGCAGTGGCTGCATTTAATTTAACAATTACTAAACATTCTCTATAGGTCATTTTACTTGTACATTATAGTATACCACTGGACAAATTGGAACAATTCCCCCTAGTGTGAGATGCAGGATTTATAAACAATCCTGTGCAGGATATAGAATTAATCCTATGCAGGATATAGAATTAATCCTATGCAGGATATAGAATTAATCCTGTGCAGGATATAGAATCAATCCTATGCAGGATGCACCAGCCACCCTAGCTTCTCAAACAATTTTGTTCAACATAGTTGTTTTATTTGAATAAATTAGTTTCTGGAATCAGATTGTGTGTAATGGTTATGAGTTGTAAGAATTTAAGCACAATAAAAAAAATCTTGTCAGGACCATAATTTCAAAAACTGCTTTGGAATAAACTTAAATTTTGATTTGTTTTTATCTAGGTTGTAACAGTTGACTAGATTTCACACCTTGCAAAATGAAATTGTTACAATTCAATTGTTGTACATTCTCTAAAGCACCATACTACATGCCATACTATTGTTTAAAATGTCTGCATTTAAAATTTACTAATTATAAAATGACCCAGAACTTTTAATATCATAATAGTTTTACTTCGCATAGTGAATGATAGTGGCTATCTGGAGTCATTTTATTTCCTTAGAGCTTAAAACTGACTGGCCTACATTTATTGACATAGCATTTGGCACTTGTTTAAAAAAAAAAAAAATTAACTGATTTTGTCTTATTTATACTTGACACAAGTTTTAGTCAAAGACAATAAGGCACAATGTGCTGCATGTCTTCAACAGTTTTTTTTTTAGGAAGACAACTGGTCAACCCAAATGCAGCCATGGTTGCTACTCACTGGTCAACCCAAATGCAGCCATGGTTGCTACTCACTGGTCAACCCAAATGCAGCCATGGTTGCTACTCATCAATTAGGAAAGAAACAAATAGAAGACAAGTGACAAAATCTAAATGTCAATTGTCACAACGAATGAGTATTACACACACAAATACTTAACTAACATGGCACTGCCTAAATGGGCTAATCTCAACAGAATAAAATATAATAATGTATCAGTATCAGGAGATAGAAAACGTCTATCTCACCAACTGCTTCTATCTTTCCAGCTGCTAGACGGATTCAATAAGATATTGTATCACAGGTTTTGCACTTGGAGGTCAAGCTGATAAAACACAAGAACACAAATGGTAAAGATGTGATCTGCTTTTATTTACACTAGATGCACTCAATAAAACAGAGCACATATCATTTCAAGTATACACATTCAATAAGTGGCATTGAAAGGCAATGCTTGTAAAAAAATAAATATATGAATACAATATTAAAAAGACGAAACAATTGGTTCCATCTTTCTATAAGTTAGCCCTTGTAATTGCTGTTTGGATAAGCCATGTAACTGCAGAAAAAGCTATGCAATAGAGCCTCAACTCAAACAATAAAACCACTGGAGACTTGTAACATTATATACACAAACCTCCATAGTTTTTAGGAAATATTTAGGTCTCTGAATGCAAAGGCATCCAAACTTACTGCTAGACATTGCAATCAATGTTTAGATGTTTTTAATGTAAGCTAAACAAAAAGGCACACCTAGATAGTAATTATAGTTAAAAGCAAAAGGAAAAAATACACCAGTTTAGAACAAAAAAGCTATAATGTGTCATAGTTAATGAGACACATTTGAATAGTTCATCTACATGACCAAAGAGTTTTTAAAGCATGCATGAGCTCTTAAAAATTATTTTTTAAACGTCTAAAAACAGTGGGATTAGCTTGAGAGTAAATATATACAAAATAAATGTTAGAATATACTTAACAAGAGAAAGCTGTTTTTGTTTACATATCAAAATAAGAATTGTATGTAAAACAATACAACAAACTTGTTATTTTTGTGTGTGTCTGTTTGAATTGAACACCACAACAAGTCAATGCAGTTTGAAAAATGTGGTCATGTCATGTTAGTTTGTATTCAATTTAAGAGGCTCCAAAGTTAAAAGTAGTTGGCACCTGTCTGTTTGTGAACATATATCCACCACCTTCTTCAATTTTTTTAGAATCTGAAAACAAAAATATTCATCATCTAAACCTTTCTAAATATATCATCATACAAATATTTTCAGTGCTAAGTCAATAGGTTAGGCTATTCAAACCACCTTAAAAACACTTCAAAATTAAACAATTAAAAGCTGGTATAATTGTATAGAAACAAAGGCCAGGGCTGTGGAGTCGGTGTCGAGGGACATTTTGGGTACCTGGAGTCGGAGTCGGCACATAATGCACCCACTCCGACACCTACTAAATTTAGATTGGAATTTTTCAAAAAAGCAAGTTTAAATGTCCTAATTCACAAAAAGTTATAATTAACAAATTCTCTACTGTAAGAATAAAGACCAATGCATGCAGTGCCTCACGTAACCACAATACGAACATTAAGTGACTGTGAAGAAGCATGCTTTTCATGTGCCTCACTATATGGCAATACATTCGCATATTAATACAGAGGAGTCGAGAGTCGGAAGATGGAATATTTATCTACCGACTCCACAGCCCTGATGATGGCAAAGTGGATTTGCTTTCTCTGCTTGGTGTTTCATCTTCTATCATTACTAATACAACAGATAGAAGCACAATTTTTGGGTAGATATCTTTTAATCATCATTTACATGGTTACTGTTTACAATTAAAATATGTATTTTTCACTCTGTTTTGACAGTTTCAGTGCATTCTTTTCACAAGTATTAATTCATAACTTGAACACTTTGTTTCAGTGCATTCTTTTCACAAGTATTAATTCATAACTTGAACACTTTGTTTCAGTGCATTCTTTTCACAAGTATTAATTCATAACTTGAACACTTTGTTTCAGTGCATTCTTTTCACAAGTATTAATTCATAACTTGAACACTTTGTTTCAGTGCATTCTTTTCACAAGTATTAATTCATAACTTGAACACTTTGTTTCAGTGCATTCTTTTCACAAGTATTAATTCATAACTTGAACACTTTACATGCAAAGATTGGTTTCAAAACATTGAAAGTAACAATTTGTTTATATAAAAGGCAGCCATTAGCAAACTATTTAAAGTGAAATAATGAATTGAATTTACCAGCAACAGCTTTTCTCTGTTCAGCAAGCTTAAAAACGTCTTCAATTTCTTTCAGCTGACTTGGATTTAAACCACTCATTATTGCTTGATACCAAGAACTATCTTGAACAGGGAGATCTTTTTAGAATAAAGTATTTAAAAAATATATGACTAAATGCACTCTCAACAAAAAAGAGGAAGTAAAGTTGGCAAAGTTTTTTTATTTGGTCTTTATTAAAATGTAGGCATTTTTGGACAAGCCAATTTTATGTCCATTTCAATTTCAGTTATATTTGGATATTATTTTAACACCTACGAAAGTTTTCTAAATGCAAAATGTAGCAACAGTCTAGTAATTCTACATCATAACAACCACTGATACCAGTGATATTTGCAACGTAATGATAGATTAGTGATGTTTTTTGAACTTTTGAAAAACAGTGTCGGGTGTACAAGTCACACCTCTACTTTTGATCCAAATTTTGAGTAAAAAAAAGTGTGACTTGTACGCAAGTATATACAGTAACTAAAAGGCCAATACATTTTAATGAAAACACTGTTAAAATAAAACAAGATAATAAAATTATTATAATGAAATTTGAAATAAATGTTGAATGTAGGCCTTTTGTTTCTTTAAATGTATTTTAATTATTCTAAGGCTTCGTTAACACTCACAAAAAAGGAAGCTGGTCATTATAGGGCTACCGAAATATTTTAGTTTGATTATCTGTTATATATTCCATTTTCTTATGCCTTTTTATTACACGATCATAAAAATACATCTAAATAATGCAAAACAAATCCTATTAGGCCTGTTTGAAAGTATTCAAGCTAAGAGTATGCTTATTTATTCCTTTAATTTTATTCCAGTCAGAAAAAAAAATCTACGTCTGGGGTAAGGCCATGTGGATTCAACTAATTTTATTCATTCTAATATTCAAAAGCAACAACACATAAAAAAAAGCAAAAAAGAAAGATTGATGGAACAATTTTAATGACTCTGTGTTTCATTTACCAATTCTAATATCTCATTATAACCATTCATAGAGACAAGAGTCCTTTAGGCCTATCTTAATTTAAAAAAACAACGTTTCTTATACCACTATTACTATGAGAATCACAAAAACGTAAGAGGGTTCCTTAGTTTCTATTGATTTAACCCAAAGTTGGCGATCCAGTAATATCTATAATAAATGGTCGCACTCCTAATGTCTTCCATTGAGTAGATATAGCAATAAAATTTCCTTACTTTGTAGAATAAATAAAAAAATATTTTTTACTTACTTGTTAAAATATTTTTGAAAGTCACATATTCATCTACTGGACAGTTTTCACTATCCAAAGCAGTTGTGTATGATTCCAAAGCTGTTTCCTCTGCTCCATCATCTGTCAACTCTTCACTATCATCATCATCTCTTTGCTATTAAATGTTGATGAAGAGCATTTCAAAAGTGTTAGTTTACCACTGTAACTATCAAGGAATATAATTTTAAATAACATTGTCCAAATTTTCAATCCAACCATGCAAATCATTAACCTATTTTGCGTTTACGTTGAAAAAAAAAGGTCATTTTCCATACGAATTTTAAGAATGCAAATATAAATTATATGGGTCACAGTGGTTGGGCAGCTTTAGGCTGGCGTACAGTGGGCCCTGGATTCAAATACTGGTGAAGGCTACGATTTGTTCCACTGTCTGGAGGGTGTCCCTGAGTCTACCCAGCTCTAATGGGTACCTGGCTTTAGTTGGAATAAAATCAAGGCGGCTGGACATACTCCACAATTCCCTAGTATGCCATGGCCACAGAAACTGGTGAACGCTGCTTCAATTTGATCTGACAGGATTACTTGACTAAATATAAATTATAGGCCTATAGAAATATATCAAACAGGCAAACAAAAGTGTTTGCAACATCTATCCCCAAGATAAAATTTTGTATTGCATGGTGTGGCATAATGCCATAAGTCATAAGCCTAAGGCCACATTCTTCATACTGATTGCAAATGACAGACATTTTTATTATAATTCAAAGGGAATACAAATTTATATAGAAATAATATTTTCAAGTTTTGACAGTGTCTTAGTTTCATTAGGATGAGAATATGCAAGAAAGAGTTGACCAAAAAAATCTAAACTTTTCTTAGATTTACGAAGAAAAAACAACCACTAACAGGTTATTCTCACGCAGCTGCGTTTGAAATTATTTCAAACTATTAATGGTAATGTGTAAAATTATAGTGTGTCTATCCACGCTACGTTTCAGTCATGTAGTTTGCAATCGGGTAAAAAAATCTAGGTAAAAATGAAGATCTTCAAAAGTCTCTTAACCCTTCTCACCAGACCTACTTTCTTGCTATGCATAACTGCTATTATTTTACTAATTACTCCCCACAGCCAAGACTTTATTTTCAAATGGCTGAAACATCCATAGGGTTCGGAAATTAAATTTTTCTTTTCGTTGTAAAAAGTGATAACATGTAAAATGTAAAGTGTTTAAAACTTAATAACTGATCTTATTAAAATCATCTAATTAACAAAATAATTGGATTTATTAGTAATATTAATTCATAAAAAACGTTTCACCAAAGTCCATATCAGCCATTAGAATCGCACTTTCAATTTAAAAAAAAAAAAATTAGTAATTGGTTTCATTATTTAAAACTATTCAATAAACATTCTGCCTGAGACTAAGGTGAAAAGTCCCTTATTTTTATTCTTTAAATAGACACACTTCATTGAGGGAAATATATGCGCCTGGGCTACAGGTAATTGCATGGGCTGATGAAAATATACACGCTTGAGAGGGAGGGGTAAAAGTGGGTCGATGGGAATATATGTGACTGGAGCTCACTCCAAAAGACTATTTTACTCTAGGAATTCAAGAACGGACTGTGATGAAGTAAAACATACTTTACAAAAACATCTCCAAGATCCAAAATTTACCTGTGCAATACCATTGTCAGTGCTACTAATCTGCAAATCCCAAAATAAATAAAAAAATAATGGGGACATGCCCTTTAGATCAGTGATGGGTATTGGTGACTGGTGAGTTAATGGTTGCATTATTAAAAAACTAACCCATAAAAAACAAGTTTTTATTATACTCCCTTACTGCTGCCCAAGTTTCACTCAATTGGATGACAAGAAGTGGTAGAAAAATCGATGCAAAGTTTTACAAGCAAGCAGACAGACAGTACGAGTTAAGAGAAAGGGTGTAAAAATACTTACAGTTTTTTCAATGCTTTCTAAATACTGCTGGCTAGTTTCATCTATCTCATCTTCATCACTAGATAAAATTTCTCCTGAAAGATGAAAAACAATTTATTTATTAGTAATTTTTTAACACCATCATTTAAAATTAATAAAATCCAAACAATTTTTGAAAAAAAAATATGATTGGAGTAAAGCTCCAACTAGATATAACTTTTAAAATAATAAATATACAATATTAATATCATTCATGCTCCTTTGTCCATTATAGCAATTTCTCATATGAGCTCTACTACTCACCATCATAAGCCTCATCATCTTCTTCATCTGAATCCTCACTATCACTTTCATCTTCTAGAGCACGACCTTGTGTTAAAAAAAATGTATGAAGTGTGCAAAATTTGTAAATGCATTTTAACACATTCTGCAGGGTAGAGCACAGAAAAACGTGTATAATATGTATACCGGTGTTAATTTTTCTTTTAAAAAATGCTCTTATTATATTGTGCATTGTGTTAGAATAAAGCTTATGCAATCTTCCTTTATAATTATTAAAAAGGTTCAAAATATAAAAAAAATAGTTAGAAATAACACTATGAAAATGATGTTAAAATAAATGACATTATAAAACTTTTACTTACTTGCATAAGCCCTTTTCAAACCCTGAAAGAGAAGTAGCACAGCTGGTAAAATTTGTGGTGCAATCTCCAAGATTTCTTGTGGTCTCTGACCTACCAAGTTCATTAAAGAGCAGAGTCCTAGGACACTCATCTTACGATCATGGAGACTAAAAGTAAAGACATGTTTTTCTTAAAGATTATTCTTTTTATTTATAAACTATAAACAAAACATGCTAAAAAAACAAAGTGACTACTTTAAAATAATGTTGAAATTAATGCATTAACCTTTGTTCTTAAAAACAATTTTACATTGTGAAGTTAGATGGACACATAAAGAAAAAAAAATAGACAAAACTTTGTAAAACAACCCCTATAGCCTTTATACATTTTCAATTATATTACTACCCAATAAGTACAATAAATTCATACATCACAGACTTGTGTTTATTTTGGAATTTAGAAGCTTCTAACGTATGTTTTTAAACTTGTTTTCTCCCTTCTTGCCAAATTTTAACAAAGAAAGAGTAATTCTAATAAGTAATTTAATTATAACTTTGCTCAATGTGCTGAAGATAAATCATTTGAAAAACAAAGGATCTAACAGAAGGGCCTAAATGAAGAACACAAACCTACAGTTTTTTTTGGCTAAAAAAATTGGTCAATGTTTATTAATCAAATTAATATGGATCAGATTAATCTACACAAAAAAAAAATATATCAATATCAATGAAGAATTTAATTAAAATGTTTTTTTGGTTAATATCAAGGTCTAGGTTAAAGAAAGAAAGTGGCACAATTATTTCTGTAGTTCTCTGTTAATATCACATCTGCTCTGATTACCAAAGTAGTTGGCATAATTAAATCTTATATTCAGTGGCTACCTTGAAATGTAGAATTTTTTTTGGCTAGCAATGCTTTGCATCATAACTCCTTTCTTTAGAGAAAATAATATATAAAATATTCCCTATTACAAAAAAAGACACTTTTATGACATCATTTTTTCCAGGAAATAAAGAACAGTAGGCTGTCTGTAAAACCATTCAGGCAAATAACATTTAAAAAAGAAAGGTTAAGATGAGTACAAATGGTTCTTAAATGTTGTTTTAAATATCCTGAAAGACGGAATTTATGTAACTAAATCAAATTTCCATTTGTTTGGATCAATAAAGCAATCTTAACTTATGAGGAAAGAATTAGTGTTACATTATACAAACTTTACCCAAGAAAGCAATCTGTATCTCGTAGCCATTGTGTCAAAAACTGTCCAAGAATAGAGCCTTGAACATTTGTAATCTGCATCTTACTAAGCACATCCAAAAGTAGAGCTGGATTATAGTACAGGCCTGCAATCACTACCTGTGAGATTATAAATATAACCATTTAATACCTTTTGCAAGACCTAGGTAGTCAATTTTATAAGCTGCCAATATTTTACAATTTTTTCATTTCTTTTATCCTATACTTACTAACTTCATTATTCATTATTTAAACTATTTACAAAACCAACCTGAAGGCATATTGTCCTTAGTTCTGATGTCAACACCTCTTTGGTCAATCTTTGTAAAACTAATTCAATGAAAGACCCTAAAACCTGCAGATGTGTTAATTGTTATTAATGTATTAGAAGCGCTATATAAATTACCATTACCATTACTATTATTAACAGTTAAATCTAAAACTAGTTTACAAGATTTTGGGGTTTTCTAAAACTAAAGATAGCATACATGGTCCACTTTGCCAGGACACTGTAACAAAATTACTTCCAGAAGTTTAGCTGCATGGCACTCAGCATCTTCTCCAACATCAGTGTTTAAAACCTGTAAAAAAATTTAAAAACAAATTAACAGTTATCGCCCTGGCTTCTTAGTATAACATTTTTATGAAGTAATTATTTTTTTTAAATAAAAAAAACATATAATTAGATCTAAAGCCACTAGGCCCGATGTAAAATACTAAAAGGCGAGTTTACTTTACACCCCTTGCTGAAATAAATTAAAAAATGAAAGGTCTATCTTAAAAGATAAAATAATTCCCTACAGCATGATACTTTACCTAAGGAAATGTAAATAGATTGGCCTAAACACGTGTAAAATGTCTTTTGGAATACTTCACCATGTCAAATCATAAAATAAGAATTTTTTTAAAGGTTTATTCAATATTTCAGGCATTTCAAACTCATAAATACTATTACATTTTATGACCGGATTTGATACAAATGAAAATTCCTAAAATGGGTAATAAAATAGATAACCTTGTAAAAATCAAAACACAAATGCATAAAATTTCTTACAGTTTTACACATATTGTAAATCATCTCTAAATTGTTTGGATTCAACAGGAAAGCATCTGTATCTACGGTAATGTAATTGTGTAAAGCTGGCATCATGTCTAATGTAAAAGAAACACACACAAAAATAAAGATTAAATGTATTCATTAAGATTTTTTTAAGCATATCAATTCTAAACTTGGAGATAATACAAATATTTTAGACTTCATAAGATCAAAAAGTAATAGGCATACTGTGATACTATATTGAATTTATTGAATTATTGTAATTTCCTTTTTGTTAGGTATGACTGCGGCTTGCAATTTTTAAAATTAAGGTGTTGAAGCTTAGTCTAGTATTTTTATTATCCAATCAAAGTTGGGTCATCTAGTGGCGTAAAAACCTAGTCTACAATTTAGTATCAAAATATAAAACTCCATGGAACCCAGTCGCATATATATTTCTCAATGAAGGGTGTCTATTTAAAGCACAAAATAAAGGATCTGACCTTTCACCATAGTCTTGGGCAGAATATTTATTTGATAGCTGAATAGTTGAATGTTATTTCCCTTTTTAAATTACGACAATTAACCAATTACTGATTTTTTTTTCAAATTCAAAGTGCTGTCTTAATGCATGCTACCGAATTACCTTCCGTTATGTTGGACTTGGGTGTTGATGAAACTTTTTCTAATGAATTAATATTACAAATGAATACAATTATTTAAGAATTAGATAATTCTAATAAGGTAAGTTATTTCATCTCTAGCAATTAACTCTTTACCTATTATTATTAATTTTTACCAACAATAAAGTATTTAAAAATGTCAGAACCCTATCGATGTCTCAGTCATTATAAAATAAAGTCTGGGATGTAGGGAATAATTAATTAAATAATTGCAGGGACCGAAGGTATGCAGATGCATAGCAGGAAAGTAGGTTGGGACTTTAAGGCAGACCTGCCAAGTTGAAAACTTCAAAATTAGTAGTGACCCACCTCAAAATTCGTATTTTGACCCCCAAATTCGTATTCCTTAGATAGACCCCCAAATTAGTAGTCAATTAGTAGTAATATTTTAAGCATTTTTACACGACGTTTTACACTGTGTATTTATTTCACTCATGAGTCATACTCATATCCATTTCAAAGAAGCCTAAGAAGCTTCATAAAGTATACACTATTTAATATAACATAGAATAGGCTCATAGGGGCCTACTATTTTAATTCAATTGTAAATTAAATGAGTTACTAGAACTTTAGAATTAGACTCAATTTTAATTAATTTGGAACGAGAATTTGAAGGAAACCTTTAGCCAGGCTTGGGCGCTTGGCTTTATCCACCTAGCCTAGCCTTAGTTATAGTCATTAGCATGATTAGCGCATTAGGCTTCATTAGCCCTACTCTCTTGCCTGGCTCATGGAGCGAAAGATAATGCTATTAAATTTATTCATTTGTTGATAGAAACGATACTGTATCCCAGAATAATCCCAGTTTTAACACATGTGAACTTTTTTTTATATAGATCAGTGAGGGACACAAATATTTATTAAATGCAACTTCCGGCCGGAAATAGTAATTTTAACTCTGAGAGCGTCGGCATGTGTCCCATTCGCATTTTTATATATACGGAATTTGTATTTTTCTTAGAAAATCAGAAAAAAATCGTAGTTTTTTGCTTTTTAGCGAAAATCGGAGAAAATTCGTAGTTTTTTTGCCCATTTCGTAATTTCGTAGTCGGACCTTGTTTTTTGTATAAACTACGAAAAATTCTTAGTACTTGGCAGGTCTGTTTAGGGTTAAGACAGACTTTCATTTTTGTGTGTAATAAATGTAGGTAACACTGTTAAAACTAGACTCACCAGTAAAATAATCAATGCCATTCTTCTGAAACATCTGGTATATCATGCTAAACACTTCCCACATATGATGAGAAATTTGGGAACTTGTCAGACTATATATCAGGGAAAATACTTCTTCATAAAAGTCTGCAAAAAAGATGAAAATATATGTATGACATTTTATTTCCACTAAATATGAATGACTTAAATTTAGTTTTATAGCCTCTCATTAAAAAGTTTTTAACAAGAAAAAAAATATGTGGGGTGGGGGCAAATGTGGCAATTACATTTAGAAGAATAAAAACTAATTCTTGTTCAAGTTAAACTAATGCATGATTACTTACCCATAATGCTGGTTTGGAGGATAATGCCTATTACATTCAGAACAATTCCTTCCAGTTGGATAATTATCTTGAAAAATTAAATTTTACAATAATTTTATCATTTTAACAGCAACATTGGAAAACAAAAATTCTTACAATTCAAATAATGCTCCTTGCTTTTTTATAAATATTATAGTTGTTTTTTTTTTACATTTTACATGATTTTAAAAAAAAATTAATTTGGGTATAAGTAGCAGTTATTCAACGATTCATAAATCACAAATAAAAAACAAAACACAAAAATTGCTGTTTCTAGCTAGGTCTATCAAGGCAATTTAGCCTATCTATAAAATAAGGGGTAGTTGAGGATTTGCTTTTTTTTCTATACATTTTAGGCCTGCTACTGTAGCAGAGTATAGCCATAGCATAATGAAATAGATGCACCATGACAAAGAAAATAAAATGTTTGTACACAGACTTTTCAAGAAAAATATTCCAATTTCGCAGTCTAAAAAAAGACCTCCTGAAATTTCAGAAAGTTGCAGGAACCTTAATAACAAACTTTTACCTAACAAATTTAAGAAAAATTTTAGTTTTCAAGGTTTGGTAATCTTTAAAATAAAAATATTTTTTTTTAAATCTTACAATTGAACATTTATATATATTTAAATAAAAAATGTATTGTAAAATCTATATATAAAGTCCATGTTTGTAATCCGATCCCCATTGGTCAATAATTTGAAAACACGTCAAAGGTTAAAGTGCTGGAACAAGATGTCCGAATTGGCATGATTTAATTAATGGCTTGCCAGAAAATAGTATATTAAGCCAAACTGAATTGAATGCATTTAATTTTCACAGTTATTAAAAGAAAACTTTTAAAAAACTTATGCCATAAATGTTACTTTTTTTTTTTAAACTGTAAGGATTTTAGGACTTAAACTTTCCTATAAGATTTTCAGTAAATAAAATCTAATAATTATATTTTAAAAATTATTACTTATAGCGTAAATCTTTTTGTTCATTGTAGTTTATGAAATGTTTATCTGTAGCTTATACAGGCCTATTTAATTTTTCTCCGGGACAACGCAGGGACTTTATAGCTTGTTATAAATAATTGGGCTAATGAGGATCTTGGTCTTACAAAATTGAAATCAATGCAACAGCATAGTCTAAATTATGCTACTATTCCTAGAGAGATAATGGAAACATCCTTACATCCTTTTGATCTTCCATTACATTAAGAATTGTCTCCATTGTGTTGATAATGCCAAGAGCAGTTATGGCTTTTTCCTCTGAACCATCACTATCAGATTCTATGACTTGGGAAAACGTTTGAGCCTTGTAGAATAAGATGAGTAATAATATGTGAAAAAACATTAGAGGTTTTCAGCTTAATAAATGTATTATATAAATGTACAGCTCCTCAGCTCTCATAATCATCTGTCATTGGCTTGAGTGCATCAACAACCAAAAATAAAAAAATTAATAAAAAAAACATGATAGTAAAAATATAGAATAAATAGTTAATAGATAAAAAATAAATAGTTGTGAGCACCCCTCTATAGCCTCATTGTTTGTTTTACATCATTGGAGCAAATATAACATTGTAAGATTATATTTTAACTTTATAATTCAACTTACTAGATGGGACATCATCTCTACAGCAATAGGGATAACATCTTCTACATAAGTACACACTAATTTCTGCATAACACCAGTCAGATCATCATTTTCAGTTTCACGTATGATTTGAAGCAGCTCTACATCGTACAAAAACAGGATCTTTACTTATTTTACATTTACTGCAATTTTTAACAGCTAATTTTAAATTAAATTGCTCTAATAATACTGTTATGCACTTCTTTTGGCTCAATAGCGCTGGACAATAATCAACATAAATATATAAAAAATATGTTATGGTAAAAAATGAATTTTAAAAATTCATACCGAGAATAACAGGCTTCACAAAGGGCTGAACATAGTTTTTAGCTGAAAGAAAATAAAACAATTTTCACCAATGGCAGCATAATGTACAAAAGAGTAAAAAAATATTTCATTGCTAACAGGGTTATTCTTTTTTTGAAATTGTACCTTTCTCTTGTTCTGTTATAAGCATCTGAAGTGCAATGGCAGCTTCCACTCTTACTGGTAGATCTTTATCTGTACATAATGCAGTCTTTACCAGTTCTACTGCAGCCACAAGATTTTGGTCATTACGAAACTTCATCTCTGAGAAGTATCTCACCACCCAACAAGCCTGAAAAGGCAGAAAAGATAGAGAACAGACTTTATCAGTTCTTTGAGCTATTTACAGATAGTTTAATTTTTTATAACTAATATATGATAAGTTTAAATACAATGATATGAGTGCAATGCTTTGGGTGCAATCACAGATCTTCCAAATAGCCATGCAAGCAAGAGTTGCAATGCCAAAAAAGCCTACAAGTTTTGTCCTAAAATCATACAAATTCGTGTGATAGCAATTATGTGTATATTGTTACGAAACGTAAATTCCCTACATTGTAATGTTAATAAACCAACTAAATCATTTAAGCGAATTGCGTTTAAACGATATAAAATATTTCTCAGCTCAAAGTTTCCCCCGGGTTTTTCCTAACTTAATTAGAGCATTATTGTTTTTTATTAACCTCGATAAAAACATGAACTGTTCATGCAAACACAGCGTGTCAAGGTCGTCCGGTCTCTCCTTATTTTGTTAGAGCATTATTGCTTGTTCTTAATAAAAAGTATCTGATCACGCAGTCAACATGCAGGCTTGATTAAAATATTCGTGTCACTAGGCTGTCTGGTTTTTCCAACGATTGACCCGTAATATATTTCTACGCGATTCGACACTTTTAGTCAGTTCTTGGCTTGCATTCGATCTAGTAACATCAAATATTCTCCGCTCTGAGTATCGTTTCTATTTGATTTGCATTATGGAAAATTTATTATTCTACTATTAACTACAATGCTATATGTTCATTGAGGATATTCATTACTAATTGGAATATGTGTATTTCTTGATTGTGTATATAATATTATTTGGATTCCTACTGGATTGATGTTGTAAATTAAACCAAATTTATCGTTGCTTTCTACACAACTTGGTTAACGTCAATATTTCAAAGTTATATACATGTGTGTATGTGTAATATTTATACAACTATTTTAATAATCTACACTACCACTCAACATCGAGGTTCTTGCCGTATAATATGAGCCACACAAATAATTATACATGAAGTAAATCAACTGAAAACTCTAAAACTACGCTATGTGAATTGCCAGGGGATACTAAGAACCACGGAATACTCTAGACAACTACAAATAAACTTCAGAATGATATAATAAGATCTTCACTAATACAAGGATACTCACACTAATAATAACAATACTATAACTATTATTTTCATAAATTGAATGGGGGCTCTAGCCGTAATAACATTATAAATCATAATTATACTTGTGTGATCTAAATAGAAGGTCTCATCCATAATTTATTATGGTGAATAAATTGCCTTGTAATAATATATATTGTGATGGTTGTCTAAATATCATAAGGTAAAGGAGCACAGTTGCAAAGAACTTCAAAACTGCTGAAATATAGTCACAAACTCTGGTTATAAAACAGGAACATTTAATACAGAGTAGTTTAAACTATCGTGGGCAAAACTCATTTACAATAGCTGCTCTAGTTCTAGCAATAAACTGATACTAAAACTAAAAGGGGAACAGAATAACAAAGTAGGGTCATTACATACCAACAAGAAGAGAAATTCAAGAGCTACATAAAACTGCAAGCTAAATCAATACAATCTGGCTGATTTATTTTACTTACTGACTAAAATTACTTACAACTTTCAAAATTAAAGGATTTATTCTAATTTTTAAAAACCTTTTGTTATACTTGCTTTCTGGTGTAATATAATCAAGAAAGTCCTATAACAAATATGAGATTATGCCAATTTCAATGATGTATTGCACCATGAGGTAAGTAAAGAATACTCTATAAAATTGTAGCCATGAAGTGTCCAATTTTTAAAACTATGGGTAAATAATAATTTTTATAACATGAAATGAAATTTAAAAAAGACAACAAAAAATATATACCCTAGCTCTAAGAAAGCCATGCTCACTGTTAAAAGCTGGATATACATGAGTGGTCAGCATCTGTTCTGCTTGATCTTTATAAATTTTCCTCTAAAAAAAAATAAAGTACAAAATTAACAATTTAAAACAACAATTTATTCAGAAAGAATAATTTATTGTTTATTTTAAAATTCCCAAACCAAATTAGCAGGTCTGGTAGTGTATAGAGGTGATTTAGATAAAAATAAAAGCTTGTGGAAGTACCCGTAGAATGTAAAACATTTTGAAAACATGACAAGCGTTTAAAAATGTAAAATAAATATTTTTACAGTTATTTTGTCCATTTTAGCAAAAGTCACACACCCTACTCTTGCTCACATCTTGTCCAGTTTTACTCAAGTTTGCCAAACTTGAAAAATCAAATTACTTATCTTAAACCTTCCAAACCAGTATTAATTCTAAATACAATAAAAAAAACTAACTATCATTCTACCTTTAGTAATACTTCAGCAACTGCTCCAACCATGTGAAGAGCTCCATCCTTCTGTCTTGCGGTGGAAGTAGGACTGGTCAAAATGGACATACAGAATCCCATTGCCTTATTTAAAACCTCTTTCCGCTTAGCAGTTGCCGAATGAAATACTGTCTGAGCAGCCATCACTGGTGACAGGAAGTCCTCAAACACATCTTGAAAAAATATGCATTGACATTAACAAACGAGACTCTTGTGAGTAGTTTTGAAAAAACACTATCTTTTGTAATTTAGCAGCTAAATAATGAATTACATCCTTTCATTCCTTTGATGACTTTTATGTATATGTAATTATACTTACCATATTTGACTCGAATATACTCATGTGGATCTGATGTCCACAGATCTTCATCCTCATCACTGTGACACATCAAAGGAAAGATCACATCTTGGATCATCGTCTGAAATTGATTTGTCTTTTGCAGTTTTACCATTAAAAGAATGCCCTAATGTTATTTGACCATAAACTGATGCATTTACATACCTGAATGTGTGGCTTAATAAACTTCCAGGAGAAAGCATGGCTGATTCTGACAATATTACAAAAGATGAAAACCATTATACAGACTTACACATGGAAGAAACATAACAGTATATGCTAAAATAAATATTATACTGAAGCTAACAAGAACATTTATAAATAACAATAGATTGGCGCAGCCAAAAGTTCCAGGTGACCCTTCTATACTGACCATTTATGCCTATCTCTGGTTTGAGTTCTTGTATTTAAATTTGATAAAGTAAATGTTGTTTAAATGATGCTTAGTTATTGGTTTTGAATAGAAGGATTTGGGTCCGAGGAGATGAATTCAAAATTACAAGACAAACTATCAGAACCAATCTACGTACGCTCAGCTATTTATTTTATTTTCCCTTTTATTTATTACTTTTTTTTCATCTCTGCTGGTTTGAATTCAACTTTTTATTTTTACTATGAAGAATTTGATTCAGTTGCTGTGATAGTTTTTTCACAGTAAAATTTTAAATATTTTTTGTCTGATTTTTTAAAATATTCTGAGTTATGCGACTTGACTCAAGCCGAGGGTCTGGAAACTGGGGGGAAAGGATTAAGTAAAATGACTATAGAGACTTAACACTATTAGAATTGTAGTATAGTCCTACCCTTGATTGATGTAGTTTAAAGTTTGTTGTAATACACGTGGTGCAACAAACATCTTTTGCCTGTAACCCTCAAGCAGTTTCAAAAGCACATTAAGAACTCCGCCTGCAAATATAAAAATATTTCATTGACATATGCAACATTAAGAATTTGAACTTAATTTATATAATATATTATATAAACCTTATAGCTAAAGTTAGGGTACTACTCACAAGAAAATGTTTTCAGGTACCACTCTGAGAATTCAGTGTACTCTTTGATGACATTTCCTGGGCTTCCATATCTAAATATGTTGCAGAGAAAAACTTTTGTTTAGATTTATAGCACTATATCATTCAATATGGCAATAGGTATGTATAACTATTAACAAAGTGTATACAAAACAAAATTATTTTTTAAAAATATAATCCATAAGTAATACTCACCGTTCAAACAACCTCGCAAGAACTCTGACTGCCCATTTTTTAAGTTTCCAACATGCTAATTCTGGCCTATCTTCTTCATCAATTTGATTTGCTTCCTATAATGAAATGCAGACTCACTAAATAAACCCCTCAAATTAAAAAAAAAGCCGTAATAAAGAATCAATATTATTAGATGTTTTTTTTTAAATCCGTAAGCTTAGTTGTAAGAGTAAATGTTCAACGCTGATAGACCACAAAAGCAATTACTGTAAAATCTCAAGTATAAGCCACAGCGGTAGGTGAAATGTACATAGAATTGAAGTTCATGTATACAAGCCACTCAAAATCTATTTGGGTCACATGTAAAATTTCTTGATCCATTTTTTCCACTGTTGATGTTTTTGAATTATTATTTATTTGTTGTATGGAAGATCAAATATCAGCTATATAATATATCTAGCAAAACCAACGAATTTGCAATTGACTTTTAAAAGTAACCTCAGAAGGCATTTTGTATTATGAGAGATAATATAGACTAATTAAATAATAAGTTGGGTTAAAATTATTTATCACAAGGCTTCTTAAATTTCAAATAATAATCAGAATTTGTTTTAGTTATTTGGGTTTTGTAAATATGTAAAATGCAAAAAAAACTAACAAAATATATGCAAAATCTAAAAAATGTAAACTTACAGGTGGAATATCTTTGTCAACAATCATCCGTATTGCTTCCATCCAGCTAGTAAATATGTCTCTAGTCAGTACTGAGAGTGGTAGATAATTCTGAGAAAAAAAAAATTCAGAAAAATCATTTTTTTTTTGTAATGAGACTATCTTAAAAAAAATATTTTAATACAAAATTTAAAAATAATATCCCCGATAATAAACAATTACCTGGGTGTAAGCATAGAAAATTTTGAGAATCTGTTTTTGTAAAAGACAAGAGGCTTCTGAGCTATCTGTGGCTAACTGTATCAATCGTTGGTATAACATAGGCAGCATGATCGTCATTGTGTCATCCATGGTCTGACGTTCTTCACATCTCTTATACCTGACAAAAAAAACATTTTAAACAATTCAATTTTAAAACCATATTTCGTGAAAAAAAAAAGTGAAAATTTTTAAGTGACGAAAAAGTGAATTTTGGGAAGTAAAAAATGCCAAATATTTTTAACATTAAATACATTTCAAAAACAACCCCTAAAAATAATTTCTTTATATAAATTAGTTGCATTTATGTTTCTGACATTCACCCCAAAACAAATTACCTCATTTTTGTCACCCCCCCCCCCCTGTATGAGGCAGCAAGACTGATTTTTTTGGGGCTATAAGGTGGGATTGAATGTTTAAGAGATTGTGTTATTTATAACAAATTTATGTGCCAGGTTTTAGCTTGAGGAATGGGAAGTGGGGATCAAGTAGCCACCCAAAGATACCAGAAAATACATACCTAGATGGAATGAATATTAAGGATTTTAAAAGATTAATAACTTCAAAATACTAAATAAATTTGAACTTACTCAAACACTTTGACAAATTGATACACAGAAAGCAATGCACCCATCCAAGTAGCATGATTGTCAGTGTTAATGTAAAAAGCCATCTTCTCAGCCACATTCGGCCACCGTTGAGGAAAATCATTTTTTATTAAATGACTTAAACATACACAAAGCTGTACCCTAGGAATACAATAAAACAGTGTAAGTTAAGAATAGGATTGCAGCAACAAAATTCTTTATTACAGACTTCCATGAGAAAAACACACTTTAGTATGGCAGACAAATGACCCGATTAAAGAAGAACACCCAGGGTGTAATTGAAAAAAGGCAGGGCCTGACTGAGCCACATATAATATTTATTTATAAAACACACAAAAATTAAGCTTTCCTTATTTATATCTACTGTTTTAAAGTTAAAGTTTTAAAGAATTACCAAAATTAATTTTAAAGGTGTATCATAGGTTTTCAATTTTTTTTTTGCCTCACCGCCACCCTTTAACTTTTTTTTACCCTCCCCCCAAAAGTCAACTTTTGTTGCAGCAATTTTCCATGTGCTGACAAGAAAAGCAAGAAAGGGTATTTTTTTTTAAATAATAAAACAACAAAATGACTACACACGAGATTTTTTTTTAATATTACGGCAAAACTTGTCAAGTGCCTGATGTGATTCTAGTAATTTGCCATACATCTTTTAGTTTTGGTTATCAAAACCCTTTGGTCTTCATGCTCCATTACTTACTTATATCTCTTGAAAAAAGACTGGTAACAGTACTAATCCACATTCAAATAAAGTGGTTTTTAATACATTCTCAATGCCAAGCTGTCTAAACAATCTATAATTGAATTCCTTACTTCTGATTTGTTAACTGCAGTAATCACAAATTGTATTGAGTAATGCAGATAATAACTCACATTTTCAGCAACTAGATTTAAATGTTATCAGAAATCTCACAATGGACATCCTGTACAACTGGCACAGACTTCTTTAAAAACTACATTAATCCACAATAGTACCATAACATTGCTTATGGAGGAATTTTTTTCCTAACAAGTCTTCAAGTACAAGTAATATAGATTTGTTTTAAGTTTCATTGATTTATTTTGAGTAAAATTGCCCATTGTTCCCTTTTTTTTAAAAATAATTTAAGCTAAAAGTAAGTCTGGTTGTACGGATTCCTATAGTTGTAATGAAAATTAATTGTTTTCGGTAATCACACAATGTACTCTAAATGGACAGTGCTATATTTCTTATTAAATTTCAACGTATATTTATAGTTATACGTAGGCCTAGGTTCCAATGTACTATGATGGGTAAAAAATGTCCAGTTGCAACCTTATAACCTTTTTTTTTTACAATTGTAGGCAGGTCTGACTAGTGTCAAAATTACCTGACAGGCTCAGGAGCATGTATGATTGCTTCAATTATATTATCTCTGATGGGCTGTCTGTCTTGTTCATGAATGTTAAATGGAATAGGATCAGTCACACATTCTGGCTCACGCTCCATCCAATATTGAGTCAACATATTTTTCAAATAAATGACACCTGAAAATATTGACAAACAATGCAATGATTAGCTTTCAGATAGGGATGTTAAACAGCAATAATCAATAAAATAACAGTTTTGTTGGAATTCACTGTTTAATTGAGTCTGAAAAATGTTTTTTTTAAATATCCAAGCTGGATTCGCATATATAAAAAATCTATTGAACTATTAGGGTACGAGGGCCTGTAGCAGAGTTCTTACTTTATTCAAATGCACACAATAACAATTTGTATTTTATAAATATGTAAGCTAAGTGATTAGCAAACTCTTTCCATTTAGCATCTAGGTCTTAGATTTATAAGAAAAAAATATCCCCTACATTAATTAAGTTGAATATCATAAAAGAAAAATGGAAACTGTTTACTGTCCCTAAAAATTAATATATTTAACCGTTTGGCCCTTGGAGTTGCCGCATGTCGCCTCTACTGATAGACCCTTGGAGGCGTTGCGCGTCGCCGATTACGGGTTGTTTCGCATTTGATCCCGACGCGAGTTTTTAAATGCTTTTTAAAAGCCTTTTTTTTACTCTGACCAAAGAGTGCAATAGTGATGCTATTTTTAGACGTTTGTTTGGTAGTTTTAGCCCGATCGATCGAATATCAGTGAATTTTTGAAAATAACACATTTTTAGCGCTAATTCTACTAAAATTGATGGTATTTTGTAAGTATTTAGAAGCATTAGGCTAGGCTGATGAAGAAAAGGCTTTATTATTTAAATAATGCCAAGTTATTTTAAGCATCGTAGAAGTTGAATAGGCTTTGAATAGTAGGATTTGAGTCCAATAAGATGATATCCTAGTTCCATGACAAAATATCGGAACCGATCGGCGTAGGCTGAGCTATTTATTTTATTTTCCTTTTTATTTAATTCTTTATTTCAATCTCTTCTGGTTTGAATTAAACTTTATATCTTTATATATTTACTATGAAGAATTTAAAGCAGTTGCTTTGATAGTTTTTTTACATTAAATTTTTTATAAATCTTTTTTGTCCGATTTTTTGTCAATATACAGAGTTATGCAACTTGACTCAAGGTTTGGAGGGTAGAAAACTGTCCACTAATTAACTCATTTGCTACTAACCTACTTTCCAAAGTCACCCCTCAAAATACTAGCCAAAGGGAGGGAACTCCTCATTAAATTTAGTAAATTATTTTAAAATATTTTTTTAATGACTAAATATTCCCCGAAGTTGATAACAATTACACCATAAAATAGATAAATCCCTTAACTTTCTGGAAATATATACTTTTATACATAAAAAATGTCGAATTATCTGTAGAATAATTCACCACGCGTTGAGACCCTAGGATTTGGCTAAATATTTGCACTAGGCCTAGCCATGAAGTCCGATAAAGTATAATATCGAGTTGTAATGAAAATTCATCTAAGTCTATATCTGAAGCCTCCTTAATATCAGAACTGTTGTTAAGTGTTATAATTGGAGGTATAGAGCTATTGATTAATAAACTAAAAAATTAACCATTTCGCCACTACAGTGGCCTCTACTGGCTGACAACTATAGTCGCAGCGCGTCGCCGATTTTGGGTTGTTTCGTTGCCGACAGTACTGCTAGTTTTTAATTGCTAAAATAAATTCTTTTTAAACTCTGACCTAGAAGAACGATAGCGACGCTATTTTTACACGTTTGTTTGGTATTTTTAGCTCGATCGATAGGATCTGAGTGAATTTTTGAAAATAATGCATTCAGACATGCCTGCCACTAAGGACTAAAAAGAGGAACAATCTTGATGAAAAAGAGGATTTTTCAACAAAAAAGCAGAACACCCTTTATGTAACAATCTTTTATAACAAAAAAAAAAAGAGGAACATACCCATCTATTTACTATTTCACTATTTAAAATGTAGGTAGGCCTACGTTTTACAGACAGTTTGCAATCGATCTAGATCTAAGACCTAAGAGCTTAGTACAAAGAACATTAGGCCTAAATCCACGTTTTTCTTTGCTGAATAAACTCCTCTGAATATTCCTTCCTATAAAACAGTCTGTTTTTTTACAGTTTGAACAAATCAGATTTAAACTTTCTGAGCCAGGACATTTAGACATTTTCAAAATCTTAGCAATACAGTAAAGGAAAATAAGATTCATTGCCAAACACGTGTAATACAGCAAAAAAAAAAACGTTAGAAAAGACTTGAATATGTCTTTTAAAAAACCCAGAAAAACTAAGTAATAATAATTATATCATTGTGACCTTATTTATCCCTTTGATTTATCAACCTAGACACGGACTATATTTCAATACATGAAAAACCCAAACTTTCCAATTTGGCGTAACAAAACTAGTAAAAAGCGGAACGGCGTAACAAAGTGTGTTTTTTAATAAAAAAGCGGAACAGTAGGCATGTCTGTGCATTTTTAACGCTAGTTCTACCAAAATTGAAGGTATTTTGGCAATATTTAGAGAAGCATTAGGCTAGGCTTGTGAGGAAAAGGCTGTATTATTTTGATAATGCTAATATAATAGTGATATTGAAAGCATTGTAGAAGTTGAATAGGCTTTAAATAGGATTATTTGAGTCCGATACGAAAAATTCAAAATTTCTTGACAAACTATCGGAACCTATTGATGTATACTCAGTGATTTTTATTATTTTCCTTTTTATTTATTAGTTTATTGTCATCTCTTCTGGTTTGAATTAAACTTTATATTTTTATATTTTAACTGTGAAGATTTTAATTCAGTTGCTTGGATAGTTCTTTTACAGTGAATTTTTAAATAATATTTTTTATCCGATTTTTTTTTCAACAAACGGAGTTATGCAACTTGGCTTAGGGATAGGGGAGTTATAGGCTGGAAAATGCTTAGGGCTGAAATGGTTAAAGGTGAAGGCTATAAAAAAATATTACAAGACGAAAGGCCGGTGAAAACTACCCGTACTTTGAAAGCGCATTGCAAAAAAAAACTTATCATAATTAATTTAATTATTCATAATAAAAACATCCGTTTTTCTTAACGAAACAAACTATATTCCTACTTTTTAAAAGCCGTGCTTGCAGTAAAAAAAAAAAACAGAACGCACGACGAAAAAAATCAATAGACGACGATAGGATAGTCACACGCGTGGCGCCGCTTTTCGGCGCATTAGTACGGAGGGGGTATGCCGCATTCAGTCGCGGTAGTAGCAAATGAGTTAAGGGGCAAAAGGTTAAACAACACTGACATTTTTGTTTTTCAATGACATGTCATATAAATTAACCATATTAAAATTGTAGATAATAGGCCCTATTTATTTCTTGGAAGGCTGATTTTCTATATTTTATTCAGCCCTAACTTTAAATTCTGAATTTCAAGGCACATTATTAACATGAACATTACAGTCTAATTACAGGCCTAAAATATGAGAGTTTAAACTGTGTTTTCATCCATACAAAACTGAATGTTTTAAATAAATTTGTAAAATGCAAAAGCTCTAAATAACACAAATAAAAAAAAACAATGCAATGCATCTAAGCCTTTGAAGAGTAAAATATAGACCCCCAACTCTATGTTTTTAATTTGACAAGACTTGAGAAAGTTTTTCTTTTTATCTGACTATTTAGTTTCTAGAATCTAGATTAGTAAGGTTGAGCCTATAACAGTTTGATTAATCAGTCCCCAATTAAACTGAGCATTACAGAATTCAAGCAACTTTACTTTCAATACAGAGATATTATTATCATAACTACCTGCTTGTCTAACAGGCATGTCTACTTGATCAGTCATCACAACTTGTAGAAGTGTTGGAGCAAAGCCAATTATTTTGTGAACCTTGGGAATAAAAAAAAAGGTATTGTATTAGCAAAATATGCATTGACATTAACAAAAGAGACTTTTACGAGTAATTCTGAAAAAAAACTATCCCTTGTTAGCCTTGCTTGTTGTAAATTAGCAACTAAGCAATACCAATAGCTCACTGCTCAAGGCGGGTTTAACAAAATGGCCACCAAATGGTCAACTTTTTTTGAATATTTGAAGGAAAAAAAATGTATGTACAAAATGTTGTTTTCTTTACTTGTTTGTCTTTAGGCCTATCTATATATATAAAAAGACAGTGTTAAGCCCCGCGAGGATCCCCATTGGTCAATTTGAAAACACGTGTGTCACTGACCTATCTAGGCCTAGCCCATATACCGTCTAATAATTTTTCACATCGGACATGTGGCAGGTTTCACAATAAGAATTTCAGGAGTTCCCATTTTTTACGTTTTTTTGAAAAAAATAATGTTAAGCTATAGTATAGTATTATATGTCATTTTAAAGCCTAAAAGCCCAGAAATCCAAATATGACACTTATAAAGTCAGCTGATATTTCAATATTTTATAATTAATCATTTAAAAATCGGGAAATTCCCTCTATCAAAAAGTTCCTGGGGCTACAAAATGAGTTGGACTAAACATCATCAAACTAGCATTAAAACACACAATATTGTTGAAATTTATACTTTTATGACAAATAAACTCACAAAACGTAAATATATCAGTGTTTGTGTTGTGTTTTATTATTATTTTTACAATAAAACGTGATTTCGCACTCGGGCATCATAAAGTCTAGAACTACCGAAGTCGCCGCCATTTTGAAAAAAACGTGGCTTTATTGGACGTAAACAAAGCGGGTGTGTTAAAAGCGAAAAAAAAGGATTTTTAACGTTTAAACCACAATAGTTTGCGTAAATTTAGTTTAAAACTATAAATAATAGTTTTTTGTTGCCGTAGATAGTACACAAATAGTCGGAAATCGGAAAATAAATGTGTAAATTGTGTTTTAGAAAATACTTTTTCGACAACGATCGAACGTTCCAAAAAGCGAACGTTTTGCACAGATAGAGTTAAAAAATAAAAAAAAGTAAAAATTCTCTTTTTTGCGAACTCAAAAAGTGAATCAAATGTAATTTTTAAGCTATCCGATCGGATTTACATTCTATAATTCGCACGTGTGCATTTAAATTGACCGTAATCTCGAATCTTGTTTTGACAGCGAACGTTATCTTTGCTAGTCCGAAGCCTTTTTTGTACCAAACGATTTTCATTTATTTACTAATAAAATGAATTCTTTGGCTAAATATTTAAAACAAACTTTGTTTTTATAAAAAGAATTAAATTTCTGGTTAAAATTAAAAGAGTTTTACGAAATTACATAGATAAATCTTATTTTAGATCTAGTTTTAGACTTAGTCTCGGCGGCGGAAAAAATTCACCGATAGGCCGTAAAAATTAGGGCTTTTTAAAACACGTTTTTTTCAAAAGATAAAAAAATTTTTGTGCTTCTAATGGTGGCCTAGGGACAATTAACATGTTTATGAATGTTAAACATTAAAAAAAAACGTTATATTTCGGCTTTATTTATTCCTGGTAAGTGATTTTCAAATGAATACAAAAAATCGGGAAATGGGATCGGTGGATTATGTAACGTTTGAGGGTGTTTAAATTAATATAAACAACACAAAAATATAATTAAAACATACAATACTGATGCAGCTGATACTTTATGGACATATAAACACATACAAGTAAAAAAAACAGCATTTTGTATCAACAATTTTTATTTTTTAAATAAACAATAAATCTCCATCATTTGGTGGCCATTTTGTGAAACCTGCCATGTGTCTTCGATAGCTCAGTGGTAAACGTAGTGGACTGCTAGGGTTCAATTCTCCAGTTAGACTATACTTTTTTTTTCGACAATTAATTTTTCAAACTTTTAAAAACAAAAGACATTGTAAATCTATAGGCAATATAGATTTTGTTAAATAAAAATATTTGACTATTTTTTTTACCCTATTACAATATTTATTTACTTTCCTAAAAGTATTCAGTAAGTGTAGTTTATAAATTTGTTATCTGCACCCCAGACAGTCTTTTGTACAGTCTTTTTTTTTTCACCCGGGCAACGCCGGGCAATGTAGCTTGTATGTAACAAAAGTATCAGCAAAATCAATATTGTGAGTTTTTATTTTATTTTAGTGTTGTTTATTATATTTTTTATGCAGTGTAACGTAACAAAGCATGCAGATCCCATTTCCCCTTTTTTTGTACCTACTTGAAAAGCTTTAAGTATTATTAAAAAGCAAAATTAATGCGATTTCTTGATGTTTTTCATTCATGCATATGTTATAATATGCTATACTTGCAATGAAAGTCGTTACATATATATTTATTTTTTTTTAAACAATTTTTCAAATCTCTTAGTTTTACACCGCGTCTGGAATTTTTTCGTTATTACCTAGGCTAGGCATAAAACTAGAACTAAAAATAGATAAGTCATTGTAGATTTCTAAAACTCTCCAAATTTAATCCAAATATATATTTATTCATAAAAACGGCATTATTTTTAAATATTCAGCCACAAATTTTATTTTATTTGCTAAAAACCATCGGGTCTACATAACAAAAACTTGCTCTGTCAAGAGAACCTTACGTTACACCGAAAAAGTTGAATTGATTTTTCATTAATTTTAAAATGCGCTAGAGTGAATTTTAAAATATAAATCCAATCGGATAGCCGTTTTGTTCTATTTTACGTGGTTTTTTTACTTAAATAATGCATTTTTTTATATAATATCATTATTTTACCCGTGTCTTACTGCTATGTTTCCATTAGGGTTTCGTTACACAGCCGAGGACCACATGCTCGGCCGTTATCAATAATTTACAGTAAAACGCTATTTACGCATTTCTTCTTTTATTTCTAAGTTCTTCTATACGATTTTCATTAGCATCGCAATATTATTAAATGTTTTAAAACTAAATTTACGCGAACAGTAATTGTTTAAACATAAAAATAATATCTCTCCATGCTTTTCGCTAAAAACACGTTTTAAGTACAAAATGGCCGCCATGTTGTTTATTTTTCCGGTACCACATATCCTAGGCCTAATGACCTAAAGCCTAAGGATGCAAAATTATTAGTTTATTTGTGAAATTAATAACAAAACACAACACAAATGATGATATTTCAAGTATTATAAATTTTTTTCATAAAAATATAAAAAAAACACAATATTTGTCAATATTGTACGTTTCTATAAGGCAGGTTTCACAAAATGGCCACCAAATGATGGAGATTTATTGTTTATTTAAAAAATAAAAATTGTTGATACAAAATGCTGTTTTTTTTACTTGTATGTGTTTATATGTCCATAAAGTATCAGCTGCATCAGTATTGTATGTTTTAATTATATTTTTGTGTTGTTTATATTAATTTAAACACCCTCAAACGTTACATAATTCACCGATCCCATTTCCCGATTTTTTGTATACATTTGAAAATCACTTACCAGGAATAAATAAAGCCGAAATATAACGTTTTTTTAATGTTTAACATTCATAAACATGTTAATTTTCCCTAGGCCACCATTAGAAGCACAAAAAAATGTTTATCTTTTGAAAAAAACGTGTTTTAAAAAGCCCTAATTTTTACGGCCTATCGGTGAATTTTTTCCGCCGCCGAGACTAAGTCTAAAACTAGATATAAAATAAGATTTATCTATGTAATTTCGTAAAACTCTTTTAATTTCAACCAGAAATTTAATTCTTTTCATAAAAACAAAATTTGTTTTAAATATTTAGCCGAAGAATTCATTTTATTAGTAAATAAATGAAAATCGTTTGGTACAAAAAAGGCTTCGGACTAGCAACGATAACGTTCGCTGAAAAACAAGATTCGAGATTACGGTCAATTTAAATGCACACGTGTGAATTATAGAATGTAAATCTGATCGGATAGCTTAAAAATTACATTTGATGCACTTTTTGAGTTCGCAAAAAGAGGATTTTTTTATTTTATTATTTTTTAACTCTATCGGTGAAAAACGTTCGCTTTTTGGAACGTTCGATCGATGTCGAAAAAGTATTTTCTAAAACACTATTTACGCATTTATTTTCCGATTTCGGACTATTTGTGTACTATCTACGGCAACAAAATACTATTATTTATAGTTTTAAACTAAATTTACGCAAACTATTGTGGTTTAAACGTTAAAAATCCTTTTTTTCGCTTTTAACACACACGCTTTGTTTACGTCCTATAAAGCCACGTTTTTTTCAAAATGGCGGCGACTTCGGTAGTTCTAGACTTTAAGATGCCCGAGTGCGAAATCACGTTTTATTGTAAAAATAATAATAAAACACAACACAAACACTGATATATTTACGTTTTGTGAGTTTATTTGTCATAAAAGTATAAATTTCAACAATATTATGTGTTTTAATGCTAGTTTGATGATGTTTAGTCTAACTCATTTTGTAGCCCCAGGAACTTTTTGATAGAGGGAATTTCCCGATTTTTAAATGATTAATTATAAAATATTGAAATATCAGCTGACTTTATAAGTGTCATATTTGGATTTCTGGGCTTTTAGGCTTTAAAATGACATATAATACTATACTATAGCTTAACATTATTTTTTAAAAAAAAACGTAAAAAATGGGAACTCCTGAAATTCTTATTGTGAAACCTGCCATAATATTTTGCAGCTGTTTAGTCTTGTGTATTTTTTTGAATTGGGCAAAACTGTGACCGATGAAATTTCCCGATCTTAAAATTATTAATTATAAAACATTGGAAAGTCGGCTGACTTTCTAACCTTCATATTCGGATTCCTCAGTTTCTAGGCTTTAAAATGATATATAATACAGTGACAAAGCTTAAAATAATTTTTTTTTTGTAAAAAAGGGAACTTTTGAAATCCTTATTGTGAAACCTGCCTCAACACACACAAAATTCAGTTTGAATTTTGTAGAACACTAGTTTTGGGTGGCCCGCGTCATGCACTATTACCATTAAAGTAGGCTACCTAACTTGTTACCTTGTTACTTGTAATATTGTAACTTCATTATAAAAGTTTGATGAAAGATAAAAATAAAAGGCTTAGGGCCTAACGTGCAGATTTGTTAGAATAGTGAATATTTTTCACACTGCTTGTCCCATCATATAGACTAGTCGAGATCTATTTATATTAGGCCTATTTATATTTTATTATGATTGAATTGAACTTTGCCAAACTTTAAAACAAAAGCCATGATTACCATGAAATTTGTTCAGAGTAACTAGATTTAAATCCCCAACTGTATGAGCCCTGCAAGAATTTTCCAAGTCGGACCAAGTCCTAGACTTGTCAAAGACGACAAAGAGTCGTTTTTAAATTTAAAGAAGGCAAGAACTTTCACGAAGATAAAGATCAATGGCCGCTAAGATATTTTTGATACTAAGAATGGTAAAGTAGACCTTTAAAAATATATTAAGACAATAAAATGGTACTTACATCAGTAAGCTGTTGTTCGGCTTGTTCACGCTGGTTGGGATCAAGGGTTGCCCGCAAGACGTCGACTAATTTTCCAACTTCCATCATAAATGTAGTCTTCAATTATTTAAAAGGCCAATGAAAGCTCTGTTGATATCCGTCCTCGTGTTGCGCTTCAACGGAAATGATAATTTTTTTTACAGTGTTGCCAATTCAAAATATGTTTTAATGCCAGAAATACCACAGTTTAATGCTTTAACTCTTCTTCTTAATAGTGCTAACATATAGAAGTTCGGATTCTACCCTAATGCGACACTTCGTCTATCAACACTCCGTCTACCGCGACATTTCGTCTAAAAGACATTTCGCCTACCACGATAGCTATAATAGGCTAAGTCTACAGATGAATTGTCCGGTAGACGAACTGTCGCAGTTGACGAATTGTCCGGTAGACGAACTGTCGCAGCAGACGAATTTTCCCGTAGACGAACTACGTCTACAGAAAGTAGGTATACTCGTCTAACGACACTTGGTCTAATGCGACACTTCGTCCATCGACACTTCGTCTACCGCGACATTTCGTCTACCAGACTTAAACCTCACATCACCAGAGTGATTCGAACCGAGACTAATCTCTTAGGGTTAGGAGGACAAACACACTTGTACTGTGTAATGCGTAGTACAGCTAAATCGCCCTATAGGTTCGGTGCAGACCGTTCCCATCCACTCTGCAAGACAGGACAGTCTAAAAGCACATGCTCGACCGTTTCTTCTGCTTCTCGGCAGTGTCGAAACGCGAATCGTAATTGTGCCTACATCGTCCGAAATAGGCGCCAATGGGACAGTGACCTGTTCGAAACCGGGCAATCGTTGCCTGGTCTCTCCTGTGGAGTTTCTACCACGGATCCGATCGATTTGGCCGTTTTAGTTGCTGCCACACACCTCGACCCTTGTCATGCAGACTCGTCCCAGTTCTTATTAAACCATTGTTCTTCTGACTCCCATGCACGTATTGATCTGCGGGCACTCCCGAAGGAGAACGGACCATTCGGAGTGGGTGCCAGGGACCCCTTCTTGGCCAAGGCGTCCACTATCTCATTGCCAGCTATTCCTGCATGACCTGGAATCCACTGCAAAATGACCTTCACCTCATACCAGAGGATCAGGTCGGAAACAGCAGCCAGCAGCCGGACAAGTAGGTCGGGCCAAGACCCCAGGCCTTCGATGTCCTGGAGTAGGCTACTGAAAGCGCATCACTATGAAGGTTACAACATCAGCGCGAACAGCCGGTGTTTCTTCAAACGTTTTCCCAATGCCCCTAAGGCAACTCTGATGGCTTCCATCTCTGCATCAAAGATGCAGATTTTCCCGCAAGGCAAAGTTAACCCGTTTGACTACTGCCTTCGGGTACGACACAAGAGCACCATACCGATAGCTAGGCTACGTCTACAGACACATTGTCTGAGTGATCATTACCTCCACGTAAAGAAAAACACCCCAAAATATATAAAATATCAACTAATTTCCTAACTTCTTGTAAGATGCATATTTTAAAGTGATAGAATTAGCATTGTTAATACTAAGTTGGCACATAATTTTGTCGGTTAATCTTTGTCGTAAAAGTTATTGGGTATAAATATGTCGTAAATTGCAGAGTAACTTAGTAATGATTACCAGCGCGATAAACGATAATCATTTAGACCTATAATCTCCCTAAAAGTTAAAAGAGATTTCTTATATAAGTGGTTCACCCTCACTTTTACCCCCCTTCCCACCCACTTTCATCAATAATTAGCCTAGATCTATCTCTTGTAAAAAAAAAAAGAAAAGAAAAGGAAAACAGCTGACAAATATAGATCTACATACGACTTGAGTCCCATTTTAACCCTATATTGCATGAATTTAGGTTTCAAGTTCAAAAAATTTTTCATTGTGTTTTTTGTTCTTCTAATGGATAAAGAAAAAAAATTTGTTCAGAGTGTAATCCAAAAAAAGTGATATTTAGTGTTGATTTTGGTCGTTGCATTTTTGCAACTGTGTGCAACCGAGCAACTTTTTTTACAGAAGGCATCACAATGTCAAAAATTATATAATTGCTATTTTACACAAATTTACAACCACAATGACAACAATTACATTTGAACATGATTATACAAAGATTTTGAAGTCTTTTGTGAGGTATTTTATTAAAATAAGTTATAAAAAAGGTTTATAGCTCATATTCATTTATAGGTAAATATATAAAAATTTTCATACTGACATAATGCTACTACAAAGAATTATCAACACATAGATTCTGAATAATTTTGGCATGCACAAATAAAAATAAATCAAACTAAAGGAATGAGAAAATTATAATAATACTAAATTTTTAGTTATTCAATAATTTATTTTAGAGAACTAAAAAAAAACATTAGTAAGAAAATTAGCGTATATGACATTTTGTTGTCTCGGAACACACTCTTCTGTTATTTGGCTGGTGAATGCAGGCAATTTAGTCGTCAAATCTTCATCGGATAACAACACATTCCAAAGAAGTCCTAGGCTTGACTGGGTGGTTCCTCTGGTTCAATACAATCATTATTGATCTCAACATCTGATTCTGCATCTTTATAGAAAAAAAAAACACAATGATTTATAATAGGAACTAAAACTACTAAATGTAGTTATTTATTTTAGTTTTACAGACATTCCTTCCAGATAGAAGATAATTAGATATATGTCCACTAGGCCCAAAACTCCTGCAGGGTGGTAGAAATTGGTGGGCGGCAGAGATGGAACCCGCGACGTGTCGGTTGACAATCCGGTGAACTATAAATATATATTACACAATAGAATAAAACTAACATTAATTTAAATTTACCTTCAATCACCTTTTCGGTATGGAAACTGTTCAAAACTGGTATCTTAGTCCAATGACGCATCATTATCAGACAATTCAAAGTCTTCGGTGTCCGAAGGCATTTCCCTCCAAACAATGGAATAGTATTTTCTTCCTATAAAAGACCTTGGGCTCCATAATGCAAGCCTAATTAAAAATAATAATAGCAAATAATTAGACATATATATTTACTAAAAATAATATAGATTAATATAGATTACCGGTATAGATATTTAAGTCTAGGCCTAACTAGGCCTGTCATTTATTACTAATAACTAATAATAACAATAAATAAATAAAAAGACCTATATTTAACTATTTTTACTGAATTATATTATAAAAAGAACAAAATTAAGATATATAATTGATTATTTGGACCTTATTTACTTTATATTATAATATAATAACTATAAAGAACGTTATATTTAGAAAAGGGGGTGTGGCTCTATGTCATGTAATCTCATATTTTTTTTAGCTCAGTTGCATGGAGTTGCGATTTTACAACATACAAAGTTACTGCTATAATATGAAAAGTATAAGGAAATAACACAAAAATAACTTCTTTTTGCATTGAGATATGAGTTTACTTTTACAAAAAAAATGTTTGAAGTGTAAAACTACATGTTAAATATAATAAATGATGCAAAGATTACTTACTGTATCGGACCACCATAGCAACGCTTGTAAAAATGTATAATGAGACTAAAATAACTTTTATATAAAAGAGTTCTTGTATAGGTTATGTACAAAACTGCCTCGGGAACGATACAAAACAAAATATTGCAGAAAAAACGTAAGAAAAATATAAAAGTTATGTATGTAAACCAGTGTTGTAAAAATACAACTGTATGCAATATAGGGTTAAAAGTTTTTTTTAGGTTTAAAATTACGCTATATAGTCGTTGAAGACGTTCAAGACAGCCTTAATATTTGCGCTAGTTGCGCACGAAAAATAAATAAATTAGCCAATATAGGCCTAAGCTAAAAAAAATAGAGCAAGCGGTATTTGATTCGAGTCATCAAATAGCAGTAATGTTAAAGCAAGCGGTCCATCTTATTATAGATTTTGATCATATAGGCCTATATCTAGATTGTACTTTCAAAGAAACAAAAACATTGAAGACGTAAAAAGCTGCAAAATAATTTTTTTTAAAGTTTATTAAGAAATGTGAATGATTGGCATAGACATGATAGACTTGACTATTTACTATCTGTCAAATGAATTTTTACCAAAACTTTTGAAAACAAACACACACACAAAGAGATTTAAAACTAAACTTATAAAAGGCTAACGAATATGTTGTTCGTCCCTCATTTCCGAGGATGACCACGTCTACCAGTCGCTTTGTGGCCTCTTTGGTGGCCTATCAGTCCTATGCGGGCCCTGAAGGATCTGTTGCAGGTACTGCAGACAAAAGATGCGATAGTGGGGTCTGGCAGCGCCTTGCAGGTATGCTTGGCTTTTCTTTCTGCTCTTTTCTGTTTGGCCCTGGAGATTCTGTTTTGTTCTGCCAACTGTGCCCCGGACGACACGATATTGCACCACCTGTTTCTATCAGTTGCCAGTTCCTCCCATCTATCTGGGTCTACGTCGAGTGCTTTCAAGGTTGCTTTCAAACTATCCTTGAATCTCTTTTTTTGGCCGCCGGTGCTAGCTCGCCAAATAGGAGCTTTTTTGGCAGTCTGTGGTCGGGCATTCTAACTAGATGGCCGGCCCATCGCACTTGGGATTTCATAAGCTGAGTCTGGATGCTGGACGTGCCTGCTCTGAGAAGCACTTCAGTGTCAGGGACCCCATCTTGCCAACGTATTTTTAGTAATTTGCGGAGGCAAGCGACATGGAAGTGATGTAGTTGCTTTGCATGCCTGCTGTACACTGTCCATGTTTCTCTCGCATACAGCAATGTTGGCAGTATTGTGGCGTTGTATACTTTAAGCTTAGTGTCTAGACGGAGAGCTTTCCTGTCCCAGACGTTTTCCCGAAGGCGCCCAAAGGTGATGCTTGCTTTTGCTATTCTATTGCAGACCTCGTCGTCTATATTGGCAGTGCGCGCTAGTGTGCTGCCGAGGTAGGTAAATTTGTCGACAACTTTGAGTTTCTGGCCATTAACTGTGATCCCTGGATCTGTATGCAGTTTCCCTGCTGCGGGCTGATGTAGAACCTCTGTTTTTCTTTGTGTTTATCGTAAGACCAAAGTTACCACAGGCTTTGGTGAAGCAAGCCATGAGATTCTGCATCATGGTTTCTGAATCGGCATTTAGGGCGCAGTCGTCCGCAAACAGGAGGTCACGAACCAGGGTGTCTTTCACCTTTGTAACCGCGCGCATGCGTTGTTGATTGAATAGGCCCCTGTCTGCTCTATAGCGTATATGTATGCCCTCGTTGATTGAATAGGCCCCTGTCTGCTCTATAGCGTATATGTATGCCCTCGTTGATTGAATAGGCCCCTGTCTGCTCTATAGCGTATATGTATGCCCTCGTTGATTGAATAGGCCCCTGTCTGCTCTATAGCGTATATGTATACCCTCGTTGATTGAATAGGCCCCTGTCTGCTCTATAGCGTATATGTATGCCCTCGTTGATTGAATAGGCCTCTGTCTGCTCTATAGCGTATATGTATGCCCTCGTTGATTGAATAGGCCCCTGTCTGCTCTATAGCGTATATGTATGCCCTCGTTGATTGAATAAGGCCCCTGTCTGCTCTATAGCGTATATGTATGCCCTCGTTGATTGAATAGGCCTCTGTCTGCTCTATAGCGTATATGTATGCCCTCGTTGCAATCGTGGAAGGCATCGGTTAGCATTGCTGAATATACCATACTAAAGAGGGTAGGTGCAAGAACACATCCTTGTTTTACCCCATTTGTTACAGGAAAAGCTCTTGACTCTTCACCATTTGCCATTACTTTGGCCATCATGCCATCGTGAAACTGTTTGACGATATAAATTTCATAAATTTTGGTGGGCAGCCGAACTTTCCCATTATTTGCCATAGGCCATCTCTGCTGACTGTATCGAATGCCTTAGTCAGATCGACAAAAGTTATGTATCGGCTGCTGAATTTTTCTTGACATTTCTCCTGGACCTGACGGGCGGCAAATCTTCAGTTCAACAAAGAGCGACCCAATGCCCTGAGCCGCCTGCGTGCAGGTTTGTGACTACATTGCAGCTTCCAGTGTATCCTCACCTGCTGCTTCGCCACTTGCCCATCGCCACAGGACTTTTGAAATTGCATTTGGAGACGTAACGTGCGCTTGATTTTGATTAAAGTGAGGGAGAGTTGCGCAGGTCGTCAGCCTCACTCTCTCGTCCCGTCTATCGTAATCCAACGGCAAGACAATGTCTAGACGGTTAGAGATAGCTTGGGATGCAGTGGATGGCCTACAGTGGTCTGTTGTTAGAGATAGCTTGGGATGCAGTGGATGGCCTACAGTGGTCTGTTGTTGTCTAGACAGTTAGAGATAGCTTGGGATGCAGTGGATGGCCTACAGTGATCTGTTGTGCCTCATTGTGCCCTATCTGACACTCCACGGTGTGTTGCTGTCCCTGTCTTTATTCCCGTTGGGCCTAATAATGGGCGTCTTCCGCGAGTTTTGCCAGGTCGTCTGTCCATGCGTGGAAGGCAGTTCTTACAGTTTATCACAGGACACAGGCAGTTCCTACAGTTTATCACAGGACACAGGCATGGTCATGTACACTGTGGCTGTTGATTTTTGGTCCGCCCCGGGTATTTTATTTCCCCGGTACCCTCCATATCTGGGGATGGGGGGGGGGCGTTCCCCTATCCGCCACCTGGGGAGGCGCTCGATGGGAGAACAACAGCAACTAACAGTAACTCCATACGAGTAACGAATATAAAAAGCTAAACATAGGCCTAGACTAGATATAAGCTTATATATAATCTAGGCATACATAAAAATAGAAGATTTTATAAATTTAATTAGGCAATATATTATGATTATGAAGATATTTGCCTATGTCAGTCACTGTTCAGGGTAGCTCATAGATAGATATATATTATACTCATAGAGCACACACAAGTCTAGTGTCTTGATTCAAAGAAGTACAGTTCTGTGTGCACTGTGCATGCCACCAGCCATTACATATTTCACACTGAACTCAAACCCGTAACGTAGGCCTACTTCTGCTCCTCCTCGTTTTAGCACCATTGACAGTTCCTGGCGACAATTATTATGTGTAGGCCATATCTTGCCAAGCTAAATTTAAATATCATCGTCATTCTCCGCGGCCATTCTAGTTCAATTGCTTGTAGTAAATCTGAATCTCCGCTTTTGCTATCAGTATCAGAGTTTACTGGAATTACTTTCACTTTCTTGTTGTTGTTTTTTACCCCTCTCATTTAAATTGTTGTTGTTTTTCCCTCTTTTTCTGCCATTTTATTTTTCAACTCTTTTCAAACTGTCCGCCATTGACCAGATTTGGCATAGTTTGAACATTTTTGGTATTTTGCTTTTCGAACAAAAGCGCCCAGCTTGAGAATATCACCAACTGTTAAGTTGGCTTTGACAATTACATTTAAATATTCTGGCTCTTCAACAACACAAGTTTCAATCAGCCCCACAGCTATCATTTGAAAAGTGTTAAATTTTTGTTTCTGTTTAGGATCCCTCCCACAATGCACTATCTGCCAGTTTACAAAATAAAACACTGAATAATTGGTTGCGACCCATTTCATCGTAGCCTACATAATTTTTTTGAAAGTGTTAGTCTATATATATATATATATATATATATTATATATAGACTAACATATATATATATATATATATATACGAGGAAAAAAATCTTACATATTACATAGGCTACTTCGTTGCGAACACCCCTTAAAAACGAAAATTATATAGGCCTAAGGCTTATTATAAATAGGCCCAAGCATTGTAAATTAAAACAGCATTACTTATAACTTCAAGTGATGATCCGATAGCAAAAACTTTTAAATGTTAAAAGGAAAGGAACAGTAGCCTATAGTCATAACCCGGAAACCACATTCGTTCATCCACTAGAAGTTTATAGCATAGACACCGAGTTATAAGGCCCAAATAGCCTTTGTCCAGGGCGTAACGTTAGGGTTGCGCTCAGGGAAGGGGGAGGCACTCCCAAGCTCTGTCCGGGCTCTAGCCACATGACACGCCAAAGGCGTGGCGTGCCGTGTAACAGTAAGGATTCCACAGCAAGATTAAATTGTTCATTGCGGTTCCCCTAATGACAGAGCCTTTACAAGCTTATAAAACGCCCCAGGGCAAAAGTTTCAGCGCCGCCCCCTTGCATACTGTAACTGCTTGTTTAGTGCTATAATTAGACTACATTTGCCGCCGCCCCCCCCCCCCCCCCTGGATACAGGGGTAGGCCTACAGGAGTGTATCGTATGGCTCCAAATCAGCCAAATGTCGGCACTTGCTGATAAAAAAAAAAAGAAAAGTGCATTCCCGGTGAACTAATTTAATGTCAAACTAATATCGAGAAAGCATTGACAAAAAACTTTTTTCTTCAGATTGTCGCTCGATTTTGGAGTTGTCGTGAAAAGAAAGAAGCGGCGAACGCTTCGCTACGATGTGGTGTAACGTGCGCGAGGAGGTATCTTTCTCTCATTTTTTTTTTACATTAATTCTTAATTTTTGTATATATTTTTTTCCTTTTTTGTTTTTGTACCCGCAATCTATGGGAACATGGAACACCAAATTTTGCAACCATTGTTTTATAGATTAGTGAATTGAGAACAATATTTTAAGCGTTCTTTACCTCTCGGAAACTTTAACTAGGAATTTTTTCCAATTTACGAATCGGTGCAATTTAAATTTTTACATTTAAAAAAATGTGGCACTTATCTATATAGATCTAGATCTAGGCCCATGTCTAATTTGTGTTCTTTATATCGTTCTTGACGACTTGGTGAATATTAACAGAAAATATTGAATAGTTATTTAGTAAGGGGTTTTCAACTAATGTTACTAATGTTAGAGAAAATTAGGCCTAAGTGATTTAACGGCATTTATACGTGAAAATAAATAGGTCTCTGGTAAATTTTATTTTCACTTAAAAAGTAATTGTATCTTATACATTACAGACGCTCCTTCAATAAAGAAGATTATTGCATCACACGCACGTTCGTGGTTAGAGTCGATCTAGTCCTGTTTCTAGGTTTAGTGATTTAACTAGATCTATTGGTGTTACTCTTGTCACTTGTAAATAGGTTATTCGAATATAATGCACATTAAAGCTCTAAAATTTCTGAATGTATTCTAATTTTTTTAAATGTTCTCTTTAGTTGATGAATCCCATACAGAAGATGCATATTCTAGTATAGGTCTAATTAACTAATGTGAGATAGCATTTTAGTTTTATGTTCTTATTACATTTGTAGAAGTTCCTTTTTACTCCCTTTCATTTAACTCGTACTGTCTGTTTGTCTGTCTGCTTGGTTGGTTGCTTGCTTACTTGGAAAACTTTACATCGATTTTTTGACCACTTCCCGTCGTCCAATCGAGCTAAAACTTGGGCAGCAGACTTGTTGCGACTAACAATACATTCTATCAAATTTTCAGCATCATAGCCTTTGGAATAGTCACTAATACCTTCGACCAATTTGCGAATCGAAGAAAATGGAAACTTGGCTGCCTCTATCGGAAGAGTCGGAAGTAAATAAACTTTTCGGATATGTTCGTTTTTACGAAATAAATAGAATGAAAACGACACAATGTAGCCGAAAAAACGCGAGTTATATTTTTATGGTTTTTGCGGGCCAAAGCTGGGAAAAAAAAGGATGCGCAAAATTTTAGTGTGGAAATTCATAAGGTATGATATCACTTATATTTATTTTAATATACCAAAATATAAATTAAATATAAACTTATTTTACAAAGAAATGGAGTATAATAAAAACTTTGTTTTTATGGGTTAGTTTTTTATAAAACCTAATGTTTTGTTAGATCTAGAGTTTCTGGCGATGGCATTTTTTATGTACGGATGTGAAACATGGACACTTACGGCAGATCTCCAGAAAAGAATCAGAGCCATTGAAATGAGATGCCTACGTAAAATTGTAAACATCTCCTACAAAGATCGAGTTACAAATGAGGCTGTCCGTGAGCGATTCACCTACGTCATCGGCCCTCATGAGGATCTACTCAGTGCCATTAAGTCCAGAAAACTTCGATGGTATTGGCATGTGGCAAGATCAGAAGGTCTGGCTTAAACTATCCTGCAGGGCACAGTGCAGGGTGGAAGAAAGAGAGGCAGGCAGAAGAGACGATGGGATGATGACACCAAGGAGTGGACCGGCTTGTCTCTTGCAGACTCCCAGAGGGCGGCGCAGGACCGAGACAAATGGCGTAAAATTATCCAACTGTCAAAAAATGGTGCCACAACGACCCTCGCTCGGGTTATGGGAAAGATGAAGAAGAAGAGTTTTTAGTTACATCATGAATATGAGTATAATTCCAAGATAACATAAAATTATCATTTATTATTGCCTACTCATAGGCCCTAAGTAGGCTTACTTTGCACTTTTAGTTTGAGTTAGGTCTTTACCATAAATGAAGTTGTTTGTAATTATTTGTTTCTTTTGATACTCTTAACAGTTGGCACTTTTTTGGATGAAAAGACATACTCCAGTTAGATTCCCATTGTTGCACTTCATCTTTAGCCTAATGTCTTTTTATATGAGTTCACTATCTTTTTCGGTCTTTATTGTTCTATAAATTATACAATCATCTGCAAATAACCTTACTCGTGTTCCCGTGTTGATGCGATTCGGGTAATTAAGTCATTAATATAAATTAGAAACAGTAGTGGCCCTAGGACAGTTCCTTTTGGAACTCCTGAGTTTACAGTTATTGGTGATGATTTAGAGCCATTAATTATTACAGTTTACTCTCTACCTTTTAGATAATCGAGATCACGCACTGTAAATGCTGAAAATGAGGAGTTGGTCAACAAATATTTAAATGCCATGTTACTAATGACACTACATCAAATCGTCAACTCGGATATTTCCCACTTGGGAATCATGAACCGCTACGTGGAAATGTCCACACAGCCAGGTTGCCTCCAACAGGTATCCTGCTCTACCCGAGGTTATCAGCGCAAACTGTATGTCCCACACGCACGCACCGACGTCTACAAATATTCTGTTTTTTCCGTCAGCCATTAGACTGTGGAACACACTGGACCAGGCCTCCATTCTGTGCCGGCGTTCAAATCTTCACTAAAGGGCTGGACTAAATACCTCAAGTGAAACTGCTCTGTCATCTGTAATGTATTCTTGTTTGCGATGTTTTAAAATTGTAGATCTATATGTAGTTAAATTGTGGACTCTTTCCTCGGTCCTAACGGGGTCTCCACAATAATATGAAGAAAAAGAAGAAGGTTAATCTCAACCATTATAAGCCGATAGTCGAGAGCTTATATTTCAGATTTCAAATCATTTATAGATCAGTACTAATGATGCCAAAATATTTTTTACACATAGGCCTATATAGACTAGTCAAACAGTTTAAAAATGCACATTTTCAGAAACCGGAAGTTTATTTTCAATAATTATTCCTACTCGGAATTTACGCGTTTCCGACCGGTAAAGAACAACCCATAATATATATTTCTCTTTAAAACATTTATAATATATTCGTGTAAAACAAAAATAAAAAATGTATTTTAGTATAGACTATACTTGCAGTCTAGTAGCTCGAGTCATTGTAGGCTATTTGCAATAATGTGAATAAATGTTGTATCAGGCCATCTGAAATCTGGTAATTACTAATTGTTTACCTGCGTTAGCCCACGAGTTTTTTGGTTCTGTATACTATTAAATATTAAACTTAAAACTATTAATACTGTTATTCAGTGTTATAGAAGGCTAAGGCAGTGACATTGAAATTGAAGCAAAATGTGCTCAAACACAATAATTAGGAGCTTAGCATTGTCTGTATCAGAGTCAACCATCGAGCACGACGCTAAGATAATATTAAAAGAGATCCGACCAAACTGGATTGCAGATAATATTCGTTTTAAAGTAAGTACTAGACTCTAGACTAGTATAATAAGTAGCCTATAATTATAATAAAGTATAGTATAAGTTATAATTCTATAAGTTAGTATAAGTAGGCTTAGCTTAGCTTCCTTCCTCCTATGACTAGGCCTATGTCAAACTCCAAACTAGTCTATAGTCTATAGTATAGGCCTACTGAAGTAGACTTATACGGTATACCATCATACTCCATCATAGTATCATTAAATCATCATTATAATCATATTATTCATAGTCCTATACTTTTTCATAGTATAGCTATCTATAGCCTACTATATTGACTAATATATAGATAATATACCATATTATATAGGCCTACTCCTACTACTATATATTATATACTTAATATACTATAAAACTATTTGATATGCTATATTATACAAAATATAATGCTATATTATATGGCTCCTATCTGTCTCGCAAGACAATGGATGCGCCCTAGGGGTTGTGTGATTTCAATGAGGGGCAGCGCTTGCTGTGACTGAACAGCCCTATCCTCGAGTGGCAGTCCCTTAAGCATCCCTCGCATTTATACATTGAGGGTGGCTGTATGGAGGATGCTTTTGCCTTCCTTTTCTGCCTTCTGTCAATGTCAGCCCTGGCCCTTTTTGCTTCCTGTGAGGCCATCCCATTGTAGAACGCCTGTCGCCAGGCTCCTCGGTCAGCTGCAACCTCCTCCCATGAGTCCTCTACTATGTCCATTTGTTTGAAGTCCCGTCTGCACACATCTTTGTATCGAAGAAGAGGCCGACCTGTGGCTCGAGATCCTGCGGCCTTTTCTCCATACAGGATATCCTTTGGTATTCGGCCATCATTCATGCCCCTGGTGTGGCCAAGCCAACGCAGTCTACGCTGTGATAGTAAAGCATACATGCTTGGTACATTGGCCTGGCTTAGGATTTGCGTTCTTCCCAGGTGGTGCCTAGAATTTGACGCAAGCAGCGTAGGTGGAACGTCTTTAAGCGGTGTTCCATGTGACATATATGTTGTCCAGCTCTCACTGCCATTTAGCAAGGTGCTTAAAATACAAGCGCTGTCTACGGAAAATTTAGTAGCCAGTGACAACTTGCCATTTTCCCACACTCTCTTTGATAACTTGGACATGGCAGCAGAAGCTTTCCATATCCGTTTATTTAACTCATTTACAAGGGACATGGTGCTGGATATAGTGGATCCAAGGTAGGTGAACTCTTTTACCACTTGCAGGATGTGGCTTCCAATGTTGATGGTGGGGACATCCGTTACATCTTGACCCATTACTTCTGTCTTGTTGAGGCTAATGGTAAGTCCAAACTCTTGACAAGCACGAGCCAGAGAGCTAACAAAAATTCTGAAGACCTGACTGTGTGTGGGATATGAGAGCAGCGTCATCAGCAAAGAGAAGTTCTTGTATTAGATCATGGTGTACTTTGGTTTTGGCCCTGAGACGTGCCAGGTTAAATAGTTTGCAGTCAGATCTTGTGCGTATAAATACACCGTCCTAAGAGATCTCGAAGGCGCTGGACAACACAAGGGAGAAAAATATTCCAAATAATGTTGGAGCAAGTACTCAGCCCTGCTTTACACCACTTTTAATGGGAAATGGGTGGGAGGCAGAGCCGTCATATTGCACCGTTCCTTGCATATTGTCGTGGAAGGAGGTGATAAGTTTGAGCAGTTTTGGGGGGCAACCGATCTTCTCTAGGACAGCAAAAAGGCCACTTCTGCTAACCAGGTCGAAAGCCTTGGTGAGGTCAATAAAGGCTATGTATAATGGCTGCCTCTGCTCTCTGCTCTTTTCTTGCAGTTGCTTGAGAGAGAAGATCATGTCTATTGTAGATCGCTCAGCCCTAAAACCGCATTGGGATTCTGGATATATGCGTTCAGCTAGTAGCTGTAATCTCTTCAGGATCAAGCGGGCGAAAGCCTTGCCAATGATGCTGAGGAGGGAAATGCCTCTGTAGTTGTTGCAGTCTGTGCAATCTCCTTTATTTTTATACAGCGTGATAATATTCGCATCTCGCATATCTTGGGGAACTCTTCCTTCCTCCCAGCACTGGCAGAGCAGCTCGTGCAGGTGTTTTAGTAGGGCTGGTTTCCCATATTTTATCGCTTCTGCTGGGATGCCATCCCCACCAGGGGCTTTCCTGGGTGCAAGCTTATCGAGGGCTTCACTGAGCTCTATTTCTGTCGGGAGTGTATCCAAGTCCTCCAATACCTCCATGGTTGGTATATTAGCGAGAGCAGTTGCAGTGACAATGTTTTCAGTTGCATAAAGTTAAGGTTCTGGTAGTGTTCGGCCCACCAAATCATCTGCATTTCTCTGTCTTTTATGATGCTAATGCTTTTAAGGGTGCAACCTTACTGACAGAGGGTCTGAAAGCTTTTTTGATCCCCTCATATACACCGCGAATGTTTCCGTGGTCAGCGCATGTCTGGATATTTGTGCATAAGTCCTGCCAGTATTTGTTTGCGCATTGTCTGGCAGTCTTTTGTGCATCTTTTCTTGCATTTTTAAAAATCCCAAGGTTTTTCTGCGAGGGGTCTTTCTTGTATTGTATCAAAGCTGTTCTTTTCGTCTTGATGATAGGTTGTATAACAGGAAAATTGCTTTCGAACCAATCCTCGTTCTTTTTTGTCTGTTTCCCGAATGTTAGCAGTGCCGAGTTGTATGTGGTTTCACGAATAAGTTGCCACCTCTCCTCTATGCTTTTGCAGGTGTTTTCCTTGAACTTGAATGCTTTTTCCATTTGCTCATTGAGTTTTTTTCTGGAGTCCTGGGTTGGGAGCTTCGGGTATTTTAATACATGGGCGGCCTTTTTGCGTGGTGTGGTGTATAGCTATAGGCTTGATCCTAACTTTGCAGGACACCATTGAGTGGTCTGTGTCGCAATCAGCACTGTGGAGGCTGCGTGTTAGGAGGATGTTGTTCAGAGCAGTTTTTCTTGTGATGATCATGTCTAGCTGATGCCAGTGTCCGGATCTAGGATGTCTCCAGGAAACATTGTGGAGAGGCTTTGTCTTAAAGAATGTGTTAGTGATACAGAGCTTATGATAGGAGCAGAGTTCCAGAACTCTTTGTCTTAAAGAATGTGTTAGTGATACAGAGCTTATGATAGGAGCAGAGTTCCAGAACTCTTTGTCTTAAAGAATGTGTTAGTGATACAGAGCTTATGATAGGAGCAGAGTCCCAGAACTCTTTGTCTTAAAGAATGTGTTAGTGATACAGAGCTTATGATAGGAGCAGAGTTCCAGAACTCTTTGTCTTAAAGAATGTGTTAGTGATACAGAGCTTATGATAGGAGCAGAGTTCCAGAACTCTTTGTCTTAAAGAATGTGTTAGTGATACAAAGCTTATGATAGGAGCAGAGTCCCAGAACTCTTTGTCTTAAAGAATGTGTTAGTGATACAAAGCTTATGATAGGAGCAGAGTCCCAGAACTCTTTGTCTTAAAGAATGTGTTAGTGATACAAAGCTTATGATAGGAGCAGAGTCCCAGAACTCTTTGTCTTAAAGAATGTGTTAGTGATACAAAGCTTATGATAGGAGCAGAGTCCCAGAACTCTTTGTCTTAAAGAATGTGTTAGTGATACAAAGCTTATGATAGGAGCAGAGTCCCAGAACTCTTTGTCCATTTTCATTCATTTTCCCCACTCCAAAGTGACCTGGCATTCAGGCCATGTACTGTGTTCTGATCCAACTCTGGCATTGAAGTCACCCAATAAGAAGATGTGCTCTGATTTCAGAATTGATTTAATTTTGTCATTTAAATAATAATTTAATAATGCTATAAATTTAGTATAATTGAAATAAATATTCTATATTCACACATAGGCGCTATTATAGGCCCTTAGCCTAAGGCCTTAGCCCTTAACACACTCATATATATAAATATATAGGCCTATTTACTATATATAGGTCTAATAATTAATAGGCTAATTAATAATATATTTAGGAATTTAGGCCTACAAATTTAAATAGGCCGCCAACTCAATTAATAGGCTTAATAGATGACTTGTCTAAGGGATTAGATAATAACAACCAAATTGATGCTATATTACTAGATTTTTCAAAAGCGTTTGATAAAGCTCATCATTCTAGTCTTCTAAAAAACAAATACTTTGGTATCTCTGGTCCCTAACATCAGTGGATTCAGGACTTTCTTATAGGCAGAGAACAAACAGTGATAATAAATGGCTCTAAGTCATCACCAATAAGTCAATAACTGTAAACTCAGGAGTTCCACAGGGAGCTGTTCTAGGACCCCTATCCATCCCTGTGGCACTACAGCCCATGTAGGGCTTTGGCCTGCTTCACCACCTCCTTCCATTCGGGCCTATCTCTGGCTTTCCTTCGCCAAGCCCGTACACCAAGCTTTTGCAAATCTGCTTCTACAGCTTCAAGCCATCTTTGTCTTGGTCTGCCCCTAAGCCTCTTTCCTTTTGGCCTCTGGTGATGTGCTGTTCTGGCTGCTCTGCCTTCTGTCATTCTTTCCAAGTGGCCTGCCCACCTCAGTCTGCCCCTCTTTATTTCAGCTACCACCGTTGGATCCTTGTACAGGGTGTACAGTTCTTCGTTTGTCCTTGACCTCCAGCCATCTAGGTCTTGCACAGCTCCATATATCTTCCGCAGCACTTTTCTCTCCCAGGTATTAAGCAGGGCTTCAATGGATTTTGTCATTGTCCATGTTTCACTGCTATACATCACCACTGGTCTTATTATGGTTTTGTATATTACCTTCTTCGTTCTTTTTGAGATGTTTTTGCTGCGGAATACATTTTGGAGGCTGAAATAGGCACGATTTCCTGCAGCTATTCTTTCTTTTATTTCAGGTAGTATCTCATTCCTTTCATTAAGGCTTGACCCTAAGTATTTGAAAGTATCTACTCTTTCAAATGTGTGGTTCTTGGTTTTGAAGTCTTCCTTATCTTCTTCCTTTGTATCATCCCTCATCAGTACCATGTACTTTGTTTTGTGGTCATTGATCTCAAGTCCTGCCAGCTTGGAGGCATCTTCCAGCTCTGTAAGAGCTTGTTGTATGGCATTTTTATTCTTTCCAAGCAAGGCTATATCATCAGCATATGCTAGATACTGCAGAGGTTGGCTATATAGAGTTCCGCTGGGGCGCATGCCTGGGGCTTCTCTATTGAAGTATTCTGTTATCGTCCCTCTAGTGTCTATGTTAATGTTTCTTATGACTCTCTCTAGTACTAGGTTGAATAGCATGCACGATAGTGAGTCTCCTTGTCGTAGTCCTTGTTGAATTGGGAATTCACGCGAGTACTCTCCCTGGGCCTTGACTTTACTTCTAGATCTATGTAGGGTCATGTATATTAGTCTAGTTAGCTTATTAGGGATCCCAAAGAATTCCAGTGTTTCATATAGATATTTTCTATTGATACTATCATAAGCCATTTTGTAGTCTATGTAGAGCTGATGTACTGGTATATTATATTCATAACATTTTTCAAGCAGACATCTAATGGTAAAGATCTGGTCGTTTGTGGATCTGTTAGGTCGGAATCCGCATTGGTAATCACCTAGTATATTTTCTGTATATTGTTGTAGTCTACTTGCTATTAATTTAGACATAGCCTTGTATGTAACATTTAACAGTGAGATTCCTCTATAGTTTCTAGGACCCCTACTATTTCTAATTTATATTAATGATAAACCAAATTGCATTAACACAGGAACAAAAGTAAGATTATTTGCCGATGATTGCATAATTTATAGAATAGTAAAGACAGGAAAAGATAGTGAACTTTTACAAAAGGACCTAGATGAACTACAAAAATGGGAATCAAACTGGAGTATGTCTTTTCACCCAGAAAAATGCCAACTAATAAGGGTATCCAAGAAAAAGAAACAAATAATAACAAACTACTACATTTATGGTAAAGAACTAACTCAAACTAACAATGCTAAGTATCTGGGAGTAATAATAAATGATAAGTTATCTTGGAACCCTCATATTGATGAAGTAATTTAAAAATCAAACAAACCCTTAGGATTCATAAAAAGGAACTTTTACAAATGTAATAAGAATATAAAACTAAAATGCTATCTCACATTAGTTTGGCCTATACTAGAATATGCAGCATCTGTATGGGACCCATCAACTAAAGAAAACATTAAACAATTAGAACAAATTAAAAAAAGAGCTGCAAGGTTTATAACTAGTGAATATTCCCAATTGACAAGAGTAACACCATTAGTCAAATCACTAAACCTAGAAACACTAGAGGACAGAAGGGCAAAGAGTAAAATAGTAATTTATAATACATAAGGCATTAAACTCCTAATTTAGAAATACAACCCAATAGCAACCTGTTGCAAAGCTCAGATAAACATAACAAAATCACTTTCCCTATTCCCTATGTGAGAACAAATGCATATAAGTACTCTTTCTTCCCGGGTGGCATTCAGACATGGAATGGGTTGCCTGAACAAACCAGGAAAACCAGTAACTTAACATCATTTAAAACATCAATAAAAATGCAAGACTAGACTCGGGCCACGGATGACGGATGAGCGTAGGACACAATAATCATCTTTATAGAAGGAGCGTCTGTAATGTATAAGATAAGATAGGATAGGCATGGCATATATTCAGCATAGTGATACTACTAAATACTAATCTAATGATAGGCTATTTCATAGATTGTTGCAGTAATTATTTAATGAACTGTATATAGTGTAGGCCTATAGCACTATAGCCTAGTAATTAGTGTTTACTTGCTTAATTCCTTTGGTTCCTTGTGGAACAGAGGGCCTCCACAGCAGGTCTCCAGTGCACTCGATTCTAGGCAGCCTCTTTTAGTTCACCCCATGACAGGTTGCCTGCCATTTCCTCCTCGCAGGTGGTCTTCGGGCGACCAACCCGTCTTTTTCCCTGGGGGTTCCACTTCAGAGCCTGTCGGGTGATGTTCTGTGGGGGCTTCTGTAGGGTGTGACCAATCCACCTCCACTTTCTCCTAGTAGGCCTATAGTATATAATTTAAAAGCCCTACCCTAAATATATGTATATTAATATTAAGTAGGCCTACCTTTAACTTTAGTGTAGTTGGCTAAGCTATAAAACTTAAATTTATATGTCAATTAAAACCATGGCCATAGCGATAGTTCATATGCCATAGGATTATATAAGTTATATTTTATATAAGTAAAGTAATAGTTAAAGTAAAGAACCCTAAGGACCAAATTGATCATAGAGCCGGTGAAGCAGGGTTACCCGTTTCTGTGACCACGCCATGCAAGGGGATTGTGGGGTCAGCACAAAGCCCAGACGCTTTTACTTTACCGTTCCCCCAACTATTGTCAGGTATTCATCAGAGCTGGATATATTCAGGGACACCTTCCAGTCCTGGAAACAAATCTAGCCTTCACCAGGATATATTCAGGGACACCTTCCAGTCCTGGAAACAAATCTAGCCTTCACCAGGATATATTCAGGGACACCTTCCAGTCCTGGAAACAAATCTAGCCTTCACCAGGATATATTCAGGGACACCTTCCAGTCCTGGAAACAAATCTAGCCTTCACCAGGATATATTCAGGGACACCTTCCAGTCCTGGAAACAAATCTAGCCTTCACCAGGATATATTCAGGGACACCTTCCAGTCCTGGAAACAAATCTAGCCTTCACCAGGATATATTCAGGGACACCTTCCAGTCCTGGAAACAAATCTAGCCTTCACCAGGATATATTCAGGGACACCTTCCAGTCCTGGAAACAAATCTAGCCTTCACCAGGATATATTCAGGGACACCTTCCAGTCCTGGAAACAAATCTAGCCTTCACCAGGATATATTCAGGGACACCTTCCAGTCCTGGAAACAAATCTAGCCTTCACCAGGATATATTCAGGGACACCTTCCAGTCCTGGAAACAAATCTAGCCTTCACCAGGATATATTCAGGGACACCTTCCAGTCCTGGAAACAAATCTAGCCTTCACCAGGATATATTCAGGGACACCTTCCAGTCCTGGAAACAAATCTAACCTTCACCAGGATATATTCAGGGACACCTTCCAGTCCTGGAAACAAATCTAGCCTTCACCAGGATATATTCAGGGACACCTTCCAGTCCTGGAAACAAATCTAGCCTTCACCAGGATATATTCAGGGACACCTTCCAGTCCTGGAAACAAATCTAGCCTTCACCAGGATATATTCAGGGACACCTTCCAGTCCTGGAAACAAATCTAGCCTTCACCAGGATATATTCAGGGACACCTTCCAGTCCTGGAAACAAATCTAACCTTCACCAGGATATATTCAGGGACACCTTCCAGTCCTGGAAACAAATCTAGCCTTCACCAGGATATATTCAGGGACACCTTCCAGTCCTGGAAACAAATCTAGCCTTCACCAGGATATATTCAGGGACACCTTCCAGTCCTGGAAACAAATCTAACCTTCACCAGGATATATTCAGGGACACCTTCCAGTCCTGGAAACAAATCTAACCTTCACCAGGATATATTCAGGGACACCTTCCAGTCCTGGAAACAAATCTAGCCTTCACCAGGATATATTCAAGGACACCTTCCAGTCCTGGAAACAAATCTAGCCTTCACCAGGATATATTCAGGGACACCTTCCAGTCCTGGAAACAAATCTAACCTTCACCAGGATATATTCAGGGACACCTTCCAGTCCTGGAAACAAATCTAGCCTTCACCAGGATATATTCAGGGACACCTTCCAGTCCTGGAAACAAATCTAGCCTTCACCAGGATATATTCAGGGACACCTTCCAGTCCACAAATCTAGCCTTCACCAGGATATATTCAGGGACACCTTCCAGTCCACAAATCTAGCCTTCACCAGGATATATTCAGGGACACCTTCCAGTCCACAAATCTAGCCTTCACCAGGATATATTCAGGGACACCTTCCAGTCCACAAATCTAGCCTTCACCAGGATATATTCAGGGACACCTTCCAGTCCTGGAAACAAATCTAGCCTTCACCAGGATATATTCAGGGACACCTTCCAGTCCTGGAAACAAATCTAGCCTTCACCAGGATATATTCAGGGACACCTTCCAGTCCTGGAAACAAATCTAGCCTTCACCAGGATATATTCAGGGACACCTTCCAGTCCTGGAAACAAATCTAGCCTTCACCAGGATATATTCAGGGACACCTTCCAGTCCTGGAAACAAATCTAGCCTTCACCAGGATATATTCAGGGACACCTTCCAGTCCTGGAAACAAATCTAGCCTTCACCAGGATATATTCAGGGACACCTTCCAGTCCTGGAAACAAATCTAGCCTTCACCAGGATATATTCAGGGACACCTTCCAGTCCTGGAAACAAATCTAGCCTTCACCAGGATATATTCAGGGACACCTTCCAGTCCTGGAAACAAATCTAGCCTTCACCAGGATATATTCAGGGACACCTTCCAGTCCTGGAAACAAATCTAGCCTTCACCAGGATATATTCAGGGACACCTTCCAGTCCTGGAAACAAATCTAGCCTTCACCAGGATATATTCAGGGACACCTTCCAGTCCTGGAAACAAATCTAGCCTTCACCAGGATATATTCAGGGACACCTTCCAGTCCTGGAAACAAATCTAGCCTTCTCCAGGATATATTCAGGGACACCTTCCAGTCCTGGAAACAAATCTAGCCTTCACCAGGATATATTCAGGGACACCTTCCAGTCCTGGAAACAAATCTAGCCTTCACCAGGATATATTCAGGGACACCTTCCAGTCCTGGAAACAAATCTAGCCTTCACCAGGATATATTCAGGGACACCTTCCAGTCCTGGAAACAAATCTAGCCTTCACCAGGATATATTCAGGGACACCTTCCAGTCCTGGAAACAAATCTAGCCTTCACCAGGATATATTCAGGGACACCTTCCAGTCCTGGAAACAAATCTAGCCTTCACCAGGATATATTCAGGGACACCTTCCAGTCCTGGAAACAAATCTAGCCTTCACCAGGATATATTCAGGGACACCTTCCAGTCCTGGAAACAAATCTAGCCTTCACCAGGATATATTCAGGGACACCTTCCAGTCCTGGAAACAAATCTAGCCTTCACCAGGATATATTCAGGGACACCTTCCAGTCCTGGAAACAAATCTAGCCTTCACCAGGATATATTCAGGGACACCTTCCAGTCCTGGAAACAAATCTAGCCTTCACCAGGATATATTCAGGGACACCTTCCAGTCCTGGAAACAAATCTAGCCTTCACCAGGATATATTCAGGGACACCTTCCAGTCCTGGAAACAAATATAGCCTTCACCAGGATATATTCAGGGACACCTTCCAGTCCTGGAAACAAATCTAGCCTTCACCAGGATATATTCAGGGACACCTTCCAGTCCTGGAAACAAATCTAGCCTTCACCAGGATATATTCAAGGACACCTTCCAGTCCTGGAAACAAATCTAGCCTTCACCAGGATATATTCAGGGACACCTTCCAGTCCTGGAAACAAATCTAGCCTTCACCAGGATATATTCAGGGACACCTTCCAGTCCTGGAAACAAATCTAGCCTTCACCAGGATATATTCAGGGACACCTTCCAGTCCTGGAAACAAATATAGCCTTCACCAGGATATATTCAGGGACACCTTCCAGTCCTGGAAACAAATATAGCCTTCACCAGGATATATTCAGGGACACCTTCCAGTCCTGGAAACAAATATAGCCTTCACCAGGATATATTCAGGGACACCTTCCAGTCCTGGAAACAAATCTAGCCTTCACCAGGATATATTCAGGGACACCTTCCAGTCCTGGAAACAAATCTAGCCTTCACCAGGATTCAAACTAAGAATCTTTAGGTATGCCAGCCAAATGCGCTGACACTCTATCATCATGCGCCATATATATGTTAGTAATTAGTACAGTATATTTAGTTAGTATACAGTACTGACAATAAAATGATTTACTACATAATAATCATAAGACATAGTAATCTCCTCTATATTCCTATACTATAGCATTTAGTCTTTAAAACAAAAATATGGTGGTATAGCCCATCGTAGGCCTAACCGGTGTCTACTATTATATTTATGGTAGGCCTACTAATATTTATTAATTCTGTATGTAATGACAGAAATGTATTTTTATGTTTTATTCAATGATGACATTTAGAAAAAAGTAAAACAATCAGTGCAATGAACAGCAGTGACAGCAGTGTAATTGACTTGACACATTTACAATTTATATTAGTAATCTTTATCATCTTTAATGATTATGTTTCATTTGTGTTAAAAAGGTATTTACAGATGGCATAACTAACAAGTTAATTGGCTGTTTTGTGGAAAGCAGTAAGGATGATATGATATTAATTCGTATCAATGGAAAAGGTTCTGAAATAATTATCAATAGGGTTGAAGAACTGGAAACATTTCAGTTGTTAAATGATGCTGACTGTGCGCCTCCAGTGTATTGCACATTCAAGAATGGAATGGCATATGGTTACTTTCCTGGTGAACCCTTAGATAAGAACAGTGTCAGGGATAAAAAAATTCAAAGGTAGGCCTACTTTATATTATAGTTTATAGGTAATAGTTTACACAATTTATTAATAATCTTCCTGACCTTATAATCTTATGGTTATAGCTTTTATTTAATGCTTATATTCTTATACCAGTAGTCGGTAGTCTTTTTATATGCTTAACTTTTTGTCATACATTAATTTATTGAACAAATTAAAATCATAAAAGTACAGTTGTGTTGCTTAAAGAACTATAATAATAAAAGAGAAAAACGCCAAAAAAAAAAAGAAACCCAAACCAAAAAAGAGTCTTTATATTACTTACTTTGAGACAATAATACAATAATCCATTGATTATTTATCTTTTAGTCATTATTTTGGGGGGGGGGGGGCACGGCGGCTGTTCGGCTGGCATACTGAAGGTCCCAGGTTCGAATCCTCGTACAGGCTAGGATTTTTTCCCGGGTCTGGAGGGTGTCCCTGAGTCTTCCCAGCTCTGATGGGTACCCGACCTTAGTTGGGGTAAAGTAAAGGCGGATGTGCATAGTGCTGGCCACACAATCACCTAGTTTAACAGGTCCACAGAAACTGGTGAACGCTGTTTTACCCGACCCATGGATCAATTCAGCCCGATAGGTACATTACAATTATTTTGGATGCAAAAGTATTTTAAGTATGCCATTAAATAATAAATCAGTTACTTTAAATTAAACTAGAGAAATAATTTGTAATATTGTTATATTTTTAAAAACATATTGAAAATATTAAAAATCTATTTTGTTGTTAGAGGGAGTACTAAAGATACCTTTTCATTTTACTTTTATGTCATTTGTATTAGATTAATAGCTAAAGAACTGGTCAGAATACACCAAGTTCACAGACCTGATGTTTTAAAATCTCCATATCCTCCCCAATCACAGTACAAAGAGAAGGTTTTGTCCTGGATAGATGCAATACCTACACATTATGAGGATCCAGGAAAACAAACAATGTAAGATATGCTTTTTATTATTGAATGCTTTTTATTTGAAAAACATATTAAGCCATTGTGATTGCTTGTGAATAATTGTTATCCAATAATTTGCAATGTAAAGAAAAATTATAATAATATATGTTAGGGAAATTCTCTCGATAAAGTACGTTAAGTAATACCATGTGACCAAATTGATCCATAGGGCCAGTGAAGCAATGTATTATTATATTATATAGTTATGTTTCAGTTTTATCAAAGTTAACTAAAAAATCATTTGCTAAGGAAATTTTTGATTGCTAGGAAATAGTGAAAAAAATTATGATTGCCTTTATACTAGGTAGTTAGGCTAACAAAGCCAATCTCTTCCAATCTGAATTCATTTTCCAGCAGAAAAAAAACAAACAAACTTGGGTTTGATATGGGTATTAAAACTTGCTTTAATTACTTCACTTTTTATTCAATATGAGTAAAAGTACAATTACATCTTGAAGGCCATAGTAAACAAGTATCATCATCATCATCATCATCTGTCCTTTGGGTTCCTTGTATAATATAAGATTATTCAGCTTTGAGACTTGCTGTAAATGTTGGCTATAATTATTCTTTGCCTAAGACTCCACAATGGAGTCGTCTATTCAATAAAAAGTAAAGGAGAGAGAGAGTTATCCCTGTTGGACCAAATAGATCCAGCTGTGTTTTCCTGTTCCATAGGAAACTTGTACATAATTTAGGTATATAATCTTATGCACACACTGCAGATGTCTTATTTAACCATTTAACCATAGACTATAATATACATGGACCGCTTGCTTTAGTATTTCTGCTATTTGATGACTCGAAACACTGATATCCCGATTCGTAATATACTTTGCACTTCCGTTTTATTGAATCGCTTTGGTTTTCTCAATGAAAAATTAAAATCGAAAGTAGTACAGAGCGGAAACATTTATAGATCAGTGTTGTGTACACACGGAAAAAGAACATAAGCTCTAAAAATAGAGCAAGCGGTCCATCTTATTATAGTCAATGATAATAGGATTAATTATATTAATAGGCCTACAAGTATTCATTTAAAGTCGAAAAAAATGCGATTTAATTAAACGGAACTTGTATTACAATTACTTCATTTAGAATCGGGAATGGCAAAAAACAGAAGATAATAACATAAAAAACTAAAGCAAGCGGTCCATGTATATTATAGTCTATGATTTAACTAAGGAGAACATTGTATGTGATACTTTTTTATAATTTTAAGGTTAAGTTTTAATTAAAGAGCATAAGGAATGTTTAATATTTAAGTGTAAAAACTTAAACACTGTGATCAAGCAGTCACTCAGCACAGAACTTTCAATACTGAAAAAAAGAACAGTTTATCTCAAGTATTGGACTTATCCTCCAAATCATAACACTTGACAAAGAAGAAATAGAAGATTGTCAAAATTAATTTTTTTATAATCAGTTGTAATGAATAAATATTGCCTTAGAGAAGAAGAAGTGAAAAATCAATGTTGTTAAGCTGTGTCATCTGCTTACAGTGTATTTCTCCAGATGTCTAAGGTATTAAGCTACTTTAGAAGATCATATTGATTTTCATACACCGTGGAGCTGTATTTTTAAGTTTTTTGAGTTTTTGGACTTTACAATAAAGAAAGCATAAATATTTTTTAGATTTGATTGATAATTTCATTGACACAATATTATGATTATTGTATGTATTTGCTTGTAGCCTATTTTTTTAAAAACCAAAAATGTTGATAAAAAATCTGGTTTGCGCCCTATCCAATTAAAAGCTTTAAAAAAAAATTTCATTACTTCATCATAAGGTAGCAAATACAAATAATAATTGTAAAATTGAAATAAAAAAAAATATTTAATGTACAAAAAAAGACAGTGTTACTCCCAAAATTATGAGTGCGACCTATCTGCACTGGCACTGATATATGAGACTGTACAATAAATAATGTAAAAAAATGTATTTATATATGTATACAGTATACCATGCATTGCTGTAAGCTTGATATTTTTTAATGTTCATTAATTACAGCTTTGAGAAGGAAATTCCTCCTAAAACAGAATTAATCAAAGAACTGGATGAAATTGTAAAAACATTGGAAGAATTAAACATGAAGAAAGTATTCAGTCACAATGATCTACTGCTAAAGAATATTATCTTTAATGAACAAGAAGGTATAAATACTAACATTTGTTTTGGTAAAATATTATATTTTTTTTTATAACTTATGCATTAGTGCAATGGGGAATAACCAATGTCACATGATGGGTTTTTGTAGTATTTTATCCATCGATTACTTAGTGCAATTTGTTACTGATGGTCTAGCAGTCTGTTGTATCATGTTCCAAGTCTATAAATGGTAATTCGCTCTTATCTGGGAATGTGTTGCCAGTCTTCATTTGTTGGTGTATTGTGTTTCCCTTACATTTGTTGGTGTATTGTGTTTCCCTTACATTTGTTGGTGTATTGTGTTTCCCTTACATTTGTTGGTGTATTGTGTTTCCCTTTCATTTGTTGGTGTATTGTGTTTCCCTTTCATTTGTTGGTGTATTGTGTTTCCCTTACATTTGTTGGTGTATTGTGTTTCCCTTCCATTTGTTGGTGTATTGTGTTTCCCTTACATTTGTTGGTGTATTGTGTTTCCCTTCCATTTGTTGGTGTATTGTGTTTCCCTTACATTTGTTGGTGTATTGTGTTTCCCTTACATTTGTTGGTGTATTGTGTTTCCCTTCCATTTGTTGGTGTATTGTGTTTCCCTTCCATTTGTTGGTGTATTGTGTTTCCCTTACATTTGTTGGTGTATTGTGTTTCCCTTACATTTGTTGGTGTATTGTGTTTCCCTTCCATTTGTTGGTGTATTGTGTTTCCCTTACATTTGTTGGTGTATTGTGTTTCCCTTCCATTTGTTGGTGTATTGTGTTTCCCTTCCATTTGTTGGTGTATTGTGTTTCCCTTACATTTGTTGGTGTATTGTGTTTCCCTTACATTTGTTGGTGTATTGTGTTTCCCTTCCATTTGTTGGTGTATTGTGTTTCCCTTACATTTGTTGGTGTATTGTGTTTCCCTTACATTTGTTGGTGTATTGTGTTTCCCTTACATTTGTTGGTGTATTGTGTTTCCCTTCCATTTGTTGGTGTATTGTGTTTCCCTTACATTTGTTGGTGTATTGTGTTTCCCTTCCATTTGTTGGTGTATTGTGTTTCCCTTACATTTGTTGGTGTATTGTGTTTCCCTTACATTTGTTGGTGTATTGTGTTTCCCTTACATTTGTTGGTGTATTGTGTTTCCCTTACATTTGTTGGTGTATTGTGTTTCCCTTCCATTTGTTGGTGTATTGTGTTTCCCTTACATTTGTTGGTGTATTGTGTTTCCCTTCCATTTGTTGGTGTATTGTGTTTCCCTTCCATTTGTTGGTGTATTGTGTTTCCCTTACATTTGTTGGTGTATTGTGTTTCCCTTACATTTGTTGGTGTATTGTGTTTCCCTTACATTTGTTGGTGTATTGTGTTTCCCTTACATTTGTTGGTGTATTGTGTTTCCCTTACATTTGTTGGTGTATTGTGTTTCCCTTACATTTGTTGGTGTATTGTGTTTCCCTTCCATTTGTTGGTGTATTGTGTTTCCCTTCCATTTGTTGGTGTATTGTGTTTCCCTTCCATTTGTTGGTGTATTGTGTTTCCCTTCCATTTGTTGGTGTATTGTGTTTCCCTTACATTTGTTGGTGTATTGTGTTTCCCTTTCATTTGTTGGTGTATTGTGTTTCCCTTCCATTTGTTGGTGTATTGTGTTTCCCTTCCATTTGTTGGTGTATTGTGTTTCCCTTCCATTTGTTGGTGTATTGTGTTTCCCTTACATTTGTTGGTGTATTGTGTTTCCCTTTCATTTGTTGGTGTATTGTGTTTCCCTTACATTTGTTGGTGTATTGTGTTTCCCTTACATTTGTTGGTGTATTGTGTTTCCCTTACATTTGTTGGTGTATTGTGTTTCCCTTCCATTTGTTGGTGTATTGTGTTTCCCTTACATTTGTTGGTGTATTGTGTTTCCCTTACATTTGTTGGTGTATTGTGTTTCCCTTCCATTTGTTGGTGTATTGTGTTTCCCTTACATTTGTTGGTGTATTGTGTTTCCCTTACATTTGTTGGTGTATTGTGTTTCCCTTACATTTGTTGGTGTATTGTGTTTCCCTTTCATTGTTGGTGTATTGTGTTTCCCTTCCATTTGTTGGTGTATTGTGTTTCCCTTTCATTTGTTGGTGTATTGTGTTTCCCTTCCATTTGTTGGTGTATTGTGTTTCCCTTACATTTGTTGGTGTATTGTGTTTCCCTTCCATTTGTTGGTGTATTGTGTTTCCCTTACATTTGTTGGTGTATTGTGTTTCCCTTCCATTTGTTGGTGTATTGTGTTTCCCTTTCATTGTTGGTGTATTTTTTAAATTATACCTTCTGTCATGGTATTATACCAAATGGTAAAGATTTAAAATGTTTTTTTAACATATTCTAGTGTCAAAACATTGCAGATTGCCTAAGTACTTAAAAAAATGCATAACAGCATAGTATTCATTGATGAAATTGAAATATTTTTATATGGAAATGTATAAAAAAAAGAGAAAGGACCATGGATTTTTTTTACTTTTATTGTTTGTAATTGAACAGATTCTCTATTAGTCTATAAAGAACCATAATCCTTTTTTTCCTCTCTCAAGATTAAGTGATAAATCTGGTCATTGTCTGTCTATTCTCTTTTCAAAATAACTTGTTTATCACCCTACAGGTGTGGAGGGTAGACGGCAAACTTAGTGAGATTGTACTAAAATTTTAGAAAAAAAGAAATAAATAACAAAGAATGTAGAAAACAAGTTTAAATGACGCAGATAAACAGCAGACGTAGTCCACTTCTAAAACAATAATTGACAATTTAATTTTCAAATATAAATATAAAATTAAAATAATGTTAGAATCTATATATTTTTCTAATTGTATTTAAAAAAAACAACTTATAAACAATTTTTTTTGTTTGGTTTTAATTATGAAAAGAATTAACATATTTTTCTTTTTTTTTGGCATTTATTTCAGAAAAAATACACTTTATTGATTATGAATATGCATTTTATAATTATGAAGCCTTTGACATAGGAAATCATTTTGCAGAATATGCAGGTAATTAGGTGTATTTAAATGAGATCAAAATAAGACAAAACCTTTTGTAATGTTTTAATTGTTCAATGTGTATTTAAAATGGTGATTTACAATTTCTCAGGTATGGACAATGTAAACTATGATCTCTATCCAAACAGAGAAGAACAAATAATGTGGTTGAAATATTTTCTGGAATACAAAGCTGAAGCAGAAGGAGCTCCTGCAGATAGTGTTACAACTAAAGATATTGAAACACTCTATGTCCAGACAAACAAATGTGCTTGTGTAAGTGTTTTGGTCTTTTCATCATCATTTGCCTCTCTTTTCATTGGCATATAGATGCTGTCCTTAGAAAAGTGGTTTTAATTGAATTATTTTTTTTTTTAAAGTGGGCTTACATAAGTGTTTAAATTAGTGATGAATTGATATCAATAAAAAAATATGTATAAAAAATATCTATTGCAATCTCCACCAGTTTTTAAGGAAAAATATCTATATTTAAAACTTTATTGAATTGAGTTTTAGGACTTTTGTTTTACAATTATTGTATTGAATTTCTAGTTTTCTTTATATTTATATATTTCATGTTTGATCTTGCCATCACATTAAAGAAATTATTTTTACTTGTATCCTAACTAAAATCATGTAATGGTCAAATATTTTTTATTTGCTTTTTCAGGCTGCTCATTTTTTCTGGTTTATTTGGGCTCTTATTCAAGCTAAATACTCAATGATCGACTTTAATTATGTTGAGTAAGTTCCTTTAAACAAAATTAATTAAAATAATTTGGTTAACACCAACTCCTGCAATTGATAAGTACAAATGTAAAAATGTGATGCAACCCCACGAACCGGTACGGAAGTCAATAAAACTGATTTTTCAATAAATGCAAAAAATGTGAAGAAAAGGGTCCTAGGTCGTTTTTTAGATTATTGATTTATAATGTTGAATGCCTTAAATTATAGCTGTGAAATTTTCAAGCTAAAATGATTTTTAGTAATTACTCAAAAATGTTTTTATGCAGCTTTTGTATAAAATCATGCAAAATGTCCTCTAAACATTAAATTGTATAAAAATCTAATAAATATTACCTAAAACATTTAAAACTTTAACAGCTTGTGAATTAATTCATTATGATTATGTTTGTTAAATTTCATGACGATTGGTCAATATTTGTTTGTCCTGGAAATAATTAATTATCTGTTGCAATGTTAAAAAAAAAATGGTACTCTTTTATTTTTTCATTTTTCTCCAAAAGGACTTCCCTTACCTTTACTTATGTAATTTTGGATAACTTTTGAACTAGTTAATGGATTTTAAAGATTTTTTCACCAATATGAATTATAAATGAATTAGCTTTAATTCAATACCTAAAACTAATTATCCTATTTTGCCGACTTCAGTACCATTCCGTGGGGTTGCATCACAAATATGCTTGGTATACTTTTGTTTCTAAAACTATAATCTTTAATTACCTGTCGCTATCATACAAACCTAAAATCCATCCAGTTTGTAAGAAGCTTGCCAAATCAAGGAAATCAAAAATAGCATAACCAGCACAGATCTAATTAAATCTCTAAAGAAGTCACAAAACAAGTAGAATCCGAATATCTACAACATGTAAACTGAACAGGCTGAATAAGCTGCAGGAAAAGGAGACCTAAACCAGCTAATGGCCTAATTACCTAACTATAAACGATTGACCAGTCCAAGACAAAAATGGCCTACTCCTTGCTATCTTAAAATAAATAAACTCATGAGGTTAAAGAAATATTTGGAAGAAGTAAGGAAAGTAGACATCATTATATCAAGGTTCTGGACCATCCAGATGTTTAACAAGTAGGAATAACAAACCAACTAAGACAATTACAAAGCACTAAAGAATTTGGTATATCAACCAATATAATAGAGAAATACTTGGGTCTTAAAATGTGAAATGTATCAACTGAAAACTAAAGCTACTATAAATCAATCACAGACAAGTTTGACAACTTCAACATAAAAAATATAAGCATAGAGCTGAATAAAAGTTTTGTTTACTTTGGTAATGCGGTCAATGGCTCAGTTTGAACAAATAAAGATATTTAGCATTTAAATACAACTACTTGTCTTTGTTCAATTTAAAGCATTCCCTAGATCCACCTGTACATGGATAGAAACTGAAACCACCAGAATACAAACTTTGATCAACAGATGCCTGACACAAATACTGAATATTCTATTGTTTGAAAAAAATGTAGCAAAAACCACAAGTTATAGCTGATATGCGTATGACAAACAGTGGGCTGCCTAATCCATGAAAAAAAAAGTGGAGATAGATGGGTGACACAGAAAAAGAAATGAGATCAGAACCAGACTGGAACTCAAGTTAAAAGTGCAGTGGACATGGAAATGCAGTGTTATATTAACTTATATAGGAAGCCAAGGGTACAGACATAACCTAGTATGACATATTATAAAGATTGGCTGGAGGCCAAGGCCATATTTTCCATAAGGAATGTTAAGCATACTTGCCTATCTTTTCAAAAACTTTGTCATCTTACAAAAGTTTAAGCAGTTTTTTCACCCTTAGTTACAAAATTACAAATTTGAAGAAATAAATATGATTTTTCTGGCCTATTAAAATATCAAGATTTTTTAAATGTTTGTTTTCAACACAAATCTACCCTGTGCATCTTTAGATACTAATAGAAAAATATGGCTGCTTAAAAGGCTAAGAAACATCTAGCCTGGCTGATAAGCCATTATTATTTCTGGATTGCAATCAAGATTTTTAAAATTATGAAACTGGTACTAATACTAAATATACAAATATTGCTCTGCTGTCTTCATGATGGGTTTTCTACCAATGCCATACAGAAGTGTACAAATGTGGCTGTTGACTAAGAGATCTTCTATTAGTGTTAACACTTTAGAATCATTGCATTATCTAAGAACTTAAGAATGGACAGACTTCAGTAGACTAGTAATTGAGTCAGCTAAACAGCTTAGAGTAAAAAGGTCTTAAACTAAACAAATTCCTTAGCAAACTTTGAGATATGGTGGAGTGGTTACAATTTGTAGTAGCCAGTGAGTATTATCAAGTGTTATTTTAATCAATATAAAAAAATGTCATTTCAAAATTTCTGTTCTAATTACTAATTTTTTTTAAAGAAGATAATGGTCATACAAAGAGGAATTTAATACCGGTATCCAATTACTCTCATTACTGTCATATCATAGTAATTAATACCTAGTTATACAAAGAGTAAATGTATACCTAGCTATTTCCTTGTATCATACAAAGAGTAAATGTATACCTAGTTATTTCCTTATTTCATACAAAAGAAATGTATGCCTAGCTATTTCCTTGTATTATACAAAGAATACATTAATATCCTGTTATTTACTTGTCAACGTCATACAAAGAGAAATTGACTTGACGTTTTGTTTAGTTTATTTAACCAAAATAAGCATCATACTTTTTTCATCACATTTTATTATTTTTATTTTTTAAATTTTTAATAAATTTAAGCCATCTTTTCTATTTTTCAGATATGCAAGCACCAGAATGGCAGAATATTATAGAAGAAAGAAAGAGTTTTTTCCACTCTGCATACCTAAATAAGAATGTTCCAATGATTTAGGCATATAACAGTTGTTTTTTTTATTTGATTATACCTAAATATTTCTTTGTATTTATTAATTCCAATATTGAAAATAATAATTCTTTATATTTTTAATGATTTAACAGATACAGATACTCAGTTTTGCTAAAGTTTTTTTTGTCACATTAAATTTTTAATATTTTCCAGTTATGGAATGTAAAAAATATGTTCATAAATAAATGTTCAAATTTTACATCCATTTAGGAAAGTAAATGCAGCTGTGCACACAATTTACTCATATTATGGTGTGGCCAATGTAATAATAGGTGAATGTTGTTTTACCATTACCAGCCATATTGTCTTGACCTACCCATACTAGGGTTCTGGTTTATTTAATTGATACACACAGCAATCCAATCATCTTCAGACTGTCCACATGACCTCATTTTAAACCTTTTATTTTTCTTCTTTTCACTTCCTATTTTGCTTCTTATTCTTATTTGTGTGTTCTAATTATCTCAAAGGGTATGGTTACTTATAAATACGGTACTTCTGTATGGATAGAGCATCTTTAAAATATATCAGAGAAGAAATAATTTTATCTTTTGTTGTTTTATAATTGTAGTCAATCCGTAGTGTATACATTGTTATTGTATAAGTTTAACGTAACAAAATTTTCACAACATTTTTAAAGAAGAGCCCTCTTTAAATATATTTCTTATATACAAGTTTTAACAATCAGATATTATTAAAAATTTGTTTTGGTAATGGGTTTACATGATAACCTCAACATTATATGTATTTTACTAGTTCTTGAATACTCACAAAATGCACTTTTTTGTGTGCTATTTTCAGAATAAATATAATGCATAAATTGATCATGTTTTATGTTGATTTTTTTTTTTAAATTATGATGAAACAACCAAATATTATTTCTAACGGGCCATCCATAAATAATGTCACACACCTAGGGGGTGGGGGTGGGTCAAACATTTGTGATGTTCTGGTATGATGGAGGTAGGGGGGGGGTTATACCATGTGATGTCACAGAAAAGAAAGAGCATCTTATGTTTCTACAGATAATTGTTTACTTAACTAAGGAAGTATACATTTATTTTTATCTTTAATATTTATATGACTATGCCAATATTAGTAAATTGAAACATTCTAAATTTCAAATATGTTGCTTTTTCTTTTAGGGTGGGGAAGAGAGGGTATGTAGAGATTTGTGATGTCATGTTTGAAAAACGAGGGAAAGTCTGGCTTTTTTGTGATCACTTGTGTTGATAAGACAAGGGGGAGTCAAATTTGGCCAAATGGATGACCACCAAGTCAACAGAATTTAGTATCTTCTCTCATGGGTTCAAAGTGTTGTAATCAAAATATATGTTTATTATATCTTGATAATAAATAAAGACATTTCAAAATTTTTATTTAAAACATCTGCTTTGAGCTCAGTGTTCTTCAAATTGTCATAAACTTACAGCCAAATACATTGTAATAAATCACTATAAGTATAAGAAATCCTTTATATTATTTTTTTTATTAAATCATCATAATATTAATATCAACACATAAATTATTATATTGTTATAGCTATACAAAATGATGGAAGTTATCAAGCAACCATGTGTTCACTCATTGATACCACAAAGGTCTACTTTGAACAAAATATCATTTGTGCCAATGAAAAAAACATTATTGTCAAATGTAATAGTGGATAAAAAATCTAACGTTCAATATAAATATAAATGGAATAAAAAGAAATGTTAAATGCAATTATTAGAATTAAAATAACTATAGGAAACAATAGAAGAATAAAAATAAGCTAAGGTCAATTAGAGTGTAAGAAAACAAAGCAATGATAACATCTTGAAAAATAATGCAGATCACAGTTGGTTTGGCTTTGATGACTCTTTAGCAGGTTCTAAAAATCCAAATCTTGAAGGTGGCCATAACTAGAATTTAAGGAAAGTGTTACAAAATAAATTTTCTATCACAAATCAGGTACAATATAGTGCTGGGACGATTAAGCGGAATCGTATCGGAATATCTGGTTTTTCCAAAGTATCGGGAACCGTATCGGAGCTGAATAATTCAGACCTGATTCCGATACCAAAACGATTCTTAAATATACAGGGCGTAAGATAAATAGCTGTAACACAGGAGTGCACTGTGTGGAAATTTGCCTAATGTTCCTAACTCCCTTATATTTCTTCACTCTTTCCTGACCATTTTCCAATCCATTCAGTTCAACTAATTTCAACTCTATGCAGTAACAGTCATGGGCGCCCGCAGGGGGGGGCAAGGGGGGGCACTTGCCCCCCCCCTGGAAAAGTGCCCCCCCCCCCCCCCCCCCCCCCGATTGATAGATTTAAAAAAAATTTGGACTACAATAGACCAAAAAAAAATAATAATTAAAACATTTATAATTAATTGTAACAACTGTGATTCCTTCCATTGTTATATCGATCTCGTTATCTTTGGGGATTAATCAGGTATACCACATTGATATTTGAGATAGTGAAGCCTTGAGTTAGTTTGATTTTCGGAAAACGCGAGAATACAAAAGTAGCCAAAATTTCATCGACTTGTTACCTTGCCGTATGCCTTACTAGTTTCGCTAACATTACCAGCAACAACATGTACGGTGGAGCGATCGTTCAGCACATTCGTCGGCATTTTTCGTCTCGAGAGACGATTCATTTCCCTTGCAAGCCCTCATGTGGCTAAAGAGGCCAATCCTGGACGTACAGGAACGGTCACACTTGCTGCAGTTGAAAGTAGCGGAGTGGATCACATTTTTCTCCACTGTCTTTTTCCTGGCGCGCTCCTCTCCCTCAAGCCTAAAACCTTCTTTGATTCCTGCCCTCCAAGTGGGCCTATCCTGCGCCATGATATCCCCACTGTTTGGGTCAATTTGGAGTTGTTTCATATCTCTTTTGCAGTCATCCGCAAATCTCAGTTTTGGACGTCCAGCAGGTCTCTGTCCCGAAGCTAACGTTCCATATAGAATGTCCTGTGGAAGTCGACCCTGTGGCATTCGGCGTACATGACCTAGCCAGCTGAGACGTCTGTTACTGAGAGTAATACGGATGTCTTGACACTCTGCTCTTCGTAGGACCTCTGCGTTTGAAACCCTGTCCTGCCATCTTATATCTAAAACGAGTCTGAGACACCTAAGGTAAAAGGTGTTCAGTTTTCTCTCCTCCCAGGAATATGTGCTCCATGTCTCAAAGCCGTACAGCAGGGTAATCAGAACGCATGTTCGATAAACTAGTGACTCAGTGGAGCGTGTGAGCAGTGAGTTCATCCAGACTCGTTTTTTTTTGTGTTAAATCTTGCCATAGTGCCCATGGCTTTAGCTATTCTACTATGAATCTCCCCATCTAGGAGAACACTGCTTGAGATTTTGGCTTTGAGCCTGTTTAGATTGAAGAGCTTTCCAGATCTGCTTGTGTGAAGGTAGACACCCTCGTTGCAGTCTCCATAAGCATAGTGCAGTAGACACGAGAAAAATATTCCAAACAAGGTGGGTGCAAGTACGCAGTCTTGTTTAACACCTCTGCGGACTTCAAAGGGCTCTGATTAAACTTCACTGTGCACCTGGTTTTCTAAAAAAAGAAACAGGCAATGAAAGAGAGCAGTTTTGAAGGGAATCCTATTTTTGCCATGAGTTTGAGGAGTACACTTCTGCTGACCATATCAAATGCTTTAGTGAGATCAATGAAAGCAATGTATAATGGCTTATTCATCTCGCGGAACCTCTCTTGTAGCATTTGAATGGAGGAGATCATGTCTATAGTGGATAAGTCGCTTCTGAAACCGCACTGAGACTCTGGATAGACTCTAGATGACAGCACCTGCAGCCTTGATAGTGCCTCTTGCAAAGATCTTACCAACTATGCTCAAGAGGGAGATTCCTATCTTTTTGCAGTCGCTGCGGTCCCATTTGTTCTTATGTAATGTAACGACATCTGCTAAATGGCTGTGTGACGTGTCTTGGTAAATATGGTGTGCGGCTGGCTGGTCCTATCGTTGGTTAACCGGACTGTCAACCCTGCTGACCGTTCACTTTCGCCCTAACACATGTTAATATTAATGATATTTTGATCTCAGTTTTACCGAGATGTCCTTTAATCCGTTTGAATCCTTTAATATAAAAGTTCAAGCTATCGTTAAATGGTATAGATACGTAGTAATCATACAAACTGAGTAGTTATTGTAATGCTTAAAAATATACATATAAATTCTTTAGTTATATAATATTTATATATTTTTCAAATACTTTTTACAGTTTGATCATTTTAAAGTTATAAATGTAAGCCATTAATTTTATTTTATAAAAGAAAAAAATACAGAAATATTAGCTCAAATGAAACGAAATAATTATCTCCCTTTAATTAACAAATGTTTCTACGTTTGAATCAATAGTGATGCCGAACAAGCTCTGTTTTGTGATATAACAAGTTTTACTGATTATTATTATTTCTTTATATACATTCAACATTGTGGTATTCATAACAAGATTTAATTATTAGAGGATTAAAATAATTTACGTTAACAGTTGTAAATAAACATTTCCTGCATTAATTGTTTTGTCCATTTAAGGAGTTTATATTTAAAACATTAATAATTACAGAAATTACATGATATAGTGCTATTAAATAATCTCTTATGTTTCTAAATTAATAATACAAATAAATTTGTTTTTGAATTAATTATAGGCCTATATATGTTTAATTAAAATTAATTTGGGGGCGGTGAGCGGTAAGATTTTAAAAGGGTGCGGTGAGCCGAAAAAGGTTGACAACCTATGGCTTAGATCTACAATGTCAGATGAACGTCTGTCAAGATTGTGCATGTTGTGAGTACATAGAGACAAAGTGAACAGCAACAAAAAAGAGTTTATGGACAAAATTATAGATTTGTTTGGTAGCGGTAGCAGACGACTGCAGTTCTTGTTTAAAGAATACATTTTATTATAAATTTACGTTGTAATATTGTTTGTTTAAAGTAAGGTCTTTTGTATGGTTTACGTCTATTATATACATATATTGTGCTAATAAAAAATGTGTTGCTACAGTATGCCCTTCATTACTACAGTGTACTACAATTACTTCAGTGTTCTGTCCGTTCGTTCACCATACAAATGCGCCCAGTAAATTAAAACTACATTAAAACATTACTAAAAATATTTTGCCCCCCCCTAGAAAATTTTCTGCGGGCGCCCATGGTAACAGTATAGATTATCTTTCAAATGAATCTACCCTAACTTTTGGATAGTGGTAGCAACTGTGAAAAAACATTTTAGAAGTCAGAAGAATGATCATTTGCAGTTTTAAAATTCAGAATGAAACTGATTGCTAGGATTACTGCCATATTCCACGCACAAGTGTAAAGAACCACCTTAGATCTAATAGCACCTGAACAGAGTAACCAAAATCGCTTTATAGAAAGGAGCTATGGCATATAAAAATGTGAGCTCCAAGGACCTGATGAAGTGAGTCTTTATTATCAATAATCTTGTAAGTGATTCTGGTCTCTCTGTTCGATTGCTATTAGATCTATTGCTATTAAAATGCAATATGATTGTATTTGTTTAGTTTTTGTAACTCAATCTGGTCATCACCAGTTTTATTTATTAATTTCTATTGGCGGCAAAAGTTTTATACATAATGTAATAATGGCCAGGAATCGGAATCGGGATAATTAAGTAGAATCGGAATCGTATCGAATCGTTAAAAATTTTGGTATCGTCCCATCACTAGTACAAAATAATTCTCTATCACAAATTAGGTACAAAATAAATTTTCTATCACAAATTGATGGGATTCTAAAAAGTTTAAAATTCTCCAATAATGAATCCTACTTACTCGTAGGGCCACTTTACTGACAATGAGTCCATAGGGTAGTGCTCCATAACTACGAGAATCTATACTGAAATCTTTGTTGTCTCCTTCTAACCAAACCTGACCATTATCAACCTAGAAAATGAAGTTTGCAAGTCAAAATTTAAGATTTAATTATATTTGAGTAATAGCAAAACTATTCATAAAATAAATTAACTCAAACTTGTGTACTTACATATTCTTCAAAGCCCTTTTCATCATTGAATACTGTATCACCTTCCATGCCAATTAAACGTTTGCAGATAATCTCTCTTGGATTCTTTGGGGACTTGCAAAAAACAACATCTCCTCTGGAAATATATCATTTTTTAAAAATATTTTACAATTGAAAAAAACAACAACTTTTGCAGTAGAAAGTTAATCTGTGAAATAAAAAGTAGAAATAAATAATTATATTCATTAAAGAAAAGAAAGCAATAAATAAAACAAAACACTTTAACTTGCCAAGTCAATTATGGATAGTGGGACGTAGTGTTTAGTGGCCTAGTGGATTGTTTTTTTTGGACATTCTGGTGTTCAAATTCTGATAAAGAAAGTGGGTTACCTAAGTCTAGAGGCTGTACCTAGTCTGCCCAAATTGGATTGGTCACTAGGGCAAACAAATAATTGAACTATGTCAATGTCTGACTAGCCCGTATGGTCAATGTCTTACTAGCCCGTATGGTCAATGTCTTACTAGCCTGTATGGTCAATGTCTTACTAGCTCGTATGGTCAATGTCTTACTAGCCTGTATGGTCAATGTCTTACTAGCTCGTATGGTCAATGTCTTACTAGCCCGTATGGTCAATGTCTTACTAGCCTGTATGGTCAATGTCTGACTAGCCTGTATGGTCAATGTCTTACTAGCTCGTATGGTCAATGTCTTACTAGCTCGTATGGTCAATGTCTGACTAGCCCGTATGGTCAATGTCTTACTAGACCGTATGGTCAATGTCTTACTAGCCTGTATGGACCTAAATTAGCTGATAAAGTTATTTGAAATACATTTACTTAGATCCAGTTTGAGGGTTTGAAAATTAAGAAAAGTATTTATTTATTATTTGCTGGAATAATTTTTTGAGAGGTTTTTTAGGTAATTTGATACATAGGCATCAGTCCTGTTATTTGGTTATGGGTATAGTAGATGCAAACTGGCCAGCTCAAGTTATTAGTTTTAAAGTTTTAATAATGTTAATGTTACGCCCTGGATGTAAGAGCCGGAAAGCCTGTCTGGTTTTTTAAGAGACATTTTGGATCAGTTTTTCATGTTAAAAAGAGCCACACCCCTTTAGTGTTAAATAGGCCTACACAAATTTAATACATATTCTGAAAAATTCGTAAGCATTATGTAAAGAACACATAAATAAGGAAATATCTGATACTACCCCATGAACCGGTATTGAAGTAGGTAAAACAGATTTTTCAACAAATGCAAAATAATGTGAAAAAAGGATCCTAGGTCCTTTTTGAGATTATGATTGGTTAGTAATGATGAATGCCTTAACTTATCGCCGTGAAATTTTCAAAGTAATTTTTTTTTTTAGAAGTTACTTAAAAATGTGCTTTTATTTAGCTTATGGATAAAATCAAACAAAATCTCTTCTAAAAATAAAATTGTTTATAAGTCAACTAAATATTAATAAAATTTTTTTAAAGGTTAAAAAGCTTGAATAATGTGTTTGCTTAATTTATCTTCTTATCTTATACATTACAGACGCTCCTTCTATAAAGAAGATTATTGCGTCCTACGCTCATCCGTGGTCGGAGTCTAGTCTTGCATTTTTATTAATGTTTTAAATGATGTTAAGTTACTGGTTTTCCTGGTTTGTTCAGGCAACCCATTCCATGCCCGAATGCCACTCGGGAAGAAAGAGTACTTATATGCATTTATTCTCGCATAAGGGACAAGGAAAGTGTTTTTGTCTTTATGTTTATCTGAGCTTTGCAACAGGTTGTTATTGTGCTGTATTTCTAAATTAGAGTTTAATGCCTTATGTATTATTACTACTTTACTCTTTGCCCTTCTGTTTTCTAGTGTTTCTAGGTTTAATAATTAATTTCATATTAATTTATGTTTAATTTCATGGCGATTGGTTAATATTTATTCATTCTGGTATTGGTTAATATTTATTCATTCTGGTAATATTTGATTATCAGTTGCAATGCTATATTGTGAAAATTTGGTACTGTTTTCTTTTTTCTCCTAAATGACTTCCCTAACCTTTACTTATGTAATTTTGAATAACTTTTGAACCAATTAACCGATTTTAGAATTGTTTTCACTACTGTATAGATAAATGAATTAGCTTCCATTAAAGACCTAAAACTAAATGTCTTATTTTGTCGACTTCTGTACCAATCTGTGGGGTTGCATCACATATAAGGTAATTAACAGAAAGAAAATTATTATTAAAACATTGTCTTTTTTTTTTTTAAAAGTACCGTAATTAAAAAAACTGAATCAAATTTTCATTAGGAGCTGCACTTTACAAAGAGACACATTTGCTCGCATTTGTTATAAGACATTATAGATATATGTAAATAATACTATATTTATATTCCTGCACATGGTATTTTACCTACTTTTGTAATCTTTGAAAATTGACTGAAATAGGAGAAATCAGAACTAGATCACCATGGTGTATTGTAGGTTCCATGGAAACATCTTCACACTAGATAAGAAACAAAAGACAATTAGTTAGTTTCTGAAATGACTAGTTTAACTTCTTCATGATTTATTAAAATTGATACCAATGGCCCAAGATAATAATGTTTTTTAATGCTCTAATTATGTTGGGTAAAAAGTTTTGCAGAAGCCTACATCAGGGGTCGGCAACCTATGGCACCCCTGGCCAGACTTGGCATGCAGAGCGATTTTCGATGGCACGCAGAATACCACTAAATAGGTAATTCAAGTCTCTTTAACAATAAATTGAGTGGTAGAGCAGGATGATTGTTAGGCTGTTGGCACGCTGAATGAATTAGAAATCCTACTTTGGCACACTATTATCAAAAGGTTGCCGACCCCTGGCCTACATCTTCACAGAATATTCATACAGTTATGAGCAAACATCTTCACAGAATATTCATACAGTTATGAGCAAACTGTCTTTTAAATGAATCCACCAATGCCTCTGAATTCATATAAAACAAAAAGTCTCCCTGAAAGCAGAAGATGTGTATTTTTCAAGGACAAAATGTGAATAAAAAATGTGTTCACAAAAAGTAATGAAAGTTGTCAACCCTCCCAGCCCTCTCCAAAACCTTTTATTTTTGTTTACTCTATATACATTCTGCAACCAATGAGAAGTGATGCAATAAAATTAATGGAAAAAGTATATTATAGTATGTTGACTAGTGGCATAACTAGAAAGGGACATGTGCCCCTCTACATCTTATATGAGACCCATCTTATTAGCAAACACAAGGAGTTTGATGTACTGAGTACATTGGGTGATTTCCTTAAACATTCCAATTTTCTTTAAAACTTGATGAGTCCACACTAACAGACAATCAAGCTTTACTTTTAGCTTATGTTCAACTCATTACAGAAAAAATAATTTGCAAAGGTTATTGCTAAAAAATTAATAACTGACTCTAAAGGCAAAACTGTATTTCTTGCACTAGAAAACTTTTTTAGAGAACAAGAAATTCCTCTGATCAATATTATATTAGTAGCTACTGGTGGTGTATTGGTAAGGGTAAGACACTATCATTTATTGATTTCGTATTTAAAGAAGTCTGTGCCAGGTGTATTGGTGAGGGTAGGACACTATCATTTATTGATTTCGTATTTAAAGAAGTCTGTGCTAGGTGTATTGGTGAGGGTAGGACACTATCATTTATTGATTTCGTATTTATAGAAGTCTGTGCCAGGTGTATTGGTGAGGGTAGGACACTATCATTTATTGATTTTGTATTTACAGAAGTCGTGCCAGGTGTATTGGTGAGGGTAGGACACTATCATTTATTGATTTCGTATTTAAAGAAGTCTGTGCTAGGTGTATTGGTGAGGGTAGGACACTATCATTTATTGATTTCGTATTTATAGAAGTCTGTGCCAGGTGTATTGGTGAGGGTAGGACACTATCATTTATGGATTTCGTATTTATAGAAGTCTGTGCTAGGTGTATTGGTGAGGGTAGGACACTATCATTTATTGATTTCGTATTTATAGAAGTCTGTGCCAGGTGTATTGGTGATGGTAGGACACTATCATATATTGATTTCCTATTTATAGAAGTCTGTGCCAGGTGTATTGGTGAGGGTAGGACACTATCATTTATTGATTTCGTATATAAAGAAGTCTGTGCTAGGTGTATTGGTGAGGGTAGGACACTATCATTTATTGATTTCGTATTTATAGAAGTCTGTGCCAGGTGTATTGGTTGTAAATTGTGTGATTCATAGACAACAATCTCAGTTATAATCTACATCACTTACTACCATAGGAAATAACTGCAGTGAACAAATGCATTCAAAGATAGCTTTTAAGTGCATTAAGAATGACAAGGACTACGATCGTTTGTTACTGCACACAAAGGCACTGTTTAAATAGATTTTTTGATGTCTTTGATTTAGTGCTAGAGGTTTTGGAAAGCAAAGATAAATGTTTGAGAAAAAATGAAACAAAATGTAAAAATTATATAGCATATTTAAATAAGTTCAATAAAGTGAATATTCATTTTCAGGAAGATAAGGGAGGTGTTATTTTCACATTTATGTCAAAACTACTTTAGTACAAACGCAATTTTGGATGTGGACAATTTTACCAGTTTCCTAATTTTGAACTTGTAAACTGATGAAGACATGCCTACTTATTGTCAACACTTCAAAAAACTTTGGGTAATAATGATCTCAAAAGTCAATTTCAAGACATTAATAACTAAAAATTCTTAAATGGGTTTTACTCCACTATTCCAATAGTGAAGGCCTACAAACAGGCCTACCTTTACAACTGCAAGAGAATTTGATTGAATTAACAATAAATGAAGAGCTAAAATTGAAATTCATAAAAAAAAGTCTATCAATTTCTCCATGATTATGGGCTTTGTTGCAACTCCATAATCCTATTTAGTGGAACTGGATTTGGTACTGTTACCACTTTCTTGTCACAAAAGAGAAGCAAGTTGCAAATAGTGGATAATTGCTAGCCAAAATTGAACCAATTATAGAAAAACTACGAGCTACGCACCAAGCCAGGCACACGCTTCACATCAATATTGATTTTTGTTAAACCTCAGGTGAAGGTAATTTTTTATATTTGATAAAAAAAAACAATCCCAAAATCTTTTATTTTTCATGCCCTTTTTTAAGCTCATAAAATTGCAAACCAATCTATGTCGCCCTAGGAATTTGAAGGAGGGGGTATTATTATTATTTTAAAATGCACTTTTGGTAGAAAAACTTTATAAGGAGGCTGAATGACAAGTCAAAAGAGATTTTTTTTTAAAATTGGAACAAATCCTCCAAAGAGGAGTGGTAGGAATGTCCTGGCTACATCCTGATGACTTATTGCAGAGAAAAGCAACAATAAATTATTTACATTTAGATTACCAATTTAAAAAATACAATTGTAAAACACGTAATGTTCAATTTATTAGATACACTTACACAATTACAACTTGTGGCATTTATTTATTGTTTTGTCTTATTAAAAAACACCTATATATATATATCAGGAACTTTTAAAAACTGAGCTTACACCTTCTGTATGATCTATTTTCTATAGAAATTAAAAGTATGTTTTTTATTTAATATTAATACCTAAATTAACATATTAGATTGTCCAAAATCTAAAGTAAAGAATAACAAACTTTTGGAGGCATGAGGACAACAGCCATAGATATATCAATGTCAGTTATTAGCTTTAAAAAAACTTCAGAATAAGTTACAATAATATTATTTAAAAAAAAAACTGTGATAATTTTTTTTTTAACCCAGTAACAATAGTAAATGTACATGTAATTTCAATGACTCTTTACTTACTCTTCCAAGGCCTCCAATGAATTTCAATGTACAATAGCATGAACTTAAGCCAGTAACAAGGTACATCACTGTCTTGCCCAATACTGTAAATGGCGATGCCATTGCTTTACTTCAACAAAAATCCACCTGAAAGGAAATTTCAACAAAAGGGCTGTGACAAGTTGCTAGCTTTGACTAATTAATGGTTCTAATTAGGTAACATTGGTTACAGTTGCTTAGTCTAGCATTAGTCATGATTAGTTCACAGACTCTGAATCACACTTCAGATTATTCAGTGATAAGATAAGAATGGGCATTTCTTATAGCGCTGCTATCCATGCTATTAAATTAGCATGCTCAGTGCGCTCTTGGTGTGACTTGCAATGGCAGATCTATTAGCCAAAAAGAAAGTCTTTAAGTTCTTTTTAAAAGATTCGCTTGTCCCAGATTCTCTCAGTGTCTGAGATAAACTGTTCCATAAAGATGGTGCCACTGACTCAAATGAGCGCACTCCCAGGTACTTCTTTCTATGTCCATCCAAACTAGGAGTTGAAGAGCGCAGTTCCCTAGAACTAGATGGCTCATGCCTTGATATAAGCTCTCGAAGATAGGAAGGAGCAATGCCCTTTATGCATCCGTACGTAACAGACATAATTTTGTCCTCTATTCGCTTTATCACCAGGAGCCAGTGGAGATCTATTACTGTTGGGGAGATATGACCTAGCCTCCTCACCCCCAAAACAATGCGCACAGCGGTGTTCTGCACTGTCTGTAATCTCTGCAGCTGGTTCTGGGGCAAACAACACAGGCAACTATTGCAGTAATCCAGTGATAGTGATACCATGCTTGTTATTTTCTATGAGATGATAATTCCATCAATAAGTACCTCAATATGTTATATGGGACACGATGGCCAATCATTATTATAATATTAACTTATAGCCCTATAACCTTTGTAATTTAAAGTAATTAGCCTAATTTTAAAAATTGTGACTGAAAAATGTCAATTCAATATTCTCACTATGGGCTTGGCATAGGTGTAAAAAAAAACACATAGGAATACTCGGAATAGGATAGGAAATATAGTGACATGACAAGACCTTAGCTGTATAATCTTATAGGCCTACAATACAGACGCCCCTTCTAATATATAGGAATATACTATGAATATACTATATAGGCATAGGCTTTATAATTATAATATAGAACAGTAGTCTAAGAACTAGGCCTATAGTTTGACTATACTTATATTATACTTATATATCATAATATATGTAACTATACTACTATACTAAATAGCCTACTATAGTTTAGCCTATAGACTATAGAAGATTATTGAATTTTATTGCACCCACATTCTCATTTTATGTTTAGGCTTGCTGTTTAGGTAGGCTACTTAGTCTTTACACTTTACAGTCTTTAACTTTAGACTAAAGCTTAGACTTCTTAGTCTTAGGCTAGCGAAAAAAAAGGAAACCGGCTTGGGACACCTTGAGTTGCGTAAGCATAGATAGCCCTTGCTACTTGTATGTAATGTTATTGTTTGGTTCAGTAGGTTAGTAGGCCTATGTCCTATGTCCCTATGTCACTATGTAACCTATGTCGGCTATGTTGAATAAAGTTTACCTTTCTCTTTAAAATGTTTAGTTGACATTGAAAAGGAATGGAGTAGATGTATAAGCTTATCCAACATAGGTTATGTCACAGTTATGTGGCCATGCGCTTTGTTTAGTCTACTCAATTTACTGCACTTTGTTTTTAGTTTTTATCAACGTTCAACTGTTATCGTTTCGAGTCTCGACAGAGTTGCCACTGAACTATATAGATCTATATATACATGGAGTGCTCAAGCAATTAAATTGTCGGAGAAAATGCGGACTTTTCAATATAGATAAGTGAACTGTATGGCACTGAGCTATATATACACATGTCTAAATCATATGGAAGTGATTTAGCTTCCTGGCGTGACGGCTATACACGGTCCAGGTTTCACATGCGTAGAGAAGAATTGGTAGAACGGCAGCTGAATAGACTTTTAGTTTGGTCTGCAGCTTAATGCCTCTCCGATTCCAGGCATTAGACCGCAGTCTTCCAAAGGAGGTACTGGATCTGGCTATCCTGAGATTTACTTCATCTCCTTACTTACGACAGCTGACGCGTATCAGGTGGCAGGACAGGGTCCCAGACACTGAGGTCCTCGCGCGGACTGGCATGCCAAGCATGTACACCCAACTGGCAAAAGCCCAGCTAAGATGGGCAGGCCATGTTGTGCGCATGCCAGAAGGACGCCTACTCAAAAAGATCTTTTATGGCGAACTAGTCGCAGGAGGGCAAAAGAAGAGGTTTAAAGACACCATGAAGGCCTCCCTAAGAAACCTGATCATCGATCCTAACAACTGGAATAGCCTGGCCGAGGGCCGATCCTCCTAGCGCAACATGACCGAACTGGAGCAACAGCTCACGAAGATAAAAGGCGAAGGGTCGCTATTGAAAAACAGCAAATAAGAAAATCCAGCAAAGACAGCCCCGCTTCTACCGGCTATCAAGCCACGCACTTGTGCCCCCACTGTGGCAAGTACTTTCGGGCAAGAATAGGCCTTTTTAGCCATCTCCGAATTCATAAGAAATCATGACTCTGATAGAGGATGGTCCTCATCGAAAACGATGGACACACATCATCATCACATGTCTAAATAATAAATATTCATTACAATTCATCAACATATATAGACACCTATTATAATGTGGTATTCAAAGCATTTATCGAGAAAAATCATCAACCATTTCATCTTTTGACTTCGCCATTAAATTAATATTTGTATGTATATGTATATTATCGTGTGCCGACATTTAAACATGCGACAGATAAACATGCGACACTTAAACATAGACACTTAACCACACGTCAGATAAACATACGGACATTTAATCACACGACATTTAAACATACGGACACTTAATCCCACGACAGATAAACATACGGACACTTAATCACACGACACTTAAACATACGGACAGTTAATCATAGCGACAGATAAACACACATTTTCACTATACCATTAAAATAAATAGGAAAATAATATAGATTATGTTGCCAATAGTAAAAAAAACGGGATAGAGGGAAGGAAAATCCCTCATGGCATCAACAGGCTTACGGGGACACCTATGCCCTACGCCCACCCTTGGTTTTCCTCACTCCCATTTCATCTTTATTTATAATGACTTTAACCTTAATATTTATTTCTTTTTATTGAGTTTTTTTTAGCTTTTGAACTAGAAATCTGTGTATACATACAACATGAATTAAACAAAAAAAAAAGCGTTCAGTGTGTTATCCCGACTTTTTGCTCAGTAGAAGTCTTGCATACTATCTATGAGCAGGCCAATAGAGATTTTTCATTGGTACGAAAGGTGAGCCATTGTTCGCAGAAATTGCAGAAAGTTTGCAGCTCAATAAAGGTTAACTGCACGTGCTTCACGGTCCTTTAAACAGAATCTACATTGTATCTATGTAGATAACAAAGGACCTTTACCAGCACATATAGAACGAATAATACATACTTAAAGGTTCTGTATAAACAACCTTCAGTGAGGCACTATAAATTAAATCTTTGATAGGCAAAAGATGCAAGCTCAGCAGAATGGATGGTGTTACCATAGTCTTATGCATATCTAGTGCTCAATTATAATACTTTATTGTTCTTAATGTTTTGGTTATTACAATTTTAAAACGTATTCATATTTTTGCATTTTGGGGAACCTAATTAAAAATATAGTATTTTTAATATTGCCATCATCATTATCAAATATATTTTAAAATCTATTTCTAAATAATCATTGGATAATGCAATTAAAAGCTATAGGCCTATGTGTCAATTCGACCCACTAGTAGATATAAGAAGTATTGTTTAAAAAAAAAATAAAACAAGGTGTATGAGTTACATTGTAGCCGAATACAGTTAAAACACGAAGAAGGGATGGCGCTAGTGAAGACAACGGATAAGTGGATTATGTAATACTGGCCGTCCGAGCGCTGGTCTGGGCAGCCACGCGTGAAGTAAGTCCCGCCCCTTCATCCGACCAGACAGCCACTAAAAAAAACTGTGGCGTCACATACAACAGCCAGCCCCCCCCCCCCCCTCCTATCCCGACAGATAAACACACATTTTCACTATACCATTAAAATAAATAGAAAAATTATATAGATTATGTTACAAATAGTAAAAGTAATGGGATAGGAGGAGGAAAATACCTCATGGCATCAACGGGCCTACGGGGACACCTGTGCCCTACGCCCATCATTGGTTTTCCTCACGCCCATTTCAACCCTATTTTTATTGAATGTATTCTTTTGTTTTAATTTTTTTTTATTATTTATTTGAACTATATACACATACAATTAATGAAACAAAAGCGTTCAATGTGTTATCCATAGTTAGAATTTTTGTGTAAGCTTCTAAAAAAGTATTATAAATAATAGTTTGATTGAAAAAAAATGGTACAGAGATAATAAATATATAGATTTAAAGAAAGTTGTTGATTATATTTTTTTATTGTTAGTTTATATAATATACACGTGTCTGTGTTAGCGACTAGTCTATGGGTAGGGGAGGTTGTTTGGGACGCCACAATTCTTTTTATTGGCTCTCTGGTCGAAAGTGGATGAAAGAGCATTACTTCACACGCGTGGCTGGCTGTCCATCGTAATCGTTTACGATGGTCTTGGTGCAGACCGGCGATCGGGCGTCGAGCATTACGTAATGTAGGGCCTACTCCACTGGCCCTATCCATTCTTCGTGTTTTAACTGTATCCGACTACAAGGTGGTTAAATGTAACCCATAACCTTGTTTATTAAAAAAAAAATCTTATTTCTACTAGTGGGTCAAATATAGTATATTTTTCGACTATAATATATTATTAAAATGTTTTATAGTCGAGAAAATTAGAACAAAAATAATGATGGTAAAAGAGAGAGAGAAAGGGAAAAAAGACCGTTCTAGATTTAGCATTTTGTCAATATATAAATAATATTAAGACTGTTCATAAAAAGAGTGAAAATAATGACAATTATTATTTGAGTTTATTTTCAAAATAATCTTTAACAAAAGAAATTTGCCTTTAAAAAAAAGTTAACCCGCCAAAAAAGAAGTATCGTGACATAAAGGACCGTGTATCACGCGCAGTTAATCTGTATTTAGCTGCAAACGTTCTGCAATTTCTGCAAACAATGGCTCACCTGTCGTACCAGTGATGGATCTCTATTGCCCTGCCTGGATAGCACAGTGAACGCTATTTGTTTCATTAATTGTATGTGTATATAGTTCAAATAAAAAATCAATAATAATAAAATATAAAAAAAGAATAAATTCAATAAAAATAGGGTTGAAATGGGCGTGAGGAAAACCAATGATGAGCTTAGGGCACAGGTGTCCCCGTAGGCCCGTTGATGCCATGAGGTATTTTCCTCCCCCTCTCCCATTATTGTTACTATTTGTAACATAATCTATGTAATTTTTCTATTTATTTTAATGGTATAGTGAAAATGTGTGTTTATCTGTCGGGGGAAGGGGGCGGGCTGTTGTTTGTGACGCCACAGTTTTTTAAATTGCTGTCTGGTCAGATGAAGGGGCGGGACTTCACATTGAAGTTCACACGTGGCTGTCCAGACCAGCGATCGGACGGCTAGTATTACATAATCCACTTATCCGTTATGTCTTTACTAACGCCATCCCTGCTTCGTGTTTTAACTGTATTCGGCTACAATGTAACTCATACACCTTGTTTTATTTTTTAAAAAAACACAATACTTCTTATATCTACTAGTGGGTCGAATTGACACATATAGCTTTTAATTGCATTGGTCAATGATTTTTTAGAAATAGCTTTTAAAATTAATTTGATAATGATGGTGGCAAGAATAAAAATACTCTATTTATAACTAAGTTCCCAAAAATGCAAAAATATGAATTCGTTTTAAAATTTTAGTAACCAAAACATTAAGAACAATAAAGTATTTATAATTGAGCACTAGATATGTATAAGACTATGGTACTGATAATAATATGTTTTCTTTTTTTTTTGTGAACTACCGTACGCAAATAGGGCACTTGGCACAATTTAAATAGTATATGTTTTCTTGTCTAACTTCACCGAGCGTACCAATGAAGAATCTCTATTGCCCTGCTCATAGATAGTATGCACGACTTTTACTGAGCAAAAAGTCGGGATAACACACTGAACGCTTCTTTTTTGTTTAACTAATGTTGTATGTATACATAGTTTTCTAGTTAAAAACAAAAAAAAATCTCCATAAAAAGAAATAAATATTAAGGTTAAAGTCATTATAAATAAAGATGAAATGGGAGTGAGGAAAACCAAGGGTGGGCGTAGGGCATGGGTGTCCCGGTAGGCCTGTTGATGCCATGAGGTATTTTCCTTCCCTCTATACCGATTTTTTACTATTGGCAACATAATCTATATTATTTTCCGATTGATGTTAATGGTATAGTGAAAAAGTGTGTTTATCTGTCACTATGATTAACTGTCCGTATGTTTAAGTGTCGTGTGATTAAGTGTCCGTATGTTTATCTGTCGTGGGATTAAGTGTCCGTATGTTTAAATGTCGTGTGATTAAATGTCCGTATGTTTATCTGACGTGTGGTTAAGTGTCTATGTTTAAGTGTCGCATGTTTATCTGTCGCATGTTTAAATGTCGGGTCGTATATATATATATAATATAGTATCTAATATAGTAAACCATAATAAATTTGTTTTCAGTTCCCATCGTTATTTCACGATGAGAATGCGAATGAATGTCGAACCTGCCTCGTCTTCCTTGCAATATTGTCAGGATGTGAGCTGGCCATGCGGATTTTGTGTGACACGTGGATGTCCCTGTCGAGAGCGAACACACCCACAGTATCAGCAAGAGCTAGTACATGTCCTTGTTATTAGATTTGTATTGAAAAATGAGCACGCGTAATTTTCTCTAAATATCATTCTAAGTGTTGTTAAACGTTTATAGCATGTAATAATCATTTCTATATTGTATTTGAGATTGTTTTGTTTGTTCATTAAATTTTTTTTATTTATTTACCCCTGTTTTTTTTTTTTGTTTTTTTTTTGGCTAGAGAAGATCTTCAGGATGCGTTGTAAGCTTTGTTTCTGGAAGACCAGCAGTTTTGTTTTAATGGCGGTTGCAATTTTCCAGGATTCAAATCCATATCCTTATTTTGGTTTCGAGACCAGATAAGCGTCTTAGCAGCACAAGGCCCGCTTTGCCTTACTGATTCTGGCGTTGATTTCCATGTTACAGTCACCATTCACTGTCATTTTGATGTCCCAGCAGGGTAATTCTTTGACATCTTGTAGTTCTTTCTCGCCTTTGGCGATAGAGTGTTGTTTTGTTGTTTCTCAGGACCTTGATTTTCTCTGTGTTTATCATGAGTCGTATGGTGCTTGCTATCTCATTTAGACTGCTTGTCTTTTGTTGTCTTGATGTCGTCTGGATAGAAGGACTATGTCGTCTGCGCAGTCGATGTCGTCTAGTGGTGATGTTAGGGTCTATAGAATGTCAAGTTATTGCCAGAGCGAAAAGGGTCGGTGATAGGGGACATCCTTGTTTCATTCCTGTCTTTACATTGAAGTTGTAGCACACTTTATCTTACCCGATTCCTTATCCCTAACTATTTCTCCCTTTCCATAACCCCTTCTTCCCTTCCAATTTCTTCTAATCATTTTCTTCCCCTTCCCTATTCTCCCTATTCCTCCTTCTCACTACCTCCTTCTAACTAACCGTACCCATGTCCTCGCATATTATCAAGGTTATCGGTTATCGACTAAATTAGTCTGTGCCACGAAAAAGATGCATTTTTATTAAAAGCGGCCTACTTTATTACCCATTACTATGTATTAGAGGTGCCACACATTGAAAAAAAAAAGTGGATACTGGCGGCGATTGAGCTCAACCAGCACTATAGATACAGCTTACTTCTGCAGTGAAGTTGAAAACGAGAGAACAGACTTCCTTGCGAAAGGAGACTCATTAACTTTCGTGGTACTATCCAAGCGCATTGTGAGAGAGCCCGAACAGATATGCAAAATGCAAAGGCGGGAGAAAGGTCAAAGGGTACGAGAGGGTGTGACGAATCATAATATAAAGGCATTCGTATTCTCGCTCGCCTTATCTCTTATATCTTTCTCTCACAATCGTTTTTTTAAAACCTGTCCCGCTGGAGTTTCACAGTCATCAAGCACAGACACACAAATAACTGTGTGCTTGTGTGTGTGTGGGGGGGGGGGGGGGCTTGTAATATAAATGAAAAAAAGCTATTCAAATGAGAAGGTTCTCTATGGGGAACAATGAATATTTAGTTTAAATTGTGAGTCAGTCTTCGCATGTTAATTTAATAATATACGTCTGTTTAAATATGAGTAAATGTAAAGTTAGTCCCTCGTGATGGTTATCTTATCTTATATATTACAGACGCTCCTTCTATAAAGAAGATTATTGCGTTCTACGTTCATAAGTGGTCCGAGTCTAGTCTTGCATCTTTATTCATGTTTTAAATGATGTTAAGTTACTGGTTTTCCTGATTTGTACAGGCAACCCATTCCATGCCCGAATGCCACTCGGGAAGAAAGAGTATTTATATGCATTAGTTCTCGCATAAATGATAAGGAAGGTGTTTATATCTTTTTGTTTATCTAAGCATTGTAACAGGTTGTTATTGGGTTGTATTTCTAAATTAGAATTTAATGCCTTATGTATAATAACTACTTTAGCTTACTCTTTGCCCTTCTGTCCTCTAGTGTCTCCAGGTTTAGTGCTTTGACTAAGCTTATTGGTGTTTCTCTTGTCAGTTGTGAATATTCGCTAGTAATGAAACTTGCAGCTCTTTTCTGAATTTGTTCTAATTGTTTTAATGCTTTCTTTAGTTGATGGCTCCCATACACATGATTCATATTCTGGTATAGATCTAGGCCTACCTAATGTGAGATAGCATTTTAGTTTCATGTTCTTATTACATTTATACAAATTCCTTTTTATCAATCCTAATGTTTTGTTTGGTTTTTTAATTACTTCATCAATATGAGGATTCCAAGATAACTATTATTAGCCTACCCTAGATACTTTGCATTGTTAGTTTGAGTTAGTTCTTTACCATGAATGAAGTAATTTGTTATTATTTGTTTCTTTTTCTTGGATACTCTCATCAGTTGTTGTTTTTTTCTGGGTGAAAAAGCATACTCCAGTTAGTTTCCCATTTCGTAGTTCATCTAAGTCTTTTTTGTAAAAGTTTACTATCTTTTCCTGTCTTTACTATTCTATAAATTATACAATAATCTGCAAATAATCTTACTTTTGCTCATGTGTTGATGCAAAGCTGAAAGAGGAAACACATAGAAAACAAAAGTGCATATTATTACATTTGTATTTTTATTTCGATATTTGCTAGAGACGTTTAAGGACGTTACATGTAATTTTTGCCCCGATATAAGCTTATTTATAACTTATATAGATGGGGAAAACATCGCTATGCAATTTATTGCAACATAATATATTCATGTAAATATCATGTCTCCTTCAGAATACAGCTTTAACACGTGACCTGTGTGTTGCCTACGTACCAGACGGCATTGCATCCACCACAGTAGTTGTCACTGTTAGAATAAAGGAGAAAAATATGTTGTTACTTCTATACTGTTTTTACGTAGTTGACTACGCAATTTAAAATTTAACACATTGTAACATGTTTTTTTAAAATAAAGCTTGTATCTTTAAAAAAAATGATAGAAACAAGAACAAGACACATTCATTGGTACAATAAAGTCATTTTAAACGTAAACTAAAATAATGGTAACCCTTTAATAATAGAGCCAAAACAGAAGGCTTACATGTTGCTAAGAAGTAAGCTTATTAGCTTTGGGTGATACTTACTGACAAACTGCTCCAACAACAGAGCAATGTGAAACTTGACAGGGTGCCACAAAACAAGCCACCATGTTAGAACATAATGCTGGAGCAGCTAGTGGAGACAAACAATAACTGTTATAAATAATTGTATTATTTCTATGTATGGACAAGTCAAATGTTTTTAACTGAGACATAAATATAAGGAATCGTCTCCATTTTTCAACTTGGTTAACTGTAATATTTTAAAACTTCTTCATTCAACTTTTAATATTGATACAAACAAAATATGACAAGACATTGTGTGTGTACTGGGCCAGATAAAAATACTATAATGGCTTTAATCAATTAAAATCATAGTGTCCCCTCCCTTTTAATAGTCTATTTTTTTTTCTTTTAACCAAACAAACAAGTTTATGTCTTTTTTAGCTGCTGTGTATTGTTATAAGGAAGTGGTTCTCACACTTTTAAAGTTTTATTTTGCCTGGCGGTGCCTTAGAATTAGAATAGTGTGACTTTTCCATAAGTATGTGTTTATATTGATTGATGGTTAATACAGTCCCAGACAAGTTTGTTTTCCGTCTCAAGAGCCTAAAAAAGTATATTCGTTAGGATTTGTGAGCTAGTCTATGAGTGAAGTAAATAATTTAAAAAAACAATGATTGAAATTCGTTGCAACAATTTGTTACGAAACGACGTATTAATACAGATGTGAGGTGTTATATTAGTGTATTATATGTAACGCCGTAGGATTCAACCGTTAGACATAGAGGTCAACGTTCTAGCTGAGTGTAATTTGACACTTGACCTCGTGTCGCTTCTCTAGAGAAGGAGTGTCAGCCGAGATAATTAACCCCCTTCCCTCCATTTCCGCTATCATTTACAACTCTTCCACTAGGGTGGTTAAGTTACTTGGCCTGCCATCCACGAGTCGTGACACTGAATTGTAATCAGTAACTACAATTGTCTTCCCCCCCCCCCATTTCTCCCTGAAGAAAACACATATACGCTCACCCACTTGCATAGATACTTTAATAGGAAACGTCTCCAATAGCGCCTTAATGTCTATTTTGCTAAGGTCTAAGGGCACCCTGAGTTCTGGCATGATTGTTATATTGTGGGAAGTTTAATCAATGTATGTAATTAAGTAAGATTAATGTTTTCACGCTAAACCCTGACCTCGCCCTATCCGCCAGTTTCGAACAAAGAGAAACTGACTCTGTTGTTCCATTAATTAAACGACTTTCTAACCAGACTTGTGTCTGTGTTTTTGGGAGTGGAAGTTTTTCCCCTAGTTACGATTGGCTCTACCTTATGCTATAAAAGAGCCCGCACGAGGTTGGACTTCAGTCGAGGGTCTAATATTTTGTAAGGAGTAGGACATGTTATTAAAGTACTTATTTTTCTCTATTAAATAGTCATTCAGTTTAACTTGGAACTTAGTCGCTATTATCTACATTATTTTTATACTTATATTTGGAACTGTGTTCATCATGGCTATTCTTACCTTATTATAATAAAGATTTATGTTATGAATTCACCACGGATTTGACTGTTATTATTATTTGCATTGTGGAACTATTACATCATAACTATAGTCAAGAACTTTCTTATTCCACTAAGAATCTACACTATTTATTTTACAACTGAGCCAACTGCAAGGAAGTAGACTGTTGCATTCGTATGGAGTAGAATCCGATTGATAGGTCTTCACCATCAATACTATCCTGGACTAATAAATAAATAATACATATATATAATATTCAAATCAACAAGGTTCTAATAATCTGGAGGCCGTTCCGGCTTCGTAATAAATTTGGGGGCAAATCGTCCACGATATTGCACTTTCTATCTTGCAAAATAAAGGAAGATTCTACAAAAAGAAGATTTATCTACAATATTGTCTGAATTGGAAAATTTCTATCAAATTATGTTCCAGTTATACTCAACGTAATAGTGTCAATTTTGTGTCGAAAAGTGTTTTATTCAAAGGACAAAAGTAAGTTGACCACACTTTATCTTATCTTTACCAATATTAAAAACAAGATGGAAGCATCAACTAACTTTACATCAGATCAACTTAACAAAATGACACTCACACAACTAAAAGACATTGCTCAAACGTTAGACATCCAGATAACTGAAACAACACCCGAAAGAAATAAACTTATTAAAGAAATTACTGATTGCTTAAAAAGGCAAGGTACATTGATGGAAGAATATGAATCGATAGTACATACTGCTAGTGAGGACGAATCAATTGAGTCAAATTTATCTGAATCACAAAAGACCAATCACACTGTCACGGTTCGTGAGTCAAGCATACACAATGGACTTAGTGAAGAACTAAGGTTCAAACTAGAATTAAAGAGAATGGAATTGGAAATTGAAAAAGAAAGAATTGCTAGTCAGGAAAGAATTGAAATAGCACGGGCTCGCAGTACCAATCATGTACACTCAGAAATCGAATTGGAATTGTACAAATATCGAAAATACATTCCAGAATTCGATAGCAACCACATCGAAGAATTCTTCATGATGTTTGAGAAGCAGGCCGCAGATTATCACTTTCCAGAGAATAAGATGGCTGTATTATTACGTTCAGCCTTGACAAAAGGTAAAGCATTAGACGTTGTCTTGAATCTTACCGTAGAGGAAGACAATGACTACGAACTGATTAAGAATCGAATCCTACTAAGTTATGCTTTGACTCCAGAAAAATACAGAAAGATTTTTAGAGATTTCAAGAAGGAACCAGAACAATCACACGTTGATTTTCTGAGAATCAAAGAGAAACATTTTGATCGTTGGATCAGATCTAAAAATGTGAATGGCGAATATGAGAAACTGAGAAATCTTATGTTGACAGAGGAATTTAACAATTGCGTTCGCAACGATGTAAAAATTCACTTATCCGACAAAGGTGTTGAAAACATCAAAACAGCAGCAGTATTGGCAGATGAGTACATCATTATTCATCAACACACTCGAACCTTCCAACCTGATAAATCCAAATTCAAGAATCAATATGCAGTAGTGGAAAAGAATGCAAAATGCACAGATGAATACAATAAGCAAAAAACTGATAAGCAGACGACTACTAGTTCCATGCAAAAGAAACCTACGTGCAGCTTCTGTAGAAAGGATGGACACGTTAGGGAAAACTGTTGGAGTTTACAAAACAGACAAAGTAAAGAGAAAAAGAATATAGTACTAACATGTATCGCTACCAATCCTAAGACTCGTTTATACCAATCTGACAAGAAGGTAACAAAAGCTAAAACAGAGACATTTAGTGTTAGTCATGAAAATACGACAGAAAGCACAATGACATGTCCAGATATTTCAAAACCTAGAGAACTCCAGAAATTAGAGACCATGGTTTTTGAAAACTCACATCTGAACTCTACCGTGAGTAAAACAGATGGAACCTTAGCAACAGAAGTGTTCACCTCTTGCAGTAATATAGAACAGGTTGAAGAAAAAGATCTTATAGACACCGATCTATTCAAGAACTTTTTACCCTTCATTACTGAAGGATATGTGTCATCTATTGATGATGAACTCAGTGAACGAAAGATTCGAATCCTTAGAGACACGGGAGCATCGACTTCATTACTACTCAAGGATACTATTCCTATTTCGAAATCGACTTACACAGGACAGAATATCGCACTGAGAGGTGTAGATATGGCAACAATACTAGTTCATCTACATCGTATTCAGCTGAAGTCTGAATATTATAATGGACCTGTTACTATTGGGGTGCAGACAGCACTACCTATTAATGGCATTTCTCTGATATTAGGAAATGACATTGCTGGAGACAAGGTACGCCCTGTATCCAAAGAAATTCATAACCCTGACAGAAGTGGGACTACAGACAATTCTGTATGCGTCCTTACCAGAGGTATGAAAAAGAAACCAGAGTCTGACGAAACCACAGCACAAACAGAAAATGAACCAGAAATTGATCTACAAGCGACATTCCTGGCTGACATTCTTAGTGGTCCCTCAGTCGAGACTAAAGGAAGTAACATGTCACCAAGACAATTACTTACCTTAGAACAGGAGAAAGACATGGATATCGAAAAGCTGAGAAAGGAAGCAGTAAGCGAGAAGGAGGTGGAAAAGATGAATATAGGTTATTACCTAAAAGATGGTTTACTCATGAGAAAATGGAAAGAGAGAAACACTGACAACGAAGATTGCAACGAGATACACCAGATTGTAGTACCAACCGTGTACCGAAAGGACATTTTACATATGGCTCATGATTCGCCATATGCTGGTCACTTAGGTGTCAATAAGACTTATGACAGAATTCTTTCATACTTCTACTGGCCTGGACTACACAAAGATACTTCATCGTTCTGCAAATCTTGTCATGCATGCCAAATGGTAGGGAAACCAAACCAGACCATTCCGGTTGCTCCATTAAAGCCTATACCGGCATTCTCTGAGCCATTCAGCCACATCATCATAGACTGTGTCGGACCACTACCTAAAACCAAGGCTGGCCACCAGTACCTCTTCACGATCATGTGTTCTGCTACAAGATTTCCAGAGGCTATTCCCATGCGCAGCATCAACGCTGACAAGATCTCCGACGCACTTATCGGATTTTTTTCACGATACGGACTCCCTAAGGCCGTACAATCCGATCAAGGCTCCAATTTTACATCGAAGTTGTTTCGCCAAGTTCTACAGCGGTTAGGCATCCGCCATGCTATGTCGAGTGCGTATCATCCACAAAGCCAAGGAGCTTTAGAACGCTATCACCAAACTCTCAAGAACATGCTTCGAACATACTGCTTTGAACATGGAGGAGATTGGGATCGTGGAATTCCCTTCGTACTCTTTGCAACCAGAGAGGCTGTCCAAGAATCCCTCGGATTTAGCCCTTTTGAGCTGGTATTCGGTCATGCAGTTCGCGGACCCTTGAAATTGCTGAAAGAAACCTGGTTGTCATCAACTGAAGAAACTGGTCTACTCACCTATGTGGAGAACTTTAAGACTCGGTTATATAATGCATTAACCCTTGTAAAGCTTAATCTTTTACAGGCACAAAGCAAGATGAAGGCTTACTATGATACCAAGGCAAAAACCCGAAGCTTCAACCCTGGCGACCAAGTACTGATGCTGACACCCATGATTGGTCAACCCATGAGTGCCAAGTACACCGGACCGTATGAAGTGGTAGCCAAACTTAGTGAATTAAATTATATTGTGAAAACCCCTGATAGGAGGAAATCACAGAGGGTGTGCCATATTAATATGTTAAAGCCTTACATCCCCAGACTAGTGCAGAGCGCCATTGCGCCAATAAACACTGTCTCAAAGGTTGAGATCGAGTTGCCCAAAGGTGAGCGTAAGCTGGCCGAGAGTAAATTACACAATTCAGAATCCCTTAAGGACCTGGATAACAAATTGGCACACCTACCAAATTGTGAAAAGTCCTCTATCAAAGGTTTGATTTTTGAGAACATTTACCTTTTTAATGATATTCCAAGGAAAACTCACTTAATCAGGCATGATGTTATTATAGATGAAAATGTAACGCCTATTAAACAACATCCATACAGAGTAAATCCGATCCAGTTGGAGCACATCCGCAAAGAGGTCGACTACATGCTCGAGAACGACATAATCACCCCTAGCAATAGTGACTGGTCATCCCCTTGTGTCCTGGTACCAAAACCTGACGGATCCTTACGTTTCTGTGTAGACTATAGGAGGGTAAATGCTGTGACCAAGACTGACTCCTATCCTATCCCGAGGATAGACGACTTGATTGACCAGGTTAGCGACGCTAGTTTTGTGACGAAGATCGACTTGTTGACGGCTTATTTTCAGATCCCACTGACGGATAGAGCTCAGGAGGTATCTTCATTTACGACTCCAGATGGACTTTATAAGTTCAAGGTCATGCCCTTTGGCATGGTGAATGCCCCGGCAAGTTTTCAGCGCCTGATTAACTCTATTATACGAGACATACCACATTGTCACGCGTACCTTGACGACATTGTAGTGTATAGCGACAACTTTGAATCTCATCTAAAGCAATTAAGGTTGTTATTCCAAAAGTTGCAACAGGCTAATCTCACTGTTAACCTGGCTAAGAGCCAATTTTGCCATGCAACCATAGAATACCTAGGCCACATAGTGGGAAATGGTACGGTTAAACCTGTAGGTGCCAAGGTCACGGCTATTCGTGAGTTCCCCATCCCCGAAACACGCAAACAACTCCGTAGTTTCCTGGGTATGGCGGGATATTACAGGAAATTCTGTAAGAATTTCTCCACCATCGCGTGTCCTCTTACTGATCTCTTAAAGAAAAATGTTAAGTTCAGATGGACTGATGAATGTAATCGGGCTTTTAGTAAACTGAAAGATCTGCTTTCAAGGTCACCTGTGCTGATAACACCAAACTACAATAAACCATTTAAGATAACTGTAGACGCATGTGATACAGGCATGGGGGCAGTAATATCTCAGGAGGGGGATGATTCCCTTGAACACCCTCTTTGCTATTACTCTCAGAAATTCAACCCACACGAAAGAAATTATAGCACGATTGAGAAGGAGCTGTTAGGGCTAATTCTGGCACTTAAACACTTTGACTTCTATCTAAACGGATCACCATATCCTGTTGATATTTTAACTGACCATAACCCCCTTGTGTTCCTTTCCAGGGTAAAACAAAATCAAAGACTCATCCGTTGGAGTTTGTTCCTCCAATCTTACAACTTAAATCTGGCCCACATTAAAGGCAAAGATAACGTTGTGGCAGACACTTTATCTCGTATGTAAAATAGTACCGGATGATGCTGATTGATAGGGACATTACCTACTGATTTTTCTTTATTCCTTAATATCATTTTAACTTCTCGTGAACATTTATCATGAAAATTGAATGCTTTTTAATTAATGCAATGAACATGTATATATATTATATGTTTATCAATTTTTGCCTCTATAACACTTGAATTTTATTCTCAAATATTACATAATTGCCTGAACTATTTAACTCACTATTATTGATGCCTTTTTCTAAATGACTTTTTGTACTTTACATAACATTGAACAAGCATAATAATATGTACAACTATTTTTTTTTTTATTATACAGGAAATTCCCCACTTAAACTGTATGTAATTTCCTTATTTCGTAGGAGGGGCGTGTGTTACGAAACGACGTATTAATACAGATGTGAGGTGTTATATTAGTGTATTATATGTAACGCCGTAGGATTCAACCGTTAGACATAGAGGTCAACGTTCTAGCTGAGTGTAATTTGACACTTGACCTCGTGTCGCTTCTCTAGAGAAGGAGTGTCAGCCGAGATAATTAACCCCCTTCCCTCCATTTCCGCTATCATTTACAACTCTTCCACTAGGGTGGTTAAGTTACTTGGCCTGCCATCCACGAGTCGTGACACTGAATTGTAATCAGTAACTACAATTGTCTCCCCCCCCCCATTTCTCCCTGAAGAAAACACATATACGCTCACCCACTTGCATAGATACTTTAATAGGAAACGTCTCCAATAGCGCCTTAATGTCTATTTTGCTAAGGTCTAAGGGCACCCTGAGTTCTGGCATGATTGTTATATTGTGGGAAGTTTAATCAATGTATGTAATTAAGTAAGATTAATGTTTTCACGCTAAACCCTGACCTCGCCCTATCCGCCAGTTTCGAACAAAGAGAAACTGACTCTGTTGTTCCATTAATTAAACGACTTTCTAACCAGACTTGTGTCTGTGTTTTTGGGAGTGGAAGTTTTTCCCCTAGTTACGATTGGCTCTACCTTATGCTATAAAAGAGCCCGCACGAGGTTGGACTTCAGTCGAGGGTCTAATATTTTGTAAGGAGTAGGACATGTTATTAAAGTACTTATTTTTCTCTATTAAATAGTCATTCAGTTTAACTTGGAACTTAGTCGCTATTATCTACATTATTTTTATACTTATATTTGGAACTGTGTTCATCATGGCTATTCTTACCTTATTATAATAAAGATTTATGTTATGAATTCACCACGGATTTGACTGTTATTATTATTTGCATTGTGGAACTATTACATCATAACTATAGTCAAGAACTTTCTTATTCCACTAAGAATCTACACTATTTATTTTACAACTGAGCCAACTGCAAGGAAGTAGACTGTTGCATTCGTATGGAGTAGAATCCGATTGATAGGTCTTCACCATCAATACTATCCTGGACTAATAAATAAATAATACATATATATAATATTCAAATCAACAAGGTTCTAATAATCTGGAGGCCGTTCCGGCTTCGTAATAAATTTCACACGTCCATAGGGCCTATAAGAAACTGACAAAGCCGAGAGAGAGAGAGAGAGAGAACGACGTAAGCATGGCATATTGAAGTAAAAAAATATAGAATAGAGAGAGAGAGAGAGAGAGACGTAAGCATGGCATGTGGAAGTAAAAAATATAGAAGAGAGAGAGAGAGAGACAGAGATAGAAGAAAGAGTATATCACTCTAGAAGTAAGAAATATAGGCCTACTGTGCAATAGATTAAGACAGAGAAGGAGATTAAGAGACAGAGAATGAAATGGAGAGATAAGAGAGAGCGATAAAGACATAAAAGGAAAAGTAATAAAGCGCGTTTCTTTAAAGCCATGACAGAACGATTGAAAGAATGTACACACAATTAAACATATTATGATTCATTTGTTGCTTTATAATACTTATATCGAGGAGTCATTTAAAAAAAAAATCATTCAATGTGTTATCATTGGCTTGGCGTCTTTAGGGCCTTTGCTGAAACGATTTTAAAATAGTTAATTGTGAGGGATAGGCCTATATAGGGCCTACTTGAGGCTTTTTGCAATCGGTACTTGAAGTCTACTAAAAAGAAATTAATATTCACTCTGAAATTGTCATCAGCCCATGACGTAACGCTGAAAACTAGTGAAACCAACAACACTCTCACAGTTAGATAAGCGAAAAGAAAGTCTATTTTAAAACAACGAATACTGTAATTACCTTCAGAAAAATAGAGAACTCCTATGAAAATAAAAGCAATGAAACATAACAAATTTGATTTCATTTTTAAAGTAGACTACGCCGTGGACTACGCTGCGACCTTTAATTAAGCTAAATAAAAGTAAAGACAGTTTTTAGTTATTTTTTTTTCTACGGCCTTATGTTTCTATAGATTATATACTGATTAGGGGCAAATAATTTTTTAAAAATGTTTGAGCGTGGAAATAAAAGCAGTTGTCACCAAGATAAGAAGTTTTGGGTTACTTTTAAATAGTCTTCAAGTTATACTACTTTTTTTGTGTAATAAAAATCACTGTAGAAAGAGTGGAAACAGAAATATACCAGTAGGCATAGTGTGAAAAGATATTGTGTAAATCCATTAGATAATCTACTTCTTATAGTCTGATTGTTTGTTTTTTTTTAAATAAGAGAAGTAAAGTCTTTTCTTTAAATGTAATTTAGATACTTCTACACACTTAAAATTAAAAGCATGGGTGTATGACAGGCAGTGGCGTAGCTAGGGCCACCGGCGCCCGGGGACATGACACAAAGTCTGCGCCCCTTCTCGGACAGACATCTAATAAAAGACAAAAATGTATACATAAAAATAATAAACTGTTACTTGAATAGGTGGGTCTTCAGCCGGCTCCTGAAGGTGTCAAAGCTAGGGCTCTGTCGAAGCTGTAGTGGGAGGGCTTTCCATGCGGACGGGCCCACGTATGGGAATGCTCGTTCGCCAACGGACAACAGTTTCACACGGTGGCCGAGACTGTTTTCATGAGACTGTAGTTTTTTTTCTGGCTTTCTCCATTTGTTGAAACCATTGGTTCGTGAGTTTGAACTTGATGATGTAAACAAGGGCTCGCCAACCTAAGGCACGCGTGCCAAACTTGGCACGCAGAGTAGTTTTCAATGGCACGCGAGACACCTCCAAGAGGTGTTTTTGTATTGATTTAAAATATTAACATTTTCCGGTTCTGAATGAGGAAAACTGACCGTTGAAGCCGATGTTTTTGAATGACACAGTGACACATTTAAGTGAGTTGAACTTGCATTTACAAGGTCTACTGGAATTGATTTGCATTGAAACTGGACATATCTTGCCGTGAAATCAATTTCAAAACATTTAACTTCATGTACATCCCTATATTAAGGCATATATTTAGATAGATAGTTGGGCTTTTTAAGAAGTACATCGAAGCACTCAAAGCGGATTTTTTAAATCAAAGGCAAGACTTTCAAATTGATGGACTCATTTTATCATACCACATCAATCCTAACTGGTTTGAAATTACTACAACCTTCTTAGATGTAGATTTTTTTTAAGTGGAGGGATATTGGCGATTTTAAAATGCAGAAAGTTGAATTTTAAACATTTAGAAAATGGGCATCCAAATATGCCCATTTGCGGAAACAATCTGGAAGGAAGCTGCTTAGGAAAGTCACCTGCTATTCTTAACTGCTAGGCATTCGCTCTTTTACTTTCAGCTTTTGGTTCAAATTACACTTGTGAACAGATTTTATCGCACATGAAAGCTGTTTTAAGCATACAAAAAGATCACATACACTCATTAATTGATACAGACTAATTACATTAAAAAAAGTTTTTTATGCTCATCTTCTTTAATTAAACATAAATATAAGCAATTCTAAAACAAATTTATTTGTATTCTTAATTTAATAAATATACGAGACTTATTTAATAGCACTATATTATGTAATTTCTGTAATTATTAATGTATAAAATATAGACTCCTTAAATGGACAGACAATTAATGCAGGAATTGTTTATTTACAACTGTTTAACGTAAACTATTTTAATCCTCTAATAAATAAATCTTGTAATTGAATACCATAATGTTCGATTTATATAAAGAAATAATAATTAGTCAGTAATATTCGTTATCTTACAAAACATAACTGGTTTGGCATCACTATTGAATCAAATGTCTTGAAATGTGGACACGTTTTTAAATAAAGGGAGATAAGTAACCCGTTTTATATGAGCTAATATTTCTAATTTGTTTCTTTTTTAAAAAAAACAACAACAATAAATGGCTTACAATTTATAACTTTGAAATGATAAAACTGTAAAATAAAATATCTGAAAATTATATAAGTATTATATGACTGAAGAATGTAAATGTATGATTTCAAACATTTCATTAACTACCCAATTTGTATGATTACAACTTATCTATTCCGCTTAACGATAATGATTGACAGTGTACTTGTTATATAATTACGTTAAACTACTTTCCAGTTAAACTGAGATAAAAATAAAATAAATGTTTGCATGTGTTAGATCCTCATCATCATTAACAAAGGATAATGTTTAGACATTAATTACCATTGAATGTGAAAATTTAGTAATAAATTATTGTATTTAATGTAAATGCAAATTTAAAAAAAATGATAATCACAAACTCGTTAATTTTGTATTAAATATAAGACACTTTAATAATTTTCTCTATAAATCTCCTTTGCTTTTGGCCATGGTCTTGCTAGGGAGTTAAATTAATTGTCATATAAAAACAACTAAAAAATATATAATAGAGCAGGTTGACTTTTAGGCTGTTGGCACGCTAAATAATTTAGCAATCCTAGTTTGGCAGCAAAAGGTTGCCAACCCCTGATGTAAACAATAGACAGCAGAAACAGTAAGCAGCTTTTTTAATTGGTGAATATAATAGCCACGAGCGATTTACTTCCTCTCCATTCGCTAGTCGGCGTTTAAAGATTAAACCATGACGCAGTAATCGAAAGTTTACCTGCTACTGACGATAGACTGCCTCAATGCTGAAAGGGTATAGATTACTATAGATCCGAGAGTTATCAATTCTTGTACTCACGTAAAATCCTATTTTCGACTCGAAAACCAGATGCCACCTTCAGTATATGAAGAAGAATATTTGAACCCGAACTGATCTTTGTTTTAAAAAAACGCCATCAGCAAGTCTACATTGTAGATGTGTCATTTGTTGTATGAGTAGAATGGCGCCCCATAATGCTCAATGGGGGCTCTAAAATCATGCTTACCAACTGGTTTGTAATAAAGATATTTGTGGAGCTCCTCAATTCATTGCAAACGTATTTGGGATACATTAGTTTACATCAAAATAAAATTCAATAATTAGTTTTAATACTCATTTTGGCGCCCCCTAACGTGGCGCCCGGGGACATATGTCCCCCCTGCCCCTCCCTAGCTACGCCACTGCTGACAGGCGACCCGAGGGCCTCAACAGGACCTTTCAAATCTTTTAGTGCCTCCCCCGGCCAAACTTACTTAGTGTCCGTAACGCCGTTGGCATATAGGACAGCAACAAAGTCTTTCTATAATTGTCCGTCACGGGCGACGATTGCAATAATGCCTCAGGAGTGACCAAATTCTTTCAGTTCCTGTTTTATTGCGCCATGTTACATTTGGCTGCGTTTTCTTTTTCCCTCTGGCGTCCAGTTCAAGGCTGTCTTGCATATGTTCCCTTCCTCCCTTTTTAGCACATCGTCAATCCATCGCCAACCTTTTTTTAATGATGAGTGTGCCCATATCTTGATAGTTGCATTGGAAAATCGATTCTTCGTTGGATAGTTCCTTTGTCCAGAATATTTTTGGAATGTGAAGTGAAAAACTGTATAAAGTCTTTATATAGAAATTTCATGAATGTCACAGCTGTTGTAGAGTTTTAATTTGATTCCGATTTCCAAATGTTGTTCATGTTGTTAAATGCATTTCTCGCTTTTTTTCAGACAGTTCTGAATGTCTTCTTTACTTCTTCCATCTGGTGTGAGAGATCTTTTTTAAGTAGGGGATTTTTTCTGTATCTATATCAGGAAGATCTTAGTTATTAACTTAGACTGGATCATAGTTGTAGTGTTTAGAATAATGACTTCTGATTTCTTCTGGTTGATTTTGAGGCCAACTTGTGAGCTAAATTGATTCAGTCTGCCTGTCTTGCATTTGCCGATAGGTGTGAGATAAAAGTGATAGGCCATCGGGGTAATCTAAATCCTCAAGTGTCGATAACGGTGTCATATAATGCCATTGTTTCCCACTTCTGTTGTGTTTTTCATCACCAAGTCAATTAGGATGTTAAACAGCAATGCGGACACCACGCATCCTTGTCTTGCTCCTGTCTTTACTTCAACCATATGTTGCTACCTTTCATGCAACAACTGTAGTTGTTGTAAAAAGCTCTTTTTCAGCTGTACCATGCTTGTGATCTGGTATTCTGTATGCTCTCAGAATTCGCCACATATTGTCGCGGTGAACGCTGTTAAAAGCCTTTTCAAAGTCAATGAAGTTGATATAAAGTTGTCGCTATCGTTCCGTATATTGTTCTTTGATGTTTAACAGTGCGAACATCTGTTATGTACAGTTCCTTTTTTCTGAAACCTGCACTTCTTTTTCTAGGAATATTGTCAACAACTTCGGGCAGTCTCCCAAAATAATCACCTTGGCCAGAACTTTGCTAGGGATTGACAGAAACGTAACGCCACGCCAGTTATTACAGTCGTTAAATGCGGCCATTTTGGAATTTCGACTATAGTTCCTTTCCTCTTGTACGTTCCTCTCCATCCACAATTTTCTGAAAAGTGGCTCTAGAATTCTGCTGTCACTGGATCAGACTTAAACAATTCCGTGTTTAAGTTATCATATCCTGGAGCATTATTGTGTATTTTTAGTGATTTAACAGCATTTATAATTTCTTCTTTTGTAGGTGATTTGACTTTGATGTCCAATTCTGCCTGTCTGTCTGAAATTACTACTTCTTCCATTGGTGGTTCTCTATTAAGTATTTCATTCAAATGTTCAGCCCACTGTGTAGTTTGCTCCGCTTCATTAGTGGGCAGCTTTCCTTGTTTATCATTGATGGTTGCATTTAATGAAGTGTGGAAATGGGCCACAAATCTACGTGGTGACTTTCTATAACTGACTTTGCTCTCCTCTTGCTGCAGCTCTTTCACTTGGTTTGCAAGTTCTTCAACATACGTTCTTCTGTCTGCGCACACCATCCCTTGGACAGCTTTGTTGACTTTTTAAAATGGTATTTGTATTTTTCTTGCAGTTTACTTGGCCGAAGGTCCTAAATTAAATTTATTATATTAATAATGTCAATTTCAGAATGTGTAGCCCATTTGATGTAATTAAATTTCAATTAGTAAACAATGATGAAAAATGTTGCCCAACACAGCTTTAAATTAGCCCATTACTGTCTAATATCATTTTATATTTCTAACCACCTTTAGGCAAACTGCCACCCTTTCATAGTGCAACTTCTACAACTCTCCTTCAGTAAATGAACGGGCTAATTTGGCAAATTTCTCTGCCACAAGAAATTTTCCTTTCACAGAAGCTTCACTTTGTGATTTAGTTAGCATGTAGCTATTGTTTTATATTTATTAGTTGTTATATTTTTAACCTGGTGTATTTTCTAGTAGTATTCATTGACCCCAACCACATAAACTATTTCCACAAAGACAGACATACTTCTCTTCAATATCTGACACGTATACTTCTCTTCAATATCTGACACGTATACTTCTCTTCAATATCTGACACGTATACTTCTCTTCAATATCTGACACGTATACTTCTCTTCAATATCAGTAAACATATTATAGCGGCTTTGAAAGGCTTTGGCCATTTTAACATCTGGCTTTGATTAATAAATGAATTTTATGTTTTCCGACAGACGCTCCATCGCCACGACGTAAGCTGGAAGGATTGAAGTAAATAATCCAACACTTTATTTTCGCAGCGCCGATCCGAAACTAGAAAATCAGCTACATGAAGATGCTGTTAAAGGTCGCCAATTGCAAACGTGTTCTATGCTTTCCATTTTCCTCGCCTTTCTCATAGTTCTTTTTCCTACAATGTCTTCAATGCCGCGCTCCTCTGATTGTGTACCCTTCCCCCTTTCCCTGACAGCAGTGGAGCGATATTCTGATTGTGTACCCTTCCCCCTTTCCCTGACAGCAGTGGAGCGATATTCTGATTGTGTACCCTTCCCCCTTTCCCTGACAACAGTGGAGCGAACCTCTGATTGTGTACCCTTCCCCCTTTCCCTGACAACAGTGGAGCGAACCTCTGATTGTGTAGCCTTCCCCCTTTCCCTGACAACAGTGGAGCGAACCTCTGATTGTGTAGCCTTCCCCCTTTCCATGACAGCAGTGGAGCGATCCTCTGATTGTGTACCCTTCCCCCTTTCCCTGACAGCAGTGGAGCGATCCTCTGATTGTGTACCCTTCCCCCTTTCCCTGACAGCAGTGGAGCGATCCTCTGATTGTGTACCCTTCCCCCTTTCCCTGACAGCAGTGGAGCGATCCTCTGATTGTGTACCCTTCCCCCTTTCCCTGACAGCAGTGGAACGATCCTCTGATTGTGTAGCCTTCCCCCTTTCCCTGACAGCAGTGGAGTGATTGTGTAGCCTTCCCCCTTTCCCTGACAGCAGTGGAGCGATCCTCTGATTGTGTACCCTTCCCCCTTTCCCTGACAGCAGTGGAGTGATTGTGTACCCTTCCCCCTTTCCCTGACAGCAGTGGAGTGATTGTGTACTCTTCCCCCTTTCCCTGACAGCAGTGGAGTGATTGTGTACCCTTCCCCCTTTCCCTGACAGCAGTGGAACGATCCTCTGATTGTGTACCCTTCCCCCTTTCCCTGACAGCAGTGGAGCGATCCTCTGCCTTCCTATCCCAGTCGTTTGTATTTATGCTGGCTGCTCTAATGTCCCTCTGGCAGACATTTTTGTATCGGACACGCGGGCGACCTGTTTTTCTTATTCCAGCTGCCGATTCGCCATATAGGTGGTCCTTAGGAATGCGGCCTGGGCTCATTCTTTTTACATGTTCAAGCAATCTTAGGCGTCTTTCTATTTAAAACATGCTTTGGGCGCTGGTACGCATCAAGACCTCGCTACAGGGCACTTTGTCTTGCCATTTAATGCCAAGAACGCGTCGCAGGCACCTCAAGTGGACATTTTTTAGCTTACGCTCATGGGACGTGTAGGTGATCCATGTCTCGCTTCCATAGAGCAGCGTGCTGATGACGAAGGCCTGATGGACACACAGTTTGGTCCTCTCCGCTGGCTTGGTGTTTTCCCCAGCCCGTTTATTTATATAGCCTATATTCAGATAGATGGAATGATCAACGTCAAATTGTAACTATTAATTGTCATTTAATATGTTACTAAAATATAAAAACCATTTCCCTCCCATTGCGACCCTGGCTACGCCACTATTAGGTTAAGTACTGTATTGGTTTAATAAAGATTTTATCAGGAGCTGTGAAGCTTCTGTCATCAACTAGGAAACATGTTTTATAATAGCATAGAAAATCACACACCCTTAATTAAAAGATACTTTTATCCGGTCTCTGATGGCAAAATCAATCGAAACTTCCGGTATTTCACATCGGCTGGGAGAAGAATTTATGACTGGTGGTCTTAGTTTAGACTTTTGTAGATACATGCAATACCTTGACACGTGATATCTCTTGATACATGAAATCTCTCAATACATGAAATATCTCGATACATGAAATATCTTAATACATGAAATCTCTTGATGCATGAAATCTTTTAATACATGAAATCTCTTAATACATGAAGTCTCTTAATACATAAAATCTCTTAATGCATGAAATATCTTAGTGCACGAGATCTCTTAATACAAAAATCTCTTAATACATTAAATCTCTCGATACATGAAATTTCTCGATACATGAAATCTCTCGATACATGGAATCTCTTAATACATGAAATCTCTTAAAACATGATATCTCTTAATACATGAAATCTCTTAATACATGAAATAACTTAATACATTAAATCTCTCGATACATGAAATTTCTCGATACATGAAATCTCTCGATACATGGAATCTCTTAATACATGAAATCTCTTAAAACATGATATCTCTTAATACATGAAATCTCTTAATACATGAAATAACTTAATACATTAAATTTCTCGATACATGAAATCTCTCAATGCATGAAATCTCTTAATACATTATATCTCTCGATATATGAAATTTCTCGATGCATGAAATCTCTCGATAAAGGAAATCTATCGATACATGAAATCTCTTAATACATTAAATCTTTTGATACATGAAATTTCTCTATACATGAAATCTCTCGATACATGATATCTCTTAATACATGAAATATTTTAATACATGAAATCTCTTAATACATGAAATCTCTTAATACATGAAATTTTTTAATACATGAAATCTCTTTATACATGGATTCTCTTAATACATGAAATCGCTTAACACTTGAAATCGCACCATGCCGCTATACAAATAGAATTATTTATCATTTAGACATCATCGTTTGATTTAACTAACTTTTATGAACTAGAGCTATTCAGTCAATCAAAAGGTAGTCTTCAAACACAGATTTACTATGATGAAAGTTTTTAGATCTACTTGCGGTAGGTTTTTTAAATGTGTATTTGTGCTATGAGAAGTGGGAGATGATATTGTTTGGAAGTAGGAAGCGCCATTTGAAAATCCCAGTCATTTATTATGTTGATATTGTTTGGAAGTAGGAAGAGCCATCTGTAAATCCCAGTCATTTATGCTGTTGATATTGTTTGGAAGTAGGAAGCGCCATCTGTAAATCCCAGTCATTTATTCTGTTGATATTGTTTGGAAGTAGGAAGCGCCATCTGTAAATCCCAGTCATTTATTCTGTTGATATTGTTTGGAAGTAGGAAGAGCCATCTGTAAATCCCAGTCATTTATTCTGTTGATATTGTTTGGAAGTAGGAAGCGCCATCTGTAAATCCCAGTCATTTATTCTGTTGATATTGTTTGGAAGTAGGAAGCGCCATCTGTAAATCCCAGTCATTTATTCTGTTGATAGGCCTATTGTTTGGAAGTAGGAAGCGCCATCTGTAAATCCCAGTCATTTATTCTGTTGATATTGTTGTTATCGGTATGTAGAAGCCAAAGTCCTGTATGCCTTCATACTTTCCAATAAACTCTTCTTTTTTTTCATCCCGATGGTTACTCATTTCATTCTCTTCATTGTTTGGCTCTTCTAGTTTGTTATTATATTATATAGAGCTAAGTACTCATGGATAATGGGTTATACTCAACAATTTACAAGAAAATAAAATGCGCAAATTATAGTTATTGCTCGTTCTGACGTGTAGCTGCGCTTCTGGTCAGTCGTGGCCCGAGTGGGGCAAATAATGGTTTCGCCCAGAGTCGCAACCTATCATTTAAGACAGATATGTTCTAAACAAAGAACGTGTAATCCAAGCCAATTGTAACAGAGAGTCAAATGTTCCCCCCCCCCCTCTAACAGGCAGTGGCGTATTTAGGCTTGTTCCACATGTTCCAATGGAACAGGGGCCCCCACACAAAAGGGGCCTCCACACATCCCAAAAAGAATTGTTTTAGTGACATCCCCATTCTTTCGTCGAAAATATAAAATACAATTCATATATTCCCCTATATATTTTAAGCTCTCCAGTCCAACCAATCTAAGCGCAACATAAAATTTCTGATTTTATAGAATTTAACATGAATTAACTGCATTTTTCTGAGGTTTGTGGAAGACAGGAGCGAGGCCACGAGGGACCCCCACATACATTTGGGAACAGGGCCCCCACAATCCTAAATACAGCCCTTCTCCCAAGTTGTTTTCACGGATCACGTAATATAAACACCTTGAGATTGTGTTGCGAAAATCCTATATTATGTAAGTAAAAATAAATGGGGAATATGATTCGAAATATTTGTAAGGATAAGGATAACGGCAAATGATAACATTTGTCATAGATTTCTTGCTATCCTTCTCACAAGAGATAAATAATTTCAGAACAGGTATTTTGAAATCGGTATTTAAGAATAAGAGTGGGACAGTAAATATACTTCAAGAAGCACTGACTGAATGGGACATTAAACAAAGTTTATGCATGTTCAAGTTTTGTGTTCGATGCCAATGGTTAATTAACTGCTCAATCACGTGTTTGTATTTGTGATAGAAGAGCAAGCCCGCCACTCCAGACACTGTCTGCCTGGTCGATAAACAAAGTATGCAAAGTTATCGAACTTTTATTGGAATCAATATAAAACTGAGTTACCTGGTTGAATTGAAAAGGTTGATTTCTATGCAACCAATCGTAATAGCTAATTTGTATAAGTTTAAAGAATTCTAAAATTAAACATTGTTTAAAATAATTTGTCGCACTGAAGTTAAAGTTACCAGACAAACAAATAACCAGCTCAAAGATGTTCTGGGTTAATTTTGTCATACTTATGCTATGTACTTGTAGACAGCTATGTTGGTCTGATATAACGAGTACTATCTATAAAAGACTGAATAACGTCCGATTCACCAATTCGACATCAGCAACATTGTGTTTCTTTGGAAGATGCACAGATGCCATGACGTCTTGTGCTTTAGCCTGCAGCAACGACCCAACCTGTAGCAGTTTCAACATTGATACTACACTGCACACTTGCACTAAGAATGTAGGCGACATTTACACATTCAGCCGAGCAACCCTGAATGCTTCTACTACATCGTATTATGTGGGCAAAATTCCAAAAGATGGTAGGTGATTTTTAGTATCTTTACTTAGATCCATGTTTCTATGTTTAGTGGAAAGATACAAGAAAGAAAAAAACAAACTCAAAGCTCGTAGTTTTAGTTTTAAAATTATCATTAAAATCCAGCCATCAAAAGTTTTTTGTTTCATTTCTTTGTATGTATTTCTTACAAGCCTTCAATAAACCAAATATTTTTTGTTTTCGAGTCATATAACAATTACCGGTCATGTCTGTCTTTGTTTCATAGCGCAATTATTTCTGTCTTTGTTACATAGAGGAATTATTTCTGTCTTTGTTTCATAGAGCATTTCTGTCTTTGTATCATACAGCAATTATTTTTGTCTTTGTTTCATAAAGCAACTATTTTTGTCTTTGTTTCATAGAGCAACTATTTCTGTCTTTGTTTTATAGAGCAACTATTTCTGTCTTTGTTTTAAAGAGCAACTATTTCTGTCTTTGTTTTATAGAGCAATTATTTTTGTCTTTGTTTCATAGAGCAATTATCTCCATCATTGTGTAATGAATCAATTTTGTATGTCTTTGTGTCATGGATCTATTATTTCTGTCTTCTTGTCATGGACCTATTATTTCTGTCTTTGTGTTATGAAGCATGTAATTCCATCTTTGTGTCATGGAGCAATCAATTCCATCTTTGTGTTATGGACCAATTATTTCTGTCTTTGTTTCGTGAATAGAATTTGTGTGTTTTGAAATTTTACGAAACATATATCTACACAGATATGCCGACGTTCATGCCTTAAAGATACAATTGTTACCAACTAAAAATAAAACCATTGCAATTTCTACACTTGAAAAATGAGCCAAACAATCAAAGATGGATGGATGGCAATGGACTAAAAATGAATAAGCTTACATCAAGAACTTAATTCATTCTATTCGAAGCAAAACAACAAATAAAAATAATGCCTAATTAACAATGAGAATATTCATAAAACAAGTTAAAAAAAAGTATTACGAGTATATTAAAATAAAAATCTAATCCTGAAAGATCAACTAAAAAACAAATGTAAATCTGCAATGTGGAATCTGCCGAGAATAAAAACTATTAGATGCATTCTAACAAAAAAGGAATGTAAGACATTAATCGTAGGCCTGGTAATCTCTCAGAATACGCGAGATGTCTGCACATGGGACTGTCAGAGTGTGATTTGAAAAAACTATAAAGGGTCCAAAGTATGGCTGCGAAAATTTGTTCTGAACAATGAAGGAAACTCAACAACCTGTCTGAAGAAATTGCACTGGCTACCTATAACACTTAGGATAAAATATTAAGTTCTGACTATGCTCTATACAAGCCGTCATGGTCAATCTCCACAGTACATCACATCCATGGTTGAGCTACACACATCAGATAAAACAGGAATGCGTTCAGACAAAATTCAACAACTCAAAGTACCAAAAGTAAAAAGAAAAACATTTGCAGCTCGCTCCTACAGCGTCGTAACACCTCTGTGGTGGAACGAACTTCCGAACACAAATGAACAAGCGGACAACATTGACATTTTTAAAACAAAATTAAAAACACACTTATTCGATTTATTTTAATTACATAAGCAGGGGTCGGCAACCTATGGCACGCGTCACAGACTTGGCACACAGAGCGATTTTCAATGGCACGCGAGATATCGACAAAAGAAAGATATTTTTAATGCAAGTCAACAAGTCAAAAGTACCGGTATGTCAGCCTAATTAATGGCTATTGTGTGATAAACTTCATGAAAATCATAATGTATGTTGTTCAGGAAAGTTTGTGTGTAAATAGTTCATCATTGGACATTGCAATCTGTGATTGAATCTTTTGTAAAGAAAGTCGATTGTATAGTATATCACCCTTTCTTGATTTACAGGCAATTCAAGTCTCTCTTACGAGAAAGTGTTACTGAGAATAGAGATCTCCTGTTGCACGCAGTGTTAATTGCCTTAGGCGAGGTTAAGTCTTGGATAGATTCATTTCTTGTCTAGAAGCAATTCGGTGTTTCTTTTTTAAAAACTGTTGAAGCCGATGTTTCTGAATGACAAAGCGACACATTTCACTGAGTTGTACATGCATTTACAAGGAATGGATTTGCATTGAAACTGGATATATCTTGTCGTGAAATCAATTAGAAAACATTAAACTTTTCCCTAATTTAAGGCGTATTGAGATAGATAGATAGATAGATAGATATATAGATAGATAGATAGATGGCCTTTTTTTTCGGATGTACTTTGACGTACTCAAAGCAAAGCTTTAAATTCATGGACTCGTGTTTTCATATGTCAAAAGCCCGACTTGCTTGATGTTACTACAGCCTACTTAGATCTGGATCTATTTTTTTAATGGAGAGATATTTGTCATTTTAAAATGTACCTTTTTGAATTTTAAACATTAAAAAAGGGTATCAAAATATCTCAATTTGCGGGAAAGTCTGGAAGGAAGCAGCTTAGGAAAGTCGTCTGCTATTCTCAACGGCTAGTCATTCACATTACTTTCAGCTTTTGGTTCAACTTACATTTATGAACAGATTTTATCGCATATGAAAGCTGTTTCAAGCATACAAAGAGGTCACTTAAACTTGATTACTCAGAAGTAACTATATATGTAGGCCTATCTGACATTAAACAATTACAGATACAGACGAACATTCAAGATAAGACGCTCATAAATTTGTACAGACTAATTAGATGCAAAAGCGTTTTTATGTTCATCTTCTCTAATAGGGCGTTTGCAATCCCGTGACAAAAAGCACGTGATTTGTGTTTACTTTGAGTAATGGTGTACAATTAAATATGGCCGCTGTATTAATAAAGTTTCATAAAGGCTCGAGCTTTTTTTAAATGATGTGTTGTGTTTTAAGTCTTATTAAGATTTAAGCTGTATTATGTATGTTAAATAAAATAGGCTATTTTATTATTATCATAGACATAGATCATAGACGATGTGAGCCTAATAGTGACTTGACTAGATAGCCTATTCACCAACAATATCACTTGACATCGTAGCCTAGCCTACGAAACATTAAAAGTGTAGGCCTATAAAGTGAAATTGAAAGTGTAAATAGGTCTAGCCGGCCCTAGCCTAATCACATTAATCAATTAATCTACAGTACTACTATTTACCTCCTTATTTTTGAGTAGGATAGCCAATATTCAGATGTGAATTTTGCATGATAAAGAAGTAATTTACTTTCACCACGTTATGTTTGTACCTCAAGTGGGTTCTATATTTACACAAATACGTCACTAAATGTACACAAAAAAACTTAAGCTCCGCCTACTGAAAACGCTCTATTAAGCATAAAGATAATTTATTCAGAAAACATTTTTTTGTATAATCTAATTAAATGTAAGTCACACTTTTAAACTAGCATGGAGCACAGGGGTCGGGCGGCAGTGCATTGGGCTGGCATACCGAAGGTCCTGGGTTGAAATCCTGGTGAAGGCAAGGATTTCTTCCCGGGTTTGGCGGTGTCCCTAAGTGTACTCAGCTCTGATGGGTACCTTTAATTGAGGTAGTTTATATGGGTTTTGTGCTGTCCACACAATCCTCTAGTAGGCCGTGGCCACACAAAACTGAGGAACGCTGCTTTACCGCCCCATTGGATCAATTTGGTTCGACTTTACTTTTACTAAACTATCATTATATTGTGCAATTGTTGTAATTATTAATATAAAAAAAATAAACTTCTTAATTGGACAACAAATCTAGGCAGAAAATGCTTATTTACCACTGTTTAACGTAAACTATTTTTATACTTCTAATTACATTTTGAAATTAATACCATAATACTGGATTTGTATATAAAAAAAAAAAAGTAATATTAGTTATATTATAAAACTTTATTTGTTAGCCATCACTAAAATCAAAATGAATTAGGAAAATATCATTTAAAGGAAAGGGAGATAATTAATCCGTTTTCTTTGCGTTAAAATGTTTTAATTTTTTTTTTATAAAAAAATAATATATGATTTTAAAATTATAGAACTATTAAAGGTAGTTGAAAACTACATAAATATCTTATGATTAAATAACTTATATTTACATTCTTAAGCCTTACATTAACTACCCAACTTGTATGATCACTACGTATTAATTCCGCATTACGTCGTAACATTTGTTTAGTATACTATAACTAATCGTTGCCATCTTGCACAATAAGTATTAAAGGAAATCTCACTAAGGCTGAGATCTAAAATCTAAATATAATAAGCTAATATCGGGCGCAAGAATTATTTCTTGACAACTATATTAAAATTATTTTACATTAACTTTTTATGTGAAATTTGTATTATAATAAATATTATATTATTTTTACTACAGACCAATGCAAAAAACAACAACATATAAATGAATATCAAGAAACACGTAAATTTTTAATTAAATATAAAACGCTTAAAAGATTTTCGCTTTGAGGCTTCATTGCTTTTGGCATTGGTCTTGCTACGGCGCTAACATTGTCATATAAAAACAACAGCAGGTTAACTTTCAGGCTGTTAGCACGCTGAATGATTTAGAAATCCTATTACGGCACATTATTAGCCCTACAATAGTTGTAGTCCATACAATTCTACAGCACTAAACTATAAAATATTTACGCAAAATTTCCCGGCGTTGCCCTAGGGAAAATTAAATAGGCCTGTATAAGCTACGTATAGAAATTTTTTAAACAAGAATGAACTGAAAGTCAAAGTGCCATATTTTGCTGTCGGAAGTAGAACTTTTATAAAGCTCAGTTAGAGTAAAAGTGAGAACTTGCCAACTTTGTCAGTGTAACGAGTTACTGTTATTCTCATTCTACGATCCATTTATAACTCCCTTACTCTAGCCATTCACTCAATATTCACACGGTCAAACAAGACATCCATGAACACAGCTCAATTTGTCCAGCCAGTCACATAGGCCTATACAAAAGGACAGAGCTATCATGTTACTAAGTCCAGTCAACACATTACAATAATACAGTCCAGTGTGTTACTAAGTAGGCCTATCAGTCAGCTTATAATTACGTCGTCTCTTACACACCGTTACACAGTCGCTTTTACTGTCACAAACCTTAGCCTATTATGCTGCGTTCTTTACGTCTTAAAACTTAAAAATAGTTCCGAAACGGTGCATTTTTAAAACAGTGTGGGAGTTTGTGCGTGTATGTGTGTACAGGGGCGAAGCCAGGATTTTGTCTAGGGGGGGGGGGGGAGATGAACTTTCGAATTAAAAACGATTACCAAATTTGTACGTGGCTACTGCATACTAGGAGATTGTAGGAGAGAGTGTAGCCAGCACAATGCCAAGCCGCTCTACTCTTCCCCGACTAATGTCAGGTACCAATCATAGCTTGGGACTTAGGGACACCCTATAAACCTGTGAACAAATCCTAGTTTTCACGATAAGTCGAACCCAGGGCGTTCGGTACGCCTTACGAACGCGCATCGTTTTATTTATATCAACCATTGTCTTAACTTTTAATTCTGCCATGAAGTTTTGCATCAACACAGGAACACAACTAAGATTATTTACAGATGATTGTATAATTTAAAGAACAACTACAAAAAAAACAAACAAAAAAAAACAACGATAATGAACTCTTACAAAAAGACCTAGATGAATTACTAACATGGGAATCGAACTGGAGTAGGCCCATATGTCTTTTCACAAAAAAAAATAAAAAATAACTGTTTAGAGTATCCAAAAAAAAAAAAAGGAAAAAAGAAACAAATAATAACAAAATACTTCATTCATGGTAAAGAACTAACTCAAACTAACAATACAAAGTATCTAGGAGTAATAATAAATGATAAGTTATATTGGAATCCACATATTTATGAAGTAATTAATAAATGAAGTAATTAATAAATCTAACAAAACATTAAACTTCATAAAAAGGAACTTTTACAAAAGTAATAATAACATAAAACTAAAGTGATATCTCATATTAGTTAGAACTATACTAGAATATGCATATTCTGTATGGGACCCATCAACTAAAGAAAACTTAAAAAAAAATTAGAACAAACCAGGAAAAACAGTAACTTAACATCATTTATAACACTAAAAAACATGAAAAACTAGACTCGGATTACGAATGAGCGTTAATTAGAAAGAGCTTTAATAATATATAAGTTAGGATAGGATAGGGAATGTTTTTGGCCAAGTTTCACTTCCATATTGTTCGGGTTTTCTTCATTGCTTTTACATGATATAATCTAGTTTTAGGTTGTATATTCTTTTGGCTGTTTTTTTTTAATACTTTTTTTCCTTATTTATGTTCATTATTCATAGCCTGGTAGGCCTATAAGTTGAGGTAGTAAGTAATGCTTGGTTTAGTTTGGTCCTAGTTAAGACTGGGTTATTTGTCTGATATCAGTAAGGCGTCTGCATAGACTTACTTGATTGGTGTAATGAGATTCGGTAGGTCATTAATGAATATGAGGAAGATGGTGCTACTTGTGTCAGTCCTTCCTTCAGGGTAGTTTTTCTCGTATGTTGCTCCTTCAAACTTAGTCTGGATGGTTCTGTTTTGAATTAATGCCCCTATCCACTTTGACTGTTTCCCATATATTGCCATCTTAGCCCATCTTCCCCAAATTCATGAACAGTTTGGCTTCCCAGACTTATGGGGTAGCTTGTTGGAGGTCAATAAAGTTAATAAAGCTGTTGTTTTGGAATCCTTACACTGTTTCTTGTATGAATCTGTAATGGTGGTCTCTGGCCTACTAAAGCTACTATTACAAACCGTAATTAAATCTCATTTTCTCTTTCACGAGCTTCTTTATTCTGTTTAGATTTTAATTTTTGTCTATTATGTCTTGGTGTTTGTTTATTTACATGGTATTTTGTCTTGTGTTCAATAACTTTTGTTCAATTCAACATATAATCACACCTTATGTCCCGCAAAGAACACTTCGTTCTGCAAACTCATCGCTTCTGGAAGAGCCCCGTTTCTCTCTGACGACCGTTGGCCTTAGAGCCTTCTCAGTATCCGGTCCGAAGGTGTGGAATCAACTTCCCATTCAACTGAGGCGAACAAGCTCTACTGTTACTTTCAAACAGAACTTAAAAGCTCATTATTTCAATATTTACCTTAGATAACATTTAACATGCTTTAGAAACTTACTGTCTTATTTATGGGTTGGGTCGGTTATACTACATTTATTTGTGTTTTGTCTTTTTTAATAATCAATTTAGCTCTGTCACCTGGCCTAGGGTAATATCCGTATTCTTAGTTGTATGTTAAACGCGCTCTGAACTTACATTATGTTTGTTGGCAGCGCTATACAAATATTATTATTATTATTATTATATATTTAATTTAATTGATCACATTTCTGTTTAAACATGATCAGTCAGAGACGGGGATTGGATTTTAGTTTATCGAGGCCAGGCTGAGAACAATGTATCCACGTACAGCGTGTATTCCAACACTAACTACGTCATGGATAATGACTTGACTCAACTCAACCTGTCATCCATCTCTAAAACTGGCCATTTGATGTCATCACACTATCGCTCAAGATGGCTCAACATATGGCCTAGCAATATTTCTCAGGTAAACGCTGGCCATGACAAATGATAAAACATTTAGATTCATTAAACGTTACCATTTAACAAGTTATAAAACTGACTCATATATGCCTAATCAGCTGTGTAAGTAGAGGAAAGAGGGGTAACGACTGCATTTAGAACGGGTGCTAAAATGACACTGAAAACAAATAATACAAAAAGACATTACTAGTGAATATTTTCAGCTGATTAGTGTAAAAACAATAGATTAGCTAAATGACTAAATCTAGAAACACTAGAGGAGAGAAGGGTAAAAAGCAAAATAGTCATAATTAAAACAACTTTATATCTAGATTCAACTTTGAAATACAACATAAAAACAACTTTATATCTAGATACAACATAAAAACAACTTTATATCTAGATTCAACTTTGAAATACAACATAAAAACAACTTTATATCTAGATTCAACTTTGAAATACAACATAAAAAACAATACATTACAATGTTCAGATTACCTTAGGTTTAAAAAAAACTTTTTTTATATTCCATATACAACAACAAACGCATACAAGTTCTATTTCTTCTCGAAAGGCATTCGTGTGTGGAAAGAGTTGCCTGAACAAACCAGAAAAACGAAAAAGCTTGACATTATTTAAAACATTAATAAAAAATGTAAGACTAGACTCAAATATATAAAAAAAGCCTCTGCTATAATAATCATCTGTATAGAAGGAACGTCTGTAACATATAAGATAAGAAAAAAAAGTTAGGTGGAAAAAATATTCATTTGATTATAACTAAAATTTCAACTTAAGAAAAGCAATGATTTCAACCAATTAACTACTGGTATAATATTATTATTATGGCTGCCGCTATTCGGACCCGGGTCCCTTTAGCATGAAATGGCTATTCGGACCCGGCTTCAGTCAGAATTCCTTAAAACTCATAGAAAACATCAAAAAAGAGGGAAACAAACACAAAAAAATGTTTGTTTTACCATATATATTATGAGAAGTAGCACAGAAAACACCAAATCTATCCCTATCCTTAATAACCTAACCGATATATACTATTACCAAAAATACTACAAATCCATCACTAACCTATATAAACTAACCTATACTAATATTTATCACTAAGTCTACCGGGTCCGAATAGCCACTTCGTATTATTATAGTCTTTGTTTCAACACAGCACTGGTGTCTTACTTTTGAAATCAATCTTCTAGATAGGCGCCAATTTAAATCTCCGACCCGTTTTCCTTGTTTGTTTGTTTTCATTATCCATGCTACTACTAGTACTACCGTAGTTTGAATAAATTATACCACTTCATAACACTAATTAAGTTAAAAAATTCTGTTCCATAAAACTGCTGACAAATTTTGAATAATATTTTGCTATCCAGCCTTTTATTTTACAAGGAGTCCTTTTGGAAAGAGTGCAAACTTTGTTTTTCTGGCCAATCTACGTAAGGCTAATTGACCCGCTTCCGGTCGAGCTTAAAATTGAAATACAGATGTGAAGCCGATGACAACACAAGCTATAAGCCCGCTCTCTCTCCCCTCCACCTCCCCATTTCCTACTCTATCGTCCGAAAATCAGTTATTATCGTTTACCTGCTTTATAAATGAAAAATGAAGGAAAGACTTGGATTTGTGTAAAATGCGCTTGATAAAGTGGCGATGGCGGACTTACAGAAAATAACATTGTTTATTTATATCCTTTATAAGTAGTATAGTGTGTAGTTTTCGATTATCATTTGCGGGTGAGGTTGACGGGTGACCCGGAAGTGCCCTTTGACCCCGTCACCGGAAGTGACCCCATCCGGAAGTGACGTCATCCAAGATGGCGTCTTGTCGTGTTGTTACACGACCGACCGTGACCTAGTGACCCCGTCACAGGAAGTGACCCCTACTGGAAGTGACGTCATCCAAGATGGCGTCTACTCGTGTTGTTACACGACCGACCGTGACCTACTGACCCCTACTGGAAGTGACGTCATCCAAGATGGCGTCTCGTCGTGTTGTTAACACGTGATTTTTGTGTGTGGTGTTATTTATAGTATTACATGTGATTTTATCACACATGGTTTAATTATTACACGTGCTTTGAGCACGTGCTTTAATTAAAGATGGCGGAACCAAGATGGCTTCTCGTCGTGTTGTTACACTGATTATTTTTGTCTGGTATTATTTTTGTGTGGTATTATTTTTTCCCATTGTCTTACAATGATTGACACATGTCCTATTTTTTTTCTCCCATTGTTTTATAAGGGTCTTTCTAAGGTTCAGCGGATCTAAAATTTTATAATTAATTAATAATATTAATTAAGTAATTGATCACTTGTATAGTGTTCTTTATAATTTTCAATAGTAAAAGGCTTTTTTCAATAAGTTTAATGTGTTTATTGCCCTAATTAGCACCTTTGAAGCGATAATTGCTGCCATTATTAGCGTGTAAAGGAACGTTTTTAAATACTAAGGGTCGTAATTAGCACTAAATATCCCACGTTTTTTTATACTTTTTTACTTTTTACTTACTGGCATACATTAATTGTCTCTATTTTATACTTAATTAACATATTATAATTTTTATAGTTATAATTAACTTGTAAACAGGTGTTTTTAATGACTAAGGGCCGTAATTATCACTAAATAGACAACATTTTAATACGTTTTTGCCTTATTAATTACATGGATACATTAATTGTCTCTATTTTATACTTAATTAACATATTATAATTTTTATAGTTATAATTAACTTGTAAACAGGTGTTTTTAATGACTAAGGGCCGTAATTATCACTAAATAGACAACATTTTAATACGTTTTTACCTTATTAATTACATGGATACAGTAATTTTCTTAATTTATTCTTAACTATTGAACTAATTATAATTTTTATAGCCATAATTATCTCGTAAAGGGACGATTTTAATTCCTAAGGGCCGTAATTATCACATTTTAAGCTACAAGTCTCATGTAAGGAACGCACATTTACTTACTTCGATACGGTAATTATCTTAATTTTATTCTTAACTAATTAACTGATTATAATTTGTTTAGCCATAATTATCTCATAAAGGGACGATTTTAATTACTAAGGGCCGTAATTATCACATTTTAAGCTACAATTCTCATGTAAGGAACGCACATTTACTTACTTCGATACGGTAATTATCTTAATTTTATTCTTAACTAATTAACCGATTATAATTTGTATAGCCATAATTATCTCGTAAAGGGACGATTTTAATTCCTAAGGGCCGTAATTATCACATTTTAAGCTACAATTCTCATGTAAGGAACGCACATTTACTTACTTCGATACGGTAATTATCTTAATTTTATTTTTAACTAATTAACTGATTATAATTTGTATAGCCATAATTATCTCGTAAAGGGACGATTTTAATTACTAAGGGCCGTAATTATCACATTTTAAGCTACAATTCTCATGTAAGGAACGCACATTTACTTACTTCGATACGGTAATTATCTTAATTGTATTCTTAACTAATTAACTAATTATAATTTGTATAGCCATAATTATCTCATAAAGGGACGATTTTAATTCCTAAGGGCCGTAATTATCACATTTCAAGCAACAATTCTCATGTAAGGAACGCACATTTACTTACTTCGATACGGTAATTATCTTAATTTTATTCTTAACTAATTAACTAATTATAATTTGTATAGCCATAATTATCTCGTAAAGGGACGATTTTAATTCCTAAGAGCCGTAATTATCACATTTTAAGCTACAATTCTCATGTAAGGAACGCACTTTTACTTACTTCGATACGGTAATTATCTTAATTTTATTCTTAACTAATTAACTAATTATAATTTTAATAACCATAATTAGCTTGTAAACGGGTCTGTTTTTAATTACAAAGGGCTTCAATTATCCATAAATAGACCACATTCTATATACGTTTTACCTTTTTACTTATTGGGATAGAGTAATTATCTTAATTTTATTCTTAATTAAATAATTGAAATTTTTTTATAGCCATAATTATCTTGTAAAGGGGCGTTTATTAATTACCAAGGGCCGTAATTAGCACTAAATAGACCAATTTTTTTTACTTTTTTAACTTTTTACTTACTTGAATATAGTAATTGTCTTTATTGTATACTTAATTAACTAACTAATTATAACTTTAAGAACCATAATTATCGTGTAAAGAGGTGTTTTTTAATTACTAAGGCCACAAAATTAGCACTAAATAGGCCACCTTTTATATACCTTTTACATTTTTACTTACTTGTATATAGTAATTATCTCTATTTTATACTTAATTAAATAACTAATTTGTATTTTTATAGCCATAATTATATTGTAAAGGTTTTTTTTAAATAAGATGACGTCTATTTTGTTCTTACACATGATTTTAACACGTGATTTTTTTAAATTTAAGAATGTTTAATATTACTATTTCGGTTTGATTAAGCCTTTTCCTTATTTATTGACAATAAACAAAAGTACGACATAAAGTATAACAGTACAACACTACAACAGTACAACAAAACAACATATAGAAAAAAAAAAATAGGTTTAAGTTATGATGTGATTTTATTCATAGTATTATATAGACATAGTACGTACATCAATTAAATAAGTTTATTTTTAATAATACTTTCATAGTATGTACATCAAACAAAAAGTTTATTTATAGCAATACATATATACATACAATAGCAACCAAAAAGCTTTATTTAGATCAATTCATATATACAGTATAATGTATTTATAGCAATCAAACAAGTTTATTTATAACAATGCGTATATACAGTATAGTGTATTTATAGCAATTCATATATACAGTATAGTGTATTTATAGCAATCAAACAAGTTTATTTATATCAATTGATATATACAGTATAGTTTATTTACAACAGTAAACAGGAAGCGTTGACAAGATCTGAAATAAATAAATGCTTGTCTTATAAAAAATTTAATAATAGTACTATGTATATATTGTAAGCAGGTTAAAAATAAAGCCACCACCTATCTATATAACGATACAAGCTAAATTAACATATTGTGATATAAAGACAAAAAATAACTTACCTTTTTTCTGTATATAACAGCGACCTAGACACAAAAACTGGAACAAGGGTAGATTTACGATGCTAGAACAAGTGAAATTTAGCAATCTGCCTCGGACTATATATAGCGTATTTTGACCACACCTGTATTTATCAGTATCATCTTAAAAGCCAACACTGTCTAAACCCATTTAAACATTACGTCTGGTTACGTATATTAAGCATAGGCTGAGAGTTTCGGTGTACAGGTAATTGGATTTGACTGGCCCTATGGTCAGTTTCCATTAGTTGCACTTGGCTAAGTGTATTTTACGCATTGCTGACCGAAACAGACCTGGTCAAAAATTTACTTATCTACCAACCTGAATCTCGGCTACGGCATCTGGCTCGTCACGATGATGTAACAATTCAGAAATTTTTAGTTCGCCAGCTGTTGCACTAAGGCACTTAGTACAGACCTAAAGGTCAACTTTTTGCACTAATGGGTTTTGGCTTATCAATCATCCATGTGGTCAGGTTTTTACATTTTTGCACTAAGGCACTTAGTACAGTAAGGTAAATCCTTTTACTTATATACTTTATAATTACATAAGTCTACATTTGTATTTTGTACATTTTCTTTAAATTTTTATTGATAATACATGTAAATACAGTTTACTTAACTCGTTTAAATTTAAATTAAATTAAAATTGAATTGTTTATTTATATAGCGCTTCTATCTATGCTATTTTAGCATGCTCAGTGCGATCTGTAAACACTTTTAAACATAAATGTTGCATATTTTAACTATTCTCTCGGCCAGATGGTCTTTAACTTGGTTGTGAGCGTTCACGCGAATGTACATTATTTTAGTGAATGTGTATTTCGAGTATTCTTTTTTTAAATATTTCTCTTTTCAATTGAAATAATTTAAATTGTTTAATAGTTAAACGAAGTGTAATGGTTGACTTACTATAACATCGTTATTTCCTTATTTACTTACCTATTTTAAATGTGTGTCTTTTAAATGTATAACTGCTAATAAACATCGCTTTAACTATTAAAATTCAGTTTGATATACGTAAATGGTTGTATCTTTTCATTTTTGTCGTGTAATTTTTTACTTACTAGGGTTGAACGTTTTAAAATTTAAGTATATTAAGTGTTTCAAGTGGTATCCAATATGACGGGTCAGAAGGGGGCGGATCCAAGAGGGCCGATTCGAGTGTTCCACACACGGGTCAACTGGAAAACAAGATAGCGGCTAATCCAAGTAATATACAAGGGCAGTTACCGTGTAATAATTTTTTAAACAGTAAACATCAAGAGATTTCATTTTTTTAAATTTTTATTTGCGCGCAATTACATCAAACAAGGAATAAAACAACAACATGACTGGTAGTTTTTTTTATATTATTTTCTTTTTTATTTTACATCTAACTAAAGGTATATTTACAATACGAACACAGTCATTTATAATATAATAAATACGAGCATGGTTAATTTCTTACGTACATGAAACAAATAAAAAATCGACAATTAGTAATACGTACGTGTAGTCTGTATTTGTCTGTGTGTGCGTGTGTGTAGTATATAGGTCCTAGGGGTTCCTAAAGAAAATTATACTAGTAACGGTATTGTCTTAACATTGTCTGAGTACATCTGTCTCTTTATGTAAAAATAAGAGCGTTAATTTATGTGTAGTTAGTGTATGTATGAAGTAAAGGCGTTATGTGTAACAAACTTTTTTTAAATAGTAAATCAGACATCCAGGCTAAACTAAATTATCAAGTTTAATGTTTATGTCACAACTGGCGACTCTTACAAATGTTGCGACAAGGTTTTCTGTAAGAATCTTGCACAATCATCCGAGCGCTATGTGTTTCATTTGTCCCTCGGTAGTGTACTTTGAGCATGATTCCGATTGTTTACTACAGCTTTTCAACTTTTTGGTATACAGAAGTCACGGACAGGATACGACAAGTAGTAATCTATACCCAACATACTTGTTTTTAAAACAACTAGGCATATCATCTTACACGTTTATAGAACTCCTCTTGGTACATCACAGTGACGTTAATTTTTTATACAACTAAGACATGTCAAACAATCCCAAATTTTGTGTTTGTTTCCACAATTAGAAACATTTTCAGTTTGACAAATATTTTTAGAGACCCTTGCGTGTTTGACAGGCAATAATGTTAACTTTTACATCACGAATGACTAGTTTCTTTTTCTGCCTTGCGCAATCTTTGTATCGCTTACTACTTTCTTCTCTCTCTCTCTCTCTCTCTCTCTCTCTCTCTCTCTCTCTCTCTCTTTCTCTCTCTCTCTCTCTCTCTCTCTCGACAAACCTGTTAGGGTAACTTTTTAGAAATCGTTTACACACGCGACAAACTTTTAAGTACATCTTCTCAAACTCTCGATAGCGCTCTCTGTCTCCAACTTTCTCTCACAAAACATCTCTCTTTCAACAGCGTTCCCTCTTTCTGTCTTTGACTGCTTTCCTTACTATGTCTACACTTATTTATCTCTCCGTCTCTTTCTCTAACAAAACGTTAGGTCACTCCAACCTAACCATTACGCGTGCTCTTTTTTCTGCATTGCTCATTATCTGTATCTCTTACTACATGCTTCTATCTTTCTCCCGCTCTCTAGAAAAACTTTATGGTCAGCAAAACCTAACACATAATTTGCTACACAGCTTTCATTATGTCTTTCGTTTTCTTTTTTTTCCGCGTGCCATCGTTTACATTCTTAGTCTCTGTGACTCTCTTTCCTTACTCTTGTCTCGAGAGCTTTCTCTCACGAAACGTTTAGTTACTCTAAGGAGCACTCTTTCAACAGCGTTCCCTCTTTCTGTCTTGTTCAATCTCTACCTTCTTACTTACTTCTTCTCTCTTTTTAAAATTGTCTTTCATTTTATGTTTTATAACGTGCAAATCGTTAAGCATGGTCACTCCTAATGCTAAAACGGTGTGTACATTACACGTAAACAAGGTTTTACAAGTAAGAGATATATAGCAAAGGCCAAGGTCAACTGACACTAGTGTGAATTTGGGAAAAGCCCCTCCTCGCTCTACCTAACTATCACTGTCTAAAACTTACCAAATATTACCAAACTAGTTACGTAAACCTTTTAATTATCAAACCAACATTTACTAATAGTAGTGGGTAGAACCTTTGTAACGCATACCACTCACCAACTATACAACTCTTGTCATTCCATCACCACCCAAATATATCTTCCAACTTAAGACAATCTTGCTCGACTTAAATCCTTAGAATATTTTTATAGATAGCCCTGTCCTAACACCAACTTTACAAAACACATATCTACAACCCCCAAGTGAATTTCCCCACTTAGGAAATCTTGCTTGACTGATGTCATGGAAGATTTCTGATAGTCTATCTTTAAAGATATCCCCGTCCTACCACCGACTTTACAAAACACATATCTACAACCCCCAAGTGAATTTCCCCACTTAGGAAATCTTGCTTGACTGATGTCATGGAAGATTTCTGATAGTCTATCTTTATCGATATCGCCGTCCTACATCAGACTTTACAAAACATATATCTACAACCCCAAGTGAATTTTCCCACTTAGGAAATCTTGCTTGACCCAAACCTTCTAATAGGCCTACTTTTATTGATAGCCCTGTCCAAAACACTAATCTTAAAAAAACCTTTATAGATATCCCTGTCCAAAACACAACCCAAAACATATATCTACAACACCCAATTATACCTTCCCACTTAGGCAATCTTGCTTGACTCAAACCCTTATAATACTTCTATAGTTAGTCCTGTCCAAAACACTAACTTTACAAAACACTACACCTTCAGTTTAAAGTATTACTTTTTCACTACCCTATCCAACTTATAGTAGTAATTGCTAAAAATAATAAATACACATCCTAAAACTTATCACAATTCCTTTAAACTAATTCTAGTGATTTACAAAACTCTTTACAATATTGACTATCAACCCCAAACTAGTACAAACAAATAAATTTTTTCTTCTACCCCACTTTTCCCAAATTCACACTAGTGTCAGTTGACCTTGGCCTTTGCTATATATCTCTTACTTGTAAAACCTTGTTTACGTGTAATGTACACACCGTTTTAGCATTAGGAGTGACCATGCTTAACGATTTGCACGTTATAAAACATAAAATGAAAGACAATTTTAAAAAGAGAGAAGAAGTAAGTAAGAAGGTAGAGATTGAACAAGACAGAAAGAGGGAACGCTGTTGAAAGAGTGCTCCTTAGAGTAACTAAACGTTTCGTGAGAGAAAGCTCTCGAGACAAGAGTAAGGAAAGAGAGTCACAGAGACTAAGAATGTAAACGATGGCACGCGGAAAAAAAAGAAAACGAAAGACATAATGAAAGCTGTGTAGCAAATTATGTGTTAGGTTTTGCTGACCATAAAGTTTTTCTAGAGAGCGGGAGAAAGATAGAAGCATGTAGTAAGAGATACAGATAATGAGCAATGCAGAAAAAAAGAGCACGCGTAATGGTTAGGTTGAAGTGACCTAACGTTTTGTTAGAGAAAGAGACGGAGAGATAAATAAGTGTAGACATAGTAAGGAAAGCAGTCAAAGACAGAAAGAGGGAACGCTGTTGAAAGAGAGATGTTTTGTGAGAGAAAGTTGGAGACAGAGAGCGCTATCGAGAGTTTGAGAAGATATACTTAAAAGTTTGTCGCGTGTGTAAACGATTTCTAAAAAGTTACCCTAACAGGTTTGTCGAGAGAGAGAGAGAGAGAGAGAGAGAGAAGAGAGAGAGAGAGAGAGAGAGAGAGAGAGAGAGAGAGAAGAAAGTAGTAAGCGATACAAAGATTGCGCAAGGCAGAAAAAGAAACTAGTCATTCGTGATGTAAAAGTTAACATTATTGCCTGTCAAACACGCAAGGGTCTCTAAAAATATTTGTCAAACTGAAAATGTTTCTAATTGTGGAAACAAACACAAAATTTGGGATTGTTTGACATGTCTTAGTTGTATAAAAAATTAACGTCACTGTGATGTACCAAGAGGAGTTCTATAAACGTGTAAGATGATATGCCTAGTTGTTTTAAAAACAAGTATGTTGGGTATAGATTACTACTTGTCGTATCCTGTCCGTGACTTCTGTATACCAAAAAGTTGAAAAGCTGTAGTAAACAATCGGAATCATGCTCAAAGTACACTACCGAGGGACAAATGAAACACATAGCGCTCGGATGATTGTGCAAGATTCTTACAGAAAACCTTGTCGCAACATTTGTAAGAGTCGCCAGTTGTGACATAAACATTAAACTTGATAATTTAGTTTAGCCTGGATGTCTGATTTACTATTTAAAAAAAGTTTGTTACACATAACGCCTTTACTTCATACATACACTAACTACACATAAATTAACGCTCTTATTTTTACATAAAGAGACAGATGTACTCAGACAATGTTAAGACAATACCGTTACTAGTATAATTTTCTTTAGGAACCCCTAGGACCTATATACTACACACACGCACACACAGACAAATACAGACTACACGTACGTATTACTAATTGTCGATTTTTTATTTGTTTCATGTACGTAAGAAATTAACCATGCTCGTATTTATTATATTATAAATGACTGTGTTCGTATTGTAAATATACCTTTAGTTAGATGTAAAATAAAAAAGAAAATAATATAAAAAAAACTACCAGTCATGTTGTTGTTTTATTCCTTGTTTGATGTAATTGCGCGCAAATAAAAATTAAAAAAAATGAAATCTCTTGATGTTTACTGTTTAAAAAATTATTACACGGTAACTGCCCTTGTATATTACTTGGATTAGCCGCTATCTTGTTTTCCAGTTGACCCGTGTGTGGAACACTCGAATCGGCCCTCTTGGATCCGCCCCCTTCTGACCCGTCATATTGGATACCACTTGAAACACTTAATATACTTAAATTTTAAAACGTTCAACCCTAGTAAGTAAAAAATTACACGACAAAAATGAAAAGATACAACCATTTACGTATATCAAACTGAATTTTAATAGTTAAAGCGATGTTTATTAGCAGTTATACATTTAAAAGATACACATTTAAAATAGGTAAGTAAATAAGGAAATAACGATGTTATAGTAAGTCAACCATTACACTTCGTTTAACTATTAAACAATTTAAATTATTTCAATTGAAAAGAGAAATATTTAAAAAAAGAATACTCGAAATACACATTCACTAAAATAATGTACATTCGCGTGAACGCTCACAACCAAGTTAAAGACCATCTGGCCGAGAGAATAGTTAAAATATGCAACATTTATGTTTAAAAGTGTTTACAGATCGCACTGAGCATGCTAAAATAGCATAGATAGAAGCGCTATATAAATAAACAATTCAATTTTAATTTAATTTAAATTTAAACGAGTTAAGTAAACTGTATTTACATGTATTATCAATAAAAATTTAAAGAAAATGTACAAAATACAAATGTAGACTTATGTAATTATAAAGTATATAAGTAAAAGGATTTACCTTACTGTACTAAGTGCCTTAGTGCAAAAATGTAAAAACCTGACCACATGGATGATTGATAAGCCAAAACCCATTAGTGCAAAAAGTTGACCTTTAGGTCTGTACTAAGTGCCTTAGTGCAACAGCTGGCGAACTAAAAATTTCTGAATTGTTACATCATCGTGACGAGCCAGATGCCGTAGCCGAGATTCAGGTTGGTAGATAAGTAAATTTTTGACCAGGTCTGTTTCGGTCAGCAATGCGTAAAATGCACTTAGCCAAGTGCAACTAATGGAAACTGACCATAGGGCCAGTCAAATCCAATTACCTGTACACCGAAACTCTTAGCCTATGCTTAATATACGTAACCAGACGTAATGTTTAAATGGGTTTAGACAGTGTTGGCTTTTAAGATGATACTGATAAATACAGGTGTGGTCAAAATACGCTATATATAGTCCGAGGCAGATTGCTAAATTTCACTTGTTCTAGCATCGTAAATCTACCCTTGTTCCAGTTTTTGTGTCTAGGTCGCTGTTATATACAGAAAAAAGGTAAGTTATTTTTTGTCTTTATATCACAATATGTTAATTTAGCTTGTATCGTTATATAGATAGGTGGTGGCTTTATTTTTAACCTGCTTACAATATATACATAGTACTATTATTAAATTTTTTATAAGACAAGCATTTATTTATTTCAGATCTTGTCAACGCTTCCTGTTTACTGTTGTAAATAAACTATACTGTATATATCAATTGATATAAATAAACTTGTTTGATTGCTATAAATACACTATACTGTATATATGAATTGCTATAAATACACTATACTGTATATACGCATTGTTATAAATAAACTTGTTTGATTGCTATAAATACATTATACTGTATATATGAATTGATCTAAATAAAGCTTTTTGGTTGCTATTGTATGTATATATGTATTGCTATAAATAAACTTTTTGTTTGATGTACATACTATGAAAGTATTATTAAAAATAAACTTATTTAATTGATGTACGTACTATGTCTATATAATACTATGAATAAAATCACATCATAACTTAAACCTATTTTTTTTTTCTATATGTTGTTTTGTTGTACTGTTGTAGTGTTGTACTGTTATACTTTATGTCGTACTTTTGTTTATTGTCAATAAATAAGGAAAAGGCTTAATCAAACCGAAATAGTAATATTAAACATTCTTAAATTTAAAAAAATCACGTGTTAAAATCATGTGTAAGAACAAAATAGACGTCATCTTATTTAAAAAAAACCTTTACAATATAATTATGGCTATAAAAATACAAATTAGTTATTTAATTAAGTATAAAATAGAGATAATTACTATATACAAGTAAGTAAAAATGTAAAAGGTATATAAAAGGTGGCCTATTTAGTGCTAATTTTGTGGCCTTAGTAATTAAAAAACACCTCTTTACACGATAATTATGGTTCTTAAAGTTATAATTAGTTAGTTAATTAAGTATACAATAAAGACAATTACTATATTCAAGTAAGTAAAAAGTTAAAAAAGTAAAAAAAATTGGTCTATTTAGTGCTAATTACGGCCCTTGGTAATTAATAAACGCCCCTTTACAAGATAATTATGGCTATAAAAAAATTTCAATTATTTAATTAAGAATAAAATTAAGATAATTACTCTATCCCAATAAGTAAAAAGGTAAAACGTATATAGAATGTGGTCTATTTATGGATAATTGAAGCCCTTTGTAATTAAAAACAGACCCGTTTACAAGCTAATTATGGTTATTAAAATTATAATTAGTTAATTAGTTAAGAATAAAATTAAGATAATTACCGTATCGAAGTAAGTAAATGTGCGTTCCTTACATGAGAATTGTAGCTTAAAATGTGATAATTACGGCCCTTAGTAATTAAAATCGTCCCTTTACGAGATAATTATGGCTATACAAATTATAATTAGTTAATTAGTTAAGAATACAATTAAGATAATTACCGTATCGAAGTAAGTAAAAGTGCGTTCCTTACATGAGAATTGTAGCTTAAAATGTGATAATTACGGCTCTTAGGAATTAAAATCGTCCCTTTACGAGATAATTATGGCTATGCAAATTATAATTAGTTAATTAATTAAGAATACAATTAAGATAACTACCGTATCGAAGTAAGTAAATGTGCGTTCCTTACATGAGAATTGTAGCTTAAAATGTGATAATTACGGCCCTTAGTAATTAAAATCGTCCCTTTACGAGATAATTATGGCTATACAAATTATAATTAGTTAATTAGTTAAGAATACAATTAAGATAATTACCGTATCGAAGTAAGTAAAAGTGCGTTCCTTACATGAGAATTGTAGCTTAAAATGTGATAATTACGGCTCTTAGGAATTAAAATCGTCCCTTTACGAGATAATTATGGCTATACAAATTATAATTAGTTAATTAGTTAAGAATAAAATTAAGATAATTACCGTATCGAAGTAAGTAAATGTGCGTTCCTTACATGAGAATTGTTGCTTGAAATGTGATAATTACGGCCCTTAGGAATTAAAATCGTCCCTTTATGAGATAATTATGGCTATACAAATTATAATTAGTTAATTAGTTAAGAATACAATTAAGATAATTACCGTATCGAAGTAAGTAAATGTGCGTTCCTTACATGAGAATTGTAGCTTAAAATGTGATAATTACGGCCCTTAGTAATTAAAATCGTCCCTTTACGAGATAATTATGGCTATACAAATTATAATCAGTTAATTAGTTAAAAATAAAATTAAGATAATTACCGTATCGAAGTAAGTAAATGTGCGTTCCTTACATGAGAATTGTAGCTTAAAATGTGATAATTACGGCCCTTAGGAATTAAAATCGTCCCTTTACGAGATAATTATGGCTATACAAATTATAATCGGTTAATTAGTTAAGAATAAAATTAAGATAATTACCGTATCGAAGTAAGTAAATGTGCGTTCCTTACATGAGAATTGTAGCTTAAAATGTGATAATTACGGCCCTTAGTAATTAAAATCGTCCCTTTATGAGATAATTATGGCTAAACAAATTATAATCAGTTAATTAGTTAAGAATAAAATTAAGATAATTACCGTATCGAAGTAAGTAAATGTGCGTTCCTTACATGAGACTTGTAGCTTAAAATGTGATAATTACGGCCCTTAGGAATTAAAATCGTCCCTTTACGAGATAATTATGGCTATAAAAATTATAATTAGTTCAATAGTTAAGAATAAATTAAGAAAATTACTGTATCCATGTAATTAATAAGGTAAAAACGTATTAAAATGTTGTCTATTTAGTGATAATTACGGCCCTTAGTCATTAAAAACACCTGTTTACAAGTTAATTATAACTATAAAAATTATAATATGTTAATTAAGTATAAAATAGAGACAATTAATGTATCCATGTAATTAATAAGGCAAAAACGTATTAAAATGTTGTCTATTTAGTGATAATTACGGCCCTTAGTCATTAAAAACACCTGTTTACAAGTTAATTATAACTATAAAAATTATAATATGTTAATTAAGTATAAAATAGAGACAATTAATGTATGCCAGTAAGTAAAAAGTAAAAAAGTATAAAAAAACGTGGGATATTTAGTGCTAATTACGACCCTTAGTATTTAAAAACGTTCCTTTACACGCTAATAATGGCAGCAATTATCGCTTCAAAGGTGCTAATTAGGGCAATAAACACATTAAACTTATTGAAAAAAGCCTTTTACTATTGAAAATTATAAAGAACACGATACAAGTGATCAATTACTTAATTAATATTATTAATTAATTATAAAATTTTAGATCCGCTGAACCTTAGAAAGACCCTTATAAAACAATGGGAGAAAAAAAATAGGACATGTGTCAATCATTGTAAGACAATGGGAAAAAATAATACCACACAAAAATAATACCAGACAAAAATAATCAGTGTAACAACACGACGAGAAGCCATCTTGGTTCCGCCATCTTTAATTAAAGCACGTGCTCAAAGCACGTGTAATAATTAAACCATGTGTGATAAAATCACATGTAATACTATAAATAACACCACACACAAAAATCACGTGTTAACAACACGACGAGACGCCATCTTGGATGACGTCACTTCCAGTAGGGGTCAGTAGGTCACGGTCGGTCGTGTAACAACACGAGTAGACGCCATCTTGGATGACGTCACTTCCAGTAGGGGTCACTTCCTGTGACGGGGTCACTAGGGTCACGGTCGGTCGTGTAACAACACGACAAGACGCCATCTTGGATGACGTCACTTCCGGATGGGGTCACTTCCGGTGACGGGGTCAAAGGGCACTTCCGGGTCACCCGTCAACCTCACCCGCAAATGATAATCGAAAACTACACACTATACTACTTTTATATAACTTCACTTTCTTTTTGTTATTCTTATTGGGAAAGAAATCAAAATCTTCTGAAGGCCAATAGCGGTACCGGTAGGAAATTTACGGGAAAACTTTTTTTTCAGGGGATGTTTAGGCCTACACTATCATAAACTATTATACATTCAAATAAGAGTACAACAATTAGCTTGTGAGAAAAAAAAGTTATTAGACGATTGTTATAGACTAGTCCTTTAAAAAAATCCACCTTTGAGTCAGATTGCATTCTTACTAACTTAGCAGCTAAAGGCAAATTGCATTCTTACTAAGTTAACAGCTAAAGGCATATCACATTCTTACTAAGTTTACAGCTAAAGGCATATCACATTCTTACTAAGTTTACAGCTAAAGGCATATAACATTATTACTAAGTTTACAGCTAACGGCATATAACATTCTTACTAAATTAACAACTCAAGGCATATCACATTTTTACTAAGTTAACAGCTAAAGGCCAATCGCATTCTTACTAAGTTAACAACTCAAGGCATATAACATTTTTACTAAGTTTACAGCTAAAGACATATCACATTCTTACTAAGTTAACAGCTAAAAGACATATCACATTCTTACTAAGTTAACAACTCAAGGCATATCGTTTTCTTACTAAGTTAACAGCTAAAGGCCAACGCATTCTTACTAAGTTAACAGCTAAAAGACATATCACATTCTTACTAAGTTAACATATCAAGCCATATCGCATTCTTACTAAGTTAACAGCTAAAGGCACATCGCATTATTACTAAGTCAACAGCTAAAGACACATCGCATTCTCACTAAGTTAACAGCTAAAGGCATATCACATTCTTGCTAAATTTACAGCTAAAGGCATATCGCATTCTTACTAAGTTAACAGCTAAAGGCATATAGCATTCTTGCTAAATTTACAGCTAAAGGCATATCGCATTCTTACTAAATTTACAGCTAAAGGCATATCGCATTCTTACTAAATTTACAGCTAAAGGCATATCGCATTCTTATTAAATTTACAGCTAAAGGCATATCGCATTCTTACTAAATTTAAAGCTAAAGGCATATCGCATTCTTACTAAATTTACAGCTAAAGGCATATCGCATTCTTACTAAATTTACAGCTAAAGGCATATCGCATTCTTACTAAATTTACAGCTAAAGGCATATCGCATTCTTACTAAGTTATTACAGCTAAGGGCATATCGCATTCTTACTAAATTTACAGCTAAAGGCATATCGCATTCTTACTAAATTTACAGCTAAAGGCATATCGCATTCTTACTAAATTTACAGCTAAAGGCATATCGCATTCTTACTAAATTTACAGCTAAAGGCATATCGCATTCTTACTAAATTTAAAGCTAAAGGCATATCGCATTCTTACTAAATTTACAGCTAAAGGCATATCGCATTCTTACTAAATTTACAGCTAAAGGCATATCGCATTCTTACTAAATTTACAGCTAAATGCATATCGCACTCTTACTAAGTTATTACAGCTAAGGGCATATCGCATTCTTACTAAATGTACAGCTAAAGGCATATCGCATTCTTACTAAGCTATTACAACTAAAGGCATATCGCATTCTTACTAAGTTATTACAGCTAAAGGCTCTTTGATTGCAGCAACATATCGCAAAAAGTAATTTTAAATTATTCATGTTATTAAACAGTATTAAAAATAAACAATACTTGCAATTTTATTTGACTGAAATTCTTTCTAATCATATTTTACAATATGAACAAAACTTCTAATAATTTTACTGTTTTTTTTTATTCTACAATAATTGTAAAAAAGTATTTATCGATGGTTTTAATTTAGACACATACATTACAGGCATTGCTTTCTTATGTGCTTTGTGTAGCTATTTGCAATTTTTGACAATATTCTTACACTCTGGAGCAAGTTTGCTTGTTGTTGGAATTCGCATGACAGCATGCATGTAGCAGCACATTAATAAAGACTTATTCTTAGACTTCTAGATATTCAAGCAAGAAAATGCTTGTTCGCATAATATGTATTTAACACAAACAATGATAGCAGTTTAGCTACAAAGTTTTTTTTCAAGCTGGTAATTGATTTTTGATTGATTGATCCATAGAGATCCAGCTAGCCATTTGACTTCAATTTCTCTTTCCGATCATGATCTGCTTGAAAGTCATGCAGCTCCAGTTAACTGTTTCTCCCCAGCCCCAGACATCTCCTTTCCCTCACTTCGGTTGTGAAAAAGGCGTAAACTCAGAATGAATTTTAGAGATATTTCAAAACTAATAGACTCTACATCAAATAAAATAAATTGAATAGTGTAAATATTGAAAAAGTTTATAACAGGATGAAACTTTTACTTTTAATATTTTCTTGCAAAATTAATATTTTGTCCCCAAATAAATAAGCTTATCTGTTTATCATAAAATCCGAAGGTTCTGGGTTCGAATCCTGGTGGAGCCTATGATTTTTTTCGCAAATATAATGTTATATATATAATTTCATATATATATATATATTATCTGTTATACTACTAAACTTGTTTTCCTCTCTTTGATACTTTCTGGCTTGTTGGTAAAATATTAGAAAAATTAAATTTAACCTACTTCTTGTCTTCCCATCGAGCTGTAAATTAGCACATAGCACATATCCAAGATTCTTTCAAAGTTACTATGAAATGAGGGATTTTTCAATGTCCATATAACCATTAATATATGTTTATATACATTTTTTTCTCTGTCTGCATGGCTAAAATTTCCTTTACAAACAACACATAATTTCCAAAACATGGGTAATTTGTATAAAATTCTATAAAAAAAATACATAAATAAACTTAAACATTTTCAGGTGAAATTTGAGCTCTACAACCAAGGTGAGACTGTCCTGACCCTATTGTTTAACGGCACGGGAAGTAACTCTACAAACTGGTTCTCACACAGTAGATTGATTCATTCACCTTATACAGATCTGACATGGCCACCTGTGATGTTTTCATTGACGGCGTAAGTTAAACACCAGCAGATAGTTGAAGACAAATCTAAGATCAGGCCACATCCATACAAGGTGATTGTGTGGTCAGGACTATGCCCATGGGTGCTGGATAGACACAGGGGCATCCTCTAGACTCTAGACCCAAATTTTAGTCTTTACCAATACTCTCCGAAAGAACTTTGTTACCCCCATTCCACAAAGCGACACATACAAGAGTAGATCTAGTAATCTTAGTAAACATCCCCTGAAATTAAACTCGCACTGATATTTATTTAAAAACAACAATAGGTCTAGACTAGGAGTCGCCTATGACAAATTAGCTATGGTAGTGTTTGCAATGCATTTAGATCTAATGTTAAGGAATTATTTTGTGCGAATCAAACATAGTTTTAAACTATCAACAACGACAAATCAACTCCCGAGACATCATATTTGAATGATTTTTCCCCTTAGCTTACAACGAAACCGAAAATCGGTTTTAAGTTTGAAAACCGAAAACCAGAATTCCGGGTTTCGTTTAACATCCCTACTCAAAACATGGCCTTCAAGACCAAACCCAATAGGGATCAAAAGGTCAAAACGCGCCTCATAAAAAAATGGTTGTTTGTTTTTACTTAAACAATTAAATCAACAAAAAAGACGTTAATCACTATGGGTTTACTTCATTTATATCAAAACTTATTAGAGTGTATTCTGATCATAAAGCGGCTTAAATACTAAAAAACAACACAAATTACTTTGTGTTATTGGTGATAACAATTCTACACATTTTCTGGCCAAATGAGGATAATAAAAAGTTCTATAACAATTATTGACTGTGATATTTTTTTAATGCAGCTACGCAAGTGGAAAGCGACGATTTTGCATCACGAACGCAACAAATATATTAAGCTGCACCCAAAATTCATGGCTTCTTGTTGAGGAAACAATTGACAACGCTTGCGCCTGGACATCTGGTTCAACCAAAACATATCCCCGTTTTCAATACAGCAAAACAACTACATATACAGCCTTCAATACACAAAGTAAGTTAGGCAACATTGCCAAGGTTTACAATAGGAAAGTTAGGTAACATAATAATAATGGTCATTTTAATAGCTATTCTATCCGTTTTTATTAAATTTAGCATGTTCTGTGCGCTCTCGGTGTGAATTGTAGTATCAGATGTATTAGTATGTAAAGCATACACCCATTAGCCACACTGAGAGTTTTAAGTGACATCGACGAAGTGCGCAGTTCCCTTGATGGCTCGTGCTTCTCGAAGTACTCGAAGATAGGAAGGAGCAGTGCCATCTAGATCTATACACTTGTAGCCTACGTAAGGGACATTTTGTGATTTATTTGCTTCAACACCGGGAACCAGTGGATATCCTTTAGAACTGGGGAATATATGATCCAGTCTCTTCACCCTCGAAACAAAGCGCGCACGGCGTTCTGTACTCTCAGCAGCTGGTTCTGGGACAAACCCCACAGGTAACTGTTGTAGTAATCCAACCTTGACTGGATAAGAGAAAATGCTACGGTATTGGCTGTTTTTCTATCTATATCCAAGATTTACAATATGACAAAGTAAGTTAGGTAGCATTATATCCAAGGTTTACAACAGGACAAATAAGTTAGATAACATATCCAAGGTTTACAATAGGAACAATTAAGTTAGATAACATATCCAAGGTTTACAATAGGACAAAGTAAGTTAGATAACATATCCAAGTTTTACAACAGAACAAAGTAAGTTAGATAACATATCCAAGGTTTACAATAGGACAAAGTAAGTTAGATAACATATCCAAGGTTTACAACAGAACAAAGTAAGTTAGATAACATATCCAAGGTTTACAATAGGACAAAGTAAGTTAGATAACATATCCAAGGTTTACAATAGGACAAAGTAAGTTAGATAACATATCCAAGGTTTACAATAGGACAAAGTAAGTTAGATAACATTTCCAAGGTTTACAATAGGAACAATTAAGTTAGATAACATATCCAAGGTTTACAACAGGAACAATTAAGTTAGATAACATATCCAAGGTTTACAACAGAACAAAGCAAGTTAGATAACATATCCAAGGTTTACAATAGGAACAATTAAGTTAGATAACATATCCAAGGTTTACAATAGGACAAAGTAAGTTAGATAACATATCCAAGGTTTACAATAGGACAAAGTAAGTTAGATAACATATCCAAGGTTTACAATAGGACAAAGTAAGTTAGATAACATATCCAAGGTTTACAACAGAACAAAGTAAGTTAGATAACATATCCGAGGTTTACAATAGGACAAAGTAAGTTAGATAACATATCCAAGGTTTACAATAGGACAAAGTAAGTTAGATAACATATCCAAGGTTTACAATAGGACAAAGTAAGTTAGATAACATATCCAAGGTTTACAATAGGACAAAGTAAGTTAGATAACATATCCAAGGTTTACAATAGGACAAAGTAAGTTAGATAACATATCCAAGGTTTACAATAGAACAAAGTAAGTTAGATAACATATCCAAGGTTTACAATAGGACAAATTAAGTTAGATAACATATCCAAGGTTTACAACAGAACAAAGTAAGTTAGATAACATATCTAAGGTTTACAACAGAACAAAGTAAGTTAGATAACATATCCAAGGTTTACAATAGAACAAAGTAAGTTAGATAACATATCCAAGGTTTACAATAGGACAAAGTAAGTTAGATAACATATCCAAGGTTTACAACAGAACAAAGTAAGTTAGATAACATGTCCAAGGTTTACAATAGGACAAAGTAAGTTAGATAACATATCCAAGGTTTACAATAGGACAAAGTAAGTTAGATAACATATCCAAGGTTTACAACAGAACAAAGTAAGTTAGATAACATATCCAAGGTTTACAATAGGACAAAGTAAGTTAGATAACATATCCAAGGTTTAAAACACGAACAATTAAGTTAGATAACATATCCAAGGTTTAGAACAGGAACAATTAAGTTAGATAACATATCCAAGGTTTACAATAGAACAAAGTAAGTTAGATAACATATCCAAGGTTTACAATAGGACAAAGTAAGTTAGATAACATATCCAAGGTTTACAATAGGACAAAGTAAGTTAGATAACATATCCAAGGTTTACAACAGAACAAAGTAAGTTAGATAACATCTCCAAGGTTTACAATAGGACAAAGTAAGTTAGATAACATATCCAAGGTTTACAACAGAACAAAGTAAGTTAGATAACATATCCAAGGTTTACAATAGGACAAAGTAAGTTAGATAACATATCCAAGGTTTACAACAGAACAAAGTAAGTTAGATAACATATCCAAGGTTTACAATAGGACAAAGTAAGTTAGATAACATATCCAAGGTTTACAATAGGACAAAGTAAGTAAGATAACATATCCAAGGTTTACAATAGAACAATTATGTTAGATAACATATCCAAGGTTTACAACAGAAACAATTAAGTTAGATAACATATCCAAGGTTTACAACAGGAACAATTAAGTTAGATAACATATCCAAGGTTTACAATAGGAACAATTAAGTTAGATAACATATCCAAGGTTTACAATAGGACAAAGTAAGTTAGATAACATATCCAAGGTTTACAATAGGACAAAGTAAGTAAGATAACATATCCAAGGTTTACGACAGGAACAATTAAGTTAGATAACATATCCAAGGTTTACAACAGAACAAAGTAAGTTAGATAACATATCCAAGGTTTACAATAGGACAAAGTAAGTTAGATAACATATCCAAGGTTTACAATAGGACAAAGTAAGTTACATAACATATCCAAGGTTTACAATAGGACAAAGTAAGTTAGATAACATATCCAAGGTTTACCATAGGACAAAGTAAGATAGATAACATATCCAAGGTTTACAATAGGACAAAGTAAGTTAGATAACATATCCAAGGTTTACAATAGAACAAAATAAGTTAGATAACATATCCAAGGTTTACAACAGGAACAATTAAGTTAGATAACATATCCAAGGTTTACAACAGGAACAATTAAGTTAGATAACATATCCAAGGTTTACAACAGGAACAATTAAGTTAGATAACATATCCAAGGTTTACAATAGGAACAATTAAGTTAGATAACATATCCAAGGTTTACAATAGGACAAAGTAAGTTAGATAACATATCCAAGGTTTACAATAGAACAAAGTAAGTTAGATAACATATCCAAGGTTTACAATAGGACAAAGTAAGTTAGATAACATATCCAAGGTTTACAATAGGACAAAGTAAGTTAGATAACATATCCAAGGTTTACAATAGAACAAAGTAAGTTAGATAACATATCCAAGGTTTACAACAGGAACAATTAAGTTAGATAACATATTCAAGGTTTACAATAGGACAAATAAGGTTAGATAACATATCCAAGGTTTACAATAGAACAAAGTAAGTTAGATAACATATCCAAGGTTTACAATAGGACAAAGTAAGTTAGATAACATATCCAAGGTTTACAATAGGACAAAGTATGTTAGATAACATATCCAAGGTTTACAATAGAACAAAGTAAGTTAGATAACATATCTAAGGTTTACAATAGAACAAAGTAAGTTAGATAACATATCCAAGGTTTACAATAGAACAAAGTAAGTTAGATAACATATCCAAGGTTTACAATAGAACAAAGTTAGATAACATATCCAAGGTTTACAATAGAACAAAGTAAGTTAGATAACATATCCAAGGTTTACAATAGAACAAAGTAAGTTAGATAACATATCCAAGGTTTACAATAGAACAAAGTAAGTTAGATAACATATCCAAGGTTTACAATAGAACAAAGTAAGTTAGATAACATATCCAAGGTTTACAATAGAACAAAGTAAGTTAGATAACATATCCAAGGTTTACAATAGAACAAAGTAAGTTAGATAACATATCCAAGGTTTACAATAGGACAAAGTAAGTTAGATAACATATCCAAGGTTTACAACAGGAACAATTAAGTTAGATAACATATCCAAGGTTTACAACAGGAACAATTAAGTTAGATAACATATCCAAGGTTTACAACAGGAACAATTAAGTTAGATAACATATCCAAGGTTTACAACTGGAACAATTAAGTTAGATAACATATCCGAGGTTTACAACAGGAACAATTAAGTTAGATAACATATCCAAGTTTTACAACAGTAACAATTAAGTTAGATAACATATCCAAGGTTTAGAACAGGAACAATTAAGTTAGATAACATATCCAAGGTTAACAACAGGAACAATTAAGTTAGATAACATATCCAAGGTTTACAATAGGAACAATTAAGTTAGATAACATATCCAAGGTTTACAACAGGAACAATTAAGTTAGATAACATATCCAAGGTTTACAACAGGAACAATTAAGTTAGATAACATATTTAAGGTTTACAATAGGACAAATTAAGTTAGATAACATATCCAAGGTTTACAATAGGACAAAGTAAGTTAGATAACATATCCAAGGTTTACAATAGAATAAAGTAAGTTAGATAACATATCCAAGGTTTACAATAGAACAAAGTAAGTTAGATAACATATCCAAGGTTTACAATAGGACAAAGTAAGTTAGATAACATATCCAAGGTTTAAAACAGGAACAATTATGTTAGATAACATATCCAAGGTTTACAACAGGAACAATTAAGTTAGATAACATATCCAAGGTTTACAACAGGAACAATTAAGTTAGATAACATATCCAAGGTTTACAACAGAACAAAGTAAGTTAGATAACATATCCAAGGTTTACAATAGGACAAAGTAAGTTAGATAACATATCCAAGGTTTACAACAGAACAAAGTAAGTTAGATAACATATCCAAGGTTTACAATAGGACAAAGTAAGTTAGATAACATATCCAAGGTTTACAATAGGACAAAGTAAGTTAGATAACATATCCAAGGTTTACAATAGGACAAAGTAAGTTAGATAACATATCCAAGGTTTACAATAGGAACAATTAAGTTAGATAACATATCCAAGGTTTACAACAGGAACAATTAAGTTAGATAACATATCCAAGGTTTACAACAGATCAAAGCAAGTTAGATAACATATCCAAGGTTTACAATAGGAACAATTAAGTTAGATAACATATCCAAGGTTTACAATAGGACAAAGTAAGTTAGATAACATATCCAAGGTTTACAATAGGACAAAGTAAGTTAGATAACATATCCAAGGTTTACAATAGGACAAAGTAAGTTAGATAACATATCCAAGGTTTACAACAGAACAAAGTAAGTTAGATAACATATCCGTGGTTTACAATAGGACAAAGTAAGTTAGATAACATATCCAAGGTTTACAATAGGACAAAGTAAGTTAGATAACATATCCAAGGTTTACAATAGGACAAAGTAAGTTAGATAACATATCCGAGGTTTACAATAGGACAAAGTAAGTTAGATAACATATCCAAGGTTTACAATAGGACAAAGTAAGTTAGATAACATATCCAAGGTTTACAATAGAACAAAGTTAGTTAGATAACATATCCAAGGTTTAGAATAGTACAAATTAAGTTAGATAACATATCCAAGGTTTACAACAGAACAAAGTAAGTTAGATAACATATCTAAGGTTTACAACAGAACAAAGTAAGTTAGATAACATATCCAAGGATTACAATAGAACAAAGTAAGTTAGATAACATATCCAAGGTTTACAATAGGACAAAGTAACTTAGATAACATATCCAAGGTTTACAACAGAACAAAGTAAGTTAGATAACATGTCCAAGGTTTACAATAGGACAAAGTAAGTTAGATAACATATCCAAGGTTTACAATAGGACAAAGTAAGTTAGATAACATATCCAAGGTTTACAACAGAACAAAGTAAGTTAGATAACATATCCAAGGTTTACAATAGGACAAAGTAAGTTAGATAACATATCCAAGGTTTACAACACGAACAATTAAGTTAGATAACATATCCAAGGTTTAGAACAGGAACAATTAAGTTAGATAACATATCCAAGGTTTACAATAGAACAAAGTAAGTTAGATAACATATCCAAGGTTTACAATAGGACAAAGTAAGTTAGATAACATATCCAAGGTTTACAATAGGACAAAGTAAGTTAGATAACATATCCAGGGTTTACAACAGAACAAAGTAAGTTAGATAACATCTCCAAGGTTTACAATAGGACAAAGTAAGTTAGATAACATATCCAAGGTTTACAACAGAACAAAGTAAGTTAGATAACATATCCAAGGTTTACAATAGGACAAAGTAAGTTAGATAACATATCCAAGGTTTACAACAGAACAAAGTAAGTTAGATAACATATCCAAGGTTTACAATAGGACAAAGTAATTTAGATAACATATCCAAGGTTTACAATAGGAACAATTAAGTTAGATAACATATCCAAGGTTTACAATAGAACAAAGTAAGTTAGATAACATATCCAAGGTTTACAACAGAAACAATTAAGTTAGATAACATATCCAAGGTTTACAACAGGAACAATTAAGTTAGATAACATATCCAAGGTTTACAATAGGAACAATTAAGTTAGATAACATATCCAAGGTTTACAATAGGACAAAGTAAGTTAGATAACATATCCAAGGTTTACAATAGGACAAAGTAAGTAAGATAACATATCCAAGGTTTACGACAGGAACAATTAAGTTAGATAACATATCCAAGGTTTACAACAGAACAAAGTAAGTTAGATAACATATCCAAGGTTTACAATAGGACAAAGTAAGTTAGATAACATATCCAAGGTTTACAATAGGACAAAGTAAGTTAGATAACATATCCAAGGTTTACAATAGGACAAAGTAAGTTAGATAACATATCCAAGGTTTACAATAGGACAAAGTAAGTTAGATAACATATCCAAGGTTTACAATAGGACAAAGTAAGTTAGATAACATATCCAAGGTTTACAAAAGAAAAAAATAAGTTAGATAACATATCCAAGGTTTACAACAGGAACAATTAAGTTAGATAACATATACAAGGTTTACAACAGGAACAATTAAGTTAGATAACATATCCAAGGTTTACAACAGGAACAATTAAGTTAGATAACATATCCAAGGTTTACAATAGGAACAATTAAGTTAGATAACATATCCAAGGTTTACAATAGGACAAAGTAAGTTAGATAACATATCCAAGGTTTACAATAGGACAAAGTAAGTTAGATAACATGTCCAAGGTTTACAATAGAACAAAGTAAGTTAGATAACATATCCAAGGTTTACAATAGGACAAAGTAAGTTAGATAACATATCCAAGGTTTACAATAGAACAAAGTAAGTTAGATAACATATCCAAGGTTTACAACAGGAACAATTAAGTTAGATAACATATTCAAGGTTTACAATAGGACAAATAAGGTTAGATAACATATCCAAGGTTTACAATAGAACAAAGTAAGTTAGATAACATATCCAAGGTTTACAATAGGACAAAGTAAGTTAGATAACATATCCAAGGTTTACAATAGGACAAAGTATGTTAGATAACATATCCAAGGTTTACAATAGAACAAAGTAAGTTAGATAACATATCTAAGGTTTACAATAGAACAAAGTAAGTTAGATAACATATCCAAGGTTTACAATAGAACAAAGTAAGTTAGATAACATATCCAAGGTTTACAATAGAACAAAGTAAGTTAGATAACATATCCAAGGTTTACAATAGAACAAAGTAAGTTAGATAACATATCCAAGGTTTACAATAGAACAAAGTAAGTTAGATAACATATCCAAGGTTTACAATAGAACAAAGTAAGTTAGATAACATATCCAAGGTTTACAATAGAACAAAGTAAGTTAGATAACATATCCAAGGTTTACAATAGAACAAAGTAAGTTAGATAACATATCCAAGGTTTACAATAGGACAAAGTAAGTTAGATAACATATCCAAGGTTTACAACAGGAACAATTAAGTTAGATAACATATCCAAGGTTTACAACAGGAACAATTAAGTTAGATAACATATCCAAGGTTTACAACAGGAACAATTAAGTTAGATAACATATCCAAGGTTTACAACTGGAACAATTAAGTTAGATAACATATCCGAGGTTTACAACAGGAACAATTAAGTTAGATAACATATCCAAGTTTTACAACAGGAACAATTAAGTTAGATAACATATCCAAGGTTTAGAACAGGAACAATTAAGTTAGATAACATATCCAAGGTTTACAACAGGAACAATTAAGTTAGATAACATATCCAAGGTTTACAACAGGAACAATTAAGTTAGATAACATATCCAAGGTTTACAACAGGAACAATTAAGTTAGATAACATATCCAAGGTTTACAACAGGAACAATTAAGTTAGATAACATATTTAAGGTTTACAATAGGACAAATTAAGTTAGATAACATATCCATGGTTTACAATAGGACAAAGTAAGTTAGATAACATATCCAAGGTTTACAATAGAACAAAGTAAGTTAGATAACATATCCAAGGTTTACAATAGAACAAAGTAAGTTAGATAACATATCCAAGGTTTACAACAGAAACAATTAAGTTAGATAACATATCCAAGGTTTACAACAGGAACAATTAAGTTAGATAACATATCCAAGGTTTACAATAGGAACAATTAAGTTAGATAACATATCCAAGGTTTACAATAGGACAAAGTAAGTTAGATAACATATCCAAGGTTTACAATAGGACAAAGTAAGTAAGATAACATATCCAAGGTTTACGACAGGAACAATTAAGTTAGATAACATATCCAAGGTTTACAACAGAACAAAGTAAGTTAGATAACATATCCAAGGTTTACAATAGAACAAAGTAAGTTAGATAACATATCCAAGGTTTACAACAGAAACAATTAAGTTAGATAACATATCCAAGGTTTACAACAGGAACAATTAAGTTAGATAACATATCCAAGGTTTACAATAGGAACAATTAAGTTAGATAACATATCCAAGGTTTACAATAGGACAAAGTAAGTTAGATAACATATCCAAGGTTTACAATAGGACAAAGTAAGTAAGATAACATATCCAAGGTTTACGACAGGAACAATTAAGTTAGATAACATATCCAAGGTTTACAACAGAACAAAGTAAGTTAGATAACATATCCAAGGTTTACAATAGGACAAAGTAAGTTAGATAACATATCCAAGGTTTACAATAGGACAAAGTAAGTTAGATAACATATCCAAGGTTTACAATAGGACAAAGTAAGTTAGATAACATATCCAAGGTTTACAATAGGACAAAGTAAGTTAGATAACATATCCAAGGTTTACAATAGGACAAAGTAAGTTAGATAACATATCCAAGGTTTACAAAAGAAAAAAATAAGTTAGATAACATATCCAAGGTTTACAACAGGAACAATTAAGTTAGATAACATATACAAGGTTTACAACAGGAACAATTAAGTTAGATAACATATCCAAGGTTTACAACAGGAACAATTAAGTTAGATAACATATCCAAGGTTTACAATAGGAACAATTAAGTTAGATAACATATCCAAGGTTTACAATAGGACAAAGTAAGTTAGATAACATATCCAAGGTTTACAATAGGACAAAGTAAGTTAGATAACATGTCCAAGGTTTACAATAGAACAAAGTAAGTTAGATAACATATCCAAGGTTTACAATAGGACAAAGTAAGTTAGATAACATATCCAAGGTTTACAATAGAACAAAGTAAGTTAGATAACATATCCAAGGTTTACAACAGGAACAATTAAGTTAGATAACATATTCAAGGTTTACAATAGGACAAATAAGGTTAGATAACATATCCAAGGTTTACAATAGAACAAAGTAAGTTAGATAACATATCCAAGGTTTACAATAGGACAAAGTAAGTTAGATAACATATCCAAGGTTTACAATAGGACAAAGTATGTTAGATAACATATCCAAGGTTTACAATAGAACAAAGTAAGTTAGATAACATATCTAAGGTTTACAATAGAACAAAGTAAGTTAGATAACATATCCAAGGTTTACAATAGAACAAAGTAAGTTAGATAACATATCCAAGGTTTACAATAGAACAAGGTAAGTTAGATAACATATCCAAGGTTTACAATAGAACAAAGTAAGTTAGATAACATATCCAAGGTTTACAATAGAACAAAGTAAGTTAGATAACATATCCAAGGTTTACAATAGAACAAAGTAAGTTAGATAACATATCCAAGGTTTACAATAGAACAAAGTAAGTTAGATAACATATCCAAGGTTTACAATAGAACAAAGTAAGTTAGATAACATATCCAAGGTTTACAATAGGACAAAGTAAGTTAGATAACATATCCAAGGTTTACAACAGGAACAATTAAGTTAGATAACATATCCAAGGTTTACAACAGGAACATTTAAGTTAGATAACATATCCAAGGTTTACAACAGGAACAATTAAGTTAGATAACATATCCAAGGTTTACAACTGGAACAATTAAGTTAGATAACATATCCGAGGTTTACAACAGGAACAATTAAGTTAGATAACATATCCAAGTTTTACAACAGGAACAATTAAGTTAGATAACATATCCAAGGTTTAGAACAGGAACAATTAAGTTAGATAACATATCCAAGGTTTACAACAGGAACAATTAAGTTAGATAACATATCCAAGGTTTACAACAGGAACAATTAAGTTAGATAACATATCCAAGGTTTACAACAGGAACAATTAAGTTAGATAACATATCCAAGGTTTACAACAGGAACAATTAAGTTAGATAACATATTTAAGGTTTACAATAGGACAAATTAAGTTAGATAACATATCCATGGTTTACAATAGGACAAAGTAAGTTAGATAACATATCCAAGGTTTACAATAGAACAAAGTAAGTTAGATAACATATCCAAGGTTTACAATAGAACAAAGTAAGTTAGATAACATATCCAAGGTTTACAATAGGACAAAGTAAGTTAGATAACATATCCAAGGTTTAAAACAGGAACAATTATGTTAGATAACATATCCAAGGTTTACAACAGGAACAATTAAGTTAGATAACATATCCAAGGTTTACAACAGGAACAATTAAGTTAGATAACATATCCAAGGTTTACAACAGGAACAATTAAGTTAGATAACATATCCAAGGTTTACAACAGGAACAATTAAGTTAGATAACATATCCAAGGTTTACAATAGGACAAAGTAAGTTAGATAACATATCCAAGGTTTACAATAGAACAAAGTAAGTTAGATAACATATCCAAGGTTTACAATAGAACAAAGTAAGTTAGATAACATATCCAAGGTTTACAATAGGACAAAGTAAGTTAGATAACATATCCAAGGTTTAAAACAGGAACAATTATGTTAGATAACATATCCAAGGTTTACAACAGGAACAATTAAGTTAGATAACATATCCAAGGTTTACAACAGGAACAATTAAGTTAGATAACATATCCAAGGTTTACAACAGGAACAATTAAGTTAGATAACATATCCAAGGTTTACAACAGGAACAATTAAGTTAGATAACTTATCCAAGGTTTACAATAGGAACAATTAAGTTAGATAACATATCCAAGGTTTACAATAGGACAAAGTAAGTTCGATAACATATCCAAGGTTTACAACAGGAAAAATTAAGTTCGATAACATATCCAAGGTTTACAATAGGAGACAAAGTAAGTTAGAAGGAAGGGGCGGTGAAGTTCCAGAGGGCGAATCGAATGTGCTTGAAATTTACTCTGCTATTTAAATTATAATTTTAAATTGAAATTTAAAAAATTCAAAAAATTAGATATGCTTTAACTTAAATTAATAATTAATGTAACTATGAGCTTTGTCGGTTAAGAGACATACAATTAATTGACATGTTTAGAAAATATCGTATATGTATATATACATATGTATATGTACCTAACTTTGATTTATTACTAAATTGAGAGTGTTTCTGATAAAAGAAGGTCGGTTTGAATAGATTATGAACAGATGAAAAAAGCACAACCGAAAATGAATACAGACAACAATTTCACGATATGAGGCCGACGAGAGATCCAGACACGATTGTTGGAGATGTTCGCAGAGCGCTGGACAATTGGTTGGAACTAGCAGGAATAGATAGAAATGATCCTGAAAAATTAAAACAGATTTGGGTGGTCGATAAGGTGCTCTGTATATCATCAAAACCTTTTTTGCCTTTTTACAGGTAAAGGAAGCGACAGACACTGCAACCTTGATAATAAACATGAAAGTTTTTTAAGAATGCGCATCAAGGCATTACATTAATAAGTCAGAGACAAGATGAGCAACATAGAATTGCAGGAGTTCAAACACAAAGAACTGTGACCCAAACACCACACAGAGAACACCAAACACCAAAAAGAGAACACCAAACACCATACAGAGAACACCAAACACCATACAGAGAACACCAAACACCAAACAGAGAACACCAAACACCATACAGAGAACACCAAACACCATACAAAGAACACCAAACACCACACAGAGAACACCAAACACCACACAGAGAACACCAAACACCATACAGAGAACACAAAACACCATACAAAGAACACCAAACACCACACAGAGAACACCAAACACCACACAGAGAACACCAAACACCACACAGAGAACACCAAACACCATACAGAGAACACCAAACACCATACAGAGAACACCAAACACCATACACAGAACACCAAACACCACACAGAGAACACCAAACACCACACAGAGAACACCAAACACCACACAGAGAACACCAAACACCATACAGAGAACACCAAACACCATACAGAGAACACCAAACACCATACAGAGAACACCAAACACCATACAGAGAAACCAAATGTCTCACAGAGGAAATGAAGTGTCGCACAGAGGAAATCAAACATCTGACTTGGGAAATTGCCAGCAACTATTAAGTCCATCACCAGAAAGACAACCATTGATTTTTTTAAATTGCAAAAAAGACCAGGACATTTTGCTCGAGTGAATGCAGGAGACGAAGGAGTGGAGGAGACAGTGAAAATAGTGACTCAAGGAGAGAGAAAAATAGTGACACAAAGAGTGAAAATAGTGACACAAGGAGACAGTGAAAATAGTGACACAATGAAAGAGTGAAAATAGTGACACAAGGAGACAGTGAAAATAGTGACACAATGAAAGAGTGAAAATAGTGACACAAGGAAAGTGAAAATAGTGACACAAGGAAAGAGTGAAAATAGTGACACAAGGAAAGAGTGAAAATAGTGACACAAGAAGACAGTGAAAATAGTGACACAAGGAAAGAGTGAAAATAGTGACACAAGGAGACAGTGAAAATAGTGACACAAGGAAAGAGTGAAAATAGTGACACATGGAGACAGTGAAAATATTGACACAAGGAAAGAGTGAAAATAGTGACACAAGGAGACAGTGAAAATAGTGACACAAGGAAAGAGTGAAAATAGTGACACAAGGAGACAGTGAAAATAGTGACACAAGGAAAGTGAAAATAGTGACACAAGGAAAGAGTGAAAATAGTGACACAAGGAGACAGTGAAAATAGTGACACAAGGAGACAGTGAAAATAGTGACACAAGGAAAGAGTGAAAATAGTGACATAAGGAGACAGTGAAAATAGTGACACAAGGAAAGAGTGAAAATAGTGACACAAGGAGACAGTGAAAATAGTGACACAAGGAAAGAGTGAAAATAGTGACATAAGGAGACAGTGAAAATAGTGACACAAGGAAAGAGTGAAAATAGTGACACAAGGAGAGAGTAAAAATAGTGACACAAAGAGTGAAAATAGTGACATAAGGAAAGTGAAAATAGTGACACAAGGAGACAGTGAAAATAGTGACACAAGGAAAGAGTGAAAATAGTGACACAAGGAGACAGTGAAAATAGTGACACAAGGAAAGTGAAAATAGTGACACAAGGAAAGAGTGAAAATAGTGACACAAGGAGACAGTGAAAATAGTGACACAAGGAGACAGTGAAAATAGTGACATAAGGAGACAGTGAAAATAGTGACACAAGGAAAGAGTGAAAATAGTGACACAAGGAGACAGTGAAAATAGTGACACAAGGAAAGAGTGAAAATAGTGACATAAGGAGACAGTGAAAATAGTGACACAAGGAAAGAGTGAAAATAGTGACACAAGGAGAGAGTAAAAATAGTGACACAAAGAGTGAAAATAGTGACATAAGGAAAGTGAAAATAGTGACACAAGGAGACAGTGAAAATAGTGACACAAGGAGACAGTGAAAATAGTGACACAAGGAGACAGTGAAAATAGTGACACAAGGAAAGAGTGAAAATAGTGACACAAGAAGAGAACCGAGTGAAGACAGAAACAATGTCACAGTAATGTAGAAAATTTGAGTCAGCAGCATCACATAGAAGGACAGAAGAAAAAGTAGATAATGCCAGAAAGAGGATTGAAGAGTGTTTTAATGGAGGTGATTTCGGTGGTGGTGGCGGAATACGGGGTGGTCGTAGTGGTCGTGGTGGTCGCGGTGGTGGGGGAGATGGCCATAGCAGACGACCCCTTCCACTCTATAAATCAAATAATACCAATTATAAAGGACAAGTTATAAATGATTACTTTTAAATAGCAGAAGCTTGACAGCAACAATGTGTATGCATGTGCCAGGGTCAGGGCGACTGGACACAATATAAAATTATCAAAGAATAACAAAAACTAAATACCGAAAGAAACATTATCAATGGGTCTACTGTTTTATTGATACAATAAGCAAGAAAAAAAAATAAATACCGAAAAAAATCGTTCTCACTTTAGTTTTTATTGTATTGAAACATTTTTTTCTACGTTTTTCTTTATCATTTACCTTTTTATTGTTTGGTATTTAAGTTGTTTTTTCTTTTAGATAGTATATTATTGTTAATTTAATATTATTAATAACAAGTCAAGTCAACACAACTGTTCGCTACTTTTTAATACCAGAAGCTTGACAGCAACAATTCTTATACATATGCCAGGGTCAGGGCAACCAGAAACAATTAAAAAACTAACCCATAAAAAACAAGTTTTTATTATACGCCATTTCTTTGTAAACTTTCTTTGTTTACCATCATGTAATGAAATAATTGATTAACTACTGGAAATGAAACATGTACAGAAAAATATGTGTCACAAATCTCAAAAATATTTCCTTACTCCGTTTAAAACATTGCCGCAAATTTTATAATACGACACGAATGTATACATGAATTAATTTTGTCCCTTCATTCACAAAGCTAGAGCGCAAAGTTTGTGACGAAAAACCATAAAAAGTTGGACCGGCATTTTCAACGTGAAACCAAAACAAACCGTTAAATTTTCAAAAAAAAAAACAAATCAAAATTATAGTATACTTAAGTTTTTTTAATTGAAAATTTGATAAATTGTATTGTTCGTCGCCACAATTCTGCTGCCCAAGTTTCAGCTCGATTGGACGACGGGAAGTGGTAGAAAAATCGATGCAGAGTTTTACAAGCAGATTACAAGCGGACAGACAGACAGTATGAGCTAAGAGAAAGGGAATAAAAAGAACAAAAACTAAATACCGAAAAGAAACGTTCTTACTCCAGTTTTTATTGTAATAGTCTTTTTTCTTTTTTTCTTAACAAAACACATTGTAGTCCTTTGTTTCTTAGTCATTTTGACGGGCATAACCACTAGTATACATATAAAATACGTAATACATACCGCAAAATACAGTTTACACATTGAAATTATAATATACGAGAAGAAGTGTGACTAGAATGAAATGTCCAAGCAAACATAATCGATTGATTTTTTTTGTTTGTGTTTTTTTATATTGACGTTGATAAATACATATTACAATCATTAATAATCAATATAAATTAACATTATTTTTTTTCTTTCTTAACAGCTCAAGGCTTGGCCAATGTTCTGGCAATATTCATCAAATTCTAACAATAGGCTATTCAGCTCTGATAGTGATGTTTTCTGGGGCTGGCAACATTACTTGCATTTAGAAACAATTCAATTCATAAAAATATAACAAAAACACAATATTTACATTAATAATCAATATAATAATAAAGAGTGGATTAAAATGCAATTGATTTTATAAAATACATAAAGCACTATCGATGAATTAGCCATTTCGATCTTTGCTAATTTTCCATTCTAATTTTACTATTTCAAAATTTTTAATTTTTCTACTAATCTAAAAATAGAATCGTCTAGTGCATTGGTCAGATATATTCCCATCTGTTTTAAAAGTAGCCAATATAGAAAATATAGGCTATTCATCTATTTTTATTACATAATAACTTATACGTATTTTATAAATTAAAAACTGGATAAGGCTTATATAGAAAGTAGATACACTCCTACTTAGTATAGGTTATATTTTGTAGTCGATTTTGTTAAAACTGAAGAATATAGAGCTTGTGGAGCTGGGCTTTATCTGTTGATTGTCTTCTCGTTAGTGGTCCTAAAGTGTTTTCAATATCTGATGGCTAATAAAATCATGTATACATAGTATTAAACATCAACATATATCATTACCGTGAGTTTGTTTATAATATGTTATATAAATATTTATATGTTTGTCCGCTATAGACGCCTAGGTCGTTGAACGTATCGGAACAAAATTTAAATGTGTAAGTTGGAAACGTTCTCCCAAAAAAAATGTTTTGTTATACAAAGTAGTAACTACATAACTTTCAAATATTTAGTAATAATACATAACTTTCAAGTATCTAGTTCATTTATAAGCCCTTAAGTGTGTGTGTTTTTTTTCGGGAAAAGGGGGGGGGGAAATCTCGTAGCCATTTTGGACATGGCGATGATGGCGTCCATTATTGGCAACATGTGTAGGACATATTCATATTGCCACGTGTTTTTAATCTGTTGCCACGTGTTTTTAATCTGTTGCCACGTGTTTTTAATCTGTTGGTCGCCACGTGTTTTTAATCTGTTGCCACGTGCTTTTAATAAGTTGCCACGTGCTTTGAGTCATGACCTGATTCTTATTTTAAACAAAATGGTTAAATATATATTTTAGTGGTTCATGCTATGTTTATTTTGTTCCCTAACAAAACGTCACTTCAGTACGAAGGTTTTCAAATCTTGTCATTTTGCAAAAAAAACCTCTTTTGTTGTAGGGAGAAGGAGGAAGAAAACCTCTTTAGTGGGAGGGAAAAGGAGGAAGAAAACCTCTTTAGTAGGAGGGAGAAGGAGGAAGAAAACCTCTTTAGTAGGAGGGAGAAGGAGGAAGAAAACCTCTTTAGTAGGAGGGAGAAGGAGGAAGAAAACCTCTTTAGTAGGAGGGAGAAGGAGGAAGAAAACCTCTTTAGTAGGAGGGAGAAGGAGGAAGAAAACCACTTTAGTCGGAGGGAGAAGGAGGAAGAAAATCTCTAGGCATCAACGGTTTTCTTCACTCACTGAAGTGTTACACAAGGAACTGTGCCAGGCCATCACTCACTGAAGTGTTACACAAGGAACTGTGCCAGGCCATCACTCACTGAAGTGTTACACAAGGAACTGTGCCAGGCCATCACTCACTGAAGTGTTACACAAGGAACTGTGCCAGGCCATCACTCACTAAAGTGTTACACAAGGAACTGTGCCAGGCCATCACTCACTGAAGTGTTACATAAGGAACTGTGCCAGGCCACCACTCACTGAAGTGTTACACAAGGAACTGTGCCAGGCCTACTACTATATTTTTTATATTTATATAAATGTTTTATTTTTACCTAAAGTTATAACTCGACAAAGAAAAGATAAGATTGCTATATTGATCCAAATAAATGGAAATTTGACTTGATTACATAAATGGCGACTTTTAGCATACCGGTAATTAAAACAATATTTAAGAACCATTTGTACTCAAACACAATAGACATTCGCACACACTAAGTAAGCATGAGGTTAAATATTTCTAATATGCTTTTTCCTTCAGCCTTCTTACATACTTGGGAACAGTAGCGTAGCCAGGGGGGAGCAGGGGGAGCGGCTGCTCCCCCTACAACCATTTTGGAAAAAAAAGGGCCTTTTCGGGAAAAATAATTTAATAATTTTAACAAGCCATGAAGCACAATTTATACTGTTTCTAATTATTTTTTTAAAATTTAAATTGCATTTCAACAATTTAATTTGTTACAACATGATTAATGAACCTTGTTAGATCTAGTTAATTTTAGTTTAATTTAATTTGATACGTAGTGAAGGTCACACTCTAGTGCAGGGGTCGGCAACCTTTTGCTAATGTGTGCCATTTATACCAAATACAAAATTATATTACCAAACTTTCACATTTATGATGGTAACTAATAGTAAAGGTTAGCCTATCATTTATTTGTCAAGATACATTTCTATCACCTGATAATATTTATAATAATATTTTGTTATCAGTTAACTGAGATGTTCTTTCTTTCTTTTTTTTTTTTTTTCCAAATATGTTTATTCAAGATTTTACAATGAAGAAAAAAGATGTTCTTTCATTTATACAAGTCAAAAATATCTATAAAATTACTATTATTGTGGAATTGATACAAAGTAATCATACAAACTGGGTAGTTAATGTAAGGTTAAAAAAATGTGCATATTTTATATTAGTTATATAATATATAATATTTATATAATTTTCAATTACTTTTTGACAGTTTGGTCATTATAAAGTTATAATATGTAGACCATTTAGTCTTTTATAAAATAAATATAAAAAAAAACAATATTAGAAATACTAGCGGAAATAAAAGTAGCTAATTTTCTCCCTTTAATTAAAATAAAGATTCTAAATTAAATTCAATAGTGTTGCCAAACAAGTGATGATTTGTAATATAACAAATATTACTGACTAATTATATTTTATTTCTTTACATAAACTAGCGTTGTGGTATTCATTACAAGATTTAATTATTAGAGGTATAAAATTAATTTACGTTAACCTTAAACAGTTGTAAGTAAACATTTCCTGCATTAATTATTTGTCCATTCAACCTTAAGGAGTTTATCTCTTAAACAATTTGGCACATTTCGATGCCCATTTCATTAAGGTTTAAAATTCAACTGGCTACGTTTAAAATCGCCAATATCCCTACACTTAATATAAAAAAAAGTATCTACATAAAAGAAGGTCGTAGTAAGATTAAGCCAGTTATGCTTGATTAGGTATGAAAAAAATCAATTTGAAAGTCTTGAAACTCCGCTTTGAGTACTTCGATGTGCTTCTGAAAAAGCCCAACTATATATTTTGATATATGCCTTTGTAAAAGGAAGTACATATAGTTAAATGTTGAGAAATTGATTTCACTCAATATAAATATTTAATATTACTGAAAAATATAGTTGTTTTTGTATTCATCAATAATAAAACACCTCTTGAAGGTCTCTCGCCTGCCATTGAAAATCGCTCTGCGTGACAAGTTTGGCTCGCGTGACTTAGGTTGCCGACCCCTGTTCTTGGATACCATGTCATAAGCAGGAACTTAGAGTGGACAAGAACGGCCAAACGTTTGTTCCTAACTTTTACGGTGATGTATCAGTGGTGCGTGGACACAGCAGAGTTAGTTCTCCGAGCCCCAAAAGAGTACGCTCGCTCGCATTCTCAAAAAAAGGTGGGGTTCAAGTCTGGTGTACTCACCGAAAAGTAATAATGTGACTTAAAGCGCGCTGGCTTCTCCTTCTCGGCCGTATACGTGTAGTGATCGAAAACATGGTTACATGAACTTCGCACAAAAAAAAAGATACCCACAGAATTTAAAAGAAAGAAGAAAAGAAGAGAAATAACTTTATTTTAAAGAAATTCAGTTTATTAAGGATATAACCGTCGGGCGTGGTGTTTTAATAGCTGAGAGGAAAAAAAATAGAAAAGAATAGAGCGTTCCTATAACGTATCATAGAGACAGTGTTTTGTAATTGACACATATATACTATAAATAAAAATGTTGAAATTCTATTGTTTTTAATCTCTTTAAAAATGTCTATATTTGATATCTCGTCTTTCAAAATTAAAACGAATAAGAATTCAGTCCTATAGAAGCATTCGCATTGATTCTATAAATACTTTTCGAAACTAGATGTTCATCCCAAAAATGAGCAGTAGATGCACTCAATTTTGCAGAAATTTCCATCACTAGTAGTTGCTAATAAAAATCGTGGATGGTTAAAAAAAAGGACTATTATACAGTGTGTTTATCCTGAGGCACAGAATATTCTTCTAACACTTGATACGTACGAATTCTTAGTTCTTCTATTAATCTGGAAAAATTGCTAAAAGTGAGGCCTTTTTCCTAAAAGTTCGCTCCCCAAGCTACGCCACTGTTTGGGAACATTCCTTCTAGTAAACTTTTTTATAAATATAAAGTGCTCAGAGGTAGCCTATATTTTGTAGTTGGTTTATTTTGAAAAGTCATTAATAATAATAACCAGTCTTATTACGTGTATACATTTTCTTCATCACTTTATTATGTGCAAATAAGTTTAGTTATTAAAGTACATTAACATGTAACAAGCTCATAAAACTAAAATGCCACCAAACATTAGTGACATTAGTGTTTGGAGAAATTATGTATTTTAATTGTATCACATCCCATTGAACACTTATTATCTTATATATTACAGATGCTTCTTCTATTCGTGGTCTGAGTCTAGTCTTGCATTTTTATTAGTGTTTTAAATGATGTTACTGGTTTTCCTGGTTTGCTCGGGCGACCCATTCCTTGCACGTATGCCACTCGGGAAGAAAGAGTACTTATATGCATTTGTTATCGCATGGTGATGGTTTTCTCCAAGGTTTGGTTATCAAATTCTCAGAAATCGAAGCCTATTCTTCATAACTACGGAGTGATAAACGATTTATATGATCCTATATCTATATGGTACCATATCAACATTTACATGGTAATTGGAGACGGTAATTTCTATGTTGATAAATAGACTGAAGGACTCAGAAAAAGAAAGAAAGAGAGAGAGAGAGAGAGAGATTGGGGGAGGGGAGAGAAATATTTCGATTGAAGTCTATTTTCAGAACTGTCCATCTGTGTATGACAGGTGGTGTCATTTTATAGCACTTCATGTAACTACCAAATTTAACTGTCCATGTGTATGACAGGTGGTGTCACATTATAAAACTGTATGTAACTGTCACATTTAAATGTACATGTGTATGACAGGTGGTGTCACATTATAGCACTGTATGTAACTATCACATTTAACTGTCCATGTGTACGACAGGTGGCGTCACATTATTGCACTGTTTGTAACTGTCACATTTAACTGTCCATGTGTACGACAGGTGGCGTCACATTATTGCACTGTTTATAACTGTCACATTTAACTGTCCATGTGTACGACAGGTGGCGTCACATTATTGCACTGTTTGTAACTGTCACATTTAACTGTCCATGTGTACGACAGGTGGCGTCACATTATTGCACTGTTTGTAACTGTCACATTTAACTGTCCATGTGTACGACAGGTGGCGTCACATTATTGCACTGTTTGTAACTGTCACATTTAACTGTCCATGTGTACGACAGGTGGCGTCACATTATTGCACTGTTTGTAACTGTCACATTTAACTGTCCATGTGTACGAAAGGTGGCGTCACATTATTGCACTGTTTGTAACTGTCACATTTAACTGTCCATGTGTACGACAGGTGGCGTCACATTATTGCACTGTTTGTAACTGTCACATTTAACTGTCCATGTGTACGAAAGGTGGCGTCACATTATTGCACTGTTTGTAACTGTCACATTTAACTGTCCATGTGTACGACAGGTGGCGTCACATTATTGCACTGTTTGTAACTGTCACACTTAACTGTCCATGTGTACGAAAGGCGGCTTCACATTATTTCACTGTTTGTAACTGTCTAATTTAACTGTCCATGTGTACGACAGGTGGCGTCACATTATTGCACTGTTTGTAACTGTCACATTTAACTGTCCATGTGTACGACAGGTGGCGTCACATTATTGCACTGTCTGTAACTGTCACATTTTACTGTCCATGTGTACGACAGGTGGCGTCACATTATTGCACTGTTTGTAACTGTCACATTTAACTGTCCATGTGTACGACAGGCGGCGTCACATTATTGCACTGTTTGTAACTGTCACATTTAACTGTCCATGTGTATGACAGGTGGCGTCACATTATTGCACTGTTTGTAACTGTCACATTTAACTGTCCATGTGTACGACAGGTGGTGTCAAATTATAGCACTGTATGTCACTGTCACATTTAACTGTCCATGTGTATGACAGGTGGCGTCACATTATTGCACTGTTTGTAACTGTCACATTTAACTGTACATGTGTATTACAGGTGGTGTCAAATTATTGCACTGTTTGTAACTGTCACATTTAACTGTACATGCTTATGACAGGTGGTGTCACATTATAGCACTGTTTGTAACTGTCACATTTAACTGTCCATGTGTACGACAGGTGGCGTCACATTATTGCACTGTTTGTAACTGTCACATTTAACTGTCCATGTGTACGACAGGTGGCGTCACATTATTGCACTGTTTGTAACTGTCACATTTAACTGTACATGCTTATGACAGGTGGTGTCACATTATAGCACTGTATGTAACTGTCACATTTAACTGTCCATGTGTACGACAGGTGGCGTCACATTATTGCACTGTTTGTAACTGTCACATTTAACTGTCCATGTGTACGAAAGGTGGCGTCACATTATTGCACTGTTTGTAACTGTCACATTTAACTGTCCATGTGTACGACAGGTGGCGTCACATTATTGCACTGTTTGTAACTGTCACATTTAACTGTCCATGTGTACGAAAGGTGGCGTCACATTATTGCACTGTTTGTAACTGTCACATTTAACTGTCCATGTGTACGACAGGTGGCGTCACATTATTGCACTGTTTGTAACTGTCACATTTAACTGTCCATGTGTACGAAAGGTGGCTTCACATTATTGCACTGTTTGTAACTGTCTAATTTAACTGTCCATGTGTACGACAGGTGGCGTCACATTATTGCACTGTTTGTAACTGTCACATTTAACTGTCCATGTGTACGACAGGTGGCGTCACATTATTGCACTGTCTGTAACTGTCACATTTTACTGTCCATGTGTACGACAGGTGGCGTCACATTATTGCACTGTTTGTAACTGTCACATTTAACTGTCCATGTGTACGACAGGTGGCGTCACATTATTGCACTGTTTGTAACTGTCACATTTAACTGTCCATGTGTATGACAGGTGGCGTCACATTATTGCACTGTTTGTAACTGTCACATTTAACTGTCCATGTGTACGACAGGTGGTGTCAAATTATAGCACTGTATGTCACTGTCACATTTAACTGTCCATGTGTATGACAGGTGGCGTCTCATTATTGCACTGTTTGTAACTGTCACATTTAACTGTACATGTGTATTACAGGTGGTGTCAAATTATTGCACTGTTTGTAACTGTCACATTTAACTGTACATGCTTATGACAGGTGGTGTCACATTATAGCACTATATGTAACTGACACATTTAACTGTACATGTGTATGACAGGTGGTGTCACCTTTAGAAACCATAAATAAACATTAACATAATTCGTTGATAATATTATATTTAATTCGTAAGAAATGTGGCACATTGCCTTCTAATCTTACTTGTGTGGTTTAGAAATTGTTAGTGAAATTTATCAAAATTCACTCTGCTCTAAGTCAACTGTGTAATAAAGCTCGAAATTTCAAAATGATAGCAAAGTTGGTTGGTTGCCAATACAATTTTAATTAAAAACTGTTAACATGAGATGAAAACTAGGAATAATAAAACCGAGGTGTTTTGTTGTTTAGAATTTGTTTCATTTGTGTCAACTTGTCAATCTGTCTGGATTTAAATTGCAACTGCCAATTAAATTGTCAGCACAATTAAATTAAGTTCTCAGGTTCAGGGGACGCTGAAATCAGACATTTTTTTTTTGAAAGCATAATAATGATTTGTGTTGGTGAAGAGTGTTGAATTTAATTGTTTCTTTTATTGAGATTAAAAAAAATATGTGTAAATGTAAGTAACAGAATTGGTACAGTGCAGAGTTTCGATGGTAGGCGTTATTTTCTAGATCACAAAGGGAAATTAGACTCAACTTGCTGCCATTGGCCTCGACGACCACTATCCATTTATGCATTAAAAAATGCACAACAAGTTGGTAAATGTAAACATTGTGCATGGCTCGATGGGAAGGTATAGATCATAGGGTCATGGTAGGAAGGCATAGATCATAGGGTCAAGGTAGGAAGGTATAGATCATAGGGTCATGGTAGGAAGGCATAGATCATAGGGTCATGGTAGGAAGGTATAGATCATAGGGTCATGGTAGGAAGGTATAGATCATAGGGTCAAGGTAGGAAGGTATAGATCATGGTCAAGGTAGGAAGGTATAGATCATAGGGTCATGGTAGGAAGGTATAGATCATAGGGTCAAAGTAGGAAGGCATAGATGATAGGTTCAAAACTAAAGTCATAACAAAAATCACAACATATAAAGCAATATAATAGGAGCTACACCAAAATACTAAATATCACATCGTATTATTTCGTTGATCTAGAATAGACAATAAATGAAAACCCAAATGTTAAAATGTTGTCAATAAAAAAACATATCAAAACACAACTTCTGTAGACCAAAAAAAAAATCATATAGGCCTAAATAGTGTCATTGGCGGCTGGTTAGCAAAGTCGACAGCGAGCTCGACTCCCAAGCGCCGCATCAGGGGTTCGACCCTCGGTGCAGTCAGCTATAAATCCACCGCCGACTTGGAGAGGAGATGGGCGCCGCCAAGTCTACCAAGCCCAAGAGAGGACTAATGGACACCCAGTGTACATCGCCCAGTGTCCATTAGCTCCCCCCAACGACCGCCAAGGTTAAGGGACTAAAAAAAAAAAAGTGTCATTACCAGTAGGTCAGTAGGTCTACCATTAATAGTCGGTGCACTAACAAGAGACGCAGCAGTAGGCTAATTAAATAGAATTATGTTCCAACTATTGATAGACCAAATTTGAAGGAAAGTGAAGAAATTCCAATTTTAATTTTCGTTAGAGGAACATTATCCTAAATGTCGTTTGGCGAAATGTCGGTTGATGAAGAGTCGGTAGAAAAACTTTCAGTAGGCGTAGACCACAGAATAGAAATTCTGAGGCGTAGACTGGTGTGGTAACTGTCGCGGTAGACGAATTGTCCGTTAGACAAATTGTAACGGTAGACGAATCGTCCAGTAGACGAACTGTCGTGTTAGACGAATCGTTTGGTATACCAAATATCGTATTAGACGCGGACTTCATCTTGTGGCAAATATAAACAAACATTGTGCTAAACGGACGAAAATTGACTTGATAATAGATAGATGATGCAATAACTAATAATAGCGGTAGTAAGGCTTTAGTAATAAGTTTATCTGCAGTCACGATCCTAGATAAAATATCTTCCTAGCACTTGAAACCAAACATTCTAAGCAATGCCCAGGTTGTCTAAGCAAGGAAAGACAAGCGATTCAAAGCAATTTGAAGCAATGCTAAAGGCTGCAGGATAAAGAATAAAAATCTAGAAAGCAGCCATGCAGGTTGTGAGATTGCATCAAGTATAAATAGCTCTCATGATTATATATTATATATTCCTATATTTTGGTATCACGCTGATTATATAAGCTTAAACATTTTCATATATACAATCAACAAATTTAACGTTTTTGTTGAAGTGATTTTTGGTGAGTACCTCAACAACATTTCCCGCAAAGTAGGGTTTTTCTAGGAATACAAAGTATAGTCTCTTCTAGAAATACAAAGGAAATTTTCCAAAATAAAAAGTCGGACATTGTTGAAGTGATTTTTGGTGAGTTCCTCAACAACATTTCCCGCAAAGTAGGGTTTTTCTAGGAATACAAAAGTATAGTCTCTTCTAGAAATACAAAGGAAATTTTCCAAAATAAAAAGTCGGACATTTAGATGATAAAATTGGGAGTATTTTAAGAATAAAACTAAGGTTCATAGAACCAAATGGTGGGGCATTTCAAGAAAATAGTGGGGCCTTATAAAGCGTATGAATAAGTGATCCCAACAACCTGTCCTGTATAGGACAATGATCATGCTAATGATTCATCAAATATACGAAATAGGATTCATAATTTTCATTCAGCACGACTTTAGCTTCGCCAAACAAGTATTGCTCTATGAATAATAATTCTTTTTCGGTGCCCAGGATATGGACGACTAAGGCGACACAGGAAAAGTAATACTTCGTGCCTTCGTTGACACTACTAAGGAATACCCAACATACCTACACTTGTTATATAATAGGCTACACTTGTAACACGAGAGAGTTAATGTTATTGTCAGTCGGTTCTTAAAGATTTTAAAAGCATTGTTGGAATAATTTTACTTAAGATACACATCAGCAGGGCAAGAATGTTCTTAATACGTATCTCATATACTCATATACTGATTGGTTTTTGTGAGAACAGTGACACAAAAAGTTAAAATGTTCAATCTCAGTTATTTTAAGAAATCTCTAGAAATTCCATATTTATTTCTTCTGCCGTTTGTCTTTCAATATTACAAGAGAAATAAAGCAGTCGAATAGAAGCATTTTCATTGAATATATTTGAAGGAGTTTGCTATTCTAGACATGCACTCATGAAGTCAGCAATAGATGCAATCAATTTTTCAGCATTATTTGCCACTAATAGTTGCTCTGCAAATAATCGTGGATGGTGGAAGAAGAAACCAAATTGCACTATTAGACAGTTGGCTTAAGCACAGAGTACCATTGTAAAGCTTGATATCTACACATTTATAGCTCTTCAATTCAACTGGAAAAATTGCTAAGCAAGGCTTTTAACAAAGTTAAAGTTTTATAAACATTTTTTTTATAACAGCTCTAATCGGATTAAGAGAATTGAAAACAATATCGAAATTATACGAAATTCAATTGAATATATTTTCAAAACATTTATAATGAAGAAACTCAAATAGCTCAAAATGGTATATAATATAAACAACAAAGTTCAAACAACATAGTTCCAACAAAATAGTTCAAACAACATATTTCAATCAACATAGGGCTTGAAAAAAAAATTGTTAATTTTTTGTTGGTAGATTGTGTTATAAATAGCACAACTAAAAGATTTGAGTATTTTAAAAATTAGACTTTCAAGTAATTTAATAAAGCCGATGCTCTGACAAAAAAATGAATATCTTTGGCAGATATAAACTCAGATGTCATCGCTAGTGAAATTGAAGTTAATTGTTAAGGAATTTCCTTTGTTTAGAAACATGCACAATGAAAGTGATCAGTATTATCAATAAGGAAAATCCCAGTAACTAAGAGACAAGCAACAATAACTAACATTTAATGCTCGTCAATAGTGTTCCATTTATCTTAACCTGTCATTGATAAATATCATTTTTCTTACAATACCAATAAACAGTGCTGGTGCCAATGATCCTACTGCCGACTGAAACTTTTAAAATACTACATACGTTCTATAATGGTCAAGGACAGATTATCAGACCTTGGTATAAAAAATATGGCAATAATGAAACACGGTTTTAAAAAACGTAATTTGAGAAGCAGCGTACACTAGTGTCTGTGACCACGGCATACTAGGGGTTGTGTGGCCAGCACATGGCCCAGCCCCCTTTACTTTACCCCAACTAAAGTCATATACCCATCAGAGCTGGGTAGACTCAGGGACACACTCTAGACCCGAGAACAAATTATAGCCTTTGCTAGGATTTGAACCCAGAACCTTGGGTACGCTAGTCGAACGCGACTCGTACGCGAAAAAAAAACCTGTATATAAAATCATCTTTCAAGATTACAGAATGTCCACTTTAGTTCTATGCCTAGTCAGGGCCGTATTTAGGATTGTGGAGGCTCTGTTCCCAAATTTATGTGGGAGCCCCTCGTGGATAGGGTTGCCATCCGTCCCGATATATCGGGACCGTCAACGTTATGGACCTTCTTGTCCCGACATCCCGACAAGACCTAATTTTGTCCCGATTTCGCAAAATACTGTTACGAGCTTGGCTCAAGTACTGATAACGCCATCTGTTAGCTCAACATGTAAATGCAGCCTCAGTTAGTTTCATTTATGCCAACAAGTTTATGTTCACAAAGTCGTCTCACAGATGGCGTTTCATGTTGCGTTTCCAGTATCGACGGTGCAAGTACCTTCTATATCTAGCGCCATCATTCAAGAAAATACCAGACTGACTTGCATGGAGATTTATAAATACGTAAAAGGGAAAAAAGACTTGCTGAAAAAGGAAAAATCTTCCGAAAAATATGGTGTACCAACTACTTCTGCGGCAAATAGTGTTCCATGTAAATGTTTTCTAAATAAAATGTAATTATATTAAATAATTTGTTTTACTTAATTTCTACACCCCCTCTCAGAGTGTCCTGACGAGGTCCCAGCTAAATATGACATCCCTACTCGTGGACCTCTCCTACCGTCCACATACTTCAGATAAGTGCCGTTATTCATTTTACATTCTATACAATAAACAATTTTATGTTGCGATTAGCTTGGACTGGGGTGCTTAAATTGTAAGGGAATAAATGATTTTTTTTTTACATTTTCAACGAAAGAATGGGGATGCCACTAAAAATTTCTTTTTGTGATATGTGGGGGCCCCTGTTTCAATGGAACATGTGGAACATGCCTAAATACGCCTCTGTGCCTAGTACATTCAAATTACAGAATTTCCACTTTTATTTTATGTTTAGTAGGCCTACATTAAGATTACAGAATGTCCACTTTAGTTCTATGTCTGTACATTAAGATTACAGAATGTCCACTATAGTTCTATGTCTAGTACATTAAGACTACAAAATGTCCCCTTTAGTTCTATGTCTAGTACAGTCTAGTACATTAAGATTACAGAATGTCCACTTAAGTTCTATGTACTAGACTGTACTAGGCATAGAACTAAATTGGACATTCAGAGCTAGTCTATACAGAGTAACATGAAAAACCCATGGCTTTGGTGCCTCTATTCAAACTATTGTCAGAGCTAGTCTATACAGAGTAACATGAAAAACCCCTGGCTTTGTTGCCTCTATTCAAACTATTGTCAGAGCTAGTCTATATAGAGTAACATGAAAAACCCCTGGCTTTGTTGCCCCTTTTCAAACTATTGTCAGAGCTAGTCTATACAGAGTAACACGAAAAACCCCTGGCTTTGTTGCCTCTATTCAAACTATTGTCAGAGCTAGTCTATACAGAGTAACATGAAAAACCCCTGGCTTTGTTGCCTCTATTCAAACTATTGTCAGACCTAGTCTATACAGAGTAACATGAAAAACCCCTGGCTTTGGTGCCTCTATTCAAACTATTGTCAGAGCTAGTCTATACAGAGTAACATGAAAAACCCCTGGCTTTGTTGCCTCTATTCAAACTATTGTCAGAGCTAGTCTATACAGAGTAACATGAAAAACCCCTGGCTTTGTTGCCTCTATTCAAACTATTGTCAGAGCTAGTCTATACAGAGACCATGAAAAACCCCTGGCTTTGGTGCCTCTATTAAAACTATTGTCAGAGCTAGTCTATACAGAGTAACATGAAAAACCCCTGGCTTTGGTGCCTCTATTCAAACTATTGTCAGAGCTAGTCTATACAGAGTAACATGAAAAACCCCTGGCTTTGTTGCCTCTATTCAAACTATTGTCAGAGCTAGTCTATACAGAGTAACATGAAAAACCCCTTGTCTTTGTTGCCTCTATTCAAACTATTGTCAGAGCTAGTCTATACAGAGACCATGAAAAACCCCTGGCTTTGGTGCCTCTATTAAAACTATTGTCAGAGCTAGTCTATACAGAGTAACATGAAAAACCCCTGGCTTTGGTGCCTCTATTCAAACTATTGTCAGAGCTAGTCTATACAGAGTAACATGAAAAACCCCTGGCTTTGTTGCCCCTTTTCAAACTATTGTCAGAGCTAGTCTATACAGAGTAACACGAAAAACCCCTGGCTTTGTTGCCTCTATTCAAACTATTGTCAGAGCTAGTCTATACAGAGTAACATGAAAAACCCCTGGCTTTGTTGCCTCTATTCAAACTATTGTCAGACCTAGTCTATACAGAGTAACATGAAAAAACCCTGGCTTTGTTGCCTCTATTCAAACTATTGTCAGAGCTAGTCTATACAGAGTAACACGAAAAACCCTGGCTTTGTTGCCTCTATTCAAACTATTGTCAGACCTAGTCTATACAGAGTAACATGAAAAAACCCTGGCTTTGTTGCCTCTATTCAAACTATTGTCAGAGCTAGTCTATACAGAGTAACATGAAAAAACCCTGGCTTTGGTGCCTCTATTCAAACTAGAGCTCTTCAGTATGTTCATTTCAACATAGCCTACTGCTCCAAGGCCACAATAGGGAATCTATAACAACATAGCCTACTGCTCCAAGGCCACAATAGGGAATCTATAACAACATAACCTACTGCTCCAAGGCCACAATAGGGAATCTATAACAACATAGCCTACTGCTCCAAGGCCACAATAAGGAATCTATAACAAACAGACAATTATTTATTTCATTCTTTGTAAAGAAAGGGATAATATCTGATTTTATGTGATACAGACGCACATTCTATATTATAAGATTATTGTGTCCTACGCTTATCCTTGGTTTGACTCTTAATCTTGCATTTTGATTAGTGTTTTAAAGGATGTTTCATCAATCCCCAATATTAACATTGGCTGCCATACTCTTCAAGTCACAAAAGAATTCACCTACTTAGGTTCGTGCATTTCAGATAATCTGTCAATCGACAACGAGATAAGCAAGAGAGTGGGCAAGGCATCTGCTGCCATGGCTATGCTATCTAAGCGTGTTTGGGAAAACTCAAAACTTACGAGGACCACCAAAATGATGGTCTACAGGGCATGCATTCTCAGTACACTACTTTACGGCAGTGAGAGTTGGTCAAACTACATGCGCCAGGAACATTAGTTAAACATTTTTCACATGGGATGTCTGCGCCGAATACTGGGCGTCACTTGGAAGGACCATATATCCAACGCAGATTGCGCTGGGTGGGTCATGTCAGCCGGATGCAAGACGGACGCATCCCTAAAGACATTTTGTAAGGAGAGCTGGATTATGGCACAAGGGTCCCAGGGTGACCAATACTAAACTACAGGACGTCTTGAAACGTGACCTCAAGTCTACAAACATCGACCTGCAAACCCTGGAGCAGTCTGCAATGGACCGCACAGCATTTATGCTGGTGTATCTGCCTCTGTGACAAAGAGAGTCACCGAAAAGAATGAAGAGAAAAGACGTAAAACCGCCAGATGTACAGACTGCTACTCAACACAGATGCCTCGTTTGTTCGGAAGTTGTTCCAGGGACTGCCACTCAAGAATCGGACTGTTCAGCCACCGCCGAATTTGCAAAAGTAGCCATTGAAGTTGTAGAGGGACGCATCCATTGTCTCTCGAGAAAGAAGGAGCCATTATTATAATATATATATAAAGTAGATATAAAGAAGATAATTGCGTCCTACGCTCATCCATAACCTGAGTCAAGTCTTACATTTAATATCCAACAGATCAACGCCTGTTTTTTTGATATGATAAAACTGTTTGCAAGAATTTCACTTAAAGTAGGCTACCCACAAAATTGAAAAATCATTAAAGTAGCGAAGGTCAAGAAAAAACAGATTGAACTTTTTCTTATGAACGTATCATATGCTAGATGCTTGGTCCTGTGGAAAACAAAGATTTACGTTCTCTATGTGTGTGTGTGTATTTATGTGTATGTATGTATCTGCTATGTTGTGGTCCAAGGTTAGTACAGCCGAGGAAGGGAGTGGGAAAAAAGGACCCACTCCTCTCGAAATATCCTCATGGCTTGCGTCTCAAAAAGCCTCTGCTAACTGCTAACTCCTGGCCTTCTCGAATGACTTGTAATAAAGTCTGGTGGATTATGTTTCAACTAACAGGAGAGGGGTGAAGGCCGCTGGCGCCTTAAAACCAGTAGCTTCGGGCAGATGGGGCTCGTAAATCTTAATAGGTAGCTCATCTAGGAGAGAGAAACTCAGATCTCAAACCTCCATTGTCTCGCGGCTACCTGTCAATGGAGAGGCTATTGTTCTATTGAAAGCTATTTCTTGTATATGTACTACACTTGTATAGTATATATATATAGTAGCCTACACAAGTATGTACATAAGTATTGTACACAGGTATTGTACACTCGTATTATGCACACTAAGCTAAGAAGTGGAGTCAATTGTTACCTTAACCCCATGATCTTATCTTATTCCTACCATGACCCTATCATCTATGCCTTCCTACCTTGACCCTATGATCTATGCCTTCCTACCTTGACCCTATAACCTATACCTTCCTACCTTGACCCTATAATCTATACCTTCCTACCATGACCCTATGATCTATGCCTTCCTACCTTGACCCTATGATCTATACCTTCCTACCTTGACCCTATAATCTATACCTTCCTACCTTGACCCTATAATCTGTACCTTCCTACCTTGACCCTATAATCTGTACCTTCCTACCTTGACCCTATTATCTATGCCTTCCTACCTTGACCCTATAATCTGTACCTTCCTACCTTGACCTCATGATCTATGCCTTCCTACCTTGACCTCATGATCTATGCCTTCCTAACTTGACCCCATGATCTATGCCTTCCTACCTTGACCCTATAATCTGTACCTTCCTACCTTGTCCTCATGATCTATGCCTTCCTACCTTGACCCTATGATCTATGCCTTCCTACCTTGACCCTATAATCTGTACCTTCCTACCTTGACCTCATGATCTATGCCTTCCTACCTTGACCCTATGATCTATGCATTCCTACCTTGACCCTATGATCTATGCATTCCCATTAGGGATATTAATACCGTTTTTTTTTCAAAACCAATTTTCGGTTCTATAAATACGGTTTTAAACCGGATTTCGGTTCCACCCCACCCCTGACCAACTCCCAAGCGATGTCACAGGCCGGAAAAGCCAAATGTGCGTAGTTTTATAGGTAGGCCTATATATTTTAGGCCTAGGCCTAAATAATCAAAACTTAATTAGTGTTTGCAAAGCATTCAAGTGGTTGATTGGATGGGAATACTAGACTAAATGATTTGTGTACACTATACCATAAAATTCTTTAGAACTAAAAAATCGTGGGCTCATGGATTACCTTGCAACAAAGCTGTACGTTGTATGTTTCTGTACTTCTATCATTCAATCACACATATCTTCGAGGCGTTCATAAAAGTACTAAACACTCCAGGAACAGTAAAATATATACAGATAAGTTTTTTTACACACATATTTTTATGTCCTCACAATTTAGTCGAAAATCCATACTTAATAATAATAATATATATATATATTCACTCAATTGCATTGCAAGTTACATAATAGAATTTACAGAATAGATTCACTGAGATCTCCTATATTATCTCCATTACAAAATCTCCACATAAAAATACAGCTCCTCTCTCCACAAAAGCTGAATGGCCACTACCCTACCAATGTCAAGTCTCGTAACCTTCCCTCCGATCTTTTCTAACCTAACACGTGAATTAACAACAATTCACTCAACTGCGCACATTATTATAGTCTCCGTCTGTTTTTGCTATCCAAGGTCAAGGTCTACTCTTCTTTTCATTGGTTATCTCTCTTTGACCATAGACTATTTATTATGTTCTATTTCAATCACTGACAAAAGCTAATAATAGATTTCAGTGGTCATAATGAAATACCTGATTATCATTGACCATAATGTTAAGAAGCACACACACATATATATATATACACACACACAAATTAGACTGCAAGTGGATTCCGATCCCTATTGGTTAATTTAAAGACTCGTGACCTTAAGGAAGCTTTTTTTGGTAGGTGTCCTACCTAGCTAAGTGGTTAGCGTATCCGACAATGCCCAATGAGCGACCTGTGTTAGATTCACCGTTGTTGTTTTTTCTAGTTTTTTTTAATTCTACTGAAAATTTAAAATTACTTTTTTTTTTAAAGATTGTAAAAAATTATAAATCAGATTACAATATTTTTTTTACAATTATTTATCTTATATGTTTTTAGTAAATAAATAATAATTAAATTTTTTAAAATATTATAATTTATTATAGCTTTCTTCTATTCATTGTAGCTATACATTTTTTTATCTGTAGCTTTTTGCCAGGCCTATGGATATTTTTCCACTGGCAATTTAGATTTTTTGTTAAATGAAAAGACTCTGCCTTTTTTTAAACCGTAGTACAATATTTCTTTTATATTACTTTCCTAAATGTTTTCAGTAAATAAAAGTTATATTTTAAAAATCTATGTCTCTGTTCATTATATTTCTGTATCTATTTTTAAATTTTAATTCAAACACAAAATAATGAATATTTGACATGAAACTTTTTAATGATATAGATCTACAGTAAAACCTGTTTTTTATGCATTTGATATAAATTGTGACTTAAATCATTAATTTGATCAATAAATTTGAAGCATCTCCACCCTGCTAACATTTAAATAAGTACCGGCATATCAAAATACAAAAAAATATATTTAACTGAAAAAAAAAAGATTTTAAAAAACACATTATTCTTGTTACGACATTTTTTTATTTTTGTCATTTGTTTATCACAGGAAAATCTGTTTTTAATGACTTTATAAAACTTGAATAAAAATGCTAATGATCATTTTACAAAATTAATTTTGAAATAAATTAAAACAAACAAGTAACTGTTTGATGAAATCATATATTTGGAGTGATGCGATGAAGTGGAGATGGCTTTTGTTGGATGCATGGCTCTGAATAAAAAAAAAAACTTTTCTGTTTATAGCCAAAATTGCTTTGGTATTCCAGAATGAATTTCACACAACAGAACTTATTCCAATTTACTTTTAAGTTTATTCTTCAAGAGGACAGGTAAAAGTGCCACCAATGCAAAGAGGGCCAATAAGCCAATATTATACCAGGACATGGCTTCACTTGTTGATGAGAGCTTATGTAGTGTGGTTCCAGCCTGGATGAACACAAAGGACGGTGGTGCTACACCTGAAATTGAAAATACATGCATATCCAATCCACAGACAAATGTACAATAATATTGTATAGGCTACAAAAAAAAATGTATGTAAGTGAACATCTACCATTCAGTATAATAGAACTTTAAAAAGTAGTATTTAATATTTATCATTACTTATATTCCAATTAAATAAATAAAATAATGTGGCTCCACAAAATTAAGCTTAAGTCAATATAATTTCTTGGCTTTAGACTTTCTCTGTTCACTCCACTAATGAATTAAAGGGAGAGCATTCAAGTTCACTCTCCACAATTGTTCAAGATATATAGGAAATTACTAAAAAGTGATTTCAACTAAACTTGACAAATGAAAGGATATAGTAATATAGCAAGAATGTCAGAGCATTATGATGAATCCTTTTTTAAAAATAGAAAATATTGAAAGACAACTTTTGAAGTTTGATCTGACATGTCTACATTAATGATGATTTAAACCATACAAATGATACGCAAATAGAAAGACAGTTTTAACTTGAGATTAAACAAAAAAACAACGTGATACTCTTTGGAGAATATTTTAAAATAGTTGCTGTACCTAAAGCTGTGCCAATGAAAAATGTTCCAAGTGGTACATCAATGACAGGGGAGGTAATGTTGATAAACCAGTTGGGCAGGAAAGGTGTTATTCTAAGAAACAGCATGTAGTTCAGTAAATGTTGCCGATGATTGTCCACCTGTAAATTAAAAGCAGCAGTTGTCAGAAAGGACAATACATGGACAAAATATTGTAACATTTGATCACCAAGATTAGTGGGATTAGTGTGGTTATTAGCAGATGATCAACTGAATTTGGTAAACAGATCAACTGAATTTGGTAAACAGATCAACTGAATTTGGTAAACAAATCAACTGAATTTGGTAAACAAATCAACTAAAATGATCACATTAAGGTATTTGTCATTGCAGGCAATATTTAGGCTTTTTAAAAACTCAAATTTCGACAAAAAGTAGGGGTGCGACTTATACACCCGACACTGTTTTTAAAAAGTTCGAAAAACATCACTACTCTGTCATAAAGTTTCTTACATAACCCGTATAGTTGATTGTAGTGATGTAGAATTACTAGGATATGCCTAGGCCGACAACATTTTACGTTTAGACATTTTACATTTAGAAAACTTTCGTCTGTGTAAATATTACTATCTATATGTAACTGAAATTGAAATAGACAAATATTTTAGTTTTTTCTGACACCCACCCTCTTTTCTTTTGAACTTTTGGGCCGATTGTATATTGCCGAAACGTAGCATAAGTTTAAAGGCGGCATTTTTTTGGTAGGCTTATTGAACGCAAATTACGTTACAGTATGGAAAGAATCGTAAATGTATGAAAGCCTGTCTATGTAGGTAGGCCAATAAGCGTAAGATGCGTTATATTTAGTATTTAAGGTCTAGGCTTATAGGATATAGCCTACTAATAAGGCAGTGTTGAGCATTCCGATAAGACCGCCCCAGGTCTAGGCGAAATGTTTCCAAAAGTATGATCGTGAGATGGACGCGCGAAATGTCAATAGTGTGTTTTATTTTTCATTAGTTGCATGTAAGAGTTTACAAAAAACACAGCTTATTATTTGTCGATCGCGCAGACGCACTTGAAATCATTACAAACAATGTTAATGGTAATTAGGACACATGTATAGCGTGTCATAAATGCCGGCGCCTCCCAGTCTCCAGTCTAGGCGACATTGAGTCTAATGACGTACTTCAAAGACTTTTTTATGTGTAGGATAGGAACTTGTGTAGGGAAAGACTTAGATGAAGAAACACATACCTTACTTTCCCATCTCACTAATGTCTGTAGGCCTATTGATCGGTTGTTTAAAATAAATGAAGCCCTGCCTTTATTCGATTATGTATGCCTTATGCACGATTAAAACCATTTTTTAAGGAAAGTTTCCAAACTAAGGTGAATATTTAGTAACTTTTATGTTTAAAAGTTATGCATTTTTGAGATATTAAAAGGCAGTATAACCCGGGAAGTCGGGGTGCGACCTATGCGCGGGTCAATGACAACATATAAGAAAAAAAAACTTAAACTAGGGGTGCGACTTATACGCGAGTATATACGGTAAATTAAATTAAAAAACCTGGGCTGCAAGATGTGTAATTATTGCAGCATTACTGGTGATTATAATTTTTTGTACCCCTACTTCCCACAATTCAAGTTCAACATTTCTTTGCAACTTGTATCATAAAATACTTGAAATAAAAAAAAAATTAAGTTACCGTATTTTACTTTAATTTCAAATACAGAAAATCTTTTTAAATATTTTGTTTTCTAAATATTTTTTTTTCAATCTATTTGTAAAAAACAAATGTTTGTATCTATTGTTTTTTACCTTGGCAGTTAAGTAGTAAAACCAAAAAGTTCTTTATTCAGAGCTCTGCTTATTATGCTTTGGTAATAAATAAAAAACAATAAACAAAAAAAGTTTATGTAAAATTAAAACATATCTATCAGACCCTGTTAGTCCATAGGGCCAGTGAAATTCATTAATTTCCATAGCCACAGCATACAAGAGATTCTGTGGCCACATTGTACACTGTGGACTTTGCTTTCCCAAACTAACTTGACTTCTGTTAGGTACCCATCTGCACTGATTTTAGACTAAAGAAAACCCTGAATTCCTTGAAACAATAATGACATAAAACCTATAACCTAGATTTGAGCCCAATTAGACTTAAGGAAACCCTGATCATCCTGGGAACAATCATATAGCTGTTTACGCTTACAAGCACTAGACCAAAAATGATTGCACAAGCGTTTGTATTGGAGGAACTAAATTAAACCATGCTAAACTATTTCTTTAGTAGCTTCTGGCTTTTGTTTTCAACACTAATAAAATCGCCAAGCTTTCTAAACCATGGTCACTTTCCCAAAAATGAAAAACCAAGTCAGTTTTCAGAAACTTTCCCAACCTGTATGAACCCTCATTAAATCACTTGTCCAGCCGACTATGAAAAAAATCTTTTCAGATTTTACATACTAATGACCAATGCTAAGATGTGTCCCTGATAATAGCTTTCAAAAATGAATGCCAACATTTATCACTGCATGTTTACTTGAATGTCTAACAAACTTGCCCCGGTGATGGTGACATACAACATAAAACTTCACTACCCTATATACTATATATATAAATAACTATTCTGTATTACTGACATGTGTTTTCCATTCTGTTGCTCTTTGAGGAAAATACTTCCGTACAATTTTTCTCCCAACCATATAGGAAAGCAGATAACAAAATGATGCACCTATTGCAGAACACTGAAAGAAACAAATACAAAATTCAACTACGTAATATGTATATTGTCAACATCAAACTAAACATGTTATGCTACTTACACAGATTAACAACAATGAAGTTACAAACTACAAAACTATTACTAATTAAGTGCAGTCTCCCAACAGCCCTCATTTCCCCTCTAAAAGAATTACCAAGTTTTTTAAAGTCAGTTTCAATGTTTATCTCAATATGAGAAATTTAATGACATAAGTACTTTTAGTTCAAAGGTATTCATTGTATAATTGATCAATTTTATTTCAAAATCAAAACTTGATGTTGAAAACCCCTGTAAAGATTTTATCTTCCAGCTATTTCATTATTTTTTTTAGCTTTTTTAAGTGTTTAAACAATACAGAGCTCTTATTCATTGGATATTCATTACAAATATAACAAATAAAAACTATAAAAATAAATATTTCCTCATCCACAATGAGAAGTAACATCTTTTTAAAATTATTGTTAAACATTCATTAGAAAAGTCTTTCTATGGAATATATTGAAATAATGAAAATCTACAGAATGTTAATAATAATAATATAAACCTTGGTAAAATAAAGCTGAATACTTACTAAGCATACTAGTGGTAAAGCTAATATAAATGGATATAGAAATCCAGAAATAATACTAAGGAATATAGAACCTGGAATGGCAAAAGTCTGTAAACTGTAAAATACTAAGGAACATAACAAGTTTAGTTAATATTGTACTCTTTAAATATCAAAGCCTATTTTAACAAAAGAATAAAATTATTACCTAACTGAGAATGGGGAAAAAAATTATAATTTCAGAATGTGCTTTCTGCAAATGACTGATTCTTATCTTACCATTATTTAAAAACAATTATTTTTACTACTTTTTAAAGTGGAAAATCTAACTCTAATGAACACCTCCCACTCTGTTCTGGATGGCTTTCCCTCCACCAACTAAAGGGGAATGTTATCTCCCAGAGACCACCTTGAAAGGGAGACACTAGACAGGCTGTAGAGTACCTTAGTGGTTCAGTGTGGACTGCCTGAGATTGAGAAGGCAGGTAGGGTGGGCTGGCCAGGCTCAGATGTGGTTTTACAGTCTGACCACAATATCTACTATTATGAGGCAAAGGGCCTAATAAAATACATTGACAATAACACATGGACAGGTGAACACAATCCACCAGCTAACAACGACTGGCAACACCTCCCCAAGGAATAAGCAAACTACCATTTATAGACTCAGAACAGGACACACCACCAGTACTGAATGGGACTAAGCTACACACTTGATGAGTGACCATGTGAAACTGGACTTCCTGCACAAAGAAATCTGAAGTCATGTCAATGTCTGGCTTAAAATAGCCAGCATGAAGGAAAATTTCTGGGGCTTAAAACCAAGTCTTACACAGACAGTCTCTGGTGCTTAAAACCAAGTCTTACACAGACAGTCTCTGGGGCTTAAAACCAAGTCTTACACAGACAGTCTCTAGGGCTTAAAACCAAGTCTTACACAGACGGTCTTGTTCATGAAAATCAGGACTGGCAGTCCAAGGTATACATAGGGAAATTTAAATATGGAACACAGAAGAACATAGAAAAAAAATATACTTATGATTAACTAAAAAAGAATCGTAAATGTATCAATAACTGAATTTTTTTTTAAAATGATCATAACTATGAAAAAGGATACAATATATACACCACGAAAAATCCAAGTAAAACTTGATAGTAATATTTCTCCTTGTAGTGATGCAAAACGTTTGCCAGGTTTTTGGCATCTTCAATATTTTTGGGAAGAGTTATATACTTGGCTTCATCTCTGCAAACAATATAAAGTGAGTTAATGCACAGTGTGAAAATTCTTAACTTAAATGTTGCAGACACGTCTTCCATACTGAAGATTATTGCGTTCTATACTGAAGATTATTGCGTTCTACACTTATGTGTCTTGATTAGGGTTTTAAATGATGTTAAGTTATTGTTATAATTATATTACACTGTTATAGTCATTCTTTATTCAACTAACACGCTGGACACAAGGGTTTCAGTTCAACACTTTATTTAACATGTACATTCTCCGAATCACAAATCAAAATCCCTACAGCTCTGTACTGCTCAGCTCTCATACCCCGAATGTCCAGTCTTCCTATCTTACACACCCCGTGTTCGCTCCCTTCATTCACGATTCCCCCTAACTGACTTGAGTTCATTCATTCCTATCTTTACAATAACATCACTGGGCTCAACACACACACACACACACATACAGGCCTACACACACCCATTTGTCGACAATATATTTTAATTCATTCATATCCACTCTCTTTCACTCAAAATAGCTCACAACAGTTATTGGATTTCCTGGTTTGTTCAAGCCACCTATTCCATGCCCAGATGTCACTCAAAAAGAAAGATAATGTATATGTGTTTTTATTTTATATGGAAAAAGAACAAGTGTTTTATCCTTATCTCTATATAAGACTTGTAATATAATGTTTAATGTTGTTGTGTTGTATTTATACATTATAATTTAATGCCTTATGTGTTAAATTATTATAACTTGGCTCTTTCATAAAGGAATTATAATCCAAATCCCCAAAAAGGGTGCGCTTAACGACTGTAATAACTAGAGTGGCATTACGCTTCTGTCGATCCCTAGCAAAGTACTGGCCAAGGTCATTATCGGGAGACTGTACAAAGCTGTCGACATCATCCTTAGAAAAAAACAGTTGGTTTCAGAAAAGGGAGGAACTGCACAGAACAGATATTTGCTCAACAAAACATCATAGAACAAAGTACAGAAAGGCAGCGACAACTTTATATCAACCTCATTGACTTTGAAAAGGCTTTTGACAGTGTTCACCGCGACAGTTTGTGGCGCATTCAGAGCGCCTACAGAATACCAGATCACAAGCATGGTACAGCTGATAAAGAGCTTTTACAGGAACTACAGTTGTTATGTGAAAAGTAGAAACATATGGTTTGAAATAAAGACAAGAGTGCGACAAGGATGCATAATGTCTGCATTGCTTTTATCAGCTTTGCTTTGTTGCAAGGTTATCAATTAGCCCATGATTTTTTTTAGTTCTAAAGAATTTTATGGTAAAGTGTAACAATCATATTTGTATTCCCACAATGCAACCCCTTAAATGCCCTGCGAAAATTATTTTTCAAATCAGCCTATAAAACTAAGCTCATTTTGGCTTTTCCGACCTATGACATAGTGCTGTGGGGGGGGGGGGGGGGGGTGAAAGCTGGATATATGGGAATTGTCCCACATTGGACAAAGACTTTGTTGCTGCTCTATGCGCCAACTTTGCTCTTCACCCTTCTTTCCTTCAGTGTTTCTTGGTTTAGTAATTTAACTATTGGTGTTACTCTTGTCAGTTCTAGTTCTTTAAATGTTTTCTTTAGTTGATGGGTCCCATACAGACGATGCATATTCTAGTTTAGGTCTAACTATTGCTGTGTTAGTAGATTTGTAGCTTTATGTTCTTGTTACATTTGTAAAAGTTCCTTTATATGAAGCCTAATGTTTAGTTTCATTTTTGTATTACTTCATCAACATGTGGATTACTGAATAACTAGTCACTTATGTAAACATATTATTGCTTGTAAGTACTTTGAATGTGTACAAACTAAATATTTTTAAACTTGTTATTTTTTAAATTATTAGGTGTTTCTTTTTAACTTTGTGTTTGTTTCTAAAGGGTAAATTATAAATAGCATTTGTAGTGAAGTCAATGCTTGCTCTAGTAATTTACAATAAATGGGAACATTTTTATAATAAACACAACAATTTGAATTCACATATAAAATATATATATAAAATAATACCATCTACATGTGTCAGGGTTCTCACATTTTTTTCTGAAAACAAATTCAAGGCTGTTTCCAGACTATTTCAAAGGCTATAAGAGCCAAATTCCAGGCTGCTGGAACACGTTATTTGGAAAACGGTCACACGCCTCCTCCCTCTAAGTGACCTAAATATTGTGTGAATGAGGTATTAATCTAAGGCTTGGTCAGTGGGCGTTTATGGCATATAAAAATGGGATTGGCGTTTTTGTCTGACCTTGAATTTTATAATAAATTTAGATATAAATATTTCCAGGCTGACAGGCTATTTTTCCAGATTAAAATGTCAATATTCAAGGTTATCCAGGCCTTGATTTGGTTTTTTGAAACTCCAGACTTTTCCAGAATGTGTGAGAACCCTGATGTGTACACATTTCCATGTAATATCAATACTTACTCTTCTAATACCATCTACATGTGTGCACATTTCCATGTAATATCAATACTTACTCTTCTAATTTTGGAAAACTAGCATAAACAGCTCCTAAGGCAATCAATGCTGAGCAAAATATAGCAGCTAGAATGAGAAGAGATTTTCTAGTGCCTCCTTCCAGATCATTGTCTGCCTTTTCAATAATCTCTTCACTCAATTGGTTGAAATCATCTTCCATATGTCTGTTGCTGGAATCTGCTGAGTTATCTGATAAAAATTAAAGTTCACTATGGTGAACAATTTTCAAAACTGTACAAATACAGAGAAACATTGTTATTGAGCAATACTATTCCTTAAATTGGGGCCTGTTAATGTAATAATAATGTAGGGTTACAATATTGTTGACCGCTTTAATTATGGAATTAATTACAGACTATAGTCATGGATCAGTATATATATAAGTTAATTGGTAATGTTTTACTAAATTTATTTATATTTAATATGTATATATATATTTTTGACACAGTGTTTCCAGAACTAGGAATGTTTATAACATTCTTTTTACAATACCCTTTGTATCTGTAGAAATCTTATCGAGAAAGTAAAATGTGCATATTATACTATTTGGAAGAGTAAACTTAAAAAAAAACAACTTTTAAGTCAAATTAGTGTTTGATGGCTTCCATTTTTGGAAATCCAGCATGATTTATTCAAATTATTTCAGAACCAATAAACTCATGCTCTTGGGCTAGCTTACTGTATAAAAGAAGATTCTGTCCAGAAAAGATTATAATTACTAATCTTTCAATAAGATAAAAGCTTTTTAAACCCAATTATTGGCTTTTACAGCTATTGAAAGACTAAATCTAAAGTGCTTTTGAATCCCATTGTGGATTTTGAAAATGTTGGAGCAGATAAAAAGTATTTCAAATTAGGGGGGAAATTTTGTTGTGGGCTACTACAATTGTTTTTTTTCTTTGTTTTTCTTTTGATTATATAGCATGTAGTTTTATGGGGCACGGTAGCCGAGCGGCAGCGCGTTCGACTGGCGAGCCAAAGGTCCCGGGTTCGAATCCTGGTGCAGGCTAGGATTTTTTTCCGGGTCTGGAGGGTGTCCCTGAGTCTACCCAGCTCTGATGGGTACCTGACCTTAGTTGGGGTAAAGTAAAAGCGGCTGTGCATAGCGCTGGCCACACAATCACCTAGTATGCCGTGGCCACAGAAACTGGTGAACGCTGCTTCATCGGACCTATGGATCAATTCGGTCCGACGGGTACATTACTATGTAGTTTTATTCAAACCAAAACATTGTAAGAGATCAGTAGAACGAAACCAAATCCAAACTTAGGGTCCCAATGAACAAAACTTTTAATTATAATGGTCTCACTGAACCGAACATACATAGGCCTATGGTCTTACAAAAATGAACTTCTAAAAGTGGGTTTGATTCCCATCTCTAACATACCCCAGCAAGATATAGACAGGTAGGAAGTAGGGCAGTGACCAGAAATCAGAACTGACAGAAGTAAGCAAGACAAAATAAAAATTATATTGAATAGGTTCCAATGACTTTTAATGATAATGAATATGAAGCTTATAACTTATAAGTTATTGATGACACAAATCCTACAAAAAGTAGGCAGGGTAGGCCTATACCAAAAACACTCCACAACAAACCTTGTATCCCAGATAGTAGCCTAACTAGTAGGCCTAACTATTATAATTATGATATCGCCTATTAGCCTATTAAACTAGGCTGTGTCTTTGCGTCCGGACAAATAAGCAGGGAGATATTTTTCAGGCTGGCATGTTATGTGACTGCCGGATGACAAGCGCTAGAGATATTTTTCCGGCAGACCTAAGTCTATTAAACTAAATTCCCCGGCGTTGCCCAGCGAAAATAATTACATTACCCTAGCCTTATCCCTAACCCTAACCTTTTTATTGAACAAAACGTTAAGAATATCTTTGGCTGGGAATTCAGTATCGAACACTCGTCTCGACCCGCATGAGCTGAATAAGTATATATGCCTCTAAAATATAATGATAATTAGATTTACTAACTGAAAACATTTTAGCAAAATCTAAGTCCTGAAATTCTTTACAATCTTAAAACAAAAATAAAATAGTGTCAGTGAGGATTCAAACCCAGTGCGCCCAACTGGCAGTCGGCCAAGAAGACTCGATATATTTAGGTCTGCCGGAAAAAAATCTCTCGTGATATGCCCGTCGGAACAATATATCCCAGCCTATTTCTCCAGTTGCCGGGTGCCTTGACACTCCGATTAAACTATTATTATAGCCTAATTTAAAATAGTATAGGCCTATTATAATAATAATTTAATAATAATAATAGTAGGGTAGTAGGTCTATATTCTATAAGAAACTATAATATAATAATTTAATACAGGCCCCATATATATTAGTTTAATGAAGGCTAGGCTAATGAATATATGAATAAATATGTATTATATAATTATAGCCTATAACTTAAAGTTATAAGCCCAAGCCGCTAAGCCTATGACTACTTGATTAGTATGATAGTCATTGATAGGCTACTGATACTATTACTAATACTATAACTATAGCCTATATTATATTATAGCCTATGACCTATGTAGGCCTACTATAATTCTATAGGCCTATCACTGAAATCACTGGAAAACTAGAATACTAATTAGGAAATTAGGCCTTACTAATATTTGGAATATTTGTCAATTTGAATCAAAATCTATTTAGACTCTAATTATTTATTAGATCTATAAGTTTTGAAATATTGAATTTAATTGAATTCATTACTGACTAGATCTAGTCTGACTAGTCAACTAGTCATTAGGCCTAATCATTGAATGATATTATAATAATTATAAATAAATTGTCATACTAGATACTAGACTATACTATACTCTCATACTAATTTTTTGTCTGACTGAGTGACATTGTAATGATGATTGTTAATGAATGATTCAAGATTGGGTACCCAAGAATGTTTCACTGTAGCGTAGGCCACTGTCACTGTAGGCTGTAGGGACTGTAGTACATGTAGTATGATGTAGTGGTTATTAAATTAATGAATTTAATGATACTGATTGTTCAATGAAAAATGATTACAATGACTTTGAATGACATGAGTAACAATGGATAAAAAAAATAATAAAGTGTAAGTTACGCTCGTTCTTCTATGGCTAAAAAATAATAAAGTTAATAAAGGTGTTCAAATTCAGTTACCTTTTGCCAATATCAACTTGGCCGATATAGAATCCGTTTGCTTATTATCTGCCATCTTTTAATTAGAGTAGGCCTAAAAATGGTTTGTTCTTTACCCCTGGGAAACTCGGAAAATCCGAGTAGGAAGTTTTCCCATTTACGATTCGGTCCAATTTTGCAAATATTGAAGAGTTACTTAGTTACAGCATGTATATCTATGGCGACTATGGTTACAGCATTTACATTTAGGCGACATAGGCATATTGGCATATAGAAAAATGTTATTTTAACTTAAAGTCATTTTAGATAATCAAACTATAATGGTAACCGTAGATGATGAAAATGAGAAATTGGCGAAAAAATATTTACATGACAAGTTACTATAATGACGCTACAATGAATTTTTTTTTTTTTACAAAGGCACCAAATCGTCAACTCGGATATTTCCCACTTGGTTAATCTTACACAGAAAAGCTTTTATTTCAAATCATATATAGATCAGTGCTGTAATGCAAGACTATTTTTTACGCTATGCTATGTTGAAATATACTTATATTTAAAATTGTATTTTCTTTAATCATATGCATAATATTTTACTTAATTTATAATTCTAACAAATAAAAAAAAATATTGCAACGTTTTCTAATGGCGTATTAATAAAACAAACAAGTTTTAAAATGCACATTTTCAGAAACCGGAAAATTATTTTCAATTTAATTATTCCTATTCGGAATTTCCAGTTGACGAGATTCATAGGGGGAAAGAATATATATCATAATTATTGGGAAGGGGTGCTGCCAATTCTAAATTTTGTAGCTTTCTGCCAATTTTATGCTGAAGAATTTATTAAAAAAAAAAAAAAAACTTAACAAAATAAATTATCTTAAAGCATTTTAAATCTCCTCCACTTTTATTATGTTTAAAATATTATATATTATATGTTATATAATATTACAGATTATAATATTATATTGTATTATAAATATTATAAATTATAGATGATATTATTAGATTATTATTAATTATGAGACTCAATTAATAGGCTTGATAGATGACTTGTCTAAGGGATTAGATGATTAGATAATAACAACCAAATGCTATATTAATAGATTTTTCCAAAGCATTCTATAAAGTTCATCATTCTAGTCTTCTAAAAAAACTTACATATTTTGGCATCTCTGGTCCCTTACATCAGTGGATTCAGGACTTTCTTATAGGCAGGGAACAAACTGTGGTAATAAATGGCTCTAAGTCATCACCAATAACTGTAAACTCAGGAGTTCCACAAGGAACTGTTCTAGGACCCCTACTATTTCTAATTTATATTAATGATGTGCCAAATTGCATCAACACAGGAACAAAAGTAAGATTATTTGCAGATGACTGCATAATTTATAGTAGAATAATAAAGACAGGAAAAAAATGGGAATATCAAACTGGAGTATGTCTTTTCACCCAGAAAAATGCTAACTAATAAGGGTATCCAAGAAAAAGAAACAAATAATAGCAAACTACTTCATTCATGGCAAAGAACTAACTCAAACTAACAATGCTAAGCAACTAGAAGTAATAATAAATGACAAGTTATCTTGGAACCCTCATATTGATGAAGTAATTAAAAAAATCAAACAAAACATTAGGATTCATAAAAAGGAACTTTTACAAATGTAATCTGGCCGCACTTCGGGCTTTGGCCTTGACATATACATATATAGCCAGCAAACTGCTCGACAATGTGCCAATGAATTAGCAAGGCTTTGCATGATGGCATTAAGGCTGCCCTTGGTCCTGAAATGTATAAGCCTACACCCCTTATATCTAAATCAGTGGAAAAAATAACTGATCAGACTAAGCAGCTGGAACAATTGGTAGATCTACGCTACGCAAAACTCAGTGGTCGATGATGCCCTGACCTTCTTACTTGAACTATCAGTACTGGAGTCACTTGATGAAACGCCAACCCTAAATGACATATTGCTGAGTAATGCAGTGAACAGCCTAAAAAAATGGAAAGGCCCCAGGAAGCGATGGCGCACCTGCAGAAGTAATAAAAGCCAGCAATTCAATTCTGATTCCAGAACTTCATGAACTTATCCGCCTGTGTTGGTTATCGTGCTATGTGTCACAAGATATGCGTGACGCTAGTGTCATTACATCATATAAGAACAAAGGGAACCGCAGAGACTGCAACAATTACAGAGGCATCTCCCTCTTGAGCATAGTTAATAAGATCTTTGCAAGACAGGCACTATCAAGGCTGCAGGTGCTGGTATCTAGAGTCTACCCTGTGTCTCAGTGTGGTTTCAGAAGCGGCAGATCCACTATAGACATGATCTCCTCCCTTCGACTGTTACAAGAGAAGTTCCGCGAGATGAATAAGCCATTATACATTGCTTTTGTTGATCTAACTAAAGCATTTGATATGGTCAGCAGAAGTGGATTCATCGAACTCCTAGCAAAGATAGGATGTCCTCCAAAACTGCTATCTTTCATTGCCGGTTTTCATGGGAATACCAGGTGCACAGTGAAGTATAACGGAGCGCAATCAGAGCTCTTTGAAGTCCGCAGCGGTGTTAAACAGGCTGCGTACTTGCACCCACCTTGTTTGGAATAGTCGTCTCGTGCCTGCAACGAGGGTGCGTCTACCTGCACACAAGAACTTCTGGAAAGCTCTTCAACCTAAATAGGATCAAAGCCAAAACAAAGCTTAAGAGTGTACTATGCTGATGATGCAGCCATTGTTGCCGAATCTGCAAACGAGTTCCAGACGCTCATTGATAAACTTGATGACGCATGCCAAAAATTCGGCCTCAGCATTAGTCAAAACAAAACCAAGGTACTGGCTCATAACGCTGCAATTGTGCCATGCATCACTATTGGTGGCCAACCACTAGAAGTAGTTGAAGAGTTATGCTACCTTGGGGCCAAAATCTCAAGCGATGTGCTTCTAGATGGGGAGATCCAGTGCTTTTTTTATGACGGTACGCGCCGGTACGGAGTACCGGCACCTTTTTCAATGTGGGGAAAAAATTATTACTTTTCTTGTATTTTAACGTTTATTATTAATTTATTATATAATTAATTTGTTCAAATTGAATTATTTTAAAATTGCGCGCAATAAGAATACAAATATAAAATGCGAAACTGCTTTAAAAGTTAGACAATCCATCACTGAGTACCGGCACCTATTTTTTTTACAAAAAAAAAGCACTGGGGAGATGAATAGTATAATAGCTAAAACCATGGGCACTATGACAATAGTATAATAGCTAAAACCATGGGCACTATGACAATAGTATAATAGCTAAAACCATGGGCACTATGACAATAGTATAATAGCTAAAACCATGGGCACTATGACAATAGTATAATAGCTAAAACCATGGGCACTGTGACAATAGTATAATAGCTAAAACCATGGGCACTATGACAATAGTATAATAGCTAAAACCATGGGCACTGTGACAATAGTATAATAGCTAAAACCATGGGCACTATGACAATAGTTTAATAGCTAAAACCATGGGCACTATGACAATAGTATAATAGCTAAAACCATGGGCACTATGACAATAGTATAATAGCTAAGACCATGGGCACTATGACAAGATTAAAAAAAACAAGTCTGGATGAACCCACTGCTTACACGCTCCACTAAGTCACTAGTTTACTGAACATGCGTTCTGGGTACCCTGCTGTACGGTAGTGAGACATGGAGCACATATTCCTGGCAAAAGAGAAAACAAAAACACTTTTCACCTCAGGTCTCTCAGACGTATTCTAGACATAAGATGGCAGGACAACGTTTCAAATGCAGATGTCCTACAAAGAGCAGGGTGTCAAGACATCTGCATTACTCTCTGCAACAGTCGTCTCAGCTGGCTAGGTCATGTCCACCGAATGCCACAGGGTCGACAGTCGACACCCGCAGGGAGTAGTATAGTAAGCTTACTCTAAATGATAGTAAATTTAGCCTAAGCTTATTATTATGGTTAGGCCTAGACTAGGCCTATATATGTCAAAATCTATATCTGTCGGGAGGAGAGGGAGTAAGTGTCGTGGGACGAAGTGTCAACGGGACTATCTGTCGTGGGACTAAGTGTCAGGGATTAACTGTCGCGGTATCAAGTGTCGCGGTATCAAATGTCACCAAACCCAAAAGTTTGAAACAACCATGAAAAAAGTTCCTCTTGCTAAATTCAGACTGCGTTCAAAAGTTTGACACGAGCATGACTAAAGTTCATTTTGCCAAATTCCTTATTCCCGATATTATAATGTAAAATTAAAATTGTTAAAAGAATTATAGCAAAAAATCATTCGACCCCGACGAGATTCGAACTCGCAATCTTCTGATCCGAAGTCAGACGCCTTATCCATTAGGCCACGAGGCCGATGAGTAGAAGACATATTTAAAATTTATATACTAAAATATTATAGTGGTAATAAAATGTTAATTTATAAAGGGGAGTATAGCTTATTGATTATAATCATTTGTTAAAGTTTTAACTATTGTTATTTGCTTCACTAATTTTCGTCTTGCATTATACATTTATTTAAAATATTTTTTCAAGTTTCCTAATTTGTTTCGTTCTTAGGCACTTCGGCTAAGATTCGAAATATATCCAAAAAATGTAAAAGCTGTATCAGGAATGGCGACGATGGTTTTGTAAAACGAAACAACAGTATTTACAGTAATACTAAAAAAAAAAATAACAAATACAAAATATTTATTATATAAACTTTAGAGTGAACTAATTATGGACGAGCATGATCCTACCTGTAATCCATTGGATCCACTTTTACTAAAAGTCAGTAAATCAGGGCTTTTGTTTCTTGTTATTTAGGTTAGGCCTGCCGCCTAGGCTACTCGGACTCGGCCTGCCTAGCTAGTATTACTAGTATTAGTATAGTAGTATGCTAGGCCATGCCTTACTGCCTTACTAGTCTAGTCCTAGTTACTAAGGCTAATGCCTAGGCTAAGTAAGGCCTAGGCGAGGGCTTGTACTTGTATTAGTAAAAGTAGTAGGGTCTAGGACCCCTACTACTAGCCCCTATTGCCCTAGTACTAACTAGTAGTAAGTAGCCTAGTCGGCCATCCCTAGTACTGCCCTAGTCAAGACATCAACTAAGCAGCTTTCACCAAGACCAAGTCTTACACTTACATCATACTTACATGCAACTTTAACTTACTGACTTACTCACACTGGTGACACTAGTCACACTCGCAGTCTTAGTCTTAAGTCTTAGTAATACATTTAACGGCTAAAGTTTGGTTTAACTGACACGCGGAGTTTTTCTTAGTGCCATATATCAATTTAAAGATCTTTTTGTCCTGAATACGAAAATCGAGGTTTCATTGAGCGGTTCCATTTGTGTGATTTTTTGTTAATGTTCTAAATTTGGTAATTTTGCATGTTTTATTCAATATTGTTACTTCCCTTGAACAGTTTGTGTTTATTGTGTTACGTCCCTTTGATTTGTTTATTTTTATTTATTTTTTCTTTTATCCCTATAATATCAAACGAACTGACACATTCCATGGACCGCATGCTTGTCTCTCAGACCAGATTTTTTCCCCTAGATATGTTACTTTTTTTCAGTAGGTTTTTAGTAGTTTTCAGTAGGTTTCAGTAGGTTTTTAGTAGGTTTCAGTAGGTTTTAGTAGGTTATTATTAGGTTTCAGTAGGTTTCAGTAGGTTTTTAGTAGTTTTCAGTAGGTTTCAGTAGGTTTTTAGAAGGTTTTTAGTAGGTTTCAGTAGGTTTCAGTAGGTTTTTAGTAGGTTTTTAGTAGGTTTCAGTAGGTTCTAGTAGGTTTCAGTAGGTTTTAGTAGGTTTTTGTAGGGGTTCAGGGTTAGGTAATAGGATAGGGAGAGCTTTGTAGTTTTTTTATTTGGCTATACATAGCCAACCTGGCCATATCTTGGGACAGGAAGTGTAGGCGAAAGCATGCTATGAAAGCATGTCGTGATCTAGGCTATACGATTTTGTTTCTTTTTTTTTTTTGTGCTATTTCTTATTAAATATGGTAAGAGTAATTTTATCTTTGTATTGCTTCTAAATAATTCTGACTGAAAATTTTGGTGCGAGGAGCTATTGATAGTGTCTTAATTTAAGAAGCGCGGCAGACAATAATGTTGTATTGTGTTTCTATTTGATCGGCCTGTGACGTCACAAGGCTTTTGTCAACACAATACAAATAATACATTTTTTTATGGAAAAAATTTTTTTTTTTCATTTTTAATAGTCTGCCGCTCTTCCTAAGACACTTATCAATAGATCCACGCGAAAAAATTTTCAGTTGGAATTTTTTAGAAGCCTACTTTTCGTGGGGCAGGAGTACCGAACTTTTACCCATTTAACTTACACTCTTATCTTTTTAATCTAATATATTACAGACGCTCCTTCTATAAAGAAGATTATTGCGTCCTACGCTCATCCGTGGTCCGAGTCTAGTCTTGCATCTTTATTAAATAAAATGTTTTAAATGATGTTTTAAATGATGTTAAGTCAATTTAAGTTACTGGTTTTCCTGGCTTGTTCAGGCAACCCATTCCATGCCCAAATGCCAATCAGGAAGAAAGGGTAATAAAATTGATTACTAATTGTAAGGGACACTTCCTTTGCCAGAAATACGGTTCTAAAAAATATATTCTTAATTTTTTTTTTACTCCGAGCACATTTATTAGTGTCTAAGCTACTGGGCAAACTAATTTTGGAGGCTCAAATATGTTTAAAAAAGTTATAAAGTTCCTTTTAGGCCTATTTTATCAGTACCAATGTCGCAAAATGCCATTTTCATGTTGATTTTTTTTAAAGGACGTGATGTTAGGGTGTCCCTGAGTCTACTTAGCTGTAATGGGTACCTGACTTTAGTTGGGGTAAAGGTGGCTGGGCATTGTGCTTTCCATAGTATGCCTTGGCCCCAGAAAGTGGTCAACTATGGATCAATTTGGTTCAATGGGATACTTCACTTTAAAAAAAACAAAAACATCTATGTCATTACAGAACTCAAGTGAAATAGAAATAAGAAAAGAAAATGCACCACCACCACAGCAAATGCCCTTTTCTGGATCTCAAGATGAATTTGACATTGTCAGAGCTACACAATATGGTGTCATGGCAAAAGTACAAGAGTTGATAGAAACAGGCTATGATGTTAACCAGATGGACCATGAGAATGTTAGCTTGCTTCATTGGGCAGCCATAAATAATCGTACAGAAATTGTCAAGTAAGTTTATCTAATGTTCCACAATAAATTAGAGGCATTTTAAATTGATGCACATATATACATTATTCAAATACATTGTTTTAGTATTTCAGTTGCAAAACATTTTTATTCTAAATAAACTAAAATATTTTTGTCAGCAGTTTCATTATTGATAGTTTTAAGGAATTGTTTGACATATAAACTAGTTTTCAGATAAAATTTGTGTTTTCCTATAACCCATATCTAAATATTGTATATTTCAATGAAACTTTCATGTTAGTGTAATTTACTAGTTATTTTCTCTCTCAGTGTCACCTAGCTTATATTTGTCCTACAGTGCATTATTTTAACTCAAGATCTCATGTTTCTTTTCTTTTAGTTATTTTCTATCCAAAGGGGCAATAGTTGACAGATTTGGTGGCCACCTAGATTCTACTCCACTTCACTGGGCAACTAGGTAAGGAGTTAGAATAAAAATTCTGATAAATGACTACAAAGTTCAATGAACTAGTATGCATGTCATTCCTATGTACTATTATGAGTAAGTTTTTCTTTTTCTTACTTAAGGTAAATTTATTACAAGCAACAACATAATTACTATTTTAAATACAATCACTCAACATGTTATTGTGCAAAAATTTTTAGTGTCCTACTTGGGCAAAAAATGAAGTTTGGCACAAGTTGATTTGATGAAGTTTTGTTAATAAACTAATTAGGCAAATAGTCACAAATATTTTTTGTTAGATCAGTTTTTCGTTTTAAATTAATGAATGTTAATTTTAAAAAAATAATATCAACTGTAATTAAATGTCGACTATATTTGAATGATATAGTTAATATAATGTTAAAATGTTAATTTTGAAATGATAGTAGTGCTTAAAAATATTTTGTTCTGCTAACTTGTAATATCCATTGTCAGACAAGGTCATCTTTCAATGGTTGTGCAGTTAATGTCATATGGTGCTGACCCTTCTTTACTAGATGGTGAAGGTAAATCTACTAGTATTTATTTCCTACCAATTACTGAATGATTATTGAGCTTGATAAATATTATGGTATTAAATACAAGTGAGTGGATGTTCTATAACATTTGATCAAATAGTATGATCTTTCAGTTTTACAGTAAGGAAATGTTCAGTACTTTGATTTCATTACTAATTGTTTCATATTTCATGTGAAGTTTTGATTAAACTGCAACTAAAGAAATAAACCATGCATTGGAAACATTGTACTGTATTATTCTAGTTACAGCATTCAAGTCATTTCAAAATACACTTAGTCTTATAAAGATGTTTTATAATACTACAACAAATTGGTTTAGAGATCTTTACTGTATTATTCTAGTTACAGCATTCAAGTAATTTCAAAATACACTTAGTCTCATAAAGATGTTTTATAATACTACAACAAATAAAGATGTTTTATAATACTACAACAAATTGGTTTAGAGATCTGTTTTCTGACTTTCATTTTTAGTCAGCTGTTTGGTGACTATTCACTTGTTATGTGTGATGCCACTTTTCTTACCACAGGCTGCTCTTGCATTCATCTTGCTTCACAATTTGGGCACACTGCCATCGTAGCATACTTGATAGCCAAAGGTCTGGATGTGGACATGCAGGATAAAACAGGGATGACTCCTCTAATGTGGTCAGGAAACAGAGTATTTGGGTAAGTAGCATCAGTAAAATTCATGCCTTTGGCCATGTAGATATTTAAGGCCATTCGCTTTTTATTTGTATTGATTATATATCATCTTTATTATTGCACTGTAAAATACATATTTTTAGTTCATTGTTTAATTTTCTATCCATTGAAAGCTATCTATGCTTTAACTCTTTAAGACTTATAGTTTTTTTTGTTCTGCTGGAATAATTTTTTTCTTTTTTTTTTTACATATTGTTTAAAATTGATATCTAGTTTATTACAAATTTAGATATAGACATTTTATAGATGAAAATGTTGGAAATGGAATAAACTAAATAAGGAAATTAAAATAATTTGATAACAGGGTTCGTACGGTGTCTGGAAAGTCTGAAATATGTCTGGAATTTAAACACAAGCATTTCAGACTTAAAAATGTCTGGAAAATCTGTACTTTTTCACCAAAACCCCCAAAAAGTCTTAACTATGTCTGGAATCCTAAAATTGCTACAATCATCTTCATTGCTCTTTCAGACATGCCTACCGTTCCGCTTTTGGCGAATTTGTTCCGCTTTTTAAAATAAAAAAACACATTTTGTTCCGCTTTTTACTAGTTTAGTTATGCCAAATTAGAAAGTTTGGGTTTTTCCTATGTTGAAATATAGTCCGTGTCTAGGTTGCTAAAACAAAGGCACATATAAGGTCACAATGCTATAATTATCATTACTTGGGTTTTCTGGGTTTATTAAAAGATATATTCTGGTATTTTCTAAAGTTTTTTGCGGTATTAAGCGTGTTTAGCAATAAATCTTTTTTTTTCCTTTAGGCCTATTTACTGTATTGGTAAGATTGTGAAAATGTCTAATTGTCCTGCCTCCAAAAGTTTAAACCTGACTAGTTCAAAATGTAAAATAACTAATTCAGTATTAAAGGAAGGAATATTCAGAGAAGTTTATTCAGCAAAGAAAAACTGTAAATTTAATGTTCTTCGTAGGCCTACTAGATCTAGACTAGATCCATTGCTTGTGAATTGTCTTAAAACGTAGGTAAATAGATATCTATAAGATTAGGTATGTTCCTCTTTTTTTTTTTTTTTTATAAAAGATTGTTAGTCTAGATAAAGAGTGTTCTACTTTTTGTTAAAAAATCCTCTTTTTCATCAAGATTGTTCCTCTTTTGAGTAGGCCTACTTAGGGGTTGGCATGTCTGCCCTTCACCCCAGCTGGGTCCCTCTGACCTTTATCTAAGCCTTTCTAGTTGGTTGGTTGTAGGCAGTGCCCTGACATAGGGGCGGGCAGAGGGGGGGCTTATGCCCAAGAGGGACACTTCCAGGGGGGCGGCAAATGTAGTCTAAATATGGCAAATATAGCACTAAACAAGCAGTTACAGTATGCAAGGGAACGGCGCTGAAACTTTTGCCCTGGGGCGCTACATAAGCTTGCAGCCTACTTGATTTTCAAAACCGGATTTTGGTTTGTTGATTGCAAGGTAATCATGACTTCAAGTAGTTCACCTTTTTTTTTACAATTATTGTTTTTTGGAAATTAGATTAAGCTTATAGTTTAGGGAGAAATTATATGCATAAGCTCAGAATGATCCTACTTTAATCTCCCCCCACCCCACACACACACTATTAACTCCTCTCTACCTAGATAGCCTATAACTCATTGCTGTGAGGTTGTATTATTATAGCAAAATTTTAGTAGGCTTTTTTAATGATCCTAATGATTGGAAAGTAATAGAATTAGATTATCTATTTTCATCATTAAATTGAATTCATCATTAAATCTTTTATTTAAAATAATAATAATAATTCGTATATATAATTAATTATCATCGTAGTCTATAATTACCGGGGTATAATTTTTAAAAAATGTCTGGAAAATGTCTGGAATTTGATTTTCCAAAAAGAGTATGAACCCTGTGATAATTGATTATTTCCTAAAAGTTAATTATAATATAGCAGAGAGTTTTTTTGAGAGACTAATAGTACACTAATAGATCTATTTTTATTCAAATTGTACACATTTTTTCACATTATTGACAGACACAGAATAAAGGAACATCCTTTTAGAAACTAAATAATGTATTAGAATTACTTTAGAGCATTATTTAGCCTTACAAATACAGTTTTTGTAACACAAGGTCATTTAGGCTTGCTTGGGTGATGCCCACATTTTAGAAACATCGCTCCTACTTCTAAAACTATTATACTTAAAATTACCAAAATTATCATTGGAAAATGAAAACAATTACCGTATATACTCGCGTATAAGTCGCACCGGTGTATAAGTCGCACCCCTAGTTTAAGATTTTTGTTCCTTATACGTTGTCATTGACCCGCGCATAAGTCGCACCCCGACTTCCCGGGTTACACTGCCTTTTAATATCTCAAAAATGCATACCTTTTAAACATAAAAGTTACTAAATATTCACCCTAATTTGGAAGCTTTCCTTAAAATTGTTTTAATCGTGCTTAAGGCTAACATAATCAATTAAAGGCATATTCTAATAATTCTACATAACTCCAATCAACTATAGGGGTTATGTAGGAAACTTTATGACAGAGTAGTGATGTTTTTCGAACTTTTCAAAAACAATGTCGGGTGTATAAGTCGCACCCCTACTTTTCGTCAAAATTTTCTGTAAAAAAAAGTGCGACTTATACGCGAGTATATACGGTATCTATTTTATAATCCGAATAACTTTCAAATATATTTAGAAACATTGAGTTTAGTATTCACTCAAACGATACGGTGACCGCCATAGGCCATAATGTAAACAAATGCAGCTGTCCTACACATCATTTAAGAAAAAATTCCTTAAAAAAAATCAGAGTATTTATTTTTATGTCAAGAAAAACAATGCTTTTAAAATGGCCACTCTAGCTTTCCCATGAGCTTTTTAGGAAAAAAAAAAAACTAGTATTTTGAGATATAACAAATCAAACGGAGGTGCCAGTTCGATAACACAGACCCTGCGGTCGAAGGCTGAGAGCATCGTTGCAGTCTTAAAGAGTTAAATAAAAATGTTACAATTCTAGATTCCCCTTGTTTTTCTAACTTTTTAATTAAAAAACAAAATCAAATTAAGCATTTCATATTTCTCATTTAGGTAGAGGGATGTAACTCTTAAAAAATTTGATTAAATGCAAAAAACATGTAAGTTAAATATCAGTGTTTCAGTATTTCAAAATTACCATTACAATTACCTGAACCCCCAACCCTCACATACCCCTTTCCCCTGGACTCCTGATGAAAACCAACACAGAAGTAAAAAATAATTCAATTATGGCATCAACTCAAATTTTTCAGTGATTTTCTTTTTTTATATATATTTTTGTGTTTTTAATTTCCATACAAAGATTACTACTGCTTTGATTTTATTATCAGTCTATTACTTTTTTTTTTTGAAGCTATGACCCCACAAGATTACTGCTGACCTTTGGAGCCTCACTGACCAAGAAAGACAAGGTTTATGGCCAGACAGCTCTCCACTGGGCTTGTGCCAGTGGCAATCATATTGTGATCAAAATGTTGCTGAACAAAGGTGCAGACATTCATGAACAAAATTTAAAGGTTAGATTTTTTTCTTGACACACATGATAATGTTTTCTATTTATTGGTTGTTTCAATTTTTGTTGCATTAAATAAGATCTTTTATATCTTCTATTTGGCTATCAATATATGTGACCTGTTCCCACAAAAGGTGACATAAGTGTTTTTTTCAACATTTTGAGCTATATATATGGTTTAAAAGGGCATTGAATAAGCTTTATTTTAATACCAAATTTATTATTATACGTCAATATTTCATTTTTCTATGACACTTACTATCACTTAGAACTAGTTAGACAAAAAACTAGAGTTTTGAGAAAAGGCGTTTTAAAGTTTATGTATTTGAAAATGTCTAAACTCCGTAGCAACTAGAGTCGTAATATCTATATTTACATACCAATCGAAAGGGCATTCAATTATCCTTTTAGTGGTATATATGATATTATTTTATAATAAAACTGAACAAAAAATATTCACATCTCGCAAAGAATTTAGCAGTGAAGCCATGGGTCTCTCCATTTTGTAAATTTTCATAATCTTGAAAACGTAAAGCCTAATCGTTATCTCCTTGTATTCCAATAGCCAATCAGCTAATTTGTATTGGAAAAATATGGTATCGTAACCAATGATTAATTTATAAACGAATTTTCATTGAATAGAAAGAAAGGAATTATTTATCCCAAACTTCAGGCTTAAATATTTTCTGATTGGTTTCTGTAAAAAAATAGTGATGACAAGGAAATTCCCAAGAGTCTGCCCTTTTCAATGATATATAATGTTATGGGGTTCTGTTAGGGCTTAGGTACAAAACAATAGGTTAAATAAAGTCGAATTTTAGTGAACTTATGCTAAATTCTACATCACTTGTTGATCAAAATAATTAATTAAAATATTTTTAAGTATAAAAAAATATAAAAAACATATAAATTATGATTTAGAAATGGATAACCTAGTATTTACAAAAATAAAAATAAATTCACCGGAAAGACCCCCACAACACAAAAACAATCGTAGCACAAATTCATATTTCCGACTTATGTCTCATTTTGTCAGAACGGGTCACATATGTTTAATGTATAGTTAGAATAGTAATGTTTGTAAAATCACTAATATTTTAAAATGAACTCAATATTTTAAAAAAATGTTATCTGATTAGATTGTTTTATTTTTTGTTTCAAAATGAAGGGGCAGACACCACTTGACATAGCTATTGGGCAAAGTGATGCAGAGCTAGTGAACAAACTGAGACAAATGCAAGCATTGGCTGAAGCTTCTAAAAATAATTTATTTGGAAAATATGCATCCAACAGGGTATGTTTAAACTAGTACTTGTCTATTCCCATGTCAAATGAATCAAGTTTTAAAGGGGGGTTGAATAGTTGAAGTTTACATGAGCTCAATGTGATGAGCTGCTCCCCTGTAATTGCCATGTGGAGTGGTCCAGGCTCTAAGTCTGAAATAAAAAGACAAGAATATGTGAGCTTCAAAAATGGACACTGAGTCTATCTAGATCTAACACCCCTTGGTGATAGTTAGGGTAATGGGTATTGTGTTGACCACACAATCTCATCACAAGATGGGGGGGGGAGGAGAAATTGTAACTGGTAAATTTATATAAAAATGTACTTTCCCTTCAATTTGTCCAAGTGGCACTTGACTTTTTGTTTGCTGTAATTCTTAGAATTAAACCAACTTTAGAGCAATAAAAAAATAAAAATTAAAAAAAAGCTACATTGTTTTGATGCAGCTATATATAATTATGTCACAAGTAATATTTTGTTTAAAAACATATAATGATAGTTTTTTATATATATTTTCTATTCTTGAATATATTGACATTATAAAAGTAGTCATTAAATTTTAAAGGCTTGTAGAAAATTGGCTCAAGAGTTCAATACAAATGTAATAATAATCTTTCCCTTGGAGACACATGACAAGATTAACAGGTGTTTACAGAGTTACTAAATAAAGATGAACAAATGATTTCACATTATTCAAAAGCCAGATATTGTTTAGCCTTACTTGCTTTTATTTACAGCAATTCAGAAGGAAAGTGGCCTATGTGTTTCCATTTTTGGCAATCTTCTTGATTGGTTTAATTCCTGAGCTGTCCATTCACTGGGCTTTGAAAATTTTAGCTTTCATCCCATGCTGCATAATTTCGAACATAATCTTTAGGTAAGTTTAACTTCAGTTTTTTGGTTATTCAAATCATTCATATTATAGTCAAAGAAATTATTTAATTTTATAATACTAGAATATGCGTAGGTCTAAATTTTACATTAAATATAACTTTTGTTAATCCACTGCAAAGTTTTTGCTTTCCAGGGAGCGAAAAATCGGGTACCACTTTCAGTTAGCATTTTAAGCATAAATTATGTATATAAATCATATCAATCATAAATTGTTAAAATTGTTGGTTTACATAACCCTCCCTTTTGAACCGATTTTGTATTGTCGTAGCGACACGTAAACCAAGGCAGAATTTTTGTATTGATTTCATGATTTCAAATTAAAATCCGGGAACAATCAGAAATGCATATAGCCTATATATAATATAGGCCTAAGCTTGAAGCAGTTTAAAATGCAAAATTTTTTTTTCAACTGAATTTAAACTATAGTCCTATAGCATACAAAAGCATTATTTATCAGTCATAAAAAAACTTCGCCATGATTGCACCATGATGTTTTCACACCACTGATTGGGCGTTCACTAAGTTTCATAACATTTCATGAAAACCCTATATTCAAACTTAATAAACATGTAAATGGAAACAAAGTTTGAAATGTCAAAAGTGTGTTAGTTTCATTTTATTAGGTATTAGGGTTGAAAAAAAATCACAACCTTTAGGCTGTTTGCTAAGAAACTGCTAAGAGAAAAATCCAGCATTCACCACATTTTTTTGCATTTAGTCATGTTTGAAATCATTACAAATAATTTATGGTAATTTATTTGGGCACGAAAATAGAGTATCTATCCATGCCATATAACATTTAGCATTGCACTCTTGTTCCTGGTTTAAGTCCTAAAGTTTAAGGCTTGGGTAAGGTGAATTCTTGTTGAAAATGAAGGTCTTTGAATGTCACTTAGTCTAAATAACTCATTTTTCTGATTTCTTCAATGTCTGAGGCAAAACCTGCCATAATTTAGGCGCTATCAATTTGAAAAAAACACACCACAAAAGACTTCTTTGTATGACCATTCACTTAAGGATTTCCATTGGGTACATGCAGTCCAAAAACTTTTGCCTACTGAATGTGTTGATTGGTTGATAAAATTAAATACAGCCTTTATTTGTTTATATGTTATATACAACATATAATAAACCGGTTGATACAATTAATTGCAGCCTTTATTTGTTTATATGTCATATACAACATATAATAAACCATGATACTTTTACTTTGTTTCAGATCTTTTTTTGATGACACAACATCTCAATTGCTGCCTATTTCTATCTATTTAGCCACCAAATTTTGGATGTATTTGACTTGGTTCTTTTATTTACTACCTTGTATCCTTTTCTGCAAAGCTGGTTTGTTATGAATTACACTAGTCTAATGTTATCTTAATAAACTTAGTCAAATCCAATGGGAAATTGAAGTAAAAAGGTAAAATTATGTTTACATTTTTAAATATAATCTTTTATTTCAATCAGGCAACGGACTTTTTAAAATTCAAAACTGTCTTAAAAAGAACATGCACATTTTGTATTTTAATTTAATGTTCAAATTTTGTTAGATGTATTAAAGGCAATTACTTTTTTTTGTGTTAAAAAAACTTTATGTCTTTTGGATATGATAATAATGTAAAAAAATTTTTTTTCGAAAAAATGTTGGTTTATAAAAACTTGCAGCACTAAATGTTGATAAGTTACACTGACTTTATTATTGACTTAACATTTGAACTACAGATGTACCAAGTAGTTTTTTTTTTCATGGTGCTTTTTTTCTTGTATCTATTCTGCTTACCTACAACTTTTACAAGGCCTGGCGTACTGACCCAGGCTATTTAAAAAGTAATAGAGAAGATAAAATTAAGGTAAGATTTTTTTCTAGTGCACAAAAATCCACTAATGCCATAAAGCAAAGTAGCTAAATCAGACAATCAGGAAACTATTGATCTGAGGTACTGACAAAAAAAAAATACATAGTTACTCCAACTTATGAAAACTAAACCAAATGCAAAAAAGTATTTTGTTGTAATTTATAATGGCTGAAAAATACAAGATAAAAACTCAGAATGAGTATTTCACTGTATCAATTAATTTTATATGTAGATCTAGTCAGCAATTCAAATACTAAAGGTTTTTCTTTGTCTTAAAGTAGAAAAACATTTTTTTAAAAATCCAATAATATAATAGTGATAAAGAAAGTTTATTGTATTTAATGTTTGAGCCTTTTCAGGTGGAAGGGGGGAGGTGTGAGGATGGGAAACTATCCACATTTGCTATAGCTGAATGTATAGTAAAAACTAATTGTTAAACCAATGAAGAAGTTAATGCTTTCATGTATATAGTGAATGGGTTTAGCCAATGTAGACAGTTGGCAGTGCATTCAGATTGATATTCACACAGTCTCAGGTGGAATCTAAGTTAAACTTTGTTTTCCCCTGGTCTGGAGGGTGTCTGACATTGTGCAGATAGCTGGTTGGGCATTGTGCTGGCTACACAATCTCCTTGTTAATCATGGCCATGGAAACTGGTGAATACTTGCTAGCACCATGAACTAACATGATGTGAAAGCAACACTTTACTTTTTCAAATATTATGCTTATAATTTACAAAGTTTAAGTTATCTAAAGGACCTTTTGTTGCTTTACCAATTATAATCTTTGTTAAAAATAACATGCATGATTGATAAAAATCACCTTGAAGTAAAATCATTCTATTGTATGTCAGACCATTCTTGAGCTTGCTGAAACCCAAATACTGAGGCTTGACCAGTTCTGCAGCACTTGTCTGATCAGGAAACCTTTGAGATCAAAACATTGTTCAGTATGTAATAAATGTGTGGCAAAGTTTGACCATCATTGTCCTTGGGTGGACAATTGTGTGGGTGAGTACAAATTATTCCTGCTCTTTATATATTGAAAGTTTTTGGGGTTAGGGTTATTTAAATTTAATTTAAAAATCCCCATTGAGGTTTATCAGTTTTTATCTTTAATGATGTGCTTAAGTTAAATAATGGTTTAAAGTTACTTTACTAGCTACTTACTACTGACCTCTCCTCCTCTTTTCATTTGGGGTTCCCTGGAGAGTAGTATAACTGATGATTTTATCTTCCTTTCTTAGGCCAAAAAACATCCATCATTAACATGTTTCTATGATAAAATTGCTCTTGTCTTAGTGATGACTTTATCTGGACATCAGGGATTCATTAGATATCTTGTTTAGCCTGGGTTTTAAGGACAAGTTATATGTTCTTCTCACATCATCCTTGAGTTTAATATTTAAAAATCTGATAGCTAAATAATACTCTTAATCTTAAAAGCTGCCACTATCACTCATATTAGCTTATTCAAAGTTATTAACTGATGATTCAGAATCTATAATTAGCAACAAGAGCTCTTTTACTAGCAAACTTGACAACCTACCAAGTCTAACAACACCACAAGTAAACTAATCATTTCAGAAAGTAAACAGGAAAAGTTGGAGTTCATTTGAGAACATAAAAAGTCAGTTTAATAGGCCCAAGCAACAAAATAAATTAAATTGACATATATTCTGGGTTGACACAAACTCGTCCGGTCAAATCAATGATGTATCAACAATTTTTGGTGGAGAAAATACTTGAAATTTATTCTATTTTTACATCAAGTTTAGGTTGAAGTCTAGTTTTTTTTACTGCTGCTAAATTTGGACATGAAACTTTAACTGGCATAGAAAAAAATAAGATAAGATTTCTTTATTGATCCAAACAAATGGAAATTTGTCTTGATTACAGATGTTTTGTCCTTCAACATATTTTAAACAAAATAAAATAATTATTTGTAATTTGTATACAAGCACAGAAATATACTTATAAAATAGACAAGCACACACACATTCACACAATTTATCATAAAAGAAGTTCATTAGTAGTCATCCACTGTATTCTGGCTGACTGAAGTCTTGACGATATATTTATGGTAGATAGTATGGCCTGAGGCTGACGCGCAATAATTCTTCGTCTGGTGTGCATATTCTTCTTTTGTTGTAAAACAGTTGGTATTGTAATATTGTTTGTTTATATAGATAGCCAGCCATCCAACTTTACTTTGCCACTGTTGACGGGTCTGTCTGAGCAAAGCAGATAAAATGTCCACAGTCATATTCCTCCTCTGCGGCCACATTTATTTCGCCTTGTTGGTGTGAAGACATTATTATTTGTTGTCATTTGTATCCAAGATGGCGGTTCGTTCATTAGTATCGACACCAATGGTGTAAAATAGTTTCGTGTAAGGCGGTTCTTGACATAAAAGTTTTAGGAACAATACTTTAAGCATATACAAATCAATAAATTCTGGCTTGATAAGATGGTAGAAAAGCTGAAAAACGGCACGTCATAATCAGGTCGCCTGCAGCGCAGCGCCCCGGAAGTGCTAATGGTGTTAGCAAACAATTAAAATAATGAAAAAATAACAAAATGAATGTTGTAAGTAATAAAAATAAAAACTCACCTTAAGTCATTGCATGATAATTAATTAGAACTTTTTTTCTTCTTCCGAAGAACTTTTAGAAATAGTCTTATCTTATCTTATACATTACAGACGCTCCTTCTATAAAAAAGATTATTGCATTCTACTCTCATCCGTGGTCCGAGTCTAGTCTTGCATTTTTATTAATGTTTCAATTATGTTAAGTTACTGGTTTTTCTGGTTTGTTCAGGCAACCCATTCCATGCCCAAAAGCCACTGGGGAAGAAAGAGTACTTATATGCATTTGTTCTTGCATAAGAGACAAGGAAAGTGTTTTGTCTTTATGTTTATCTGAGCTTTGCAACAGGTTGTTATTGGGTTGTACCTCCAAATTAGAGCTCAATGCCTTATGTATTATTACTACTTTACTCTTTGCCCTTCTGTCCTCTAGTGCTTCCAGGTTCAGTGATTTGACCAATGGTGTCACTCTTGTTATGCATGAAAGAAAAAGTTTTAAAAAGTTTATTGTGTTAAAAGCTAAAAATAAATGTTTATCATTAGACTTTCAAGCTGTTATTTAAATTTTAATGAACTAAATAACTGCTGTAATTTATGCATGTCTTGACTTACTGCTATTTTATATTCTACACAGGGGCAAATAACCACAGATACTTTATTGGTTATCTCTTCTTCCTGATGATAATGCTGTTGTTTGCTTTGTATGGATGTTTGATATGTAAGTACTAATGATGATGTTACCTTAAAACAAATCTACAATTCATTGGTTTGCAAAAATTGTTGAGTGAAACAATGTTTTAATACAATTTTTGTTTTAACTAATCCAGTTTTACAGTTATGGTGTTCTTGTTGAAGATAACATCGAAAAGATCATTTTTCAAACATATTACGGCTCTATTTCATCTTACCAACTGACTTTTCCCAGAAGTGTTTTAGTCTTTTAAACTAGCCATGTTTCCCATGCATACATCAAAGTTGGTAGTATTGCAGCTCTTAATAACTTTTTTTTTTATGGCTGTATTGTTCTTTTCTCTCCCGGAGATTTTCTTTTGCTACCATCTGCATACTTTGTGGGTTGAATAATACCTTGTCAGTTTCTGTCACTAATATTAACCCTTACAGTCCCGGTCACTTATATTTCCATCAACCTACTTCTTTCCTTCAGTACCAGGATCGTATATTGTCATCAAAACACGAAATTCCCTCAGCCATGGGGACGTATATTTTCCTCAAGGAAGGGTGTTTATTTAAAGAACAAAATAAAGGATTTGACCTTTCACCATAATTTTCTCTGGCATAATATTTATTTGATAGCTGAATAGTTGAATTTTATTTTGCTTTTTAAATTATGAAAATTGACCAAATACTGATTTTTTTTGGTGTGAAATTGAAAGTGCCGTCCTAATGGACGCAACAAAATTATGGACTTTTTCTTATTAATTAATATTACGTATGAATACAATTATTTTATTAATTAGATTATTCTAATAAGGTAAGTTATTATGTTTCTAGCAATTTACTCTCTAAGTGTTATTATCAATTTTTACCAACAAAAAAGTAAAAAAAAAAGTTCTGAACCCTTTTGATTTCTCAGCCATTCTGAAATAATGTTTAGGCCACAGGGAAAAAATTAGTAAAATAATAGCCGGGACTGAAGGTATACATCACTGAAAAGTAGGTCGGTAGGGGAAGGGTTAATATCCTCCTGCCACTAAGGGAAGACCCAAACATACATTAGTTTGGCTTAAAAATCTATCTCTGTGAATGCTCCACTTTGCAGGCTTGTCAGCATTTAGACACTTTGAATTAGTTACCTAGTACAAGTGAAAGGTTTTTAAGGTTCAATATTAGTCATCTATTTTTTTACATTTCTAACAATATTACTCTGCAATGGTATATTTTGTTTAACAAGCAAATATATTCCAAAATGTAATTATTTCAATTTATTTCAATTGACAAGAAATATTACATTTCTAGCTATTGCATTTTTTCCTGCTGGTGAAATGGCTGATTTTGATTAAAATATGTACCTTTGGCTAATATTTTGATTAGAAATAAATAAAAGCACACATTTTTCAGAAAAACAAGCTAATCAAACTTTGCTTTGATTTTGATGACCTAGCAGTTTTTGCACATTGTATGCTTTTTTTAAAATTTTAATTCTAAATACAATGAGAGATTTACTGCCTTTACAGTGTTTAGAGATTAAATTTAAACTACTAAAGTCTAAACTTATTTAATAAAAGAAAAGTGACAGTACTTTTTATTGCTTTTTATGCATAAAGAATGATCAAATAAGTAATAAGGAAATGTAAGTTTTTGTTTGCTTACTATAACAGAAATGTATCATTACATAAATAATGTGTGGTTTTCATTAATAATAAAATAGTGTTATCATGGGGCCAGTAAATTAACAAAATAAATGATTAATATGCATTACATTAACAATTTCTAGGTAAGTAATGATTTGATTTGTTTTAACATTTCATTACATGTATATATTATACAAACCTAGGATTGGATTATGTTGATGTTCAATGGGTGCACATTGTTTTTATCAAACTCAAAATCAACCTTTTAATATTCTTCACTAGTCTGGCAGACTGAATGCACAATAGAGTTTTATGAAGATGGAATAACTGGTGCTGTCTACAAGATAGTGAGAGCTTCACCATGGATTGCATGGATTGCAGTAAATGTCATTGCTCACCTTGTCTGGGTCTCTACATTGTTTGTATGCCAGTTGTATCAGGTATTGTTCACTTATTGACTATTGGAGTAAACATAAAAATATATAAATATATATATATACAAGTATATGTTACTGTATATTCTTGTGGACAAGTCACAGCCTAGGTAGCGGAGCGGCAGCGCGTTCGACTGGCGATCCGAAGGCTCTGGGTTCAAATCCTGGTGGAGAATAGGATTTTTTCCCGTAACTTGAGGGTGTCCCTGAGTATACCCAGCTCTGATGGGTACCCGACATAAGTGCTGGCCACCCATCCCCTAGTATGCCATGGCCACAGAAACTGGTGAAGGCTGCTTCACCAGCCCTATGATCAGTTTGGTCCAAATGGTACTTTAGTTTAGGGTTATCCATTTATATTTTGTACTTGACTCACAAAAAAGTTTGCACCTGTAATTTTAACATGCAATTTCTAAAAAGTTCACATTAAAAAGAATAAAAGTACTAAATATTTAACTTAACCTTAATGTGGATGCCTTCCTTATTTAATGACTGAGTTGTGATGTTTTTTTTAAACCTTTTTTTTACAACCCTTATTTATTTTCTAAATATTTGGTTATAATAATGTGCAAACCATGAGCAAGTAATTATATATATACAAAAGTAAAATAAAATAATAGCAAGTACAATTTTAAAACATGCTAAAATATTTCACTATATCTCTTCTTTCTAACTAGATAATGTGACAGTCTATTGTTCATTGTTCTAACTAGATAATGTGACAGTCTATTGTTCATTGTTCTAACTAGATAATGTGGCAGTCTATTGTTCATTGTTCTAACTAGATAATGTGACAGTCTATTGTTCATTGTTCTAACTAGATAATGTGGCAGTCTATTGTTCATTGTTCTAACTAGATAATGTGGCAGTCTATTGTTCATTGTTCTAACTAGATAATGTGGCAGTCTATTGTTCATTGTTCTAACTAGATAATGTGTCTGTCTATTGTTCATTGTTCTAACTAGATAATGTGGCAGTCTATTGTTCATTGTTCTAACTAGATAATGTGGCAGTCTATTGTTCATTGTTCTAACTAGATAATGTGGCAGTCTATTGTTCATTGTTCTAACTAGATAATGTGGCAGTCTATTGTTCATTGTTCTAACTAGATAATGTGGCACTCTATTGTTCCTTGTTCTAACTTGATAATGTGACAGTCTATTGCTCCTTGTTCTAACTAGATAATGTGGCAGTCTATTGTTCATTGTTCTAACTAGATAATGTGGCAGTCTATTGTTCATTGTTCTAACTAGATAATGTGGCAGTCTATTGTTCATTGTTCTAACTAGATAATGTGGCAGTCTATTGTTCATTGTTCTAACTAGATAATGTGGCAGTCTATTGTTCATTGTTCTAACTAGATAATGTGGCAGTCTATTGTTCATTGTTCTAACTAGATAATGTGGCAGTCTATTGTTCATTGTTCTAACTAGATAATGTGGCAGTCTATTGTTCATTGTTCTAACTAGATAATGTGGCAGTCTATTGTTCATTGTTCTAACTAGATAATGTGGCAGTCTATTGTTCATTGTTCTAACTAGATAATGTGACAGTCTATTGTTCATTGTTCTAACTAGATAATGTGTCGTGTCTATTGTTCCTTGTTCTAACTAGATAATGTGACAGTCTATTGTTCATTGTTCTAACTAGATAATGTGTCTGTCTATTGTTCCTTGTTCTAACTAGATAATGTGACAGTCTATTGTTCCTTGTTCTAACTAGATAATGTGACAGTCTATTTTTCCTTGTTCTAACTAGATAATGTGACAGTCTATTGTTCCTTGTTCTAACTAGATAATGTGACAGTCTATTGTTCCTTGTTCTAACTAGATAATGTGGATAGCTATTGCTCCTTGTTCTAACTTGATAACAAGGCTGTCTATTGCTCCTTATTCGAACTAGATAATGTGTCTGTCTGTTAATCCTTGTTCTAACTAGATAATGTGTCTGTCTATTGCTCTTTGTTCTAACTAGATAATGTGGCTGTCTGATAATACTTGTTCTAACTAGATAATGTGTCTGTCTATTGCTCCTTGTTCTAACTAGATAATGTGGCTGTCTGTTAATCCTTGTTCTAACTAGATAATGTGTCTGTCTTTTGCTTCTTGTTCTAACTAGATAATGTGGCTGTCTATTGTTCCTTGTTCTAACTAGATAATGTAGCTTCCGATTGCTCCTTGTTCAAACTAGATAATGTGGCTAGCTTTTGCTCCTTGTTGGAACTAGATAATGTGTCTGTCTATTGCTTTTTGTTCTAACTAGATAATGTGTCTGTCTATTGCTCCTTGTTCTAACTAGATAATGTGTCTGTCTATTGCTCCTTGTTCGAACTAGATAATGTGGCTAGCTTTTGCTCCTTGTTCTAACTAGATAATGTGTCTGTCTATTGCTCCTTGTTCTAACTAGATAATGTGGCTCTCTATTGCTCCTTGTTCTAACTAGATAATGTGTCTCTCTATTGCTCCTTGTTCTAACTAGATAATGTGGCTGTCTATTGCTCCTTGTTCTAACTAGATAATGTGGCTGTCTATTGCTCCTTGTTCTAACTAGATAATGTGGCTCTCTATTGCTCCTTGTTCTAACTAGATAATGTGGCTGTCTATTGCTCCTTGTTCTAACTAGATAATGTGGATCTCTATTGCTCCTAGTTCTAACTAGATAATGTGGCTCTCTATTGCTCCTTGTTCTAACTAGATAATGTGGCTCTATTGCTCCTTGTTCTAACTAGATAATGTGGCTGGCTATGACAACCAATGAAAGGATGAATCAGATGAGATATTGGGGATTACAAAAAGCTGCAGAGGTCAATGCTGATGTTCCTGACCATGGTCATAGTCATGGCATAAAACAAAAGATTGTTAGTCCATTTCAGTAAGTAAACTGTCTCCTTTAAATACAGGTCTCCTAATTCACTACAAAATTTACTATAGTATACACTTAGTCAATACTGATTGTGTACCTTTTTTTAAACATTTTTATGCTCCAAATGATCATAAATAGATTAGGACATTACGTTATAATTTATTGATTATTTGGTTCTGTGACTGTCCAGTAAATGAATGTGGATAGCTCAGGTTACATAGTATAAGGTTGGTGGGTCACTGAAGATCTTACTAGCTGATTAGTTTATAAAACTTAAGATAGACATTCACTGCAAGATAGACATTCACTGCTGGATACTAGGTTATGTAGTTTAAGGTTGGTGGGTCACTGAAGATCTTACTAGCTGATTAGTTTATAAAACTTAAGATAGACATTCACTGCAAGATAGACATTCACTGCAGATACTAGGCTACACAGTATAAGGTTGGTGGGTCCCGGATGAAGATCTTACTGGCTGATTAGTTTATAAAACTTAAGATAGACATTCACTGCAAGATAGACATTCACTGCTGGATACTAGGTTATGTAGTTTAAGGTTGGTGGGTCACTGAAGATCTTACTAGCTGATTAGTTTATAAAACTTAAGATAGACATTCACTGCAAGATAGACATTCACTGCAGATACTAGGCTACACAGTATAAGGTTGGTGGGTCCCGGATGAAGATCTTACTAGCTGATTAGTTTATAAAACTTAAGATAGACATTCACTGCAGGATACTAGGTTACGTAGTATAAGGTTGGTGGGTCCAGGATGAAGATCTTACTAGCTGATTCGTTTATAAAACTTAAGATAGACATTCTGCAGGATAGTAAGGTAATGAAGACATAGAGGAGTAAACAACTGTAGTGCTTTTATAAAATAATGTAATTGAAATGATTTACTTTTCACTGTTAACATTAACAAGCCTAGCGAATAGCATACTAGTTAACTTCTAAGTGAAGTAAGTGGATTTATATTTCATATAAGTTTGTGTTAACTATATGAAAGTTGTCAGTTGTTATATTTCATGCAAAAATTACTGTCCTAAGCTTAAGTATAACAGCCAAATATTATTTCAATAAGAACAGGGAGCTAAGTTTAATTCAAGCTAAGTCTTTATTGTGATACCAATTTTTTGTAAACATATTAAAAGGTTGATTTTTCTAAATTGATGAATTAATGAATTAGTCGCATTCTAAAAAAATGCTTGATGGGGGTAGAATGCTAACTGTCAAAGACTGAATAAAAAATTTCAGAATGCATTGAAATGAAAGAATAAATTTAACCATAACATTTGTCTTAAAGTGTCTTTGGTATGGTTTTACAAATTTGATACTTTAGAGAGCAATAAATAGTTAATAACCTGAATAAGATATAAAGGCCACTGTATAGTTAGTATAGTTAAACATGAAAATAATTATATTTTCTATCTAAAACTCTTTTTTTTTACCAATTATATTTAAAAAAAACACAAAATAATTAAAATGAATAAACTGAAACAAATTGAATTTAAAAATGTTCCCTCCTAAACTATGAAGAAAAATGTCCTGAATTATTGCTTGAGGCTACAGCAGTAAAATGAATTCGTTTATTTTACAGTCGTGGTGTTTGTAAAAATATTGTGGACTTAATGAATTGGAAGTGTTGTGGATTGCTGCGTCCATTACAAGTGGACTGGTCATCAAAATTCACCTTGGACACAGATGCAGCTGGTTTGTCACTAGGACATGACAACTACCACTTTATATAAATTAACTGTACAAGTTTTATACTTGAATCTAATTTGTAAAGATTTCACTGTATTTATTTGTTTACATGTGATTGCAACTTCAATGAATGAGTTTGAACAATTTTATTGACATTATAGAACTTTATAAAGTTTGTTTTTCTACTGTGTGCTACAATGTACAGAATTTTTATATCAGAGTTTTTACTTTTTAAATATTTAATAATTCAACTTTGACCTGCAGAATTAACCTAGTGAAAGGGATTAGTCAGAGCTAGTTCAATTTTTTTGTTTGTTTAGAAATTTGAATGTAGCAAAGGCAGAGCAAAATACAGTGATAAACAGCATTACATAATCAGTTATTATAAATTCACTAGCATTCTACTGGGTGTTCAGCTACAATATATAACATGATTATATGTGAGCCTCCACCACGAAATGAGTCGCATTGTGCCTCGAGCTATTTTGATTTATAGCCAAAAATATGTCGTATGGATTTTTGAATTTTGATAATTTCTAATTATTTATTTATTTCTGAACTTTTCTGTGGTGAGATTTTATTCTAAAATAAATTATTAAATTATTTTGAAAAATATTTTAAAAGTGACACCTTGTAACTTTCATGTAAATATTTAGTCAAAATATTTTCAAGATCGTAACTACGAAATCCTTTCGATCTGAACCATCGGGTGTGGCATCATTGGAAAAAGCCCTCTCTCATTTTGTTTAAATCTAACATATCATTGGTCTTTTAAAAAAAGTAACAAACCTAAATGTTTACATTAATAGTGGTGTATTAGGGTAACTCTTGTAAACAAAATGGGATGCTACGGATGGAATCTCACCATTTCATTGAACCATACAGGTATGTGACCGATCCAACAAAACCAAGCATTAGTCTATGCATGTTTTGTCTAGCATGGCAGTACCCATGACAATAGTAAAAGCCTTAAACACTGTCCATAAAGATGATACATTTATAGCTTGCTTAAGGATAGGCTTTTTAATCTGATCAGTTTTTGCTTACCAAAATACACATAATTAGTGTAAAATCTTGCATAGAATATAGAATTTTATTTTTGCAACATATTTGCAAGATTTTACTTTATTTTTCCTTAATTTCATTTATTTGACCCCTTAAGGTTATGCTTAATTTCATTTATTTGACCCCTTAAGGTTATGCTTAATTTCATTTATTTGACCCCTTAAGGTTATGCTTAATTTCATTTATTTGACCCCTTAAGGTTATGCTTAATTTCATTTATTTGACCCCTTAAGGTTATGCTTAATTTCATTTATTTGACCCCTTAAGGTTATGCTTAATTTCATTTATTTGACCCCTTAAGGTTATGCTTAATTTCATTTATTTGACCCCTCAAGGTTATGCCGTAATACCAATAGCTGTAATAGGTAATAGTAGGCCTATCTCTATGCTAATATATTTATTGCTTGTTTTTGGCTAGGCTATTCGATCCCAACCGTTTTTTCTTATCGTATTACATCTACTTAGTGTAAAATCTAGCGTATAATTTCATTTTCACATCAGATTTTCACAATTTCACTTTATTTTTGGTTCATTTAATTTATTTATGCGTTATGTCTGACACCTTTTTTGTAAAAAAAAACAAACAACAGAGATCTAGCCGACGTGCTATAAACCAAATTTTATTAAAATATTCGTCAGTATCATCCAATGCTGGTGTTTTAAAGTACTTTTTATTTAATTTTCAATATGTACCTAATCATTTTTATCATCACTTTTAAAATGTAAAAAAAAAATTTGGAAAAAGTTAAGTCTTACTAAAATGCTTTGCAAAGGTTTTATTAACTAAAAATAAAAAAAGTATATGTCATTTATAATCAAAATTTGACATATATCTTGCTCTGTTTGTGCTTTTAAGTGTGCCAATTTGCAAACCAATTCATGAAAGGTTGCTAAGGCAATTCATGGTTTGAAAAAGTAAATAGAGACAATTTCTCTGATTTTTAAACGGTTTTCACCTTTGAATTCAGCATTCAAATGACTATAAGGATCACTAAATAACTCAAAATGACCTTAGGGCACAAAGGGGGCGTATTTCTTGGTTGAGTGTTGCATATATGGTTACTATTACTATCAGGGTAAGATTTTATTTTATTTTTGTATATACAGTAGAAGAATGATATAAGTCACATTTTACTTACTCATTGTGAGAAAAGGCAAATTTAAAACTCTAGACTTTAGCATTCTCTCACTGTCAAGCTTGTGTAAAAAAAAAAGGCTTTTTATCAAACTACAATGTTTTCACATTTATGGCTTTTATTGATACTAGTTAAGAGCCCAAATAAAGTACTAATAATTTTTTTTCTAAATCTTATTTCCACTGCTGCCTTCAATTATATAAATCAGTTTTACAGACAAAGTCTATGTAGTGAAAGGATCCTATGAATGAGAAATACTTGTAACAGTTGTTAGGAATGGCTGATGTTGAGAGAGCATCTGGCTGATCATAAACTGTTACTCTTATAAGTTTACAGACGTTCCTTCTATATAGAAGATTATTACGTCCACTAGGCCCAAAACTCCTGCAGAGTGACAGGGATCCGTCGGTGGCAGGGCTAGAACCCGCGACCTGTCTGTTGGTTTTCGGTTGACAGGCCGGTGAACTAACCGACTCTAACCAGCTCTGGTGATCTAGGTTTCATCTTATAATTTCCTTAGTGTTATTTCTACTTAAAACTGATTTGGAAAAATGAATAACCGACAGCTATCCAATCATCTATCTCAGTTGTAAATGAATTCCCCAAAAAAATAATATTTTAATTATTAAATACAGATTTTAATAGGGCGTTTGCAATCACGTGACAAAAAGCATGTGATTTGTGTTTACTTTGAGTAATGGTGTACAAGTAATAATGGCCGCTGTATTAATAAAGTTTCATATAGGCTCGAGCTTTTTTAAAATGATGTGTTGTGTTTTAAGTCTTATTAAGATTTAAGCTGTATTATGTATGTGAAATAAAATAGGTTATTTTATTATTATCATAGACATAGATCATAGACGATGTGAGCCTAATAGTGACTTGACTAGATAGTCTATTCACCAACATTATCACTTGACATCGTAGCCTAGCCTACGAAACATTAAAAGTGTAGGCCTATAAAGTGAAATTGAAAGTGTAAATAGGTCTAGCCGGCCCTAGCCTAATCACATTAATCAATTAATCTAAAGTACTACTATTTACCTCCTAATTTTTGAGTAGGATAGCCAATATTCAGACGTGAATTTTGCATGATAAAGAAGTACTTCACTTTCACCACGTTACATTTGTACCTCAAGTGGGTTCTTATATTTACACAAATACGTCACTAAAAACCTAAGCCACGCCCACTAAGAACGCTCTATAGAAGTGTTTGTTTAATGTTTAATAATTGGTTGTGTGTCTTGACTAGTGTATAATGTTAAGCATCTCAGTACTCAGGGATCTTTAAGTATAGAGAAAAGGAATACCTTTCTCCATTGCCTGTTTACCAATGAGTTATACAAATCACAAGACTTACACAAATTTAAATCTACCCTATAGGAAAGATATCAAAATATAACATATTGTTATCGGATAATTTATTGTTGTTTAATCTAGTTAGGCAAATGAAATGACTGTTGCTGTGATTGAGTTAAATAAGTCTAGGAAATAATTGTATATTTTGGCTTCTTTTGTTTTTCCCTATGTAATCATTCCAGTGGATTGTTTGAATTGTTTCTAAAACTAACAAATGCATCTCCCATCACTTGGCCATAGAACTGTTTTTTGTGTGCTGAAATGAGGTGGACTTTTTATTTGTCAATTCTTGATATTTTACTTTATAAGTTTTGGCAAATTCAAATGTAACAGCAAATATTCCTAGTAATCAACTTGTACTAACCACTTAACTTGCAATCATTGCTGGAAGACTATGGTTTCTTCTACCATATGAAATAAATAATGGAAAATGTGTCTTTAGAATGAGTATGTCATTGTTGTTTTAGGATATTGATATAATTACTTTCAAAATATAGTTTGCTACTTCATGTGACTGATCTACGAAATCTGAATATCACTATTTCTTAGTCTCACAATGATTTGATTGGCACTTATTTTTACAATTACTCATCAAGTCAAAATATGTTGCAAAAAGAATTTCTGTAGTTTACAGATTGATGTTTGACTTTGTGAACATTCAAATTTCTTTTTTTTTAAAAGAGTTGTAAAAATCCTTTATGATAAAACTAATCTACTTTGGATTTTATGAAGATTATAAAAAAAATTTTTTTGTCTGAATTTAAAAAGTACAAGTTGGGGAAGATCTAGTGAGTGATTATGCAACTGCTATATCTATGTCTTGAGGTCATTGGCATCTCATTATAGAGAAATTAGCAACTTTAAATTGTATTAGCCACACCAATTCCTTGTATGTCATGACCACTTACACTGGTTAGCTATTTTGTATACAACTTTAAGACAGGAGTTTTGAGTTTTCATAAAGGGACTTAATTTGAACATTTTAATTTCTAGAGTTCTTGGAACATTTTTTTACAGTGTTTACAGTAAATAGTTTTTTTTTGTTAACACTTATAGCCCTTAAGAAATTTCAATATTTAAAAAAACAAAGATTGTATTTATTCAACTTAATGCCATCAGTAAAAGTATTCTACCATAATAATTTGGGTTATGATATTCTTATTGTGTACAACAACTATTATGTCAAATTAAGAAATAATTATGTCTTTGTTTTACCCATAAAGTCTTTTCATACATTTTGAAAGGCACTTAATTTTACTAACATATTTTAGAGAAGCTAATAAATTTCATTATAAGAGTAGAAATTACTCCATTTTTTTTGTTTGTTTTATTTTTTTGTTTTTTTGTCTTTAAATATACTTTTTTTAGTGTTACCTCCCCTGTCTGAGCAAACTACTAATACAAAAGATAAATGACATTTAGCCTGTAACAACTATTTACTCTCCCTTTACTATACCCATTGGAAGATTTAACACTCAGAATAAATGACAGCATATTGCATTGGTCGTTAACCATCCAGTACGCGTACGCGTGGCTCACAGAGCAATTTTCAATGACATGCTGAAGACCACCTAAAAGGCTGACCTATAGTATATTGCATTCTATAGTCCTATACATTGAATGACATCCTTGACTTCATACTGAAACTCCATATTTTCTACATTTAGTTTTGGTATAGCTGCAAACTTAATGTAACATTCTCCTCTTGATACTAAATGGTTCCTGATAGACATTTGTGATACTTGAAACCTTACAGTTAAATAATCTTGTCTTCTTAATCAGAAGTATGTTTAGAAATAGGTCACCAATTTACCAGAAATATGTTTAGGAGTTTATTTTGGTGGTGTGAAAAGAGGGGGGAACCAGTAGCTGGGGTTGTACACAAAAGTGATGCCAGACTAAAATAAACTACTGACTTATTGATAAAGGATAAAACCCTTTTTTAAAGTCATGGTTGTGAGCTGTACCCCCCCCCCCCCCCCCCCACCACCACCACCATCTTTTCTGCATACATTTGTTACTAGTGATGTGACATCCAAATATTACCTGGGATAAATATAAATTTGTATATTTTATTTTGCATGAGTTATTTATTTACTTTTCTTATGCATCTTTCTTGATCCATTTAAAAGAATTCATCTTTCACTCAGATTTCTTATTTTTAAACAATTATCTTCAACATTTTGTTCCATGTAGAAATAGTATTGATTGATTTTGTTTGTTTTATTCAACATTTTATATTGTTTAATTATTGGAGTTACTAAAGAAATAGCTGTTTAAAGGTATTTTATACATTTCATTTGTCCAGAGTTTTTAAAAGCCAAATCCTCTCACTGTAGCACAAGTAATGCATTCAAATTGTAAGCATTCAATAATAAAACATGTTTTGACAATCCATGGTTTTTACTTTCAAAGTTGTCACAAAATAGAATGTAATAAATGGGCAATGTCATTATGAACCATGTTTTTATTGTTATGCTTTAACATTCATTTACTTTTTGTAGTCATACTTTCTATATTTACACCATTCATTCTCAGCATTGCCACTGTCAATAGGACAAAATATTTCTATGACATTCTTTAGACTCTCCTCTTGAACATTAAGAATTTTATATTACGGTAAGTTATGAGACTTTACATTAATTGAACGACTATATTATCAGTTTTTTGTGTAGCATCAATTGAACAATATGTTTTTAAAGAATTCTATATATATATTTATATATAGTTTCTCAGTCGTCATTGTTGTTATAACTCTTTCAATAGAAACTACTTTTACTTTACACTACAAAATTATTGTGTAAATAGTTGTTGATTGGTTGTTTTATTTTTTAAATACAATTCCTGGGCAGATATTTAAATGAAAAATTGATAGAAACTATGTCTTCAGTTGGTGACCTTTGAAATCTAAATAAAAGTTCATTGTAAACCACTGACAACTAAGGAATATTTCAAAGAATTTTGTGTTTGTTGTTTTCTCTATTCATTCTGTGTTTCTAAATATATTTTTATACATGTGTAAACATAATATTTGCTTAAATTTGTAAAATAATAGACTCTATTTGCTAATGTAGATGTAGAACTATGAAGTGACTTTTTCTGTATAAACATTTGATGTACCATTGATAGAGTCATGAAATAATTACAATGGTTTCTTCTGTAATGTTTGAGTACTGAATAAAACAGTTCAATATGTTGCAACATTAACTAGACATAATTTGCTTGTTTCTCTTATTCCTTCAGAGATAAGGAGATATTTTTTTTACTTCCTTATTTACTTTGATGTTCTCATTAAACTATACCTATTTCTTTGGAATTCGTTTATTTTATGAATTTCAGTGAGTAGAGAAGAGAAAGGAGAAAGAAAAAGAGACAGAAAGAGTAGAAGGGTTGAGTGAGAGATAGGCCTATAATACTAGAAGGGTTGAGTGAGAGATAGGCCTATAATACTAACAGTCTCAATAGTTTCTGGAAAATATTTGAACACAATTTTTATTTATCAGCAAACAGAAATAATGCTTTTATCACTATAATTTACGTAAACGTCAAATCAACTTTTTTTTTACAGGCAATAATACATAGAAGTAGCTTTATTTAAACCAATAGTATTTTTTAAACAAAGTTAAAAAATAAAAGCTTTAAATAAGGATGAACGCAGGACGCAATAATCTTCTTCATAGAAGGAGCGTCTGTAAAAGTAAGATAGGTCATCTTAGTAGTAGGGCAGTGGGGCTCGACATTGTACGGTGACTTCATAGTTGCCTATAAACCATCTTGCAAAGCATCCACCACAGTAATCATTCCTGTCAGTTTAAGAAATAAATCATAGTTGATTAAATCACACAGATATAATGTAACAGTTAAAGAATGTATGTGTGAAACAAAGGATGTCATTCAATTTACTCTCTCAATTTTCACATTCAAATTATTCCATATTAAATGAATTGTTACAAGTTAATTGACTCTTAATTGTCCAGCTTAATAACCTCCAATTAGGAGTTCTTTTCATACAAATTAATAATCAGTGAGTGTGCTTTTTCCATTTTAGTTATCTTTGTAATATTATTTGTAAGATCAATACTGAAGCGGAGGAAAAGTTACATTAATTTAAACTAAAAACTGTACATGATTAACGTTTTTTAATAGGCCCGTAAGGCCTATGATATGATTCTATTCTAATGTTAATTACGCTTATGGCAGTTTGACCAAATGGTCCACAGGCCTTTTTAAAAGATTCCTGATTTCTCGAAACGTATATAAAGCAAATCATCTAGATGTGACTATATATGACTAGTTGGAAAGGAGGGACCAGAAAAAGTCTCGTACCTTTATTTTCTCTCGCGGGCCGTGGAGTAAGATCTTCCAATGCATATGGTAAAGGGAGTGTTAATAGTTGTCATAGGCCAGCGATGGCGAACCTATGGCACGCGTGCCACAGCTAAGTTATGGTATTTTGTTTTAATTTCTGTGTTGGCACGTTGAAAGAAATAAGTTAGTCTTGTATTGTACTTTGGGCACGCGGCCTCAAAAAGGTTCGCCATCACTGTCATAGGCTAACGAGCGTCGATCTGTGGTATTATTAGTTCACACAGACAAGGAGTAGGCTACTCCGACATGAATAGACCCAACACCCTAGTGCCGCATCAAAGAATGTAATTTTTAAAACGATACAAGTCACTAAAATATTTCTTTTCAGGATTTTGGTTAGTCTAATATATATATAAGCCTATATATATATATATATATATATATATATATATATATATAGCATCCTTCCATCCCCAAGGGACGATGGCGCAGTCTCCCTTTCCTCTGCCCCTCGCCTTTCTCCTGGCTCGCTTCTCTTCACTCCTTTCTGTGAGAGTGGCTTCTACGGCTTGAGTGCCCTCGCGCACCTTGGACCGCCAGGCGGTGCATTCCTCAGCAAGGCCCACCCACGTGTTGTGAATGTTGTGATCATTGTGTGCCAGAAGCAAGTCTTTTTTGCAGACGACTTTAAAACGTAGGCACGGGCGTTTCGGACCCATCCTGTGGACATGGTCTATCCATAGCAGGCACCTTTCACTCAGGATTGAGTTCATACTCAGCATATGATTTCTCCTGAGCACCTCCACATTTGTGACTCTTTCCTGTCATTTGATGTGGAGTATCCTACGCAAGCATCGCAGGTGAAAGCTATTGAGCTGCTTTATTTGTTAGCGTATGTAGCCCAGGTCACGCTTCCATAGAGGAGTGTGCTTAGGACGCAGGCCTAGTAACAGAGATTTTTGTCCTGTCAGTGAGTTGGGCATTGTCCTATACTCTTTGGATGAACCTTGCCATTAAGGATACTGCCTTGCCGATACTGGTTTCTATTTCTTTTTCCAGGGTCAGTGAGCTTGAGATATTGCTGCCAAGGTAAGTGTAATCCTCGATTATCATTGAAATCCAAAGTGTTTCCCTCAATGGAGATTGCTGGCTTACCGGTACCACACTTGAGGACTTCTGCAGGGATGCCATCGTTACCTGGACCCTTTCCACTACTAAGATGACCAATGGTCTTGCTGAGCTCCTCTATTGAGGGCAGGGCATCAAGTTGGTCCAGCACTGGTAAAGATGAAACTCTACTTAGGGCAGAGTCAGAGACAACGTTCTGTGTTTCATAGAGATCCAGGTAATGCTCAGACTTTTAATAGACTGCGAATAAATAGGCTAAGTAAACGTTTTCCATAATGTGTCGCGGGCGCGTATTTGAGACCCATAAAAGAGATAATACGAAGTTAACAAATAATAAACTAAATTAGTGGCCGACCGAAATTCGGTTTCGCTTTTGGCACCAAAAGCAGCGAAAGGCCTCTCCATGGCGTGGGGTTTCGGCCGAAACCAAAAGGTTAGCTTTCGGTCTGCTTTCGGTTTCGGCCGAAACTGATATTGCCTTTTGGTAGGCTATATCTATTTTAACTGTCAAAATTGAGACTGCTACGCTAATAGTGGGTTACTATTACTCTTATTGATTATTTCATTGAATTTAACTGTTGCGAATTACGGTAATCAGTGTGAATAAGTAGGCTAAGGATGTTAAAAACCGGAATTCGGGAGGAAATCATTCATACTGGTGTACCACGATTTTTTTTATCTCGAAGAAATAGGTTTCATAGGGCCTATTTTTAAACCTTGTTTGATTCGCACAAAACAATTCCTCAACATTATATTCCTCATTTGTCAGAGGCGACTAATAGGCCTATTGTTTTTTTGTTTTTTTCAAATCCCGAAAATTGCTTGTGAATTTGCGATACAAGCACAGTTAACATTTCAAGTCCATGTCATTTTTCTTTAGAAGAGGCTTAATCACAGCCGCCTTAAATAGGAGTGATACTATGGCTGATACAATGCTACTTTTAATAAGTAGGCTACTAAAACTGGAATCTAAACTTCGAGGCAGTCCATCAAAAATTCGTCACTATAGCGTATATAAAACATGCAATATAGTCTACTTACACACAACGTAAACTAGGCATAAGCTTAAGCTTAAAATTACTGCATCGAGCAACACTACAAGGTTCAGCAAAGCACCATACTCTGTTAGGACAAGTGCGCCCCACTCCTATCATGCCTAATTAAAGAGAAGGAAAGGCAAATGAATTAGAACTTCAAAACAGGTATATTTATAGGTGAATGTATAGATCCATTTTTTAAAATAGATTTCTTATTTGGCCTCAGTAGATTTAGCATACGAAAAGCTTCAATATACCAAACAGTTTCGAATTAGTAGCAGTAGGCTATCTGCGAGTGCGTTTATGTAATTTGCCTTTGTATTAAATTAATCTTAAGTAGGCTAAAAGAACAAATTATCAACTCAACTGTTGTATGCGAATTTTGGGCGTCAACAACTCTACGACATGATGGGTTGTTGAAATTGTCGATGTATTATGTACAACTAGATCTATAATGTATTATAATGATTTACTCTACAATACTCTACAATAGGAGAACGACTTACATTATGAAGTTCTATTGCGACAATAATATAGATTAATTCTTAATAACAAAGAAGACTTTTTACTCACTTTACGGTTAGCAAGATTAAATTATTTAAATGAACTTAATATTAAATCAACATAATTCTCATTTTCAAATCCTAAATTATATAGCCTGGCGACCGATCCATTCTTCGGAAGGCTAATTGAACAATTTCCGGTCAATGCTAGCTATCTGAAATTAGGCACATAGACAATAGGCCCATGGCAACACATGCTGTCAAATTTTTAGCTGTGTTTTAGTTGATTGTTTGAGAATTAATTGGGGACGTCTGATTGTTCTATTACCGTACTTAAAGTGCAGTATCCATGTTGCGGTCAACTGTGGTTTCAAACACTATTCTATATAACACTTCAATATATATATTAAAATGCAATATTATATGGTTTGATGATAGATGAATTAACTAAATAAACTATAGATCTAATGATCTAATTAGGATCACGAGTCATGACAGGAAAACTTAACATCAAATTTTACCTTCAGAGATCAGACTATGTCCAAGAAGTAAAAACATTATACAACAGAGACCTTGAGTTTTCATTTTTTATTCTATCTTGTATTATTTACTAGAATTAAATTGAATTGATGAGTCTAGTTAAATAAATTCAAACTTATATAGGCTAGGCTTTCGTTTTTATTTCCAACTTGACCAATTATGGCCAATTATGGCTTATTTACTAATTATTACGAGAACATCAAAGGGAATTAATTATCGTTTTTGTAATTATGTACAAATGTGCCCCAGGAAAATCAGTTTTCTAGTATTTTGCGGATGTTCATTTTGTGTAGTTTAACTAAGGTTAACTTTGTGATTAATTATGTTAAAGTTGTCACATCCACTTTTTAAAAGCACCTCGACCTTTCATGATTTCCTGGGGCTATTTTTATACTTATAATGTTCAGCGATGTATTGAGCTAGTTGTTGTAAGAGTGCGTGTCTGCACTTAAGTATACGTTCACTTAATGCATAGGTGAGCAAACTATGGCTTGTGAGCCAATTATTGTGTCTTGCATTTCCGTTTTGATTAGCTCAAGTTCCCTTAAAATAAAATCTTTGCTCCTTATTGGTGTCGCCAATAGTCGACTTGTGTTTGATTTATTCATTAAATGAAAGACTATATAAGATGGTCCACTTTTTTTTAGATTTAGCCTAGTGTTGTTTTCCGTGCACATCCAATAATTCTGTCCTAAACTTGCCTTTAAGACCCCCGCTGTATAAAACGTTCGATTATAATCTTTATTTGAATTCTTATTGTGGGCCTATATATTACAGACCATCCTTCTATAAATGCATTCTTCTACATTTCTACATGTAAAGTAATGAAACGACGAAATTTAAAACAGAAAACATTTTAATTTACCTCTAATATTCCTTTGGATTCTCCGACAACAGTTGGCAACTGTGATAGCCATAGTTTATCGTTTTCTATTGATAAAATCAGGAACCATGAATTGGGATAAACGCACGAGACCAACGATAGCCACATGTAGGCCTACCCACTCTCGGATAAGTCACTGGAAATTTTAATTGTGAGCCATGCCAACAAGTTGTTTCCTGTCGGGTATGGAGAGAACATTGACAGGCTCTTTCTTTATGGGAAGGGCCCCCAAGTCTGTATATAAACATTGTCTGAATCATAATAGTGGGAGAGGACCCCCAAAGTCTGTACTTAAACATTGTCTGACTCATAATTGTGAGAGAGGACCCCCAAGTCTGTTTAAAAACATTTGTAGTATAGTGCCCAAGAGAACGCCTAGTTTGGCAGCGCAGTTGTCTTATATTTTTAGGCGCACTAATTCCGATAACTCTGCCCACCCAGGTTCTTGTAGTAAGTTGTTTGTATCCCTGTGCTGCATTGTAAATCTAAGGTGCTCATGCCAGTGGCAAGCTCAACACTGTGTACCTGCCTTGTTTTATGAAAATAAATGCTTGTTTGGTGTTTTGCCACCAGAGCAAAGTAATAAAAACTGTTTTTCGAATCATGAGTGAAAGGCTGTCTGTAAACCCACCACACATTGTCTTGACTCATAATTGTGGGAAGGACCCCCCCAAGTCTGTATATAAAAATTGTCTGACTCATAATTGCTGAACGCAGGTAATTATTTTGGGAGCGGAAATTTCTAGCAAGAACTTCTGCAGCTGTCAACGTTAATATCTCGATTAAGGAAGATGCGGAAGGATATTATAATAAATCCCCAATCTGCACACAAGTTCAAAGGTCAACCGTCTGTTTCCTTCACTAAACTATACCCGTCAGACCAATTAGATCAAACATGGCTTGCTAGACAGAGTTCTGCTACACCGAGTTCCTGGTGAAGACTAGAAATTGTACCAGGGTCTAGAGAGTTACTTAAATCTGCCCCGCTCTGGAGGGCAGCGGCCACTTCTGTACCCACGATGATGGCAGGAGCACTCACGCTTTGAGTGGACGCGCAGCAACTTGTACACCCTGCTGGCACATACAATCCCATCAGCACAGTCAGTATTACTAGAATCCAATTCAACCTAAACAATATGACGAAGACACCAAAGCTAGAATATCTAATGCTATTAATCTCATTAGGACCTGCATAGAAAAGCTTAGTTATCCACATCATACAAAATACAAACTAAAGATAAAATATAGAAATGTAAAATCTGTCTTGCTAAATTGCTCAGAAACAAAGTGCCCTGGAGACAAACAGCAAAGGGCCCTTTGCAACACAAGAAATACAAGGATGGAAACAGATCAAGTCAGTCTAGTTTAGCAAATGAACGTTAACCTTCAGAATTAGTTGTAAAATTGAAAGGTAGATTCTGGAAGCATTTTTCTCTTTGAAAAACTTGTCACTAACCTTTTATTTATTTGTGCCCTAATCAAATGATTCACGGCAAAAGTTTAATTGCCGCCATAAATGTGTGAAAATAGAAGAAACTCATTAGTAAATGCTTTTTAGATCTGATTAATAGGCCTACGTCTTAATCATTGCCCTGGCTTTAGAAAATGTTTCATCAGTTGACGAATAAGCTTATCTCTTTAGAATTTAGAATAAAGTTAAATCTTTCACGTAGTGTTGAGTATAAGCGTTTAGATCATATAGAAGGATGGAACTTGTCACTTGCACCAACGACTTCAACCAGTATCTGTATTATCTATAACCTAATCATACAAAGGAAGATTCACTCGCTTATAATGTAGTTGCAACAGTCTTTAGCTTTTCCGTCTACATTGTCATCTGGCAGTCATTGACAAAGCAGCAGTTTCATCCTTCACTTTCTAATATGATGTAATCTTGAAAGTTCGTTTCTCCAGTCAACTACAATCTACACCATATTTAATGTAAACGGTTTATCACAACCGGTATTGTAACCATACATTTTTCACACATAAAAAAAACCGCTTCGCATATTGAAGGAGAAAAGAGAAGCCAGTCTCTTGTGATTATTTCAACATTTTATTTTTTATCACAAAATATTTAATGCATGCATATCAAATCTGGTCACCGAATCGTCGAATGTTTAATAAGAGACCAGATTCTGCATCATAATTGCATTATAAGTTATAAAATATGCAGTTATCTCAAACGTTTCTCCCAGTCAGATCTTTGAATAAGCTTATAACTATTTGTTTTTTATGGTTGAAATCTATATCTCCCACTGTACTAATTGCTGCCTTTCAGTCATAGTAGCACACTACAGAATTCGCAGCTACTGTTCCTTTATAACATTTGTTTCACTTTGTATGATATGGTAGGTCAGCACTATTTGATGGCATTAAGACATCATTGGTGTCCATTCTAATCAAAACCGATGTACCGCAAAGAACACTCCATTTATAACTTTCCCGTACAATAGAAACACAGTTTTCTAGTTTGAATAAAATGAAATCAACTGTTGTGTGTGTTATTTAAACAATAATTCATTTAATTTAGGATTCCTTTTTGCGCTACGGTAGCCAACAATTTTATATGCCCAATTTTCCCTTAGTCCTATTGCTATTAGGGCTACAAAACCATCCTGCAGGGCACAGTGCTTGGTGGAAGAAAGACAGGCAGACAGAAGAGACGATGGTATGATGACATCAAGGAGTGGACCGGCTTGACTCTTGCAGACTCCCAGGGGGCGGCACAGGACCGAGACAAATGGCATAGAATCATCCAACTGTCAAAAATGGTGCTCAACGACCCTCACTCGGGTTATGGGATAGGTGAAGGTGATTTCATCCAGTCATTTTTGCGCTACTATTTAGATTGCCTAATTGTGTCTTTAGTTCTAGAATCTATTTACGCTACTTGTAACATGTAACATGCCCAAAGTTAAAGACAAAATCAGTTGGCGAGAATTGCCAAATGATAATTAAACATATTATAATCGATGTTGTCTAGCCTTGTGTATATATAGTTCTGTGTGTATAATATAAAAGGTAGGCCTATAAAATGTTTGTTAATTGATGCGCAAGTAACATGATGTGACATAAGCCAGGGATCGTCAAACTTTTGCTGACAGTGTGCCAAACTAGCGTGCCAACAGCCTAAACCTACTCGAAATAAATGTGGCCGCAGAGGAGGAATATGACTGTGGACATTTTATCTGCTTTGCTCAGACAGACCCGTCAACAGTGGCAAAGTAATGTTGGATGGCTGGCTATCTATATAAACAAACAATATTACAATACCTACTGTTTTACAACAAAAGAAGAATATGCACACCAGACGAAGAATTATTGCGCGTCAGCCTCAGGCCATACTGCATACTATCTACCATAAATATATCGTCAAGACTTCAGTCAGCCAGAATACAGTGGGTGACTACTAATGAACTTTTTTTCTTTTATGATAAATTGTGTGAATGTGTGTGCGCTTGTCTATTTTATAAGTATATTTCTGTGCTTGTATACAAATTACAAATAATTATTTCATTTTGTTTAAAATATGCTGAAGGACAAAACATCTGTAATCAAGACAAATTTCCATTTGTTTGGATCAATAAAGAAATATTATCTTATTATTATCTTATACTTTTTATATTATGTTTATAGGAAAATTAATTGAACTCCGTAGCAAGACCAAGACAGAGGAGATTGTTTATATAGAAAATCGTTTTAGCGTCATATATTTAATACAAAATTAACGTGTTTGTGATTAGCATCCTTTTTCTTTGCATTTATATCAAATACAATATATTATTATTATTAAACTTTCACATTTATGGTAATTATTGTCTACACATTTTCATTTGTTTGTCAAGATGAGGATCTAACACCGTATAATATTGATTATATTTTGATCTCAGATATATCCGTTAATATGTTTTGGAGTAAAAAGGATTAAAGAAACATTATCGTTGAGCTATATAGATACGTGGTAATCATATAAACTGAGTAGTTAATGTGGTGTTTTAAAGTATACATACTGTTATGGCCCTCTATATATGATGACTATTATTACGACTCGTTAAATCGGATTCAATGAATATAGTTGTATCTTTATTAGAAGTCTCTAGATTCTGCTAATCTGTAGCCCAAGCTAGGGGTTCCTTGACTGACAGGTCTATGCAGCAATGTAGTTATATTCGTGATAATTATCTTCAACACATTTCTCAACAATGATAGATCAAACAACTCCAGTTGTTGAATAAACAATTTTATTTAAATTGTAGACTCAATATAAACGATCAATAAACTTCATCAACTGATGGCAACATAAGTTTCAATAAAATGACATTATATGTACAAGTATTAATATCGCGACTTCACTCTACAAACGTTTAAACTGAACTAACTTTAAGGAGGTCGGGACTTTACAAAGAAAACGATCATCGAAGATTCTACAGGGTCTTAATACGCATTTTAACCTCTTTCTCTATAATTACTACGATCCAGAATTATCCTCCAATTTCCACGGGATTTGAACGAATTATTTTATTTAAACTGCCCTCAGGGCATAAAGGTCAAACCTTGGTCGCTTTGGACTCTGATACGCACTTGTTAAGAGGTCAATGCCTTACTACGTCATTCATTTATGACCGATATTCGTAACAATACACATTCTTTAAACATATAATATTTATATAATTTTAAAATACGTTTAACAATTTGATCATTTTAAAGTTATAAATTGTAAGCCATTTATGATTTTATAAAAGAAACATATTAGAAATATTACCTTAAAAAAACGTTTTAATAACCTCCCTTTGATTAAAAAAAAACGTTTCCACATTTGATTCCATAGTGATGGCAAACATTTTCTGTTTTGTAATACAGCAAATAGATCTAAGCTTATTACTGACAAATTATTATTTCTTTATATAAATCCAACATGATTATATTCATTACAATATTTAATTATTAAAAGGATTAAAATAATTTACGTTAAACAGTTGCAAATAAATATTTCTTGCATTAATTGTTTGTCCATTTAAGGAGTTTATATTTTAAACATTAATAATTATAGAAATTATATATTATAGTGTCATTAAATAAGTCTCTCTATATAATTTATTAAATAAATAATATAGTTAAATTTGTTTTAGAATTAGCCTACATATATTAATGTTTAATTAAAGAAGATGAGCATAATAACTCTTTGAAATGTAATTAGTCTGTTTCAATTAATGAGCGGTCAAGTGTAGGTGACCTGATGACCTCATTGTATTTAAAACAGCTTTCTTGTTTGATAAAATCTGTTCACAAGTGTAAGTTAAACCAAAAGATGAAAGTAAAAGAGCGAATGTCTAGGAGTTGAGAATAGCAGATGACTTTCCTAAGCAGCTTCCTTCCAGATTTTTTCCGCAAATGGGCACATTTAGATGCCAATTTTTACATGTTTTATTTAACATTTGAAAATCGCCAATATCCCTTAACTTAAACAAAATTCTACATCTAAGAAGGCTGTATTAATATCAAAACAATTAGGCTTGACGTGGTATGATTAGATAACGCCGTTTTCCATTGGACCTTGTAAATGCAAGTTCAACTTACTGAAATGTGACTCTATGCCATTCAGAAATATCGGCTTTAAAAATCAGTTTTCTCATTCAGAAACGGAAAATGTATTTTTTTTTACAAATCATTTAAACCACTTCTTGGAGGTCTCTCGCGTGCCATTGAAAATCGCTCTGCGTGCAAAGTTTGGCACGCGTGCCTTGGGTTGTTGACCACTGGCAAAAGTCATTTTAAATTTTAGAGATCATTGAAACATATAGGCCTTTATTATGTAGTACAAGCTACATTGCCCGGCGTTGCCCGGGTGAAAAAAAAAAAGGACCGTCTGGGGTGCAGATAACAAATTTATAAACTACACTTACTGAATACTTTTAGGAAAGTAAATAAATATTGAAAAAAAAAATAGTCAAATATTTTTATTTAACAAAATCTATATTGCCTATAGATTTACAATGTCTTTTGTCTTTAAAAGTTTGAAAAATTAATTGTCGAAAAAAAAAGTATAGTCTAACTGGAGAATCGAACCCTGGTCGCCCGTATAGCAGTCCACTACGTTTACCACTGAGCTATCGAAGACACATGTCCGATGTGAAAAATTATTAGACGGTATATTGGGCTAGGCCTAGATAGGTCAGTGACATACATGTTTTCAAATTGACCAATGGGGATCCTCGCGGGGCTTAACACTGTCTTTATATATATATAGATAGTGCCCAAGAGAACACCTAGTTTGGCAGCGCAGTTGTCAAGCGTTTAAAGCGCGCTAATTCTGGTCACTCTATCCATCCAGGTCCTTGTAGTTCGAAGCCCTGTGATGTAAATCTAAGGTGCCCATGCCTGTGGCAAACTCGATACTGGGTAATTGTCTCGGATATTATTAAATAAAAACATCTAAATTGGAAATTACAGGGAGTTTTTTGTTAGTGCTTCCAAAAGTAGAAGTAAGACCTAAAGGCACACACCACCACAGACTGGTAAGACGAGCAGTAGGGCGTCCCAGAAATGGTCAAAAAAATTATTTTTTTTAATCTTTGGTGTCTCACCCCCTGAAATGTGTCTCTTGGGTACAATGAGTGAATTGGTGAAGTTGTAGCTCATTTGAACAACATTTAGAGGTCCCCCAAGAGCTTTTAAAATTTCAGTATTAGGCCAACATAAAAATCCAGACGAATCGTGGCTCAAATAACTTGCAGTTTTTGCATGCCATATATGAATAAAATGAAGTTTAAATATACTTATATTTACCTCATTGCTACCATTAACTAGAGTTGAAATTGTGTGATTCTTAATTAGAAAATGTAATAAATGCAAGAAATCATATAAAATACCTAATGTGCAAAACTTGTGCATATTTTTTGAAGATTTGATTGTTTTAAACTAAGCAGTTTTTGAAGTTGCAACGAGAATCAAGAACAGGATCAATTGGATCTGTGGACAAAAAGCTTGCTGCTAAAGAAAAACGAGTTGCTGAGCGTCAGAAACAATTTATCAAGGATGTTGTTGATACAGCAAAAGAGGCTACATCTCAGTGCCGTCACCATGGGTTACCATCAGGTTCAAGTGTAGAGTCAGCAGTAGACATAGTCATAGAACAGCAACTGGATGTAGGTGGTTCTGACAGTGACACAGACACACATTCAATGACATCATCCATTTGTCGGGATTCCAGTGACGACGTAGAACCTGATGAAGAATTTGACATCCAATCAGCATCCTCAAGCAAAACAAATTCTGCAACACGACATCGCAGACGAAGCATCATATCACCAAAAGTTGCTGCAGTGCTGGACAGAACGAACACCAGCATTAGAAAATCTACAATGATACTTGCATCCGCATTCAACGAAGCTGGTGTTCCGACATCTGACACAGTATTTTCCAAGAGCACAATGCATCCTCATCGCAAGCTTCGTCGTCAACAAGCTGCAGCACGTATAAAAGAAGACTATTTTCCCTAAAAATCAATTGTTCATTGGGATGGTAAGCTATTGCCCGATGTTACCGGAGAGGTTACCAACAACGTCGATCGATTACCTGTACTGCTCTCATCACTTGTCGATGGCACTACAAAGCTTCTTGGTGTTCCCAAGTTAGCATCCGGATCCGGGTCAGGACGGGCAGCTGCTGATGCAGTATATGAACATATCAAATCGTGGAAGTGCGAATCTATGGTCATCGGCATGTGCTTCGACACTACGGCTTCCAATACTGGAAGACTCAATGGAGCTTGCACTCTGTTAGAAGTAGCCCTGGGACGTAATCTATTATGGATGGCATGACGTCATCACATGTTAGAAGTACTCCTTTCCGATGCATTCCATGTTTGTCTTGGACCATCCACTGGACCAGAGATTTTGTTTTTTAAGAGGTTTCGAGAAAAATGGCCAGAATTAAACCACACACCCGAAGCCAGATCCGCCCCTTTGATAATCGTGTCCGATTCGATTAAAGAATTTATCAAATGTCAACTTGAGGTCAGTCATTCACGTGATGATTATTTGGAATTTCTTCTGCTTGCTGCACAAATGGTTGGGTTGGAGGTTAATGTCAGCATTCGCAGACCTGGTGCCCTACATAGGGCAAGGTGGATGGCGAAAGCAATCTATGCATTAAAATTCAAACTATTGTTTGCAGGCAACGAAACCATCTTTCAGTTAACAGCTCGAGAATTACAAGGTATTCAGCGCTTTAATCGGTTTACCATAGGTGTTTATCTTCAATCATGGTTTTCATACAGGCTCACCGCAGATGCACCTGTGAATGATATCTTGTTGATACAGCGTTTATACGAATATGATGATGCTGTTCTTCGATCGACTGGATTGAAAATGATGGTGCGTCACTCCTGGTACTTGAGTCCGGAACTGTCGACGCTTGCGTTATTTTCAACCCTTTTTTCGGACAAAGAAAAAACTGGCCTTGTTCGGACAATGCAATCAGAACGTGGACCGCATCTCATAAAAACACTACCAAAAAGTGTTGTTGATTTGCGTGCTTCTACCACATTTTTTGAAACATCCAACATTGATGCCAGTTTTCTAGATGTTCCTGTTGAAGCATGGTCAGAATACACCATCTTTTAAAGTTGCAGCAGATTTTGTAAAGAATCTGGCTTGTATCAATGACTTTGCAGAGCGAGGTGTAGCATTGATACAAAATTTCAATGACAGTATCACCAAGGACGAAGAACAAAAACAATTTTTGCTCCAAGTGGTTGACAAACATCGGAAAAATTTTGCAGAGTGTAATCGTGAACAGCTGGCTAAAATTTAAATTTGAAGAACTTTTTTTAATTTTTGTCTACCCTACAGTACAAAGTACAAGATAAATATTAGGAATGCTTAATTGCATTGCTTATTATTGTTTTTCAAGCAGATTGACATTTTTTCAAGAATTAACTTGACAAAATGAATAAAACTTTGTTTTTCATAATTTTTTACTTAAATTTCAAATTTAAAAATATAAACCATTCAAGATTTATGTATTTTGTTTCATTTAATATTATAAACAATACTAAGCATCAATTTGTTACTTAATATATCAGTTTCGCATATAATGCAACATTAACGCTGTATTAGATTTGACCGCGAATGATTTTACACCAAAATCTGGAACTTTAAACCTCTTGGGGGACCTCTAAACATTGTCCAAATGAGCTGAAATTTTGCAGGTTAACTACTGTTACCATACAGACATATTCTGTGGGGTGAGACATCAACATTTCAAAACTTCATTTTTTTGGGACACCCTAACGAGCAGGGTTGTCCGCAATTAGGTGTGTGCGTAGAAAAGAAGAGACAGGTATGCCAGGACATGAGAGAGATGCCCTTCATTGCCTACTTGGAGAGAGCCGCCCTGCTTTGTCCAACCCAGAGAGAGCTGCTATACCTTGTACTACCCGGAGAGAGCTGCCCTTTATTGTCATACCCGGAAAGAGCTGGCCTACCTTGTCCAACCCAGAGAGAGAGCTGCTATACCTTGTCCTACCCGGAGAGATCTGCCCTATCTTGTCCTACCCGGAGAGAACTGCTATACCTTGTCCAACCGGAGAGGGCTGTTATACCTTGTCCTACCCGGAGAGAGCTGCCCTACCTTGTCCTACCCAGAGAGAGCTGTTCTACCTTGTCCTACCCCGGAGAGAGCTGCCCTACCTTGTCCTTCCCGGAAAGAGCTACCCTATCCCGGAGAGAGCAGCCCTACTTTGTCCTACCCGGAGAGAGCTTTTCTACATTGTCCTACCCGGACAGCACTGCCCAACGTTTCCTATGCTGGAGCGAGCTGCCTATTTTGTCCTACGCTGGAAAGAGCTGTTCTACCTTGTCCTACGCTGGAGATAGCTGTTCTACCTTGTCCTACGCTGGAGAGAGCTGATCTACCTTGTCCTACGCTGGAGAGAGCTGTTCTACCTTGTCCTACGCTGGAGAGAGCTGTTCTACCTTGTCCTACGCCGGAGAGAGCTTTTCTACATTGTCCTACCCGGAGAGAGCTGCCCTACCTTGCCCTACCAGAGAGGGCTATTCTACCTTGCCCTACCCGGAGAGAGCTGCCATACCTTGTCCTACCCAGAGAGAGCTTTTCTACATTGTCCTACCCGGAGAGAGCTGCCCTACCTTACCCTACCAGAGAGGGCTATTCTACCTTGCCCTACCCGGAGAGAGCTTTTCTACATTGTCCTACCCGGAGAGAGCTGCCATACCTTGTCCTACCCGGAGAGAGCTTTTCTACATTGTCCTATCCGGACAGCACTGCCCAACCTTTCCTATGCTGGGGCGAGCTGCCTATTTTGTCCTACGCTGGAGAGAGCTGTTCTACCTTGTCCTACCCGGAGAGAGCTGCCCTACCTTGTCCTACGCTGGAGAGAGCTGTTCTATCTTGTCCTACCCGGAGAGAGCTGCCCTACCTTGTCCTGCGCTGGAGAGAGCTGTTCTACCTTGTCCTACCCGGAGAGAGCGGCCCTATCTTGTCCTACCCGGAGATAGCTTCGTAGCAACTAATGGTGTACTAATATAACATATTTTCGAGGCTTTCGCAGTTGAGTGAAAGACTTAGTTTTTCCTTAGAGAAGAAAATTCTACCCATACAATGGGCAGGGTGTGCTGGTCTGCACCTCTTGTTGGGAACCAGGACACATCAAACGGCGTTGCACATTGATTCACCCAAACTAGCGCAAGCATGCACACCCCTCCCCCCCCCCCCCCCAGCATGCACAGTCGAGTGCTGGGAGGGGCTGCCAATGACTATTCACCAAAGCATAAGGAAAGAAAAGTTATAACTCCCAATGTAACAGGAACAGTCAAATGGTTTAATGTCAAACGTGGATATGGATTTATCAATCGTGACGACACAAAGGGGAAGATTTGTTTGTGCACTATACCGCCATTATAAGAAACAACCCACGAAAATACCTTAGGAGAGTTGGGGATGGTGAAAAAGTAGCGTTCGATGTTGTTGAAGGCGAGAATGGTAATCTGATGGTGTTGTACAGTACACATGCAGCTGATCGTCACAGATTCAGACATAGATGTTATCCACATAATAGTGATGGGAACAGACCAAGACAAACATTCCAAGATAAGACTATGATAACAGACTACCCATCCCTACAAGGAAATAGATCTAGAAGCTATGCGCTTCATCCATAGACGCTGAAAACACAATTCACGGGTTTTGTGCAAGGGAGATAACGAAGGTCACGGAAAGAAGGGTGGCGGGTAAAAAGATTTGGTGTGTAGTGCAGCAGTTGACTGTTGTTTTTGATGCAGAAAAGCTTTTTTGGAATTGTTCAAGAAATATATAATTTCTGTTCATCATCCACACATGGATGAGTGGCATTCGGGCATGGAATGGGTTGCCTGAACAAACCAGGAAAACCAGTAACTTAACATCATTTAAAACATTTATAAAAATGCAAGACTAGACTCGGACCACGGATGAGCGTAGGACGCAATAATCTTCTTTATAGAAGGAGCGTCTGTAATGTAGCCTATAAGATAAGATAAGATGGATGGGCAGTATTGTTGTCATTCTTCTAAAATGATTCAAAAGTTCCAAAGTGTTTGTCAAAGACTAGATGGGAATCACACATTCAATGGCCACAAGTGCAATACTTGATAGTTATGATGAAATAATTTCTGCTTTGCATCAGCTGCATATTGATACTACAGAAAAAGGCGAAACAAGAAATCAAGCCATACAAATTTTGAATAAAATTAATGGAGGAGTTTGAATTTATGATAATGTTATATTTGTGGAGTAACTTCTTCTTCTTCTTCATAATACTGTGGAGACCCCGTTAGAACCGAGGAAAGAGTCCACAATTTAAATAAACATAAACAAGGTACTTAGCATCTGAAACCCTCTCAAGAGTGTGACCATGCAAGGTATAGCTGGTGGGGATCCTAGTCCTCTTCCTTGAAATAGAGAGGAGGTTGCACTTATCAACATTGAACGTCATTTTCCATTTCGATTCCCAGGTCTCCAACCTATTGAGGTCGCCCTGTAGATATAAAGCGTCATTGGGGCTCTCGATGTGAGAATACAGGATGGTATCATCTGCAAAAAGCCGAACCCTGGCGTGGATCCCGTCTCCCAGGTCATTGATCTAGATCAAGAACAGAGTGGGCCCCAGCACCGAACCCTGTGGAACTCCAGACATGACCGGACCAAAGCAGGAGCTCTCACCTTCCACGACGACGCGTTGAGTGCGGCTGAAAAGGAAATTTTCAATCCATCTTTTGGTCTGACCTCTTATTCCGTAGTAGTCCAGCTTGAGGAGAAGACGTTGGTGAGGGACCTTATCAAAAGCCTTGGAAAAATCCAATAGTATGGTGTCGATTTGGCCAGCCTTGTCAACCACCGCAGCCAGATCGTCTACTGTGAGGATGAGCTGGGACTCGCAAGACCTATTTTTTCTGAATCCGTGTTGGGCATCAGTAATAATCTTGTTCCTATCCAGGTGGCTCGAGATCCCTGATCTGACGATATGTTCAACATGCTTGCAACACACATTAGTCAGTGAGATTGGCCTGTAGTTGGCTGGCTGGCTTCTATCTCCTTTCTTGAAGACTGGCTGTACATTGGCGTGTTTCCGGATGGTAGGAATTTCGCCAGTGGCCAGTGATTTATTGAAGAGTAGGGTTAGTGAGGGTGCCAATTCTGAGGCCAATTCCTTTAGTAGACGGCATGGGATATTGTCAGGGCCTGCTGCTTTTGTGGGGTTGAGATTGGACAGTAACTTCTGTACACCATTATTGGTGATTAATATGTCAGGCATGTCTGGATGGGGGCTGACGTCCATCCTGGGCAAGTCGCTCAGGTCTTCTCTTGTGAATGCGGCGCAGAAAAGATTATTGAGAATGTCAGCTTTCGCCCTACTGTCGCTGAATGTCAGACCATTACTTTTTAGGGGTGCAATACCCATTGGATCGCTTCGCTTGATTTTTATTAGCCGCCAGAGGTTGTTGTTTGAATCTTCTTCAACGATCTTGTTGATATAGTTCTGGTAGCTCTGTCGATTAGATCGTCTGGCTTCTTTCTTGATGTTTTTGAAGCGCGCCCAGTCTGCAGTATACAATGATGCTGCAAAAAAAGTTTTCATTCTTAACAAAATTAGAACCTACAGAAGAAGAGATTCGTGAAGAAATTAGACTATGCTTTATGCCAATCATATCCTGAAAATGAGTCTTGTAAGAGAAGTCAAGCATTTCCATCAATATGTTAGACCTAATCAAGCCTATCGTAGAGCGAACACGGTAGGCTGACCCATCAGGATATGTATAGGGTAATATTTAACAATCGTGTCCAATCAGCATTCCCTAATGTAGAAGCAATTTTGAGATTGTTTCTTAGTATGCTGGTTGCAGATTGCTCTGGAGAAAGATCTTTTTCTCAGCTAAAGAGGAAAAAAATGAATTTAGAACAACAATGATTCGAGATAAATTATGTTTCCTAAGTCTCATGTGCATAGAAAGTACGCAATTTATCATTTGATGATTTCATCAGTGACTATGCCCTGGCAAAGACAGGAAAGAAAAAAAAAATTAGTTTAATATAATTCCTGAATCCTTATAACTTATAACATGTTTCAAAGGATTAGATACTAAGCCTTAGTTAATTGTGATTTTTAAACAACTTTTGTTTCTTTTTACCAAGGTTTGCATTTTTAAGTTTGTTATCAAAAAATTTATTTAAGTTCAAGATGGATTATTTCACTATCTGTGTAGGCCTACTTCTTAATTGTATTTCAGTTTAACACTCCGGGTATCCGAAAATCAAATTTGGCACTGATTATAATATCTGGACTAAAAAAGGGCACCATATCTCAAATAGCTTTTGGCCTTATCAAGTCTAAATCCGGCCCTGTTAGTTTTGATGCGGCTTGGCTAAGTATAGATGTATTTAATGTAAATGGTTGTGAGTGTTAAACAATAAAAACAAAATTAGAGTGCAAAAATTGAGCTAGGAAATATAATAATAAACCGGTACTATATGCCTACATGATAGATCGATTCAATATCCTTATCGTAAATCATTACTCGTACGTGTTTCTATCAAACACACAATGATAAAAATACACCGTTAAAATACACAGACAAACACTAATAATGGTAGACCTATACAGCTGTACGGAATAATAAAAAAAATACAAACAATATTGATTATAGAATACAATGCGTGTTTTAATGAAAGGTGTTTAGAAAACTGGCTCTGTGTCTTTTTACGTTTCTCAGTATTGACCTGAGCATCGGTTTGTAACTTCCTGTATGCCAAGATACCATCTTGCAAAGCAACCTCCACAGTAATCATCCCTGTCAAAACAAAACATTGCAATACCATTTTTTTTCTAGATTAAATAAATGGCTGGCTAAAGAAAACTAAAAAAAATATACTCAAAGTTTAATACTTAAAATGTAACAAGAAAACCATAAAAACGAAGTTTTTATTATACTCCCTTTATTTGCAAACTAAGTTTACCATCATGTAATTAAATAATTGATAGACTACTGCAATTGAAACGTACAGAAAAAATATCTGTGTCGCAAATCTCAAAAATATCTCCATACTCAGTATGAATTGTTCTAAAAATAATCTTAGCGCATATTTTTTTTTCTAGCTTTGCGCCGAAAAAGTATAAAAAGTTTCACAGGCATTTTTAACGCGAAATCAAAATATTTCTTATACTTTCCTTTTAAGAAATGAATATTGTCATAAGTGTAGTATTATTAAGTCGTTTTAATTGTAAATTTGATAGGATGTATTGTTAGGCGCCCCAAATCTGCTGTCCAAATTTCAGCTCGATCGGACCACGGGAAGTGGTCGAAAATTCGAAGCAAAGTTTTGCACCACGCACGATTGACGATTGCAGACATTGCAACTTAAAATAAAGGGAGTAACAAGAAAACCGTAAAAACGAAGTTTTTATTATACTCCCTTTATTTGCAAACCATGTGTTTAATGTATAGAACAAATAAGTAATATCATACTTTATGAATTTCAACACTAAAATTTCCAATTGGTAATGTACGGCTTGCAGTAAACACAACACTACAATACTAAAATTTCGAATCGGTAATGTCGGCAAATACATATCTAATTATAACGATTGCGCATTTTTGTTTAAATGTGTGAAGCATAATTTTTTTTTTCCAGCTTTGCGCCGAAAAAGTATAAAAAGTTTCACATGCATTTTTAACGCGAAATCAAAATATTTCTTATACTTTCCTTTTAAGAAATGAATATTGTCATAAGTGTAGTATTATTAAGTTGTTTTAACTGAAAATTTGATAGGATGTATTGTTAGGCGCCACAAATTTGCTGTCCAAATTTCAGCTCGATCGGACCACGGGAAGTGGTCGAAAAATCGAAGCCAATTTTTGCACCATGCATTGACGATTGACGGACGATTGCAGACATTGCAACTTAAAATAAAGGGAGTAATAAACAAGAAAACCGTAAAAACGAAGTTTTTATTATACTCCCTTTATTTGCAAACTAAGTTTACCATCATGTAATTAAATAATTGATAGACTACTGCAATTGAAACGTACAGAAAAAATATCTGTGTCGCAAATCTCAAAAATATCTCCATACTCAGTATGAATTGTTCTAAAAATAATCGTAGCGCATAATTTTTTTTTTCTAGCTTTGCGCCGAAAAAGTATAAAAAGTTTCACAGGCATTTTTAACGCGAAATCAAAATATTTCTTATACATTCCTTTTAAGAAATGAATATTGTCATAAGTGTAGTATTATTAAGTCGTTTTAACTGAAAATTTGATAGGATGTATTGTTAGGCGCCACAAATTTGCTGTCCAAATTTCAGCTCGATCGGACCACGGGAAGTGGTCGAAAAATCGAAGCCAATTTTTGCACCACGCACGATTGACGATTGACGATTGCAGACATTGCAACTTAAAATAAAGGGAGTAATAAAAAACAAATAGCTGATAAAATTAATTCATTTCTTATCGACTTAAATTTTTATTTAAGAAACACAATGATTTCAACAGACAACCCTGTCCTATCCAGCATATCACAACCTATGTCATATATGCACTTACCTACATTCTGCGTTAGGAACTGAGCACTTAGCAAATTGACAAGGGGCAACAAAACAATTGACAGGATTAGGACATCCTTTCTGGACAGCTGGAAGACCTTTGAATAAACAAACCTTACAATCAAGTAATACAATACAATGTGTCAGGTCATGCATTTAAAACATTAATAAAGATGCAAGACTCGTCTGGGACTACGGATGAACGTAGGACGCAATAATCTTCTTCACAGAAGGAGCGTCTGTAATTGATAAAATAAGATGCAAACAACCTTTTACAATTAAAAGATATGCACACTATTCAAAAAAGGCAATTGTAATATTAAGCTTATAAGTAGCTTTGGATTCAAAAATATTTTTTGTATTGAAAGTAAAATCATGTAGTTATTAAATTATGTGACTCGATAAATTTGTCTTACCTTCCGATATAATGCAATGTCCTAATAGTAGAAACATCACAAATAATAAACCCTTTGACTCCATTGTTTAGACCTAGAAATATTTTCTTTGAGCGTGTATCCGTTTACTAAACCTTATATAGTCTACTAACCCAGCCCACTTCCTACCACAATGACAACGATTAATTTTTTTTCTTAACCTCTCGTCATGGGGTATATAAATAATGGTAGGTTTATGCATAGGAGTAACCACTGCATGGGTGGGAGCATGGTGATGGGGAGGGGGGGGGAGAAACACATCCCGCATATTTTCAACGCAGGGATCAATACAATTTTATTATATATTTTTTCTTTTGTTTTTTTTATATATGTTTTTTATTTTTAAAAGAAAATCATACTTAGCCTATTTTAAAAACAGTTAATAACATAATTGTAACATACTTTTAAAAAAGCCTCTTTCGGACTTTTTTTGTAGCTTATTTTAAATTAATTATGACCATTTAAGCTGTTCTAAGCTGTGATAAGTTTGACTTTGAACTATTTTTGAAAAAGCTACATCATATGTTTGGACTAGTCTAGATATCAACTGTGTCAAAGCTGTGTTATTTTTAATTAAATACATGGGAATAATTATATTACTTTTCTCATACAATGTAATTTTTAAATTTAAACTATTAATGACTAAACAAAATACTTGTTTCTCAATAGTTTAGGGGTGGGGAATTTGAGCCAGTTTAGAATGTACTTGCTATTTCTCTCTAAGCATGCTCTATTTGCCGCCTTCCTATTTTACACCATTTTCCCCAACCGTGTCCAATACCGCCCTCTATGTTTACACTATGCAACGTGTGGTATGAAATCGTATGTCGAACTATTTGATAAAATGAATACTCTATAATATAAAAATAAATAAAGTATCCAGTCGGACAAAATTGATCCATTGGGCCGGTGAAGCAGCGTTCATTAGTTTCTGTGGCCACGCCATACTAGGTGATTGTGTGCCCAGCACTATGCACATCCGGTGCACCCTCCAGACCCAGAAAAAAATTCTAGCATGCACCAGGAATCGAGCCCAGGACCTTTGGTACGCCATCCGTACGCCACCGTGCCCCCATAAGACAATGAATACTATAAAGCAGGGGTCGACAACCTTTTGATAATAGTGGGTCAAAGTAGGATTTCTAATTCATTTCTAAAGACAGTTATATAGAGTTAACGGATTTGTAAAAAATAATTGCATTCACATTATTATACACTCTAAAAAAATGGAATTCAATTTTATATGTATTTTTAAGCTTATTTGTTTTAATACTAGTTTTTATGGCTTTTTTATGATGTTCTAAATAGTTTTAGCTTTGGCTTGCCTTAGAAATTATTTTTTTTTTAATTTTATGGGTCATTGTTTTAATTGACTAGCCGTTCACTGTGTTGGTGATAAGTCATTTTGTAAGCTTAATTCTTGAGCATTATAAATTTTGTTTCTTTCAAACTTCTTCATTTTAAACGAATGTATTTTTTACGTTTCAACCAATGATAAATAGATCTAGATAAAATTGTCGTTTCTCAATAGTTTATGGAGATAATTTGATATATAGTTCAGGGTGAAACCGTGCGCCAGTTTGAAATAGCCGCTGCCATTGCTCCCTACCGTGCATTATTTTACCTTAGCCCTATGTGTCCCACCCCTCCTGAACCTACTTATACCCTATGTTGCATTATATACAGCCCCCCTCTACCTATTGCCATCCTGGCTACGCCACTGCAGTTTTTTGTCAACTTGTATTGTGTTTTAAGGTAACACAACCAGTATGATGAAATAAAGCATAGGGACTGAGATACATGTGAAAAGGGGTTAGGGGTGGGGGACTTCAAGTCCTTGACCTTGACAAACACGGAATATCCTGGTCTCCTTACAATGTAGGCCAATATTGATGACGCAGACAAATGAGTTTACTTGATAAAAACAACTTTAATCCTCCTCAACATTCGTTATCTATGCATAAAGTATGGTGGTTAGTGTCCATTCTTTTAATATAACATTCTATTATATATAGCCTAAGCTTATTTTGTTTGGCCATTAAAAAGTATTTCCACACATACACAATGGAATCCCCATAACAAACACGTTTTTGTTTTTGTCTTCACATTTTCATTCAGTAGCTCTTCCAGTAATTTAAATTGAAGCCAACATACTTTCTTTCAAATTTTCACTTATTTATTTAAAAAAAATCAATAAACAAAATGAAAACGTAATACTATGAGCCTCATGCAATGATAGCCAGACTTTTAAACCCCGCTTATGGTTGACATGTGTACATTTTTGGAACAGGAGATCATGTATTTTAGCAGCCTGTTTGGTATAAAACAGTCTAAAAAGTAGGCTAAAATAAAATACCGGATTTGTTTAACAGTATACCCAATTTTAATTAATTTAGAAAAAAAGCTAAAATTAAAAATAATTTATTTCATAAGATAGAATCTGATAAAACAAAATACAGATTCTAGCAGACAATTCTATTGCTTGTCTATTAAAATGTCGGTATCTTTTTATCGAAAATTAGGCTTGATAATAATTAATTGATAACAAGATGTGGGACTGTCAGTTTCATACTAGGTGCAGATTGCAAGTTTCGCAAATCTGGGACCGTTTTTTTTCTTTGTTATGGGGACTAAGGCTACTTTGACTATTTTTGCGCTTCTAAATGTTTTTCTTGATGCCCACTTGTTACAAACGCTCCGTCTATAAGGAAGATTTCGTTCATTCATCGATAACCTGGACTTATTTCTAAAAAATCCATACATTGTAGGTCTAACATAGGCCTACTCATTAAATTGACAAGTCTTAATTAGGTGTGACCTTTTGAACTGAAATGATCGTGAACTTCCGGTGAAATTTACCGTCATAGTCGTAAACAAAAACAATGCTTTTATTGCAGTTTGACAATTGATTTCAACATCGACAGCCAGTTCTGGTCATTTAGAAATATACAACGGCTACAAGATTAGTAATGAGGAATCCGTTTTTAACATCAAAAGTAAGTAGGCGATAATTAATGCTCAAAGTGTTAGTCGCGTTAGGCTAAATGTAGCTTTTGTTTATAAAATAAGTAAGTCAAGAGTTGCGTTCTTGGTAATTAAAAAAAACACAATGCGGAGTTTCATAAAAAATAACAACACCAAAATTATTTTGCATCAAGCAAATAGTTTGGAATTATAAATAGGGTGATTCTTCAAATCTGACATTCAGAATCCATCTTTTTCTTTTAGCGCCATCTTTTGGAAATGAAATAAAATTTAATTCTATACATATTTTTGTATAACCAGTAACGTAGCACACAGACATGTTTCGAAGCAAATGATCGAATAAGACCGGAAATGTTCTTCTTTTTTACCTTTTATGCATGCATAATCGTTAAGACTTGTCAATCTCAAAAATACAAACAAATTTACAACCACAAAAAAGGCGAGCAGTCTGTGCGTGTGGTGGTGGTGGGGGGGGGGCGGCACCTAGTTTTTAAAAATAAGTACTAAACTTACTCTCAAAACTCCGGGTCACAAAAAGAAGAAGAAAAAAGCTAAAAAAGACAAAATATAAGCTTTGGTGAGATTGTCGTGCTGTAATAGTAGGCCTATTTAGCGATAGACAGTGTGGAACAGTGTGTCAGTGGGGTGACAGTTTGAATTACAATTAGATATAACTGAGCTGCTTGAAGACTATTTGTTGAAATGAAAATTTATATAATGACATTTTTAAGAGTTGTTTTTATTGAAGCGGCTTACATTTTTTTTACTAAGGATTGTAGGCTACCCGGTATCTACCCAGTGTTGTAAATGAATTGCTGACATGCGCAATGACCTGAAAGTCTTCTCAATAACTGGCCCGAAAGTATGGAATCTACTTCTCATCGAACTGAGACGAAGTTCTATCGTCACTTTTAAAAAGAACACGAAAACACATTATTTTAATACTTACCTTCGCTAAACATTATTTTAGACTTTAGACCCTTACTGTTTTACTTGTATATCAGGTCGGGTAATGCTACATTTATTTGCATTGTCTTAAGTTTTTATAGTTTTAAATTATTAATTAGCTTTATATCCATTTCATCCTAGAGAAATATAGGCCCTATCCGTGTTCTTGGTTTGTTTTATGTTGCTCAATGTTAAATGCGCTCTGATCTTACATTATGTTTGTTGGCATTGCTATACAAATATAATTATTATTATTGCGATCGATGTAGTCATTACCACTTGTACAAGGTGGACAATGCTGGATCGCAAAAACATCACTTGTAGGCTAATCGTCTATGAGGGCAAAGAGTAAAGTAATAATAATACATAAGGCCTGAAACTCTAACTTAGAAATACAACCCAATAACAACCTGTCGCAATGATCAGATAAACATAGGCCTGTAGGGCCTAATGACAGAAACACGTTTCCCTTGCTAGAACAAATGCATATAAGTACTCTTTCTTCCCGAGTTTCATTTGGGCATGGAATGGGTTGAATGAACAACCCAAAAAAAAGTAACTTCACATCATTTAAAACATTAATAAAAATGCAAGACTAGATTCGGACCACGATGAGCGTAAGACGCAATAATCTTCTTTATAGAAGGAGCGTCTGGTCCTGCGGTTAGTTCACCGGACTGTCAACCAAAAACCAACTGACACGTCGCGGTTTCTATTCATGCCACCGACGGATCCCTGTCGCCCTGCAGGAGTTTTGGGCCTAGTGGACGTAATAATCTTCTATCTAGAAGGAACGTCTGTAAAATTATAAGATAATATATAAGATATAAAGAGTTTTTTCTCAAATGTGGCTTTTTTATTTCATAAATGATTATAACGTAAGACATATAGATCCATTATGGAGAGATGCAACTCAGATAAATAATTTACATTACAAATGACCAAAATACACATTTTAAATTGGCCTAATTTTGTTTGTCTTTAGTCCTAGAATCTATACACGTTACTTTTATAAATGCCTATAGTTAAAGACAAAATCAGTTGGCGAAAATTGCCCAATGATAATTAAACATAACAATCGATGTTGTATAGCGTGCATATAGTTATGTAAAAGGTAAGCTTATAAAATGTTTGTTAATTGTTCCGCAAGCAACAAGATGTGGCATTAGCCATTTTAAATTTTAGTTATCATTGAAACATCTAAGGATCTACACATCTGAATTTGTGACTTACTGGCAAATGTGTTTAGTCCACAAAGTTCACATGGAAAAAACGTGCCTGATACAAATACATTGACATTAAAACGAGTTCTATGCGGTTTGGTTAAGTTTAAGCTTAGATCTATATTTAAAGTAAACGGCTGTGAGTGTCAAACAATAGACAAAAATTAAATCAGGATGCAACAATTGAGCTATGAAATATAATAATAGCCTATTATACTAAACATGATCGATCGATTCAATATCCTTATCGTAAATCTTTACTCGTAAGCTTACGTGTTTCTATCAAACATACAATGATACAATGATAAGAATACACTGTTAAAATACACAGACAAACACTAAGCTTAATAATGGTAGACCTATCCATCTGTACGGAATAATATAAAAAAACAAAACAATATTGATTATAGAATTACATGGGTGTTTTAATGGAAGGTGTTTTGAAAACTAGCTCTGTTTTTTTTTCACGTTTCTCCGTATTGGTCAATAGCATCGGTTTGTAACTTCATAATCGTCAAGATACCATCTCGCAAAGCAACCTCCACAGTAATCATTTCTGTGAAAACAAAACATTGTAATACAATTTAAATTTTTTATTCTATATTAAATAAATGGATGTGTAAAAAAAAAACTTTTTCAAAATAAAAAAAATATACATGGTTTTCTAAAATATACTTAAAGTTTAATACTTAAAATGTAAAAAAACCAAACGAAAACGACTGCTTGTTTAAAATATAGATCTACATTAATGTTTTAATATTTTCATTTATAAACATGGAAGAATCAGTAGCGTGACTATGAGGGGGCGGCCACCCATACACAAACATAACACTTTAAAAAAAGGCCTATTTTTAAAAAAAATTGCTGACAAAATTAGATTATTTCTAATTGACTTAAATTTTAATTTAAGAAACCAATAATTTCAACAGACAACCATGTCTTAGGTCTTCACAAAAAAAAATTAATATGACAGTGGCGTAGTCATGTTTACGTTTAGACTTTAGGAAGACACAAACAAAAGGCCAAACCTACCCAAATAATTTTTTAAAATTATTTAATAATATTTTGATTGTTGTTTTTGTAAATTTATTTGCTGTGCATGCTTTTAAATATGAATAAGAGATAAAAAAAAACAACACTATTTATAGTAGCCTAAAGTATAATTCAGTAGGTACCACCTTAATCAATTACAACAGCTTTATCTTTGCTTCATGCTAGCAATTTTCTTGAATAATATATTATGATAATCCACTTCGCTAGCGAAAGCCTTCTGTCTTTCAATCGTATCCAATGGTATATAAGACCACATGAACTCGCCCATGCCCATTGTAGACCTACATACATGTACCATGTTTCGTGTTTGAATCGGCTAAAATATCGTTCCGCTCTGCTACCTTTCAAAAATGCAATGTAATGTAATATACAAGAATCAATTTTTAGTGGCCATGGTAAATTTCACTACAGTCTTTATGGTTCATTGTTCGACACTAAAATTTTAGGCCTACTTATTAATAATAATGTAAAGTATCCATTCGGACCAGATTGATCCATGGGGCCAGTGACGCAGCGTTCACCAGTTTCTGTGGCCACGGCATACTAGGGGATTGTGTGCCCTGCCGCCTTACTTTACCCCAACTAAAGTCATGTACCAAACAGATCTGGGTAGACGCAGGGACAGCCCCCAGACCCAAGAACGAATGCTAGCTTTCACCAGCATTCGAACTTAGGACCTTCAGTACGCCAGCCGAATGCGCTGTCGCTCGTTTCCTCCTGCATGTAACGAAATGAAAGAAATTCTTTTACATTTTTTAGTTCCACTTTCCATGATATCCGAGTACATATCTGTTAACGACTCTTATTTTGGCACACAAATAATCACTGGGGATTGAAGGTGTGAGGGGTTGGGAGGGGGGGGGGTACGCACGCAAATTAAAGGCACTACAGTATACTAACAGTGTTTACACTCCGAACTATCCAGCATATCACAACCTACGTCATATGTGCACTTACCTACATTTTGCGTTATGAACTGAGCACTTAGCAAATTGACAAGGGGAAATATAACAATTGACAGGATTAGGACAACCCTTCTGGACAGCTGGAAGACCTTTGAATAAACAAACCTTACAATCAAGTAATACAATACAATATGTCAGGTCATGCATTGAAAACATTAATAAAGATGCAAGACTGGACTCGGACCACGGATGGGCGTAGGACACAACAATCTTCTTTATAGATGGAGCGTCAGTAATATATTATAGGATAAGATAAGATGCAAACTTTTTTACAATTAAAAGATATGCACACAATGCAAAAAAGCAAAAATGTAATATTTAGCCGATAAGTAACATTGGGTTGAAAAATATTTTATTAAAAGTAAAATCATGTAGTTATTAAATTATGTAACTCGATATATTGTCTTACCTTCCGATATAATGCAATGTCCTAATAGTAGAAACATTACAAATAATAAACCCTTTGACTCCATTGTTTAGACCTAGAAATATTTTCTTGGAGTGTGTATCCGTTTACTTAATTTACTAAACCTTATATAGTCTACTAACCCAGCTGACTTCATACCACAATAATTAATTATTTTTCTTTAACCTTTCGACATGGGGGTAGATAAAGTAGATATAGGGCCTATATAAAAAATGGTAGGCTTATGCATAGGAGTAACCACTGCATGGGTGGAACCATGGTGAGTGTGAGGGGGTAGGGGGAGAAACACATCCCACATTTTTTTCAAAGCCGGGGTGTACTAAAATTAAAAGTTTTCTCTTTTTTTCTCTACATTAATATGTAATTAATATATGCGTGCAGTCAGTAGTAGAACTTTTGTCGTATTTAGATGTATATAAATATATTAAATGCTGTATAATTAAACCGGAGTTGGCTTAATTATTATAGTTGTTGAAATCTGTATCAAGTGTCATCATTTCAACATATCAACTCGTAACAGTAAGGTATGAGGGGGCTAATATTGCAAGGTAGGACCAGATTTTACAAACGGGCACAATTACGCCTTATTTTTGTTTTGAAATTTTCTATATACATCTAAATCAATGGTTCCCAACCTTTATAAAGCTTCTCACGTAGAGGCAACCCCAACCATAATTTTTTTTTTCGGCGCAACCCTTTAACTGTTATTTGCTACTGATATGAATTTTAATGTAAGCCTACGGTAAATATCTGATATGCAGGATTTATTTTCAGTGTTGGGGCACCATTTTTAAACAGTTGGATGAAGTACACATTTAAGGGCCCCCTGCGTCAAGTGAGATTGTAAGAGATTTTGGGCGATCTACTCAGCTTAATTGCAACAATAAAAAAATACTTGCTTAATTGCCAATTACAATTGCCAATCCAATTGCCAGCTGCCAGTCAGATAAACATTTTTGTTAGGAAAGGTAACTGTGCTTTATGCAGATGCCTAATTGAGACATGGTGACACAGGATAAGATTGATTCTTTAACAATTAGGCTATATATTTTTATTGTTGACTATGAACTATAGATCTGAATTATAAGTCTTTTTAATCAATATCATTTGATATGAGAAATTATCTTTATATATTTGAAACTGTACAGATTTAACAACTGTGCGAGAACACGTCATACATCCTATCATTTTCGGCTATAATTTGTCAAGAACAAGTTACTTCAATCACTTATATTATGTATTGTATTGAATATCATCAATTGTTTTAGCATTAATATTAAATAACGAATATAAATAGGCAGGGCCTTCACATGCCTTTGTGGCGCCCTAGGGCAAAAGTTTCAGCGCCGCCCCCTTGCATACTGTAACTGCTTTGTTTAGTGCATAGGTTCTCAACTTTTTCGGCTCACCGCCCCCTTTTTCTATTTTTTTATCTCTCACTGCTTACCCCCCAAGCCCCCAATCCGAAGTTGAACTAATGAGTCAAATTTGCAGTATATAATTTGTATAGGCCGACTAGATTTGTGTGCACTTTAATTTTTATCATCCTAAAAAGAGCTGAAATATCATAAATAGAGTTGAAATCAATACATGTGTTTAATTGTTGTTTAATAAATAATAATACAAAAATATACTGCAAAAGAGGTTTTGAAAAGAAAACAATTTTAAAGTGAAGCTTGTTCCTGGTATGTTGCTAGTAGTTCGTCTACGTTTCAATAAATAGGGTGTGGAAATGGAATACATTTTTTTTTTGCCAAAACCAAAAGACCTAGAGAAATTGATGGATGTCCTTTTGCAACCAAAAATCGTGATTATAGCCCATTTCTGCATTCAATTTTTATTCTTTTTTTTGTTATTTATTCTTCTTGCAGTTGTAAAGGTAGGGCTGATTTTAATACTTCACCATTAGATACAAAGGTCTAATAACCAATCAGGAATGTTCATGTTTATAATATTATCTTAAAATCGTCTGTTGAAGTAATCATTAATTGTTTCAATGTATTGAAGTAAGCATGTCTTCGTCAGTTGTTCTTTATAAATTCAAGATTTCTGCGTCCAAAGTTGTGCTTGTACAAAGAAGTTTAAACATAAATGCAAAAAGAAACCTCTTTGTCTTCTTTTAATTAAGGTCAATTCCCTGAAATCTTTTTTTTAAACATATTCAATTCAATTAAATAAAGGATATCAGTTTTGAATTGTATGAGATTTTCTCTCAAATAATTGTCTTTGGTTTCCAAAAACTTTAACATCGAAACAAATATCCATACAATATATTTAAACTTTAGTTGACTAGCGTACCTAAGTGGCAGTAACAAACTATTTGTAATCCTCATTATTCTTTAAAAAATCTGCCAAACTCTCTGAACAATCTATCATTCAATGCGTTGCTTCTGTTTTGTTATCTGTAGTAATTACGTATTGTAGTGAGTGATGCAGACGATAACTGAGATTTTTCTTGTCAATGAATCAAACACAGCTAATACATTTGGCAGAGATTTCTTTAATTACTACATCAAGCTATGATAGAATCCATACCATCGTCCATGGAAGAATTTCTTTTTTCCCTAAAAAGTATTCTAGTTAAAGTAATATAATTTGCCTTTAGTGTCGTCAATTATTTTTCTTTAGCAAAACTAGCAAAATGTTCCCCTCTATAATAAAAAACAACCATAACGTTTAATTATTGTCATGTAGCGTGTGGACTCCCATCAAGTTGTAAAAATGTGGAAAGATTTTAGGTACTCACACAATATACTCTCACTTCATCACGTGCCATTTTATTAATTCGTCTCTGCATAGTGCTTTTGCTCAACTTATATTTCTTTAATACGTCGATATCAAAACTGGTTTTTATAAATCAAAGGCTAAATAAATCTAATTTATTCAAATTAAAACCAAAACAATCTGAATGAAACTGATAATGAACAAAAGCACCGAACTTCGTTTTCTAACGTCACAATTACACAGTAGACATTAGTCGCTAAAGCCTTTGTCAAAGCTCAAGATTACCCTTCTTATAAGTTAAGCAGATCTTAATTTTGGTAATAAAAAAATAAGTAGTGTTGAATATATTTCAAGTAGGTTACTTTCGTATCGCCCACTGGCCCTTCAGCGATCCCTACTGTTGCCGGGAACATCAGCGCCCCCTGGGGCGCTTAGTTAATTATATGATTAACGACATTTTAAAAATGCAATTTTTTTATAAGAATATTCTAGATGAGCCAATCTCTTATGAAACCTTTGTGAGCTTATTAAAAAGTGAAACATTTGTATAAAACAGTATGAGTGTAATTAAATAAGAAGTCAAATTCTACATAATCTATATTTATTCATCACTCCTTTTGTTTACAATTTGTGTTTCAAATTTTATTTCCCCTACAACTTTCCTTAAATTTCTGGTATGAACTAAGGCTAAATGTGCCGCCCCTTTAGAAGTGCCGCCCCGGACATATGCCCCCCTCTGCCCTCCCCCATGTGAGGGCACTGTAAATAGGCATACACTATCCAACTATAGTATAACTAGATGATTTATTTTCTTTTTCTATCTTTTGTTTATATGTTTTATGTATGATTGTCTTAATTAGATGAAAAATAGATTTAATATAATTAATAATATGAGAGACTATTCAAACATTTATTCAAACAGCCAAAAGATGGAAAGTCGGACCAATAAACAAAAGAGGAATAGTCAGTAGCTTAAAAAGTTGTCATTCATTTTATAAACAGTGGAAAAAAGAGTTATCAAGTAAATTTATTAATCTTCTTTTTTTTGTTGTAAAAATCATGGTAATGACTAGGGGATGTATACGGAGTGGGGGTGGGAGTCTTGGCTGAATGTGTACAAAATCACCAAATATATAATATAGCATACATTATAAACAAAACAAAAATGTTCAGGCAGAAAAGTGGTTGAAATCACACACATTATATTTGAACACAATATAAATTGGTCTCTCACGAGAAGACAACGGGAGTAGAATTGTTCCTCAGGTTTGCACTCGACTTGAGGGCACATAAATTACAAACAGTACAATTAGATTTGCATGGAAATCAGTCAGCAATGAAAGTTCACTTACCTGTATTTCTTGCAGACCGAAATAACTGTGGTGAAAGGCACAGCAACATTGCTTAAAGAAACTAAAAAACAACAACTGGTAGATGAAGTTGGAATAGATCTGAAACATCCAAGGCAGGCACGTAAGCAAATCAACAGATCAAAACCTGATAAATATTTTACAATAACATGTATGTTCCTTATCTGGTATTGCTGGTAGGACTGTCATCGCCGGAGACATGTTTTACAGAAGAAAAATATGCACACAGTCTTCTGATCCTTCATTCTTGTAAGATGTCAAAGGTGTTAGAGATCTGTACAAACGTGACAATATTTTGGACAAAACTGAAACATTGTGCAGTGTTTGGTTAAACAGATAGAAGAATTATTTCTTACTTGGTCTTATCAGTTGTGTACTTTTTCAATTAGTTTTGTTTTTGAAATAAACGTTCATATTGAGCTTAAAAACATGTAACGATGTAAATGAAATAAACGTTCATATTGAGCTAAAAACATGTAACGATGTAAATGGATTAATCAAGATGGAGAGGGGCACACCAAGATCATGTTCGAAACTAGCCACCCCCGCTGCACGCTCATTGGCGTGCCCCATATCAAAGAGTACGGACCCGCAGTCATATGCATTACTCTGCTTCTCCCCACGGAATCATAGCATAATATAATTACAGTGAGTTTATTTGTTTATTTAGATGTTTGTTCGCTATAGGCTCCCAAGCCGTTTGACCGATTGGGTCAAAAGTTAAATTTATAAATTGGAAACGTCCTCCAAAAGAGAATTTTATTTTATCAACAATATTGCTTAATTCGTTAATTAATTTTTTAAAATAACCTTAGACCTATTACTAATCACCGTAAGTTAAGGTTCTAAACTGATCTCCCCTGTAACGTTCATTTACTATTTCCCAATAATTCCCCTTGCATAAAGTTGTTTATTTATCCTGTAAGTTATCACCACTGACAGGATTCTTTGGTTTGACCTTCGCAGGGAAAAGGGGGGGGGGGTAAACATTGGCTTTGCGAGAGATAGATAGCCTAGGCTACTTTGGTTTGTTTATAATATTTGTATTACTTCTGGTTTCTAAGTTTTCTATAAAAAAAGGAACAAAAACTAAATACCGAAAGAAACTGTCTAACTGCAGTTTTTATTGCAATTTTTTTTCTTCTAATCTTAAGAAAACACATTGTAGTCATTCGTTTCTCCGTCATTTTGACGGGGATAACCACTAGTAGAAATATATTTATGGTTCTGAGTAGATCCTCGTGAGGGCCGATGATATTGGTGATTCGCTCTCGGACATCCTTATTTGTAATGCGATCATTGTAGGAGATGTTCAAAATTTTACGGAGGCATCTCATTACCAGGGCTCTGATTCTTTTCTGGAGATTTTCTGTAAGTGTCCATGTTTCTCAGCCGTACATAAAAACTGCCATTGCCAGGGACCGCATTAGTCGAACCCTCGAGTAAAGTGAGATTTTCTCGCTTCGCCAGATTTTTTAGCTTACAAAGTGCAGCAGTTGTCTGGGTTATTCATGCAAGAATTTCCGACTTGGATCCTGTATCGGATATTATGGATACCAGATATTTGAAGGCAGGGCCTCGAGAGAAAAAAAAGGTGCCGGTACGAGATCCTTTCTGGGCCCCCTCCTCCCCAACCCCCCCCCCCCCCAAAAAAAAAAACAACAACAAAAAAACAACACACTTGTCATATGACTTAGTTAGTTGTATTACGTTTGAAAAATCATGAATCTTTTTAAAAGGTCTGTGGATAATTTTGTGAAACTGTCATAAGTGTTACCATTTACCTTTAGAGTGTAATCATTACAAAAGTACATTAATCAAGTAGCCTACATAGTTCTTAGTTTAGATTGTTGTAGGTCTAATTGTTCCTCCGCTTCAGTATTAATCAGAAAAATTGCAAAAATGACAAAGATAAATGGGAAAAGTTACTCACAACTTTTCAATACGGTACTATTACAAAAAAATACATAAATATACATCTTAATCGCATTTTATGCATGTTTGTCGAATCATTAATTATTACATATATACCCAAATCATTCTCATCTTTTAAATGCTTACTGTTTCTTGAATAGAAATAGTCAACAGTAAATACATCAATAGGCCTACATGAATGATTAAAAAAAAACGGAGAAGAAAAAGACTAGTTTTATTTAAACAAGGCTGCCTTGCGTTCCTTTTTCTTGGCAAAACTACGAATTACATTATCAAAGTTTATTTGTCTTGAAATGCCAGACTCAACACTGAGCCTAGCCAAGTTGTTCAGGCGATTCTGACTCATGACTCATGGTAGACCTAAGGTAATTTTTGATGAGCTAACGTTTACTGAAGCTCCTCTCTGCTAATGCTCTGCTAATGCTACTGGTGATGTAAGAAACATCCTCGAACTGACACTTATGTAAGGAAAATATTTTCTAATTTGCAATTTGCCAAAGCATTTAACAGTTCCAATGCACCCAACTGTTCGTTGCCAAAATTTGCATTGTGAACCATTGTTAGGTTAATTATTTCCCGAAGAAATTCTTCACAACTTATGTCATTATAATACTTTTCTGCTAACTTAGCAGCTTTATACTTCAAGTCTTCTTCTGACATCTTTTGGTAGTTCCAAAGAAAGCTGAATGTGTCAGAAATATCTTTGACTCAATTGAACCGATCTGTAAATTGTAAGCCCTCCAATAACAATATCTAATGCAACATAAATTATATGTTTTCGAAAGTGGACTTCCTCAGGGCATTCTTCTGTTTCTATCATCTCATTCACATTTTCATCAGGTGTATCCTCATCATGAAATCATGTTCTTTTTCTGGCAGTTATATTATTGTTCCTAAACAATTTTACTTCTATCCGCAGGTTGGCTGCAACAAGCTTAGCTTCATTCAACATTGCTTTCCAACTGTTTCGCATAGCCCCTAGTTGTACATATTATAAGCTTTCTATGTTTGCAGCTTCCATATCTATAGTCGCATCACAAACTTGAATGACTTTGTTGTAGAAGTCAATAGGGACAAGTACAGTGTCCCACACGACTGACATTATGGTGCAAGTGAAAGAACCAACATAACATATCATAGTTCCATGCATTTCTTTTTCTGGTTTTCGGAGTAAGATATAGCTTTAACAGGTCTTCCAAAGCCTACTTAACTCCTGGTAGATGAGCTACAAATTGTTTTACACTTTCAATTCGATCTGACTATCTAGTGCTAGAAATACCATGAAGCTTTGACAGTATTTTCCATCTCTTGAGGCTGCAACTGAATAATGTTTATTTACATTTGTCTAAAATTATGATATCCTCAACCTTTCCTCTTGGCTACCGCACAGGGGATCGTTAAAGTGTGAAAGGATCAACTAACTAGCTTTGACTGTAGTACTAGTATGTAGCGATATAGAGTATGTAGGTCTAGGATATTAGCTTTGACTGCCGTACTAATATGTAGCGATATAGAGTATGTAGGTCTAGGATACTAGCTTTGACTGCCGTACTAGTATGTCGCGATGTAGAGTATGTAGGTCTAGACCAGGGGTCGGGAACCCATGGCTCGCGAGCCAGATGTGGCTCTTGGATACTAAGCTAACAGGCAGAACTGTAAGCCAGTAAGGCTCATAGGTCTATATGTGTAAGTGTCTCTGGAGAAAAATAATAAAAAAGAGATCCTAAATAATGTCGAAAATAATTAGGCCCTTTATTACAACTAAAGGGTTCATTGCATATTTAACAAAATGTTCAAGTACATATTCAAAGAATATCAAAATCACGTTAGATTGTAGTTTTTTTTTTCGGCATCTCCTCTTAGCTTAATAGCAACAATTAAAAAATACTTGTGTAATTGCCAATTAAATTTTAAATTTTAATATTCATGGGATTCACGGGCCCCCTAAACTCTCACGGGCCCCGGTACGGCGTACCGGCTGTAGCCCCCTCTCGTGGGGCCTGTTTGAAGGAGGAGACTTTCTCAAACCTCTGACCGACACTTGTATTTCGGATTCAAACTCTTTGTTTGCGATAGCCTTGGTCTTTTCAGCGTTGACTTCCATGCCATACGCCGTTGATATTTTCTCTAGTTTGGCAGTTAGCGCCTTCAGTTTATATTCACTGCCAGCTATGCCATCTATGTCATCGGCAAAGCAAAGATTGGTGACTGGTCTTTCACCGATGATAACTGTCCCAACGTGGTCATCCAGTGCATCCGTCATGATCCTTTCAAGTAAACATTGAAGGGTGTTGGAGTGAGTAAGCAAAGCATCTTTGACGCACACCAATGGCTGTTTTGAACCAGTTTCAAATTTACATCGTTGCGGAGGACTACACTGATAGCCTTGTCATACAGGCTTTTGGTGACTGCAATAATGTTGGGGGTGATGTTGAATACTCGCATGGCTGCCCACAAGCTACATGCCAGACTCTGTAAAACGCTTTCTTGAAGTCTACGAACACATAGTATAGAGCAGTGTCAGCAACCATTTGCTAACAGTGTGCCAAACTAGGATTCCGAAATCACCCTGCGTGCCAACAGCCTAAAAGTCAACCTGTTCTATTATACTTTAAAACAATTATTTTTATAGGACAATTATGGCAAGACCAAGGCCAAAAGCAAAGGAGATTTAAAGTGAAAATAGTTAAAACGTTTTATATTTAATGAAACAATTAACGTGTTTGTAATAATTATCCTTTTTATTTGCATTTATATCAAATACAATATTTTATTAGTCTCATTAACTTTCACATTTATGACATTTATTGTCTAAACCAACAGTTCCCTGCCTGTGGGTCGCGACCCCTTTGGGGGTCGAATGACCCTTTCACGGGGATCGCCAAAGACCATCGAAAAAAACAACATATTTTCGATGGTCTTAGGAACCGAGACACCGCTCATCTATCCATCTCCAGGCGGGTCCGTCTACGTGCAGATACATTCATTTACGAGTACCCAGCGTGATGACATCATCGAGTTAACCTCATCACATAGGGCCTACTTCCCGTACAAATACAAGTGTATGAGTACGTATGCGGCGCATGCCGACCAGTCACAGGTGTGTATAGAGTTGATGTGTTGAAAGCAACTAGAGATGGGCAAAACCGTTCACCATGCTGATCGCCGCTCAATTGAGCGCTCACTAAAAAGATACGGATCCGTTGAACGGTTCCACGGATCACTTAGAAATTTACCCTCCCCCCCCCCCGCCTCCCTCCATAATTTTATATGTTGGATGTCAAGGGGAGAGAAAAACAACTTGGATCCCTTGTTGAAACGCCGTTTTTTTTGTTACTTTTAAAACATTAAAAAATATAAATAAGAAATAATTGTTCTCAATTGTCTAGTTGTAGGCTACTAAACTAATTATAATTAAACTTTTGTTTTTAAGCTATAATTCCTTTTTTTTCACCTAATAATCTACTAATAAGTAAAATTAAAAGGGTAAATGTAAAATACTGTAATCATATTGGCTAATTATAATGCAAAAATGGTATCATCAACATTATTTACAATTGACAGCAATTGTACGATCACTCGCATTCGAAACCAGCATATCGAAATGCAGAACGGGAACCGATCAGTACAGACCCATTCAGTACTGAGCGGGTCTGAGCTGATCAGTACTGAGCGGGTCTGAGCAAGACCACCGTAAGTACAGGCCTGTACTCCGATACCCGTCAAGATTGTGACGTCACGACTAAGGGGCTATTGCCTGCTGTACAATCGGTCTACCTGTAGGTGAAGATGTGTAAGCGATGCCTTAGTCTTAGACGCGTTGACCGTGTGTGCTGTTAACCATTCATTTTAAGTTTGGGAAATAAAAAAGGTCTAGTATTCAATAATTGGATTAGTACATTTATTCATATTACAAGACTACACCATGGTACAGAAATGTTGTGTGCCTCGTTGTAAAGGTAATTACAATAAAGACTTGAACTTGAAGGCACATGTGTTCAGAAAGATGAAAGCTTAAAACAAAGATGGCTAAGTCGCTAAGTCAAAGCCTAAGAAGAAGGTAACCTTTCGTGCAATCCCTAGGACCTAGGAAAATGTGTACAAGTACAGAATATTCCAGGGTAAGTCAAAACTTTATCAATTGTATTTGTTTGATTCCTGTTTAAAATAAAATCGCATTTGAGTTAGAATAGTAGGGAACCCAAAGTAGGAGTATGCTTTAAAATAAAGTACACAGTACAGTAAATGATAAATGAATGTATTCTTTACTGAGCTTAAGGTTAAGCCTTCAATAGCCTTTTTCTAAAGACCACCAATTCTGATTTATTTTACCAGTATCCTACTATAATATAACTATAGACTACTATTTTATAGGCTACCTAGATAATATAATAAATACATACCGTACGTTTAGTATTATGATTAGGCTACAAAGTAATGATACTCGTCTTTAAAAAAAAAGGTTTTATTGACATTAAAACTGTTTTTTCCTTTTTTCATTTCAGGTTTGCCATCCAGATAAGAATTTTGCTCCAGAGCCTCTACTATGCCATCTAAATATAAATAGTTGTACTCCAGTATACTACAGTGTTACTACACCACCTACACTAAACTAACTTGGGAATAAAGACAGTGTAGTAGTACCATCTGAATTCATTGTACATCCAGTATACTACATCATCTACACTAAACTAACTATGGATTAAAGACAGTGTAGTAATACCATCTGAATTCATTGTACATCCAGAATACTACATCATCTACACTAAACTAACTATGGATTAAAGACAGTGTAGTAATACCATCTGAATTCATTGTACATCCAGAATACTACATCATCTACACTAAACTAAGTATGGATTAAAGACAGTGTTGTAATACCATCTGAAATCATTGTACATCCAGTATACTACATCATCTACACTAAACTAACTATGGATTAAAGACAGTGTAGTAATACCATCTGAATTCATTGTACATCCAGAATGCTACATCATCTACACTAAACTAACTATGGATTAAAGACAGTGTAGTAATACCATCTGAATTCATTGTACATCCAGAATACTACATCATCTACACTAAACTAACTATGGATTAAAGACAGTGTAGTAATACCATCTGAATTCATTGTACATCCAGAATACTACATCATCTACACTAAACTAAGTATGGATTAAAGACAGTGTTGTAATACCATCTGAAATCATTGTACATCCAGTATACTACATCATCTACACTAAACTAACTATGGATTAAAGACAGTGTAGTATACCATCTGAATTCATTGTACATCCAGTATACTACATCATCTACACTAAACTAACTATGGATTAAAGACAGTGTAGTAATACCATCTGAATTCATTGTACATCATGTATACATTATCTACACTAAACTAACTATGGATTAAAGACAGTGTAGTAATACCATCTGAATTCATTGTAGGCCTACATCATGTATACATCATCTACACTAAACTAACTATGGATTAAAGACAGTGAAGTAATATCATCTGAATTCGTTGTACATCCAGTATACTACATCATCTACACTAAACTAACTATGGATTAAAGACAGTGTAGTAATACCATCTGAATTCATTGTACATCCAGAATACTACATCATCTACACTAAACTAAGTATGGATTAAAGACAGTGTTGTAATACCATCTGAAATCATTGTACATCCAGAATGCTACATCATCTACACTAAACTAACTATGGATTAAAGACAGTGTAGTAATACCATCTGAATTCATTGTACATCCAGAATACTACATCATCTACACTAAACTAACTATGGATTAAAGACAGTGTTGTAATACCATCTGAAATCATTGTACATCTAGTATACTACATCATCTACACTAAACTAACTATGGATTAAAGACAGTGTAGTAATACCATCTGAATTCATTGTACATCTAGAATGCTACATCATCTACACTAAACTAACTATGGATTAAAGACAGTGTAGTAATACCATCTGAATTCATTGTACATCATGTATACATTATCTACACTAAACTAACTATGGATTAAAGACAGTGTAGTAATACCATCTGAATTCATTGTAGGCCTACATCATGTATACATCATCTACACTAAACTAACTATGGATTAAAGACAGTGTAGTAATATCATCTGAATTCATTGTACATCCAGTATACTACATCATCTACACTAAACTAACTATGGATTAAAGACAGTGTAGTAGTACCATCTGAATTCATTGTCCATCATGTATACATTATCTACAAACTAACTATGGATTAAAGAAAGTGTAGTATAGTAGTAGTAGCCTACCATCTGAATTCATTGTACATCCAGCATAGTACATCAGCTACACTCAACTAACTAAAAGTACAACAGGTTCTTTTTATTCTTAGATATTAATATTGTGATAAATGTACACATTAAATGCACATATAGTATTATGGTACACTTTATTTCTACAGTGAACATTGTTTGCACAACAAAAAAAAATAAAAAGAATAAAAAAAAGGTTGAACACAAACGTAGTGTTTTTTTTTTACTTGTTCTGTAATTTGATTGTTTTCCTGTTGTCTGTAAGTTCAAATTAAATAACCTTCAGATTGATCTAGACCTTATAATTATTTTGAAACTATAAAATAACTTGAGAGAAAACAGATTGTAAGTAAGCCTATAATAGCAATTTATGCCATATAGTATAGCATCGTAGTTTTAAAAAACTGCTTTTAAAAAAAGCAGTAGGCCTAACTTATAGCGGTATGTAAGGCATTTTTTTTTATGGTAAATTAAAGTACCGGTCAACATTCATGAATAGACCTAAAATTAACTGTAGTAGATACTACTACATAGTAGACACTAAGACACTACAGCGCTGATACAACACACAAATGCCTTAAGGCGCATGAGGCGAGTGTTTACACACCACGGTCACTACGCTTCGCAAGCCTAAGGCCTCCAGAGCGTGACGTACAAAAGTAGCACTTTGGCCTGTATTTACGATGGTCTTGGTCTGAGCCGATCAGTAATGAGCGGGTCTGAGCCGATCAGTACTGAGCGGGTCTGAGCCGATCAGTACTGAGCGGGTCTGAGCCGATCAATACTGAGCGGGTCTGATCCAATCAGTACAGACCCATATCAGTACTGAGCCGGTCTGAGCCGATCAGTAATGAGCGGGTCTGAGCCGATCAGTACTGAGCGGGTCTGAGCCGATCAGTACAGAGCGGGTCTGAGCCGATCAATACTGAGCGGGTCTGATCCAATCAGTACAGACCCGCTCATTACTGATCGGGTCTGATCCGATCAGTACTGAGCGGGTCTGAATCGGTCTGATCCGGGTCAGATCCGGATTCTAAGTGAACTATGGAAACCAACACATCGAAATGCAGAACGGGAACGGATCAGTACTGATCCGGGTCTTTTGACAGTGATCGGCTTTCGGATCCGTTCCTTTAAAAGACCCGGATCAGTTGATCAGTTCTTTAGTGAGCGACCCATCTCTAAAAGCAACTGTTAAAAGCTGCGACTGTGTTGAAAGCAACAGTATTATTGGCGGTAAAACAACACTTCATGAATATATAGAAACTTAAATTTAGTTTGATCTCGATTTTTACGTTTGGTACTGATCGAATGAGTGACCAAAAGTAATCGGAACTCACTGTAAGATTCATCGGCAAATATAGGCCTAAGCAACAAAGACGTTGCCACAAGAACTACAGGAAATTATTAAAAGTAAAAGCGTCATAAGATGTGTCAATTTCGTAAGGTGAGCACTTAAAACAGTCGAATGTTTTTGCAACTGTGCAACGAGTTAGATACGCTGAATAAACTCTTTTATTTCACACTGAAGTGAGATGCTTGTCGAGAGGGAAGTTTTAAAACTAGATTTCAAGCTTCTTGGTAAACTGAAACCGTTTTTAAATCAGAAAGCAAGACCGCAATTTGAAGAACTTTTTGGCGATAAAAGTGAACTGCAGAAAATAACTCTTACTTTGTTGATATCTTTAGGCCTAAGTCTTATACTATCTTGAATGAGTTAAATTTATTACTGCAAAGACCAAATTTAGGATGTCTTAATCCACATTAATTTTCAACTTTGGCATAAAACATTGGATGAAAATAAAATGTACATGTTTCTTATACCTTATCTGCTTTCTTTGAAAAAGAAAATGTATGTGATAGAAGACATGCTTGCAGACGACATTTTATCGTACTTTTCAAATCTAGGCTACCTGACACTCCAATTGCACTTGCCAAAAGTCCGCATGCATTGTCAAAGTTGAAGATGGTTTTGAGACAGCAAAGGAGGAGTGCATTGAACTTATTAACTACGAACTGGATAAAGTGTTTGTAGTAATATATTTTGTTTGAGACTGTTGCGCCTTTTTCTTCCATTGCCAACAACTAGCCTATATCTGTGAAACAGGGTTTTTCGTCTTGTTGGTTATCAAGTTTAAATACAGAAGCAGACTTGTAAAAAAATATCTTTGAGCTCATGCAAAGACTGCACTGAAAATTTCTGATCCGATGAGAAAGACGAAATTTCAATATTAGCACTGACGTTCGTGTTGTAGCCTAATGGGCCGTATTGCTGCTGAGAGTTAACACCCTTGCCCCTTTTACAAGTCAATCTTTTATGACTGACTTGTAAATTACAAGTCAGTCATAAAATATTGACTTGTATAAGGGGCAAGGGTGTTAACTCTCAGCAGCAATACGGCCCATTAGAAATGTAGGCCTATAGAGCGTTCTTAGTGGGCGTGGCTTAGGTTTTTAGTGACGTATTTGTGTAAATAAAGAACCCACTTGAGGTACAAACGTAACGTGGTGAAAGTGAAGTACTTCTTTATCATGCAAAATTCACATCTGAATATTGGCTATCCTACTCAAAAATAAGGAGGTAAATAGTAGTACTGTAGATTAATTGGATAATGTGATTAGGCTAGGGCCGGCTAGACCTATTTACACTTTCAATTTCACTTTATAGGCCTACACTTTTAATGTTTCGTAGGCTAGACTACGATGTCAAGTGATATTGTTGGTGAATAGGCTATCTAGTCAAGTCACTATTAGGCTCACATCGTCTATGATCTATGTCTATGATAATAATAAAATAGCCTATTTTATTTAACATACATAATACAGCTTAAATCTTAATAAGACTTAAAACACAACACATCATTTAAAAAAAAAGCTCGAGCCTATATGAAACTTTATTAATACAGCGGCCATATTTACTTGTACACCATTACTCAAAGTAAACACAAATCACGTGCTTTTTGTCACGGGATTGCAAACGCCCTATATATCTCACAATATATAATTAACAATTTTTTTTTGTGATTAATCACTATGCTTTAATTATGTTCAATTTATAAAAACTAAAATACATCCTGCATATTTACATTACAATTCAGAACAGTAGCTAATAAGGTAGGCTTACCAGTAGCGAAGAAAATAATTTTATGGTTGTGAAAAGCTGTATTTAGCGGTCGCGGCTTAAAAAAAAAGTTGGGAACCACTGGTCTAAGCATTATCATTTAGGACTCAAGATGAAGATATAATAGTTACTAACATATTGTGATTTTGTGATCTCAGTTTACTGAGATGTTTTTTTAATGTGTTTAAGTTTCGAAATATCTTCTGAAGACACAAAAAAGAGTGATAATATTACCGTTATGCGGAATCGATACGTAGTAATTAGACAAACAAAATAGTTAATTTAATGTTTAAAAATATACATAGATCTTTAAATTGTTTTGTCATAAAATATTTATACAATTTTTCCATAATTTTCAAAGTTTTTCATTTTATAGTTATAACATGTAGCCATTTATTCTTTTATAAAAAAAAATATAAATAAACATACTAAAATGCTTAAATTATCTCCCTTATATTAAAAAAGCTTTTCACATTTGATTCAATAGTGATGCCTAACAAGTTATGTTGTGTAATAAAAAAATAGCCTATTCTTGTCTTTTAACAATTTCTTTATAAGTGTAAGTTGAACCTAAAGCTGAAAGTAGAAGAGCGAATGCCTATCAGTTAAGAATAGCATATGACTTTCCTAAGCTAAGCAGCTTCCTTTCAGATTTTTTTACGCAAAAAGGCACATTTGGATACCAATTTTTGAAAAGTTTTTGAAAGCCTTGCCTTTGGTTAGACAACTCAGCTTTGGGTACTTCGGTGTATATCTGAAAAAGCCCTAACTATCTAAATATATGCCTTTATATAGGGATGTACATGTAGTTAAATGTTTCGAAATTGATTTCACGGCAAGATAAATGTTCAGTTTCAATGCAAATCCATTCCACTGGTCATTGTTAATGCAAGTTCACTGAAAAATGCCGCTATGTCATTCAGAAACATCGGCTTCAACGGTCACATTTTTCTAACTTAGAACCAGAAAGTGCTATTGTTGTTTTTTTCAGCAATAAAAAACATTCTTGTAGGTCTTTCGCGTGCCATTGAAAAATTATCTATGTGCCAAGTTTGGCACGCGTGCTTTAGGTTGTAGGCCACAGGTCGGCAAACTTTTGATAAACGTGTGCCAAGTAAAATGTTTCATTCGTTCAGCGTGCCAACAACCTAAAACCCATCCTGCTTTAGTACTAAATTTCTTGTAAAGGAGATTTGAATAGCCTTTTTTTAGGACGGGAGGGGAGTCTTCCGCGTGCCATTGAAAATCCGACTGCGTACCAAGTCTGGCGTGCGTTCCATAAGTAGCCGGACCCTGTACTAAAGGTTAGGAAGAAAGACTAAGGTATTACATACTAATTAAGTCCAATGCGTAATGCATATAGCTTACTGGTGGGCCAAGTAAGGGACATTGGAAGGCAGCATCTGAACAGCATTAAACTGCGGGCGCAGTTAATGGACCTTTACTATGAGGAAACTTACAGTGCACTAATGGAGAATGTATAGCAGATATCATGTCACTTATTTTATAACACAGCATCAAAGATTATATTCCCTATATGGTATATTCAAAACAGACTCTTAAAATTTAAGGGAAAACAAATATTGAACAATCTCACGTTGAAAGTTATTTCGCCTTACATCAGTAGTGTAGTGTGTAGTTTTCGAAGCGGATTTGAGGAGCCGCTCCTACGCTCCTCAGTTGACCTTTGACCTTTGACCCGGAAGTGACCTTTGACCCGGAAGTGACCCCAACCGGAAGTGACCTCTACCGGAAGTGACGTCATCCAAGATGGCGTCTTGTCGTGTTGTTATATGACCGGTCGTGACCTAGTGACCTTTTGACCTTTTTGACCTAGTGACCCCACGCCTCAGTTGACCCCACTCCTCAGTTGACCCCACGCCTCAGTTGACCCCACTCCTCAATTGACCCCGCTCCTCAATTGACCCCACTCCTCAATTGACCCCGCTCATCAGTTGACCCCGCTCATCAGTTGACCCCACGCCTCAGTTGACCCCACTCCTCAATTGACCCCGCTCCTCAATTGACCCCACTCCTCAATTGACCCCGCTCATCAGTTGACCCCGCTCATCAGTTGAACCAAGATGGTGCGGTTATTTTGTTGTAGTACACGTGATTTGATCACGTGATTATTTATGTGTGGTATTATTAAAGCTGTTGGAACCAAGATGGCGTCTTGGCGTGTTGTTAGCACGTGATTTTGAGCACGTGATTATTTATGTGTGGTATTAATTATTACAATTGATTTCATCACATGTTTTAATTATTACATGTGGTTTATTTTTGTGTAGTGTTATTACACGTGATTTTATTACTTGTGATTTTGATCACATGATTTTATTAAAGATATCTACAACAAGGACAACAGTACAATATATAGATAAAAAACAAAACATAAGTTTAAAGTTTATAGTGATTTTATTCACAATCGTCAAAATCGCTACCCAAAAAGTGTTCGACTGGAGAGGCTGTGTAGGTTGTGGACGCTGGAGAGGCTGGGGAGGGTGGGGGGTCTAAAAAATTTTCTTGGGGAGTTGGATCTGGTGAGGGTGGGGAGGGTGGGGGATCTATCCCACCCTCAAAACAGGGGTAAATAGGGTCTGGGGAGTCTGGGGCATCTACATAGTAGATATGGGGGCTAGGTGGGGAGGCTCGAACATATATGGGTGGGGAGGGTTGGACATATATGGGTGGGGAGGGTTGGACATATATAGGCGGGGATTGGGGGATATAAAGGGGTGGGGAGGTCGGTGGAGTTGTGGGGGTGGGTGAAGGTTGGGGACTCCACGGGCGTTGGTCCCATTGCCATAATGGCGATGGGACCGAATGGGGTGGGGACGAAAATAGGGACGGACTCGGGGGTAAAGGGGCATATTGATTGGGACTGGGGGGCGGGATGTCCATTCCGAGTGGGGGGTAGTGGCCCCCCCCACGGGGGATACACCAGGGCAGCCAAGCGTCGCCTTCGGGCCAGCAAGGCTTCAATTTGCCGATATACTTCGTCATACGCAAATTCGATCAGGTCCTCTCGGGTGAGGGCCAGGGCCATCAACTGGAAGAGCTGTTCAGGCAGCCGTTCCTCTATTCGCCCAAAGAGGCACGAATGGGCGAGCTGGTTCTGCTGGCCCTCCAGACAGCCCGAGCACCCGCGCCGAGCGTCCTGAAGGAGGCACCAGAGCAAGTGGATACAGCGATTGATCATGATCCTATGAGAGATAGGAAAAAAAAAAAAAATAAAAAAAAATGTATTAGCAAAATATAAAAAATAGAATCACACAACTTAAAACAAAACATTTCTCATAATGGACCCGAGGTGGAAACATCCCTTTACAGCGCTTATAGCCGGCCCAACCGGTAGCGGTAAAACAGTATTTGTAAACAAATTACTAGCACATCTATCTGACATGGTGGATCCTGTACCAGAAGAGATCATTTGGTGTTATGGCGAATGGCAACCGATATACGAGACTATGAAAGGCGTTCAATTTGTGGAAGGTCTTCCTGATATGGAACAATGGGGGGTCGGAGATAAGAAACGTCGTCTGGTTGTCATAGATGATTTGATGGCCGAAACCGATGATCGGATTACAAAATTGTTTACTAAAGGGAGTCATCACCGAGATATCAGTGTTTTATACATTGTACAAAACTTGTTTGGAAAAAACAAAGAACAAAGAACCATCAGTTTAAATTCTCATTACATAGTGCTCTTTAAAAACCCTCGCGACGGAGCACAGATTACAAATTTGGCAAAACAAATGTATCCTGGGCGTGTTTCTTATGTACAAGAAAGTTTTAAAGATGCAACAGCGACCCCTCATGGTTATTTACTGCTCGACCTTCGACAAGACACACCGGATCACTTGCGCTTACGGAGTAATATATTTCCTTTCGAGAAACAAGTAGTTTACGTACCTAAATAAATGTCTGAAAAGACGAAACGACAGGGAGAACTATTACGGTGTTTATGTCGGGCTAAGCCACCTGCTATAAAAGCCATTTTGAAAAATGCCTCACCACAACTCATACACACACTGTGCGAGTGTTGTCACAATGTATTAAAAGGGAACGTTCCACTTACCAAACATCAGAAGACTCGTTTACGTCGACACAAAACAAGTCTAAGAGAACTTACCAAAAAGAAACTAACCGTAAAAAAGCGGAAGCAAATACTTCAACGCGGTGGTTTCATAGGTGCGTTACTCGGACCGGTTCTAAGTGTTCTTAAAGGTGTTCTAGGTTTCTAAAAGATGGCCAAGAAAATGATTTTGATTGACCCCCGTCTATTGGAATCAATGAATCAAAAAACATATGTACCACCAGATACACTTAACGATAATTTAAGAGACTTGGATAACCAAATGCAACAGATCTTAGAGCGGGAAGATTTATCACCGCGCGACAAAGTCAAACAGTACCAACAAATTCTACAACTCTACACATTTCGTCTTGGCGAGTACAAACAAAAACCACTAGGATTATTAGATATGAAACCTCAGCCTCAAGCACCACTACAATCAAATACACCAACATCATCGGACCAACAACAACAAAAAGTGGACGTTGAACCTAAAAAAGTAGACACTGAACCTAATAAAGTAGATGTGGAACCTAAAAAAGAAGAAACACCAATCGTGATTCCCGAATCGACAAAGAAAACTAAGAAACAGAAAAAAGCAGAGAAAGACAAAATAACCCCACCACAACCTAAACGAACTAGGAAAGCTAAAAGTACAAAACAAGGCCAATGGGAGGAGTGGTAAACTTACGCAGATATTATTTCGAGCCGGCTCGTCCTGGCGCTTTCGGTGGTGTTTTTAAACATCCAAAATTTAAAACAAAGGAAATTAAAGAATGGTTAAGTCACCAGGACACGTATACATTACACAAACCGATTCGACGGCGTTTTCAAAGACGAACAACCATAACAGGTGGTATGAACCAACAATTTCAAGCTGATCTCATAGATATGCAGGGGCTACGAAAATATAATAACGGGATATCGTACATACTGACATGTGTGGACGTGTTTAGTAAATTCGCTTGGGCCATCCCGATAAAGACAAAAACAGCTAAAGCACTAGTCGAGGCTACACGACAAATTTTTGAAAAGCGGAAGCCCCTTCAGATTCAAACTGATAAAGGGAGCGAGTTTACCAACAAGCCTTATCAAAAATTTCTCAAAGAAGAACGGGTACATTTTTTCACAACTGAGAACGAAGATATTAAGGCTGCTATCGTAGAACGATTCAATCGCACCTTAAAAGAAAAAATGTGGCGCTACTTTACGAAAACAAATAGTCTTCGTTACATTGATGTACTAGATCAATTGCTTCAAAATTACAATAGCTCATTCCACAGAAGCATTAAAATGGCGCCCGTGAATGTTACTTTAGAAAATCAAGAACAAGTGTGGAATACATTATACGCCCCTGTTAATACCCCGCGGCGAAAAGGGTTTGAAGAAGGTGACCGTGTCAGAATCGCACAAGCCCGACAAAATTTTAAAAAGGGTTACACACCTGCGTGGACAGAGGAGCTGTTTACAATCAGTCGGCTCAAGTCAACAACAAAGCCAATAGTTTACATTTTGAAAGATGATGCAGGCGAAGAACTAAAAGGTTCTTTTTATAGAGAAGAGCTACAAAAAGTAGGAGACAAACAAATATACAGGATCGAAAACATATTACAAGAACGACAACGCGCCGGCGGTGGAAAAGAGTATTTAGTCAAGTGGTTTGGTTACAACTCGTCATTCGATAGCTGGATCTCAGACAAAAACATTTCGAAATATAAAGACTAGCCATGGAACCAACCATCTATCGCGATGCAACAATCATCGAGGATAGACCCATCTCCTCCACGTCCGAAACATCAATCGCCTCCACCCTTTCGCTCTGGTTGGGTAAAATAAAAGTAAGAACAGGTGCCGTCTTCATTTCACAGATGATCGTTATATACACCGTAATTTTCGTGGCGTTGTTCAATCTCACTCGTGGTGTTGCAAACACGCAGGAGGAAAAATTGTGGGTCGTCTTATTATCCAGCTGTCTAGGATACATATTACCAAACCCCAAGCTTTCAAGAAAAAAAGAGTCACAATGAGTTTTTATATAACCCTACCAAGCAACGCTTCGCCAAAACTTTTTCCAAATAATAAGGCAGATCACTTTTTTGTCAAACTACCACAGACGATTGATATCACAGCAAATTACGAAGTTGGTTTGGTCGAGGTACAATTTCCAAACCGTTATTGTCTTATCCAAGAAAATGAATTGTGGGTACAGTACGACTCGAACAAGGACGGCGAAGAATCGAAAGCACGTTTAATTCTTACCGTTCCACCTGGGAAATTTCACTCTGTGGACCTAATTATCGAAACATTGGAAAAACTAACATTAAAAGAAGAAATACGGGAAGGAAAAGTCAGAATTATTACGACCGAATGTGAGAAGCCCTTAAAGAAAGTTGTTATAAAAGTAAACGAACCAGGCGATGTAATTATCATTAGTAATAAATTGACTAATTTTCTAGGATATTTTAACGGCGCGCAAAAACTAACCAGTAATATTGATGACCAAGAGATCAATACCAATATAAAGACGGTATTCGTATATTGTGATTTAGTATCAGCGAGAGTTGTTGGAGATGTCCTAGTCCCCTTACTAAGAACTGTACCTATCATCGATAGACGACCTCTTTCTGTTTTTCGGATTTATGATAAACCACACTACATACCCCTGAGTCGTTTTTCATTCGACACCGTGGAAATACTTTTAACGGACGATTTGGGACAACCTATTCCATTCACGAGTGGGACGTCGGTGTTGACACTCCATTTTAGAACACGGAAACATTTTGAACTAGAATAATCATGGTGAGACATACCGTGTTACATCGCAATCCCAAATTATACGAAGATTTTTATTGTAATCAAGGCGGACACGGACTTCCTGTTTTTATTGGAGGTCGGAATCAGGGCGGATATGGGATTGGATCTTTTTTTAATGGACTAGGACGAATGGTTTTACCATGGCTTAAAACAGGAGGCAAAGCTTTGCTTAAAGAGGGTTTAAATACTGGCTTGCAAGTCGCGAACGATGCATTATCTGGTAGAAACGTGGGAGAGTCATTTAGAGAACACTCGAAAGAAGCGGGTAAGCGTTTACTACAAGGCGCAGTCAATCATATTAGCCAATCAGGGACAGGTCTTAGAAAGAGACGCGCTGCACCACCAGGCCAACCTCGCAGTAAACGGATAAAAACAGATCACAGACGAGGCACGGTTCATAAAAAGACCCAGCGCAAGAACAATCAACACCGTAAACATTTTGATATTTTTGACTAAACAATGTCTTTGCTACACCCAAGTTCTTGTGAATGTTTACATTCTGGGTTGGATTTGTTTAGCGTACCACCAACACAAACAGCCGTGGAAGATGGTCAGTTTGTTGAGATACATCCTCTAGCCTCACTGGCAGGAGGGGCCCCTATAGAATTTTCAATCTCTGGAAACAGTGAGGATTATTTAGATTTGTTCAACACCTTTATTCATATCCGTGCCAAAATAACATTACCAGACGGCACTAATTTACCTGACGACGCTAACGTGGGTCCGGTGAATTATTTTTTACACGGTTTATTCAGCCAAGTTGATGTCTCGCTCAATGACACACTTATTTCACCATCTGAAAATACGTATCCCTACCGGGCTTATATTGAAGCAACGTTAAATCACGGACTAGATGCCAAACAAGGCCCTTTAACGGCAGCGCTGTACTACAAAGATTCATCCTCTTTTTTCAATGATTTCAACGATACTAATACTGGTTTCAAAACACGTAAAGAGCTTATCGCAAACAGTAATGAAATTGACTTAATGGGTCGTCTACATACAGATATTTGTGTTCAAGACCGTTACATTTTAAATGGTGTCGATGTAAAAATAAAGCTATCCCCATCAAAAGACACGTTTAACCTTTTGACTTCCCAACCTGAACTTGGCTACAAATCGGTAATCACGTATGCCAAATTATTGGTCAGAAAAGCTAAATTAAACCCAGCCATTTCATTAGCGCATGAAAAAGCGTTACAAAGAATCAATGCCAAATATGCATTTAAACGCGTTGTGATAAAGACCTGTTGTATTCCACAAGGAATGTTATCGCATCATCAAGATAATCTGTTTCTTAGTCAGACACCCACCCGGATAGTTATTGGTCTAGTTAGGGCTTCAGCGTTCAATGGTGCTTATGGCTTAAACCCCTTTAATTTTGAACATTTTGATTTATCTTATTTGAATGTAACGGTCGAAGGTAAATCTTTTTCCAAACCGTTGGCGATGTCATTCGACAAAAATCAAGTTGTGCGCGCCTTTTTCGAAACGAATTTAGCCCTGGGCTATATAGGAAGAGATGCGGGAAACTCAATATCAATAAATGACTTCCGGAACGGTAATAGCCTCATGGCCTTCGACTTGACTCCCAGTCTATTAGATGGGAATCAACTTGAGATGGTTAAAAGTGGCCCTGTATCCATTGAATTAAAGTTTGCAAAAGTTACAACGGAACCCATTCAACTCATCATATATGCTGAACAAGATTCTATACTTGAAATCTCTAAAACAAGGCAAATATTAACAGACTATACACCCTAAACACTATTATTAACCCGCCAACCCTTGAGAATGAACACAAACCACCTACAAGACATACTTGCTTCTGATGCATTTGCACGCCGACTCTCACTCACTCTCGTCTTAGCATGTGATCAACTTCCAGCCTGCCTTGCCGCTGACAAACCCTCAGGATTTATCATAAACCTAGATCAGAGTAATCAGATTGGCTCGCACTGGGTGTCTATGTTCTACAACGGCACTGGACAATTTATTTACTTTGATAGTTTTGGTCTTGGACCACGGTCTTCTGAGATTGTAGAGTTTATTAAAAACAATTCAACAAGACCACTGCTATATAATACCCGGCCTTTACAGACAATTGTTTCTAAAACGTGTGGATTGTATGCTGTTTATTTTATACTAGCAAAGGCGCGTGGTTTCAGTCTACAAAGAGTGCTATACCCATTTTCAAATTCAGCACAAAGACAATATCTGAACGATATTATAATTTTAAGACTTGTGAAACGATTAACTAAACGCTCTGATTTAGACGTTTTATTTCAAGATGGCTGACTGTACCAATACGTGGGTTTTTGCAACGAGACCGGCTGGAGTAGTCAAGGGAGACAAAAAGACACATTCAAAAATGGCGTGCGTTTCATTATTCATGACCAAACCAATACTCCATTTAAGACAATATAGAGGACCAAGAGACAATTTAATGATTTCCCCTAGTGGCCTGTCGCTAACTAAAGAAGGGTTTTTAAATTTGCTCATGCTAAAAGACGATATTCTACAAGCATTTGAAAAATTAGAACAATCAAACAGACCTTAGTGCTAACATATTTTAGTTTAATGTTGTACAAAAATACATTACTATTCTTGTAATATGTGTGTATATGTATAACTATAAGCATGTGTGTATTGTAAAATGTATTTTTTTTTTTTTATTTTTTTTTTTATTTTAAGCTTATATGAGTATACGCATGTGTATTATATTCAATTGCAATATGTTTTTAAACGCCTATGTGTGTTTTATATTTAAATATATAACTATAAAATATGTGTGTATTATATTTAAATGTAATATGTTTTTAAACTCATATGTGTGTATTATATTTAAATGTAATATGTTTTTAAACTCATATGTGTGTATTATATTTAAATGTAATATGTTTTTAAACTCATATGCGTGTATTATATTTAAATGTAAACAGCTATTTCTATGGAGTATGTTTTTATTTAAATGTTTAATCTTGTGTGTGCTTGTATGTGTGAATGTGTTGATGTGATTGTGTGTATGGTGATTATAAATACGCGTGTGTATTATCATTGTAAACATTTGTGTATTAATATGTGTTACTTTTTAAAGTGTAAATAAAAAACAAAAAACTTACAAAGAATTGCGTCAGTTGATTCTTTAAACAGGAAGTGTTGAAAGACCTGAAATAAATAATTGCTTGTTTTAAAAAAAAATGATAATAATAATAATAATGAATATATATGAATATACAGACAAAACATACTACTATAAAATTTTAGAAATATTAATTTAATATATTGTAATAAATAGCGACTTAAAAAAAAATATAAAAATAATAATAACAAAACAAAAAAAAAAAAAAAAAAAAAAGTCAGACAAGAGATTTGAACCTAGGGACCATCAGAAAATATAAGTGTTTTATTAAAAAAATCCTGCTCGCTACGCATGAACAACGACTGCTTCCTCTCACTCACTTCCTTGTCTACCTTTCTTTTTCTCTTTCTTTCCACTCTCGCAACACTATCTGTAACTCTATTTATTTAGGCAACTAAATTAATATTCTCTAACTCTAATACATTTTATAAGTTATATAAATATATGTTATATGTTATAATAAACAGAGCTAATATTTTATCATAAATAGCGACTTAAACTTGTTTAAGAAAAAATACAGTGTATATATAACGATAATCTGTTAAAGTAATTAGAGACAAAGGTAGCAGACGGGTTGGGAGCAAGTGAGTTATCTCCCCATCGCCCCCTGCACACGCAGGGGAATTTTTCTTTCGTTCAACACTCACACACTATCACGCGCATACCCAAAACACACACAAACACACACACACAGAACTTTAAAACCATTTTCGTTTTTTCAAGTCATGTAAATACGCAAGCTTTATTTAAAAAATACACACGCTTTAAGTTTAAAGTAATATTCACATAATATTCGTATCTATCTATCTATCTATCTATCTATCTATCTGTCTATCTATCTATCTATCTATCTGTCTATCTATCTATCTATCTATCTATCTATCTGTCTAGCTATCTATCTGTCTAGCTGTCTATCTAGCTAGCTGTCTAGCTATCTGTCTATCTATCTATATGTCTATCTAGCTAGCTGTCTATCTATCTGTCTATCTAGCTAGCTGTCTATCTATCTGTCTATCTATCTGTCTATCTAGCTAGCTGTCTATCTATCTGTCTATCTAGCTAGCTGTCTTTAGCTCTCTCATATTTAACTTAAATTTTACACGCGTTTACATAGTTATATATTGTAAAAATAAAAATAGCAGACTTACGATTTTAGTGGCAGGAAAAATACTGGCTCTGTAAGTAGACTGGATTCAACAAGCGCAGATAAGTTTTACTTGGAGACGAGTGACTTCAAGTAACGATACTAACTTTAAGTTGGGGTATATAAGCAAACTGGACACAAAGACGGACGATATATCACGCTGAAAATTACTTTGTTGGGAAACATTACATTTGCAAAACACATTAAAAATCGCTGAGCTGGCTTTTCGTTGTTAGTCGTTAAAAACGACCAACAATAAAATTATGGACATCAAACGGTTTTTGCCGGGCAGTAGGGAGGTCATTAAAATGAACTTGGGCTACTTCAAAGGGAAGTAGCCACTGTTTCATCTTTAGCACCTCACGTGTTCGTAGTCTTGGATGGCAAAAAGTCTAGTCCTTTGGATCTTTGATCATCACCCTGATGCCAACTATGGACATTCCTGAACACCCTTGGAAATTTATCGCTTTTCTTTTTCTTAGTCCAGATGTTTGCAATCAAAGAAAAGTCAATTTAATGTTCAAGAAAAGTGTCTTTGAGGTCTATCTGTTAAGGTGGTAATATCATTTTGCGAAAATTTATTGTTTTCTCTTTCTTAGTCCAGATGTTTGGAATCAAAGAAAAGTCGATTTAATGTTCAAGAAAAATGTCTTTGAGTTCTATCTGTTAAGGTGGTAATATCATTTTGCGAAAATTTATTGTTTTCTCTAGTCCAGATGTTTGGAATCAAAGAGGTTGAGATTTAATGTTCAAGAAAAATGTCTTTGAGTTGATTCTTCTCTGTTAAGCTGGTAATATCATTTTGCGAAAATTTATTGTTTTCTCTAGTCCAGATGTTTGGAATCAAAGAGGTTGAGATTTAATGTTCAAGAAAAATGTCTTTGAGTTGATTCTTCTCTGTTAAGCTGGTAATATCATTTTGCGAAAATTTATTGTTTTCTCTAGTCCAGATGTTTGTAATCAAAGAAAAGTCAATTTAATGTTCAACACTTTTTTTTTCTTTTTTATAATTGACTGTTAGCCCCTGTTAGGGTATAAATACAGCTAGCTAGGTTGTATTTCCTCACACTTTTCCTGAAGCTCTGTGAAAAAATCTTTCTAACGTCTGAGCACAAGAAAAAAAAGTTTTTTCCAAGTAATAAAAAAGTGAGTATTAAACATTTCGAAAATAAATAAATAGAAGCTAACTATTTTGTATTCTCACTATATAATTTATTTCTGCTTAATACGTTTACATATTTATCCTCAGAGTGTATTGGGTATATTAAAGTATTTTTTGGTTGAAGAGTAAGTATTTTTAAACGTCTAAAAATATTAGTCTCATTGTAAAAAATAAGGGGAGATTAACAATCCTAACATTGTAAAAAAATATTTTATTTTTATTTTTATTTTGTCGAGTATTTTAATCACATAAAAAAAATATTTAAAACTGTTTTTATAGTTTTTCTATATTTATATACAGATGGAAAGAAATTCTTTACCACAGACGGTAAGAAAAAAAGTTTTTATTCTTATAGTGTACAGGCCTACACTATTTATTTTATAATGTCTAGGCATACACTATTTATTTTATAGTGTCTAGGCTAAAGTAAGTTGTCTATTATATATTTTAAACTGGATTTGAATTATTTTTTCTATAATTATATGCAGATGGAACCACGCAAAATATTTGCATGTACTAAGTGCACGCGGGTGTTCACCAAGCTGAGTAACCTAACGAGGCATACAGATTCAGTCCACGGTAGAACACATCATAGTTGTGTTATATGTGGCCGTGTCTACACCAGATTAGATAATTTAAATAGACACACCAAAACTCATGCGCCGACTATTGCTGGTATGTTTAACAATATTTTTTTATTTATTTTTTAACTTATATGTATTGGTGAGTTTATTTATAAACAACTTATAATTGTTGAATATATTAGCAATAATTTTCTGTATATATTTTTAAAAATTTCCACAGTTGGTGCGGCAGAGACACCAACAGCGGCAGAGACACAAACAGCGGTAGAGACACCAACAGCGGTAGAGACACCAATAGCGTCCACATCTACAGAGACAACAACTACACAAAAAAGGAAGGCAAATAATGATTTAGATAACACCAGTAAAAGACAATTATTAGACCTTACCGTATTAGACAGCCAACATAATGACCTTGATTTAATGGACATTCAAGACGAACTTGACTTGTTAGATCATTTGCCACAAGACATAAAGGCTACGTATATCTCTCATTGGACTGCTCTACAAACGCACCATAATATCCACAAGCACATTTCAACCTATAATTATTTCCATAGTCCCTTAAGTAAACATCCCATTGACTGGCAGACACTACTAACAGACCAACTATTCACACAACAAACAAAACGATACAAAATAAATTACAGTCACCATCTCATTTTAAGACATAAGGAGACAAATGAACTTCGTTTTTTTCATAGCTCAGTTAACAACGCAACTGCCTTAGACACTCCAAGACTAATTAATAATATACATGATTTTCACTCATTCATAGAACACTTAAATGAAACAGACATTTTAGATATAGGACTTCAAAACAGACCAAATACTAATTATCAGGTCGAATGTATTCCAGCGACTAGTTTCTATATCTTCCCCCTGCAAGACTTTCCCATAGGCTGCACTCTCACAGACATACCCGATTTCATTAGACACAACAGGGCCATTAACATTTTACAATTCGACTCAAGTTCAAAACCATATACAGACAATCTTTGTTTCTTTCGATGTATAGCTGCATTCAGAGGATACCCCATTAGAGACCTTAGGACACAAACAAAACCATTGTTGATGCAGTGGCAAGTCTATCGGGGTGTAGAGACCTCGAATGGGTTTAGTGGGGTTAGTTTAAAAGAGATACCAGATTTAGAACAGTGTTTTAGGATTAATATAGATGTATTTGAATTTAACGAGAAAGAGAAAATCGTACCAAAACTCCGGGGTGGGACTAGCTTTAATGAGACCATGTACCTGTTACTTTTTAAACAGCATTTCATCTACATTTCAGATATTGATGCTGTGGGGCATGCATTCTCATGTGCTAAATGCGGGAAATTGTGGCCGCAATTAAGACTATTAAATAGGCACGAAAAGACCTGCGAGGGTGGGAAACCGAAAAATAGATATAAGGGCGGCATGTATAGACTGCAAGAGACCATATGGGAAAGCTTGTATGCTCAAGGTATTGATGTCGATATCAATTATGTTTATCCCCATAGAGCAACCTTCGATTTTGAGTGCTACTTTGACGATTCAGAAGCTCGTCTGGTAGGGAACGTAACTAATTTAGTAGCAAAGCATGTACCCTTATCCTGCTCTATCGCCTCAAATGTCCCTGGCCAAGAAGGACCATTCTGCTTTATCTCAACCGGAGATTCCCAAGATTTGGTTAATAGGGCAATGAAAAAATTACAAGATATAAGTGAGGCATCTTTTGAAATTTTAGAAGACGAGTTTGAATGGGTTTTTAAGGAATTAGGTAGATTGATTAACCAGGCTAGTAAGAAAGCAGGGGGTGAAGAAGGGGAGGGGGCTGGGATGATTGGTAAACTCTGGGCTAGATTAGAGGGTTACTTAGAACAGCTGCCAGTGATAGGATTTAATTCAGGAAAATATGATTTTAATTTAATTAAACCTTATTTCATCAAGTATTTTGTGGGATCTCAGAATGTGGGGGAAAAGGTGGATGGGGCGACCGTTGAAGAAGACAAGGACGAGGGGTTAGAAGACAAAGAGGGGTTAGAAGAAGAAGCGGGTGGTGTTCCCTATATAGCGACAGCTGAACCAACTAACTCTGACAAACAGTCCCCCTTTAATTTTGTCATCAAGAGGAATAATAATTTTATGTGCGTAGCGACAGATGACTTAAAGTTTTTAGACATTGTTAACTATCTAGCCCCTGGGTTTAGCTATAGTAAATATCTAGCCGCCTATGACATTAAGGAAACAAAAGGTCATTTTCCGTACGAGTATGTTAGGAACTTAGGAGTACTAAACGAGACTAGTTTGCCCCCACATAGCGCTTTCTTTTCATCCCTTAAGAACAGTAATATTTCAGAAGACGAATATGCTTATTGTCAAACTATCTGGACGGAAAAGGACATGAAAACATTAAGGGATTTTCTAGTATGGTATAATAACATAGACGTGGTTCCCTTTATACAAGCGTTAGAAAGGCAAGTTAGTTTTTACAAGGATCTAGGGGTTGATATTTTTAAACAAGCCGTTTCCGTCCCTGGGATAACTCTAAACTATCTTTTTAGGACAATTCCAGATGGGGTTTACTTTTCTTTATGTGCTAAACGCGATAGGGATTTACATACAATCATCAGGAATAATATAGTTGGGGGACCGGCTATAATATTTCATAGGTACCATGAGAAGGGTAAAACTTATGTTAGAGGGAATGGGGACAAGCCGGTCCAGGGGATCAAAGGCTTTGATGCCAATGCCCTATATTTATGGGCACTTATGCAAGAAATGCCCACCTATCGCCCCATTATTAGAAAGAGTGAGGATAGTTTTAAACCGCGTAAGCAAGATTTTTATGGACAGCAGTGTAGGGAATGGTTAGCGTGGATTTCCCATACGACACAAAGGAAACTAAAGACAGAGGACACAAATGGAGAAATGCGCTTAGGAAATAGGTACATTAGAGTAGATGGGTGGGACGCGAAGACTAGGACAGTATATCAGTTTCATGGCTGCCTGTTTCATGGACATCGACCAAAGTGCCCTATTACCAAAGATAGAGACGTTAATCCCAAAAATGACAAACCTCTCACAGAGTTGTTTGCGAAGACAGAAGAAATTAGCACTTACTTGAGAGAGACAATTAAAGTTAATCTAGTGGAAATGTGGGAGTGTGAATGGAAACATTGTAAAAAGACTGATCCTAGTGTGAAAGATTTTGTAGCTGACTTCAAGACGTGTTCAGCGAGTCTCGTTGCCCCGACATATAATAAATTCAAAGGTCCCATGACAGAGAAACAGATCCTCGATGCTGTTCAAAATGAGACCTTCTTTGGACTGGTTGAGGCTGACCTTAATGTTCCTGACCATTTGAAAGACCATTTTAGTGAGATGACACCTATTTTTAAAAACACAACTGTTGGTAGAGACGACATCGGCCCTTTCATGCGCGAGTACGCAGAGCAAAACAAGCTCTTATCGTCCGCCCGACGGACGCTAGTGGGTTCATATAAAGGGGAAAAGATTTTATTAGCGACACCTTTATTAAAGTGGTATTTAGAACATGGGTTGGAGGTAACCAAAATTTATCAGATCATAGAGTATAATCCTAATGCATGTTTCAAGTCCTTTGGGGAAAAGGTGTCTGACGCGCGACGCAAAGGCGATAGTGACCCTAATTACACGATAACTAGTGAGACGATGAAATTGTTAGGAAACGCGGCGTACGGTAAGACACTGACAAACAAAGCAAGACACGCGGACATGACTTATTGCGGCGGTGACGCGACTGGTAAATTAGTAAATAGTCCGCTCTTTAAAAAAATGACAAAGCTAGGCGACGCGGACATTTTTGAAGTAGAGATGTTAAAGAAAAATATAAATTGGGATCTCCCTCTTCAGATAGGTTTTTTTGTTTATCAATACGCGAAGCTTAGGATGTTAGCATTTTATTATGATTTCCTAGATACGTACATTGAGAGGGCCGACTTTCAACTCTGTGAGATGGATACGGACAGTTTATATTTAGCGCTTAGTGCCCCTGACTTGACTGATGTTGTTAGACCCAACAAAAGACAGGACTTTTACAAAGAACACGACAACTGGTTCCCCTCTGAATTTTGTGAAAAACACAAAGAGGTGTTTGGCAGTGATAAGGGTACTGTAAATTGTGAGACATGTAGGGCTAGGAAACTTTACGAAAAGAGAACGCCGGGGTTGTTTAAATTAGAGTATGAAGGGGTGGGTATGGTCTCGCTATGCAGCAAAACTTACCACTGCTTCGGCGAGAATAACACAAATAATAAAACATCCACAAAAGGTTTGTCGAAACATCACAACCCATTAGACATCACACATTTCATGCACGTACTCAACACACAAAAAGCGGGGGGTGGTACAAATATAGGATTCAAAACACACCAAAACGCAGTCTTTACATACACACAACACCGCAGTTCACTTTCATATTTCTATATCAAAAGACAAGTACAAGCAGACGCATTTACAACCATACCACTAGACATTTAATTAGTTTTGGAGTGTCTAGGGCATACATACAGACTACACTTAGGGGCCGACATTGACAGACATTGGACTGTGATAAGATTGTAAAAAAGCACTGTGATAAGATTGTAAAATAAAAAAATTGTCTTCTGATGTACATACATTATACTGTATATATGTATTGATATAAATAAACGTGTTTCATTGCTATTGTATATATGTATTGGATTATGTATTGCTATTGTATTTTACAAATAAACTTGTGTATTACCATGATATTATTAATAAATGAATTTGTTTGATTGCTATTGTATATTACAAATAAAACTTGTTCCCTTGCTATCAATGAGCTTGTTTGATGTACACACCATGATATTATCAATAAACTTATTTTGTTTGGTGTAAATACAATAATCGTTACAAATAATGGTTGAAGTGGAAATTTTTGAAAATTAATAAAAAATCACTATAAACTTTAAACTTATTTTTTGTTTTTTATCTATATATTGTACTGTTGTCCTTGTTGTAGATATCTTTAATAAAATCATGTGATCAAAATCACAAGTAATAAAATCACGTGTAATAACACTACACAAAAATAAACCACATGTAATAATTAAAACATGTGATGAAATCAATTGTAATAATGAAACCACACACAAATAAACCACATGTAATAATTAAAACATGTGATGAAATCAATTGTAATAATGAAACCACACATAAATAATCACGTGCTAACAAAGCTCGTGTAATACTATAATTAATACCACACAAAAATCACGTGATCAAATCACGTGTACTACCACAAAATAACGACAAGACACCATCTTGGTTCAACTGAGGAGCGGGGTCAATTGAGGCGTGGGGTCAACTGAGGAGCGGGGTCAACTGAGGCGTGGGGTCAACTGAGGAGTGGGGTCAACTGAGGCATGGGGTCAATTGAGGCGTGGGGTCAATTGAGGCGTGGGGTCAACTGAGGCATGGGGTCAATTGAGGCGTGGGGTCAATTGAGGCGTGGGGTCAACTGAGGAGTGGGGTCAATTGAAGCGTGGGGTCACTAGGTCAAAAGGTCACTAGGTCAAAAGGTCAAAAGGTCAAAAGGTCACGACCGGTCGTATAACAACACGATAAGACGCCATCTTGGATGACGTCACTTCCGGTACAACGACTTCCGGTTGGGGTCACTTCCGGGTCAAAGGTCACTTCCGGGTCAAAGGTCAAAGGTCAACTGAGGAGCCGAGGAGCGGCTCCTCAAATAATAATCGAAACGACCCTACTACACTACTTACATCTGTCGTAGAAATAGATTAAAACCGAAATAAAAATAAGTGAGGAGAAAGGCCGGTAATCCTTTTTGGAGAAAAAAAAATAGAAAGCATGAACGTAATTATCCCCCTTCAGACCGTTCTATTGAAGCAGCCTTTACTAGTTACCAACCCAACTTATGTCATTATCCATAAAAGCTTGGTAGACTCAGACTCACTGAGGTCTGGGGAAAGCCTCGTTACGTTTAAACCCGGAGATCTTCGATAAACCCCAGACCATCGGAACGGCAGTCCTAGCGCTATACCTCTAGACCAGGGGTCGGCAACCTTTTAATAGTATGCCAAAGTAGGATTTCTAATTCGTTCAGCGTGCCAACAGCCTAAAAGTCATCCTGCTCTTTTCTTGTAGAAAAGACTTGATTGCCTTATTTTGGGATCTTCCACGTGCCATTGAAAATTGCGTTCCATTGGTTGCCGACCCCTGGTGTAGGCCACTCCCCGCTCTTGTTGCTTGAAGCAATTCTGAGGGTACGTTGTTTACTCCTGCTGATTTCCCTATCTTTAGTCATTTCACTGCTGCCTCAACTTCATCTCGAAGAATGGAGAGGATTTCTTCCTCTTCTCCATTCTGTGGACATGCTAGAACTGAGGGGGTCTCCGTTAGATGTGTGGATGTAAAGATCAGAGCAGTATTCTGTCCATCTATACGGGACATCATGTGCTTCTGTCAGATACAGGCCTGATTAAATATGTATCGCGGAAATATCGGGCTGTTTAACTCTTGTCTATCTGCTTCACAGTTTGGTAGGCATTCTTGCTGTTAGACCTAAAGTTAGGCCTACAGATAGATAACATTTTTATAAACTACAACTACAATGAACAGAAAGATACAATAATTCTTAAATTATAATTATTATTTCTTTTTACTGAAAACATTTAAGATAGTAATTTAAAATAAATATTTTAGTGAGGTTTTAAAAGCATATCTTGTTATTTAACAAAAAGTTTGGACCATCCCTGTGGATGAGAATCGAACACCCGTCTCCTGCATGCGTCTAAAACATAATGATTAGATTTAGATTTAACTTGCTAAAAAATTTTAGAAAGCTTTAAGTGCTAAAATTCTTTACAATCTTTTTTTTAAAAGTAATATTAATGGGGGGGGGGGGGGGGGGAGGAGTTATCAGTGCCTCAGTGCGTAATCAAATCCAGGTCGCCCGCACGACATTCGGGTACGCTTTATTTGAAGTGAGTTCACAAACGGGATAAAGGTCGAAAGGCAGCCCAAATGAAACCTGGAGGAGAACGCTGGAAAGGGACTTGAAAGCATGAACTTAGAAACATCCCTTCGATCTGCAGCGGACCGAGATAGATGGAGATCTTTGGCTTTCCGTCTCCAGTCTCAAGCACCAACCGGATTGAGTGTGTAAGTGATTATATAGTTCAGTATATCTTACCAATCTGATCACTAAAATATATATTGTTCAGTGGCGTGAATGCAATTCAAGGGAAAAAACTCATAAGTACATAACGAGCAAAACTTCCGGTGCCATGTTTAAAGAATAAACGTACAAATTTAAGTTGCCTTTCTGTTATCAGTAAGATGAGGTGAAATGCGGAATGGCTTAACATATGTGTGTAGGCAGCTCATTTACAGATTAACACTTCAGTGTCAAAAGCGAGAAATGGGATTGCATTCATGGTTTCAAAATGCTAGTAGTGCTCTTAATTCGTCTGGCAGGTTTGCATCTAAATCATCATCATTATAATTATAATTTTAATGATCATTGAACTGATCTATCAGTGTCATAGTCAGCATAACCTCACTTTGTTTTTCTTTTTGGTATGCCGTCTTTGTAAGCACACGGCTCTGATTAAGACAAATGGATACATGCATATTTGTGGTATTTTTTAGGTGGGGACTATCACCAAAAAGAACGGTTCTAAAAAATTCCAACTGAAATCTTTTTATGTTATGTCACAGTTGTGTGGAGCTATTGATTGAACTATTGAATAATGTCTTACTAAATAAGAGCGGTAGATACTTTTCACTAAAAAAAAATATATTTTTCGATCAGATTTCCCTATATAAAATCAATAAAGAAAAATGCCAATTTCCAAGTTATGTTTGGGCTTGGGACATGACGTCACTCCCCCCTGACATCACTCCTTATAACTCAATAAATCTGAATATTAGCTCCACGTATAGGCTAGTATGAAAAATTTTCAGTAGAAATTACTTAGAACCAATAACAAGAGGGAAAAAAGCATGTATTTAAAAGTGCCATATTTTTACTATAAGAAATAGCCTAACACAACATGGCCTGCATATGGGGTGGGGGGTATGTTTCACAATACCTTTCTGGTGTTCTATAGCCATGTGCATGAGTTCTCGAATTGGCCAACTTTAAGGACAGTTGTTTAAAAAACTACAAAACTAAGCCTACCCTTAAGACTAACAGAGATATGAAATAAAACTGGTTTGAGAATTACATACATTATGGCATGGCCGATCCATTTAGGATTAAATAAATACATAGGGCAAAAAAATAAACAAAGGAGACAACAATTTTGATCAACAACACAAAATTTCAAAGGGACGTCACATTGTTTAATAAAAAGACACCTAAAAGTACCACATTTCCAAATTTAATAAAACGTGATACCTATAATAGAAATTCAATCTCCAAACAAAGTTAATTGTTATGGCAGGTTTCACAATAAGAATTTCAAAAGTTCCCTTTTTAAAAAAAATAAATATTTAAAGCTTTATAACTGTATTATATATCATTTTAAAGCCTAGAAACTGAGGAATCCGAATATGAAGATTAGAAAATCAGCTTTTGAATGTTTTATAGTTAATAATTTTAAGATCTGGAAATTTCGTCTGCAGGATTGTTGCCGGCGCTAAAAAATACACAAGACTAAACAGCTGCAAAATATTATTAAAACCTATAATATTTTTTTATTTTTATGAAAAAAAAACTTATAAAACGTAAAATGTCATCATTTGTGTTGTATTTTGTTATTAATTTCACAAATTAACTAATAATTTTGCATCCTGGGGTCATAGGCCAGAGGTTGCGTTGAAACTCGGAAATAAACAAAATGGCGGCCATTTTGTTCTTAAAACGTTGTGTTAGTGAAAAGCGTGGAGAGATATGTTTTTTAATTTAAACAATTACCGTTCGCGTAAATTTAGTTTTAAAACATTTAATAATATTGCTGTGTTTATTTAAATCGTAATTTAGAACTTGGAAATCCAAAATAAAATGCGTAATAGCGTTTAAGAGTAAATTATCGGTAACGGCAGAGCGGCGTGGTCCTCGGCTGTATTCAACGCAGCCTGGATGCCACATATCTCGCAGACACGGGTAAAATATTAATATTAAATTGAAAAACTTATTTTTTGAGTCAGCAAATGTATCAAATAGAACAAAACGGCCATCTGATTGGATTTATATGTTAAAATTGACTCTAGCGCATTTGAAAATTAAAGAAAAATCGATTCAACTTTGTGTGTTTCACGTAAAATTCTGCCTCCCGATCACGTTTTGGTAATGAACATCTATGATTTAGTGGGGTATAAAATGAAATTTGTGGCAGAATATTTAAAAATAATGCCGTATTTATGAATAAATATATATTTGGGTTAAATTTGGAGAGTTTTAGAAATCTACAGTGACTTATATATTTTTAGATCGAGTTTTAGGCCTAGCGCCGTGAATGGAGAAAAACCTACAGATGCGGTGTAAAAAAATAAGAGATTTAAAATATATATTTTAAAAAAAATAAACATCTGTAACGACTTTCAATGCAAATGTAGCATATTATAACATATGTGTAAATGAAAAACATTCAGAAATCGCGTAAATTTTGATTTTATATACTTTTAATTAAAACTTTTAAAGTAGGTACAAAAAAAGGGGAATTGGGATCTGCAAGATTGATTACGTGGAACACCATACAAAATATAATAAATAACACTAAAATAAAATAAAAACTCACAATATTGATTTTGCTGATACTTTTATTACATATAAACACAAACATGTAAAAAAGAAAACATTTTATACATAAAATTATTTTTTTTCAAATATTGAAAAAAAGGTAACCCTTTGGTGGCCATTTTGTGAAACCTGCCTTATGTAATCAGGGCAAGGAATAAAATATGTTAAACTTCATTACATTTTAAAAGAGCATAAATTAACAATAATGGTGCGTGATTTATAAAAATGAAAGTACTGTTAAAAAAAAAAGAGGATTTTTAAAAGTAATTAGGCCTACAGTATTTATAATCGCATACAGGTAGCACCGGTGGATAAGTCACTCCTTAGTTTAGGATTTTTTTTCTTATATGTTGTCATTGACCTGCATATAGGTCAAAACTCTTACTTTTAGGGAGTTACACTGCCTTTTAACTTCAAACTTTTAAAACATAAAAGTTAACTAATTATCCCCCCTTATTGGAAACTTTCCTTAAAAAATAGTTTCAATAATGCACAATGCAAAGATATAAAATAAAGGCAGAATTTCATTTAATTGATTAAATTGTAACGATAGATCAACACAGCCACTAATCATATGACAAAGTTTTGTAAGGCATCTAATTATCATTGTTTGTAATGATTTCCAATGCGACTGTTCAAAAAACAATTCATAAAGAGGTGAGTGCTGGCTTTTATATTGTCTACCCTACCGACAATAAGCTGAGTTCGTTTTTCAACTCTTCAATGCAACTAACAAAAAATGAAACACACTATTGACATTTCATATTATTTCTATATAGGTTTGAAAAAAAAACTTTTAGTGCAGAAATTTTTCCAAAATATCCTAAAATTTGTCGATTGGCCAATCTTAGTTGTGGAAGCAATGATTAGACAGGGCTCGGTTTTCTCAGAATGCTTAACACTGTCTTAGTAGGCTATAGCCTATAGGCCTAGGTCATAGTTCCTAAATAAAATGCATCTTAAGGTACTAGTCGACAAGCTTGTGCTTCTGTTGTAGGTCTAGATAGGTGTTTACACATTTACGATTCTTTTTATATTGTGATTTGATCAATACGAAAAATGCTGCCTAAGGCTTACGCTACATGTCGGCAATACAAAATCAGTTATAAAAAAAGGGTGTGGGGGTCTGAAAACCTAAAATATTTGTTCATTTCAACTTCAATTATATAAAGATAAAATATTTACACATGAAAATTTTCTAAATGTAAATTTAGGCCTAAGCAATAGCCTAGTAATTCTATATCATAACAACCACAGATACGCGTAATAGTTGCAACTTAATGACAGAGCAGTGATGTTTTTTTAACTTATTCAAAACTATGTCGAGTGTATAGGTCGCACCCGTGATTCTCATCAAAATTTTTAGGTAAGCGAGTATATACAGTAATTATTGTTGAGACAAAGATAATGATGAAAAACTGAAGTTGTTTAAGTTTAACAGGGTCATGTGACTTGCCTCCTTTTTATTTTTTGATTTTTTTTTGTAGGAGATAACCAAATGAATATTATTTATCCCCTTTGGGTACCCATTTTCGTATATTGGGTTTGATCATTTTTAGTAACAATTAAAAAATTGGAAGTGTGTTAATTGTTCATCTACATAAAAAAAATAATATCTAAGTAAATGCATTTTAAAATTTTAGTAAAAATAAATATAAAAACAAAAATGGTTTAAATTAAAAGATAAAAGGGACTGGTGTCATTAATTGAAATCAGTTAAAAACATCAGCTCTATGTATGCCCGCTATATAAATCATCATCATCATCATATACTTTACTAGGCTTTAGATGTCAAGTCCTTTGTTTACATTTTTTGAAGAATTCAACTTTTAGATTTATCAATAGCCCTAAGGTTTAAACATAATATATATAATTTTCCTATGACAATATTAAGTAGACACAAATTTGAAAAACATGCTTATTGGTGTAGCCTGTATTAAATATTAATCCTTTATAAACATCATTTTGTGGTAATTTATTTTTATACACTATGACTATGCCCATATTTATATATATCAGGGATGCCAGTTTTCCGGCTAAATCCAGATTTCAGGCTTTTTTGTGTCACTATACGTATTGTCGCACGTTCAAGCTTGCAAATATTAGTATTAGTTTTTGGTGAGGAAAAAAATTTTCAGGCTTTTTTGTCTAGGCCTGCTGGCATCCCTGATATATTATATATGATTGTGCAAACTGATAGTGTTTCTATGGAGGAGTTGCTTTGCATGTCAGGGTTTTGTACAATTTCAAAAGTTGGTTTTAGGCTTTAGGAAATTTTTAGAAAAGGATTTCAGGATTCACTGTTTCAAGTGATTACAACTGTGTTGAGTGGATATGTTGCACCCCTAATCTTTTCCCAAATATACAAAAGTATATACAGCAGTCCTTTGTCTGAACAAAGTAAATAGAAAAAAAAACAAACAATCATTGATATGCCAACTCTCACATAACTGATTGTCATGTATGATTATTTATGTTTCAGGTCAAGAAAGTACATATTCGTCCTAATTCTAGTTGTTGTTCTTCTTTACTACTTGGTGCCATACATCTTTAGGATTCATAGTACAACAAGCATAGAAATAGGTAAGAGTTGTTTATTTGTAATCTTCTATCAAACCAAACTAATTTGTAGTCTACATTTAAAAAAAACATAAATATGGGTTATAAAGAGATTAGAGTGATGAAAGATGAATACCAAAGTTGAAATGCTAGTAAAAATTGAGAGTCTTTTAATTTATTTCACATGGTCACTTCACATTAACTGGCATAAGTAAAAGGAGATTGACATTGTGTTAGTAACATAGTTTCCCCTGAATAAAATGATCACTGAAACTTGTGAATACTGCTGAGTTTTTAATAGGTAATACTACTTATACATCATCATCAATCACATAGGGACTATATATAGTATTAATTCTTATTGCATCCTTACTTTATGTTGGACAATAATTTTATAGCACTTATTGACATTGTAAAATGTAATATGTTTTTTTTTTTCCAGATCCAAATGATGAATGTCTTGCTCAAAATCTTGTTGAATTTCAAACAAATATCAATAATTTAGATGCCTTTATATCAGGAAATTCAGAGCTTGCTTCGTTAAATAAGAAATTAGCTTATGTGGGTGAGTAGCTGAATTGACTTTGTCAAATGTTAAATTTAATTCCTTAAAGCAACTATTCATATATAATCCTGCTTGTCAGTTTACTCAGTTTTCAACAGAGCTCAATAAGTAATACACAGTATTATAAAATTCAATACGTTTAAGGGTCTTCTATGTAATGCTATCTTTTTAAATAGGAAATGGGAATTTGGCAGCAGCATTTGGAACTGAGAGTGGTCTTTTTATCCGACTGTATAGAGCTTTATCTCAGCCAGTTAAATTCTGGCCAGTTGTTCAAACTCACTTCAATGGCAGATCCAAAGGTAAGCATTTCTTTAAAAAAGAAAGTAGACTATAATCATTATATCAGCTTTTGTTTCCAACATCCTATTGAAAAAAATTTGAACTTAAACTAATAATTATAAATGTATTTTTTTTAATGAATGTTTTTGTTTTGTAATAGAGAGCCATTGGACAATGTACATGCACTTGAAAAAATCATAATGTGTTTATTATTGCTATTCTCTCTTTACTCCTACAATATTTAATTATGCTCATTAGTTAAACAAAAAATAATTTTATAACCATGCCCTGTATTTAAAAAAACAAACAAAAAGACAACAACATTTTGTTTTCGTTAGATGCAACAGTTTTGGATGTGAAATCAGGCATTGCATACCAAGTTCAAGCTCAATCATTGGTAGGTTGGAGTTTCAATATTAACTAAAAGTAGAAACAGTTTAAGTAATTTTATCTCTTAGAAATTCAAACGAAAAAATATATAGAGTTGAAACAATGCTAAACACAATTTTATAGTTTAATACTTATTTAAATGGTGCTAACAATGGTATCTGGAGCGAGCAGATAGTGAACAGTTTTGTGCCTTACTTAGCCTTTAGCAGTGTTGGAAATACTGATGTAAATTAAGGAGATGGGAAATGTTAACTAAAATTACACTTTTTCACAATTGTGAACACAATAATCCAATGATAGTGTTCCCAAAGGCTAATCTGAAACACTGGAGAGCTTACAGTACAATTGTTTTTTTTTACTACCCTCTCTTTTTTACTTTTTATTTGCTTTGCAAAGAGTCATGAAACAGTGTCTTATACTTTTTATTTGCTTTGCAAAGAGTCATGAAACAGTGGCTTGTATTAACATGTTAACTCAAATGTAAGCAATGATTTTATTTAAATACTTCAATCAATTTATTCAAGAGCAAAGAAATTAAGATGAAAATGAAATGACTATAAGGTGGTTTTTTTAACGTCTTTGCTATAAATTATTCGGCTTTATGTAGCTAATATAAAAAAAATTATTTTAAGTTTTTATTTAAACAGATGTATTAATTTTTCTTTGATGCTTAGATGTCCAGTTGTATCAGTGTAAAATCACAAATATATGCACACAGGTCAAGACCAGCATTATTTGTGCAGGATATATATATAAATAATCCATCAGTAAGTTCTTTCATTTTCATTATTCTCTAGTTTGGTTTTCCTTAGATACTTTAGAAGTTGTATATTTGTAAAATGTTAAGTGTATGCATTAATGTAGATCACAAATGGCCAATAAGCAGCCCACTTTTATGTAAAGATATGTTTAATCCTCAGTTTTCCTAAAATTTCTTCCAAATAATAATATTAAACTAGTTCTTGTTTACTTTGAAAAATAAAAATGTTATGAAATCTTACTTTTATAAAATCTGTCCCTGCCTACTGCCCATGATGTAGATGATATAGTAAGTAGATCATTTTTTTTTACTGTTACTGTATATAAAAAAAATTGTACCAATGACTATTTCAGTCACAAGCCATTGTTATAGAATTGGATCAAATTGGAGCATCTGGTTGGTCTGGTGTTGAAACAGAATCTGCCAGGTAAGTTTTAGTTTACATCATTAACTACAGATAAATCTTGTATACCTTTTTTTACAAAAACAACAACCTAGTAAACAATAAAGACTTTTCATGATTTTTTTCTATTGAAGCTTTACAACCTCATCTAAAGATACAGTTGATTATAAAATATACTCAGGACTTGTCCCAGTTAGCAAAACAAACATGTTCATTCCCATTGCCATAGCAGCAGTTACTTTGAAGTCAAGCATGGTGAAAGTTGAACCATCAAGGTAAATTAAGTGAATTGTCATTCTGTCTTTAAAAAATCAATTATACATTGTATATATATATATAATATGTTAACCAAAGAAAGTGGTAAGTGCATGAAATAATTACATATGATTGGCTACAGAGAGATAAACAAGTGAAGTGTATAATAAATATCTCTTATTAAATTAGATTTCTGACTTTCTCTCTGATATCAGCCACTGCTCTAATTTTAATTAATTGTATGATTTTAATTTTTGTTTATATATTGGGGAGGGAGTGGTGGAGTGGGGAATGCTTTCAAATGAGTTAATTGGGCTTAATTTAAAGGTTTTACTGGTATTTTCCTTACATTTGTAAAACTTGTTTGACCACTGTTAAACTGTGTGCATTCTGTTTCTGTGTAGAATTATTGACTAGTTCCATTGCATGTTCTTATGATTTACATTTGTTGTTGTGTATTTCAGTTTCCAAAAACTTCATCTATTGACATCAGTTCATTATTCAAGACCATTGTCTCAAGAGGAGGCAGGCAGATACATTCCAGACAGTAAACTTCAAGCTAAAGGGGTAAGAACTCCTAACTGACTGTTTATGTAGTTTGTATATATGTTTCAGGGTACGCCCAGATATAAAGTTAAAGTTTATATTTAACCAATGAACTAACAGTTACTTGTTTATCCAGTTCATGAATAGGAACATACAATAGGAACAATTTATATTAGCTGGACATTTATTTACTAATACTTTTTGTATAATAGAATTATGAATAAATGTATTGTAGTAGTTTTATAAAAGACAAGCAAAATGGATTAAAAAAAAAACCCAGTTATATTTGGACTAGGAAAAACATTTGAACATTTTTAGAAACTAATTTTCTTGTATTGTTTTTTTCTTCTCTTTTTGTAATTTAAGAAATGTATAGTCTCATTGTGATGAGATTTGCCAATTTTGAAAGAAATACTTTCTTTTCTTAAGAATACTTTAAATGATCACTTCACTGTTAGTGTTGATATCTCATTATACCAACTGAATACAAAATACCCTTATGTCAATCTATGATTGTGAATATGTTAACATTTTTTAAAATTATCTTTGTTTGCATATTTGTGTAGGAATTGGAAGTTGCCCTAAATATAAATGACAAACTTTTAAAGCAGGAACACACTAAAGTTTGGGAGAAGGTAACAACTTAATAATCTAACAAACTTTTTGTGTAAACCATATAGGCCTAACAAGTGAATAATTGAAGAAATTGTTGACATTTTGTACTGATTTCAACTTGAGTAGATCATAAAATAAACTATTTCAACTTGAGTAGATCGTAAAATAAACTATTTCAACTTGAGTAGATCATAAAATAAACTATTTCAACTTGAGTAGATCATAAAATAAACTATTTCAACTTGAGTAGATCATAAAATAAACTATTTCAACTTGAGTAGATCCTAAAATAAACTATTTCAACTTGAGTAGATCCTAAAATAAACTATTTCAACTTGAGTAGATCATAAAATAAACTATTTCAACTTGAGTAGATCATAAAATAAACTATTTCAACTTGAGTAGATCCTAAAATAAACTATTTCAACTTGAGTAGATCCTAAAATAAACTATTTCAACTTGAGTAGATCATAAAATAAACTATTTCAACTTGAGTAGATCATAAAATAAACTATTTCAACTTGAGTAGATCCTAAAATAAACTATTTCAACTTGAGTAGATCATAAAATAAACTATTTCAACTTGAGTAGATCATAAAATAAACTATTTCAACTTGAGTAGATCCTAAAATAAACTATTTCAACTTGAGTAGATCCTAAAATAAACTATTTCAACTTGAGTAGATCATAAAATAAACTATTTCAACTTGAGTAGATCATAAAATAAACTATTTCAACTTGAGTAGATCCTAAAATAAACTATTTCAACTTGAGTAGATCCTAAAATAAACTATTTCAACTTGAGTAGATCATAAAATAAACTATTTCAACTTGAGTAGATCATAAAATAAACTATTTCAACTTGAGTAGATCCTAAAATAAACTATTTCAACTTGAGTAGATCATAAAATAAACTATTTCAACTTGAGTAGATCATAAAATAAACTATTTCAACTTGAGTAGATCCTAAAATAAACTATTTCAACTTGAGTAGATCATAAAATAAACTATTTCTTCTTTGCCTTTATCAAAATGCTCTATTTCTCTAGAAACATTTTTTTTTATACAATAGATTGTAATCAAAACAAATACAATTTGAATTGGTAATAAATTTTGTCAATAGGCTGCACATACATTTCACTAACCACTTTGTTTCTATTGCAGCTTTGGTTCAGTGGCTTCTCTATAAGTCATTCAAAAGCTGCTGGGGCTTTAAATGGAGATCATATCAATAAAACCATCTACTATGTACTCAGCAATGCACCGGCACCATTACATAATGTACAGTCCACACAGAAAGATAAACTGGCAATAGAGAAAATCTTATATTATCCTGACAGATGTTATGGTGGTCACACAACATTGTAAGTATACTGTCAGTGATAGATAGTTGGTAGTCAGAGAATTCAACTTTCCTACAAAAGTAATCTTATATAGTCTGCAGATCATGATTTTAATAGATTTTAAAGAAATTTTTACAATTTTTATACAAGTGTTAAAAGGTCTGGAAAGTTTCTGAAAATTCTAAAATAATAAATCTTTTCATTTTATTTTATATCCTCTCTTATTGTTACTCATTTCTGTTAAAAGTTCTTTAATCTTATAACCAAAAATATTTAGTGTTTTAAATTTGAAAAAAAATATAATAGACAAAAAAATGTTGAAATGAATTTTGGAACGGACATAAACCAAATGTATAGTATATACCAGGGGCGAAGCCACAGGGTGGGCTGAGGGAAGCTAAACCCCCGCTGGGATTTTTAAAAAATATGTTCTTAACAGTTGTTTGTTCAAATATGTACTAAATTCGTTAAAAATTTAGTAAATGTTTATCACATGAATGTTCAGCCCCCCTTGGAATTTGGTAAATGTTTGCCAAGCGAAATTCAGTCCGCCCCCCCTGGAAAAAATCTTCGCCCCTGGTATATACTATAGTACAATGATGAATTAGTATAGCCTAGCTAGACCTATCAAAGAATGTCAAGCAATCTATATATATCTAGTTTATTCTTGGACAATGCCTACATATGTACTCGATTTAGATTTATATATTTAGTTTATTTTTGGACTCAATGCCTACATATATGTACTAGATTTATATATTTAGTTTATTTTTGGACTCACTGCCTACATATATGTACTAGATTTATATGTTTAGTTTATTTTTGGACTCAATGCCTACATATATGTACTAGATTTATATGTTTAGTTTATTCTTGGACTCAATGCCTACATGTGTACTAGATTTAGATTTATATGTTTAGTTTATTCTTAGACTCAATGCCTACATGTGTACTAGATTTATATGTTTAGTTTATTCTTGGACTCAATGCCTACATATGTACTAAATTTAGATTTATATGTTTAGTTTTTTCTTTGACTGAATGCCCACATTTTCATTGTCTGTTATAGAGTATCTGGAACATTGTGGATAGATCCTGAAGATGAATCTCAAATTGCTAGGGTTGTGACAACTTGGATGATTACATTAGAAAAACAAGGCTGCAGTGTAATTGCTCAGTCAGGTAAAGAAACTAAGTTAAACATTGAAATAAAATATATTCATTAAAACTTAACAAGTTTAAAAACCAAACAAAAAAGAGCAACTCAAGGAGAATATAAATATTTGTTTATGGATTTTTGGCCCTTATAATAGTACAGCTTAACTGGTATAATGGATAAACTTGGGTTTATATAACATAGCAATATTACAAAATAAGTAAAAATCAAGTAAAGTAGAACAAAACGATACTTCCTTTTTAAAGGGAGATTCAACTATGATAAAGGTGACAGCTACAGTTATGTTAACCCTTCTTGTCATCATCATCAGACCATTGACCGTTGTGGTTGTTGGAGGGGGGGGGGGGGGGGCGAATAGACACCTCAGCAGTCAGCTTTCTCCATTTTTGTTCTTACTCTTCTTGTATGGACCTCCATTATCAGCTATTATTTTACTAATTACTCCCCTACAGCCTAGACTTTATTTTAGACTGGCTGAAACATTGATAGACTGGCTGAAACATTGATAGACTGGCTGAAACATTGATAGACTGGCTGAAACATTGATAGACTGGCTGAAACATTGATAGACTGGCTGAATCATTGATATACTGGCTGAAACATTGATAGACTGGCTGAAACATTGATAGACTGGCTGAAACATTGATAGTCTGGCTGAGACATTGATAGACTGGCTGAAACATTGATAGACTGGCTGAAACATTGATAGACTAGCTGAGACATTGATAGACTGGCTGAAACATTGATAGACTGGCTGAAACATTGATAGACTGGCTGAAACATTGATAGACTGGCTGAGACATTGATAGACTGGCTGAGACATTGATAGACTGGCTGAATCATTGATAGACTGGCTGAAACATTGATAGACTGGCTGAAACATTGATAGACCGGCTGAATCATTGATAGACCGGCTGAAACATTGATAGACTGGCTGAAACATTGATAGACTGGCTGAAACATTGATAGACTGGCTGAAACATTGATAGACTGGCTGAAACATTGATAGACTGGCTGAATCATTGATAGACTGGCTGAAACATTGATAGACTGGCTGAAACATTGATAGACTGGCTGAGACATTGATAGACTGGCTGAATCATTGATAGACTGGCTGAATCATTGATAGACTGGCTGAATCATTGATAGACTGGCTGAAACATTGATAGACTGGCTGAATCATTGATAGACTGGCTGAAACATTGATAGACTGGCTGAAACATTGATAGATAATAATAATAATAATTGGTCATTTATATCGCGCCTCACTCCATGCTAATGCAAGCATGCTCAGCGCGCTCACAAAAACGAAACGACAATAACACTCTAAAATAGTTTTAAACAAGGTTTCGGCCGATGGAGGCACGAAACGACAATAACATTTTAAAATAGTTTTAAACAAGTATTTTGCTGATGGATGTGTACTTCATCAACTTAGTTGAAAAGAAAAGTCTTCAAATTCTTCTTGAATGCTTTTTTTGACACAGAGTTTTTCAGTGTCTCAGGTAAGCCATTCCACAGTGTAGGCGCCACAGATTCAAACGAGCGTACACCAAGAGTCTTTTTTCTGTGACCTTCCAAACCTGGAATTTCCAGGAGAGATTGTGTTGAAGATCGCAGCATCCTTAACGGGACATGCTTCGGTATAAGCTCTTTGAGATATGCAGGTGCTGTGCCATCCACGCATCCATAGGTAAGGGACATAATCTTATGATCGATGCGCTTCGTCACAGGGAGCCAGTGGAGCTCTTTGAGAATTGGAGTGATATGGTCATGCTTCTTTACTCGTGACACAATGCGTGCTGCAGTATTTTGAACTTTCTGAAGTCTATCCAGTTGTTTCTGGGGTAAACCCCACAGGCAACTGTTACAATAGTCTAGTCTTGACTGTATTGTTGCAACAGCAAAAGCATTGGCTGTTTTTTTATTAATCAGAGGTCGCAGCTGACCCAGGGCACGAAGATGGAAGGAGCATGCCCTAACCACAGTACTGATGTGTGGACCCATTGTTAATTTACTGTCAATGATAAAGCCCAGGTCTCTGACAGTGTTGGACAAAAAGATATCAGAGGCCCCTACTTTAATAGATGGAATATCGACTTTCCTAAGATTGAAGTTTGAACCGCACATAATTGCCTCAGTCTTGTCGTCATTCAGTTTGAGTTTGTTGGCAGTCATCCACGCTTTCACCGCTAGACAGCATTCTTCCACTGCATTAACAGCGGCAGCACAAGCATTATGATCAGGATGGAAGCTTTTGTACAGCTGGGTATCATCCGCATATAGTTTGCGAGATAATCCTTGGCTATCAATTATTCTGCCAAGCTGGCTAGTGTAAACAGCAAAAAGGATAGGCCCTAAAACTGAACCTTGAGGTACGCCACAGATGAGAGAAGTGGCTTTTGATAAGGTCTGATTGATAGAAACTCTCTGAGTCCTGTCTGCCAAGTAGGAAGTAAACCAATGAAGTGCAGTATCAGTGATGCCCATCTCGTATTGAAGTCTTGATAAAAGTAAGTCATGGTTGATAACATCAAAGGCAGCACTGAGGTCCAACAGAACTAAGATAGTCAGATCACCACGGTCAGCACTACATAGAACATCATTCATAACACGTAATATTGCCGTCTCACAGCTATGCCCAGGACGATAGGCAGATTGAAATTTATCAATCAGGCCATGTGTGGTTAGATGTTGTAAAAGCTGCTGAGAGACAACCCTCTCAAGAAGCTTCGATACATAGGGAAGGTTAGATACTGGGCGAAAACTCTTGCAGTCACTAGGATCGAGCCCCTTTTTCTTTAATAAAGGCTTGATGACAGCAGTCTTAAACATTTGTGGGACTGTGGCTGACTCCAGGCTACCATTTATGATACGCACTAAAACTGGAAGCAGAATTTCAAGGCAGTCCAACACAATCTTCGTTGGAATGGGGTCAACAATTGAGGATGTAGGTTTAGATACAGAAATAAGACGCCTCAACTGCTCTTCGGAAACTGGAAGGAAATTTGACAAAGAAATTCCAGAAAATGACTTCTCCACAGTGGGTGGAGTAGTATGATTATCAAAGCTGTTTCTAATCGTCTCGACTTTTTCATTAAAAAATTCATTAAGAGCCTCCGCAGCCTGCTCGCTGCTCATGTCAGGCAAAATTGGACTTAATTCATTTTTTCCAAGAAGATTCTGCACTATGGAAAACAGTTTTCGATAGTCAGTGCCAGCAGCCTCCAGAGCAGACTGAACTTGCTTTGCTTTCGCACGTCTAATCACATTTGTAAGCTTGTTCCTTGCTATCTTAAACATCTGTTTATCCACCTCAAGGCCACTCAGTCTCCAGTGTCTCTCTGCCTGACGTCGGGCTAATTTAGCCATCCGAACGGAGGGTGTAAACCAAGCGGTATTGGGTCTATCTCTAACATACAATTCAGTCCTAGGGGCAAAAGTCTCCAGCATGGAAGATAGAGTATTATTGTAGAGTAGAACTAGTTGAGAGATGTCATCAGGTGGTGATATAACCAAATCTGATCTTGAAAGATGATCGCGAAATAAGTCCATATCTATATTTCGTAACTTCCTGGCCTGAATTTTCTTTATTGGAACAGCAGGCATTTCCATATCTGTGGTAAAGGTAACAAGAAAGTGATCAGATATAAGATGATCTTCAACAATTACTGACTTAAGAAAACCATCATTGCAAGATCGTGACACAACCCAGTCTAAAATATGTCCATCCTTGTGTGTAGGTTCCGAAACATGCTGTACCAGGTTTGCCGAGTGCAACAATTGAACAAAGTCGCGAGTGTGCCTATTATCTGACTCATCCCAATGAACATTAAAGTCACCAAGAATGAGGAGATTCTTAGAACTTATGGACGACACAAGTTTTCCAAAGTCCTCGTGAAACACGTTGTCATTCAAACCATTTGAAGCAGAAGGTGGGGGTCTGTACAGAGCCACGGTGCGTACTGTCATTTTCCTTTGAGAGATGGTGAATTGTATAGACTCAAAGGAATTAAAACTGGTGTCCTTGCACAATCTAACAATTAGGGAGGCTCGGTGAATCACAGCAATGCCACCCCCTCTCTGACCTGTTGACCGAGGACGGTGGAAGAAAGCATATCCATCAGGCGTCATGTCCCTAATGGCTACTTCATCTCCACCCTCGTGAAGCCACGTCTCAGTGATAACCATAATGTCAAGCGACTTCTCAGTTATAACATCACATATAACTAAAGCCTTTTTGACGGAAGATTGAGTATTTAAGAGGCCGATGGTAACGCCTGCAGAATGAATAGTCGATATTACCGGGCATTGTTCGGTCACATTAGGGATTAGAGGTGTTAGCGAGGATGTTGGAGTAGACACGTCAAGGTGAAGCCGTCCAGCCCTAGTTCCTCTCCCTGTGGGTGCTTGAACCCCTACACCGAGCCGACGAATGTCATTGGATCCAGACTTGAAATGAGTATTATGTGGGTCAGAATTAGCACTCACTGCGAATGTAGTAGGCGCAGATTGATGGGGATCAAGCACACTCGCAGCAGGAGTAGCCCAGGCAGGTTTAGAAGACAGGTTATGCCAAATACGATGAAGATTTCCAGCCCTTGTCCCGCGTCTTGTAGGTAGACGACGCCCTATGCCAAAACAACGAATCATTTGAAAAACGTTGTTATCGACACGGGTATGGCACTCAGAGCATATTTTCCCAATACTACGGAGAAGGCTGTGATTCATTTTTAAAATACTTAAGACTATCAGAATAAGAAACCAAACACAACACACAATAGGACTAGTGTGTCGTCAGAAATGTTTGTAAACACCAGTTTACTAGAGCGGAACGGGTAAACATTTAGACCAGTTGAGACCAGTTTAAGAAAAAGGCTCAGTCCTGTTTTACAGTAGGCTATTTATAGATTCATTAATAATTTAATTAATTTATCACTCCTTACACGTATCAAGAAACACTAAAATGATTATACTATTGTCAAGAGAAAACTTCCACAAATCCACTGGTATAAAAATTAACACTCTAAAGTGAACATAGAAGACACATAAATACTCCAAGTAGAGACGGAAAACACACTGCTGCCTGCTGGCGCAACACAATACTAAAAACTGACTGGCTGAAATCATTGATAGACTGGCTGAAACATTGATAGACTGGCTGAAACATTGATAGACTGGCTGAAACATTGATAGACTGGCTGAAACACTGATAGACTGGCTGAAACATTGATAGACTGGTTGAAACATTGATAGACTGGCTGAAACATTGATAGACTGGCTAAAACATTGATAGACTGGCTGAAACATTGATAGACTGGCTGAAACATTGATAGACTAGCTGAAACATTGATAGACTGGCTGAAACATTGATAGACTGGCTGAAACATTGATAGACTGGCTGAAACATTGATAGACTGGCTGAAACATTGATAGACTGGCTGAGATAAAAATGTTACTTCTTTGGTTGTAACATTTAGAGATTAATGAAAAATAATTCTTTTAATTTTTAATTAAGAAAAAACTGAATAACCATATAGTTAAGAAGTCGTTATTAAAACTTTCATCATTTTTTCTTTAAATTACTTAAAAAACATTCCGGAAACATTTTATTTTTTTGGACTACGCCTTAGCAGCGCCAGTTAACACAAAGGAATTTTATACTTGCCTGTGAAAATTGGTTTGGGAAATTTTTTTTAAGTTTGGAAAATTTAGTTTAAAGTCTGTGGATTTTAAAATAGTTTTAGAGTAACAATCCTGTTATAGAGAGGTCAAATATTTATACAGTAGAATTCTATTGAAAACTATTGTTTATTATATTTTTCATAAACTCAATAATGAAGTTTAGTTTTAATGAAATTCAAGGAGCTGAAGGAATTCTACAAGCCATGGTTCTCAGCTTGGGTCCTTTACACTTTCACAATCAGCATTTGGAAATGACCTCTCACCCCAGTGACCTACACCGTGACCTTCACTTTCGCCGTATCAACTATGGCAACAACACACACCTCAACATTTCTGTGGTTGTTGGGGATGACAACAAAGCCAGCATCTATGTTGCCCTGGACAGAAATGACAAACCCTATTATGGTTGTGATGCTGGCTGTTTAGACCCTCCAATTCAGTTAAGGTTTGTTTGAAAACTTTAATTTTGTTGATATGATCATGTTACAATCATGTTACAATCATGTACATTGAGTGTCCAGACTAATTTGATATAAATAAAGTCAGTCATTTACATACATTTGATAGAGATTTTAAAATGTGCACTATAAACAGTGATTAAAAAAAAGTTAAAAACTGATTTTTTAGGATTGTGGATATGGCTTAAATTGTATAGAATGTATAGTATAATCATGGGCTTAACATCTGTGTGCCAAGTATCCTTACAATAGGATGCCTGAAAGTTGGTCAATTATCCAATAGAAGGTGCGGTTGCATACAAAAAAAAATTAAAGTTAACATATGCAAATTGCATGGAGAAAAGGTATATGTTTGTCTGGCATGGACTGCAAGAAAACAAACAGCCCTGGAAGAGAGAGATAAACAACTTAAGATAAACAAATTAAATGTAAAAAATAATCTAGCTTTAACATAATACATTGTCGTACATCTGTGGTTTGATCCTTCAGTTACAGAATCAGAAACTTGTTGTTTTTTTTTGTTTCAATAGATGTAAAACTAGATACTGCTGGAATCATTTGTAGGCAGCTTTCCTAGTAATTCTTACAAAATATCTAGGAGAAATATTAAAGAAAAGTGATTTGTTACAATTTATGTTTGTTTTCAAACGTTTAGTAATGATCGCCACCAGTTTCCTGTGAAGTTAACTGACCCAGCAACTTCAGTACTGTATATCACAGCAGATAAACAACATATGGAGGAATTGAAACATGCTATACATGTGAAAGAAGTAAATGAAGGTGAGTATTGTTGCAAGGATTATTTGATGATTATTGAAAGCTCAGTTTCATCTTGCATTACTTTGTGACTTTTTCAAAATAGTAAAATACAAATGCTTGCACAAATGTTAAAGCTGTGTGCTTAATATGACTTGCAGCAAAATTAAGTTTTGCACCTGATCCATAGATCCTAAACTTTCCTTTCTGTTTATCTGGGGTTTATCAGCTAATTTGTTTGCTGGAAAATAATGACCCAGCCATTAGTTCACAAAAAACACCTTGAAGCTAGCAAATATTGGTGTATAAAGTTTAAGTATTAATCTGTCATCATCATGTTCTTAGTGTCATGAAACCATTGATGCTTCTGGGACATGACTAAACAGTGGCAGTCACTCACACTACCTTTACATATCGTCGTTGCCAGGCAAAAACCGGCCTAGCAAATTTTTCAGGAGAAGCTAAAACTGCATAGATTGAGTAAACGAATCAACGTAGCCGTTTTTATCAGAAATAAAATTGTAGAAAATCTATTGGACAATACTACTAGATATTTTTAGACATCATGTGGCATATCCCTAGGAAAATTTGGTAAAAAAAGAAAATTGAAAATTTCCGACTTGACCGGTTTTTGCAACTAAGATATGAATGTTTATATAATTACCTGTCTACAGTGTGCTAATTGTATTCTATCTGTAGTTTTGTTGTTTTTTAAATCCATTTGAATGTGTTCATTGTTTAATCAATTGTTTATTTCTTCAGCTCCGGCCCACGAACATCATGTCATAGCCTTACACAAACATGGACATCATTTTGGAGGTCTTCCAACCATATTCTGGGTGTCTATTGCGTTCCTTATTGTAGTCTTTCATCTGTTTCTTTTCAAACTTATATATAATGAGTATTGCCAAGGACAGGAGCGTTTTACCCGTTCTCGTTACAACTTATAGAACTTAATGAAGGTGTTATTTATTGGATATGTGCTTGTGATGGTGTGTAAGTTTTTTCCATGCACTTTGTATATAATGTTAGTACGTATGTTAGAATAAAGGTGACTTTATATTTTACATGACGTTGAAAAAAAGGAAGTTGTGAGGTTATTTATTTGTTATCAACTAAATTTCTTTATATATGTTCAACCTATTATGTTACTTTATAACTTATATAAGGGACACAGTAGCCCAAAGATTGTGGGTTCAAATCCTGTTGAAGGCTAGGATTTGTTATCAGGTTTGGAGCCTAAATTAGTCTGAAAAGAGCTACTTACTATATTGCTTAAATGCTAATTATATCTGTACTGAATCTTGTTTGTATTGATTGGGACAGTAAAAGTTCTTGTGCAGATTTAAAATAGTACTTTATAAAAAAAGATATCTGTGTGAATAAATGAATGTAGTATTGGTGTGTTTCTGATTGGATTGTATCCCTAGTTTGAGCCAACCCTGTCATTCCAGATATCCTACAAGTATGAGAGTTGTTTGTGTTATTGTGTATTTGTTGATCCAACACATTTTTTTATATTCATTATTATATATGCCTTTGACATTTTGTGGGTTTTAATGTGTAAATATGGAGTGCTTTCTTTCACTTTGCTATTTTTTGGTGATAAATTAATTTGTTTGCATATTATGTCATACATTGTAATTATAACATTTGTTTATTCAGTATTTTACATCAGTTTGTATTTATTGACATGTTGTTGGTTTTGTATGCTGGAAAGACATTGTTTACAAAGTTGACTTGTTTTTAGCAACAAGAAAACCAGAGAAAAGCAATTCATTGCTAAACACAATCAGGCAATATATCAATATATCTGGCTGCTAATTTGGATGTCTATACACATTATATTTCTTTTTTTTTCAATATCATATTGAGACCATATAGTGCAGTAAAGTGGAGATCAGCATGTCATGGAATAGTGTAACATGTACAATGCTTTGTCCATTTTCATTCTAAAGTGAAACAATAAAATTATCTGTGAGATGTACATTTTCTAACTTAAATGTTGAATGCAAACAAGGTCAAGCTAAACTTACAAAAGCTAAAGCATCCTTTAAATCCATACATTGATTGATGATGTTGATTCATTGAAATTTTTTCACTTTTTTTCATATCCTACTAAATGCACAGTTAATTAAAATTAAAGTTCTTTTTCCTTGGCTACACAATTATTCAAAATATAGAGTACAAATTACAAAATAGAATTAGACTGAGCCGATGGTACATGTTTTTGTTTGAAGTTCAAAAATTTCAATTGGTCACATACTTAGTGGAAATATCTAAAGCACTTGTTGAGTCTAATATCTAAAGCACTTGTTGAGGCTAATATCTAAAGCACTTGTTGAGTCTAATATCTAAAGCACTTGTTGAGGCTAATATCTAAAGCACTTGTTGAGGCTAATATCTAAAGCACTTGTTGAGTCTAATATCTAAAGCACTTGTTGAGGCTAATATCTAAAGCACTTGTTGAATGATTTGAAGAGTATTTATGTTATTGACATTAATAAATCTTTTAATTTGTTATTTTATTGTGATTTTTGGTTTGTTTTACGTATTAATTTATTTTTAATGAAACAAACTATTGAAAATAATCCCTGAACCTTAAGAAAAACCTGTACACTGCCATAATTCTGTAAATAGATTTGTCTCATTCCTGAACAATTTCATCCCTTTAAAAAGTATTTAAAAACTAACACTTCATTTTGCCAAACAAAATTGCAGTCTGTCAATTTGTTTTGTTTGTTTTTAAAAAAAATGGCATTGGTGTAGGTTTTCAATTCTCATTTTTTAAACATATTTTTTTTCCTGTCCCGTGGAGAATTTTTTTTTTTTATGTTGAATTGTATTGCTTGAATTGATCATTAGGCAAATTCTCAATTCAATTAAGTGAATTCTCAATTCAACATGTGATAGAATCGCTTAGTTAATTTCAGCAGATTGCTGGTGAATTACAAAAAATTATATGTTTTTATGTTAGTGAAAAATCAAATGATTTTTCTTAATTTTGTACTGGCTAAAATTATTTTGCTTTATTTTGTTCCTACCAGACTACATTTAAACCTTATTGAACCTGAATTAGTGAATTTGCTTGTTACAGTTTTATAATGTTTTTTTTTTTGTTATAAGAGAAATATTTGTCAAGAAATATTTTTTTAGGCATAATATTCAATTATTTGAAGTTTTCACATTTTTTTTTATCAAAAGAAATATTAGCTTTTTTAAATCTCAAAATTATGTTGATACAGTACATTTCTTAGTATGTTTTATCAGAACTCATATTAACTTAATATCATCCATTATTATACAGATTTGTATACTTGAATATGTTTCTAGAGTGTCTCAGCCACAGACTACTATGCCAATGCCAAATCTAAACAAATAGTTTCGGCCTCCATGACAATCAAAGAAAATTCCACAGCTCTAAAAGCTCCCACAGTTTTCTGTGTCTAAGATAAAAACGCCTTTTTTTTCTTTTCTAAACTACATTTTTTACACAGAAAACTTTAGTTTATTTAAGTATTCGAATCTTACCAGCATACTAGGACTTACTAGTAGCTAGAATAGCATACTGGTAGTTTACTTAGACAAGTACTAACTGTACTTAGGAATTCTTTTAATTGGCCTATATTTATTTTAATGCTTCAACAGGGAGAATCATCTAGGCAACTTAAATTTAAATTATAGTAATAGAAGGCATTAGCTATTATTTTCAAAATGTAGAAATATATTCTCTTGGTGTGTATTGCATTAAATTAGGACAATATAAGTATTAGTTTAAGAATGTATACCAAATAGGAACTAATAACAATAAATTGTGTACATATAATTTTAATCCATTGTTTTTCTTTTCTTTACTTTACTTTGTTCAATCTGATATGAAATAGAATTTTTGTTTTCATGTGTCATGAATAGTTTTTCTCCATTTTAATATTTTTAATAACAGTTTCATTGAAAGCCTTAAAAATAAAACTTTTCAAATTATGATGGCACTTTATTTAGAAACAGAATAATTCTAAATTTTATAAAGAAATTGATTTATGAAAATTTCATTACATAAAAAAAAATTTATACATGTTTTCGAAAACAAAGTCTGTGTTTTGATACTTTGTATAAATAGGTTACATAGTGGGACGGAGAATCACAGTCTATGAGAATGATTGCTTTCAAGTGCAACTTTAAGTTTTGGGTCCAGGTTCTTCCAAGGAATCTAAATAAAAATAGATACAAAATTATACATTACTTATTCAAGCAGAAATTTGATAAATATTGATTTAAAAAAAAACAACATAAATTTCATTAAAGGAGAGTGCTTTCAAAATAATTTCTCTCACTTTTGATGTAAACTTATTTAAAATTGAATTTTTTGACAAACCCAAAATATCACACAATTTAATGATAGTTCATTTTTACTTTCTCTAATTCCATTTCATCAAACATGTCAATTGATGAATATGCCTGCCTTCAATGCTATTTCACAATAACAATATTAATATTACCAAATTAAAATTGCTTTTTTAAACCCGGACAAGCCTTTCAGCGTTTTGTCCAGGGCGTATTATGTAAGGAGTGGGACAACTCTTCTTAGCTCCAAGTCACTGTCCAGGACATGTTGCATGTTAGGACACCTTAAGCACATGGACCATGTAAGGAATTTCCCTTGAATCAATAATGAGGCTGCATTAACTCATATATCTGTACTGTACTTTTGCCATGCTACATAGCCAGATATCATATAAATACCAGTGATTTATACATTTTGCCAGCTTTAAGGCCCACAGGTGTAACATGTGTAAACAATATGATCAGGTTTTAAAAGTTTTGTAGTGGTAGACACACAGCAATTCTGAAGGTCTCAGTTTCAAATCTAGGTGAAAAGGCCATCAGAGGGGGACCCTGTGTCTACCCATCTCTGGAGGGTGTCCCTGTGTCTACCCAGCTCTGGAGGGTGCCTCCATGTCTACCCAGCTCTGGAGGGTGTCCCTTTGTCTACCCAGTTCTGGAGGGTGTCCCTGTGTCTACCCAGCCCTAAAGGGTGTCCTTGTTTATACCCATCACTGGAGAGTATTTCTGTATCTACCCAGCACTGCTGAACACCAGATAATTAGTTTGATTAAATAATTATTATAATTAAATCAAATATTATGGCTACAAAAACTGGTGCGTGCAACTTTACTGTCCCTATGGACCAACATAATCAGATACTTTAATGATACTTTCATATTTGCTAACTTATGAAAAAAAATGAATATAGCAAATAGTTTTTGTTGACATGCTTGAATCTTAGAATTGCTGAGTTGAGAAATTTTTGAGTTAAAATGTTGATGGAATTACCTTGAGGTGTACGGTATTGACCTCTAGAAGATAAGCCTGACCTTCTGAGATAGACTTCCTCTTCCGACATTGGTCGCAAATCTCGTCTTGATATCTTGACAGGTGTGGTAATAGTCCGAGTCTCTGTGGAACTAAAGTGAAAGTTGAAGTTGTCAAACATTGTGTCTAGAGAAGTACTGGGCAGTTTCTTAAGTTAACATTAAAAGACCTGATGCAAGCTTGGAAGTACTGTATTCTCCAATGATTGTTACACATAGAGTAAATGAAAGAATATGTTGTTCTTGACTATTGACACATCAAAACCATAGTAGAAAGTGAGAAAATAATACATTTAAACCATCCAAAAGTACCTGTTTACACCTTTCCTTGTAAATGAACTGTTCGTTTGGCCCTGTGCACTGTACCTGGGTGTAGAAGGCTCTGCAGTACTACTGTGAACATTATACCTTGGTGTAGATGGATCCCCAGCACTCTTGTTTGTGCTATTTCTAGGTGTGTTCAGTTCAGCATCAATACTTTGCATAGAGCTGCCAACTAAACCTTCAGCAGCTAATAAAAGAACAAAGTTGTACAAAAAATGTACTTGAAATGGGAAACCATTGCAATAAAATATTAATTTTTTTCATGCAATAATAATAGTCATCTAAATCTTAGCTTGATAAGACAACAAAACATTAAATAATTTTAGATTTGCCTCCAATTAAGATTTTGTTACAGATTTATAGAGCCATACAGAATAAATTTGTCCAAAACTAATTGATACAATATGAAACTGAATTTTAATTCAAATTCTTGTTAAAATGGTAAAACTACTGACCGGAAGGGGAGATGACTCCATTAGAAAGTAGGTCCTTAATTTTTTTTCTCATATCACGAGCTGTCTTTTTGTAATAATACAGATCTTTTTCCAAGTTCTGAATTTTGCTGAAGATAAACAATACTTTAAACGTTAGCTTAAGACACATTTTTAAAATTAAGAATTGCATAACCAGTTGTAATTTACAAGGATAGTTTTCATTGTACCAGTATTGAAAATTGTTTAATAAGATATGATTACTTTATTGATCCAAATAAATGGAAATTTGACTTGATTACATAAATTCAGTTTTTCAGCATACTTAAACAATATTAAAAAACCCTTTGTACAATATTCTTTGAAATTATATTTTTTATTGAAATCACTTAATTAATTATAGAAATTAGGTTGATATAGTTTTATGAAAAATTGATTTATATGGATATTATTTATTTCTTTGCCATTTTATAAGTACTGTTAAAAAAAGACAATATTAATTGTTGTTGACTATTGAGAGGCCTGTGGTAAGTGCACTGAACTGTCAACATGACAACTCGCTGTCTAGTTCTGACACTATTCCAATCCCTGCCACCCACTGAACTGTCAACATGACAACTCGCTGTCTAGTTCTGACACCATTCCAATCCCTGCCACCCACTGAACTGTCAACATGACAACTCGCTGTCTAGTTCTGACACCATCCAATCCCTGCCACCCAGTGAACTGTCAACATGACAACTCGCTGTCTAGTTCTGTCACCATCCAATCCCTGCCACCCACTGAACTGTCAACATGACAACTCGCTGTCTAGTTCTGACACCATCCAATCCCTGCCACCCACTGAACTGTCAACATGAGAACTCGCTGTTCTGACACCATCCAATCCCTGCCACCCACTGAACTGTCAACATGACAACTGGCTGTTCTGACACCATCCAATCCCTGCCACCCACTGAACTGTCAACATGACAACTCGCTGTCTAGTTCTGACACCATTCCAATCCCTGCCACCCACTGAACTGTCAACATGACAACTCGCTGTCTAGTTCTGACACCATCCAATCCCTGCCACCCACTGAACTGTCAACATGACAACTCGCTCTTCTGACACCATCCAATCCCTGCCACCCACTGAACTGTCAACATGACAACTCACTGTTCTGACACCATCCAATCCCTGCCACCCACTGAACTGTCAACATGACAACTCGCTGTTCTGACACCATCCAATCCCTGCCACCCACTGAACTGTCAACATGACAACTCGCTGTCTAGTTCTGACACCATCCAATCCCTGCCACACACTGAACTGTCAACATGACAACTCGCTGTTCTTACACCATCCAATCCCTGCCACCCACTGAACTGTCAACATGACAACTCGCTGTTCTGACACCATCCAATCCCTGATACCCACTGAACTGTCAACATGACAACTCGCTGTTCTGACACCATCCAAACCCTGCAGGAGTTTTGGAGTCAAGGATGTAATAAAATTCTATCTTGAGGGAACATCTATAAACTTATGTCAAATAAATCACAAATTTTTTTGAATGAAGTTTAAACAAAATTAGGCATAAGTTAAAGAAAAAAACAAGTTATATTGAATATCTATTCTTCCTTAGCCTTCATTAAAATTGGTGTGTTACATTGAACTTGAATCAGTAAATATTTCTATATGATATAATATATGTGTGTGTGTTTTCTTTTTCCTCACTAGTTATATCATACCTGTCTTTCTTTGATTGACTGTCTGCTTGAGATTCATTTATCCCTTCAGTCAATTGATGCATCAGTAGTTGTATCTTCTGTTCATAGTCTTTCTGCTGTTGTGTAAGTTTCCTGTCCTGCTCCATAGCTGCTCTTTGTAGAGCACTTTTTAACTCAAGGATAAACCTCTCTTGTTCATCGGTCTTCATCTAGGTGGGAGGTTACAAACATACATGTTGATTGTAGCAATTATATTTGTCTACATAACAGACAATTAAATTATATTTTCAATTTATTGTTTTAGATGATAGTAAACCAATCAATGGAGAAATATCTCCACAGAGACAATTAGGTAATAATATTAATAAAATAATTAAAAGGCTTGTAGGCCAATGGTCGTCAGAGAAAAATGGGGAACTTCCAGAAGCAATGAGTCGGCAGAACGAAGTCTTCTTTGCGGAACATATGATATAATTAGAGACAAGAAAGTGTACAAGTGAACATATGATATAATTAGAGACAAGTAAGTGTACAAGTGAACATATGATATAATTAGAGACAAGAAAGTGTACAAGTGAACATATGATATAATTAGAGACAAGAAAGTGTACAAGTGAACATATGATATAATTAGAGACAAGAAAGTGTACAAGTGAACATATGATATAATTAGAGACAAGAAAGTGTACAAGTGAACATATGATATAATTAGAGACAAGAAAGTGTACAGGTGAACATATGATATAATTAGAGACAAGAAAGTGTAAAAGTGAACATATGATATAATTAGAGACAAGAAAGTGTACAAGTGAACATATGATATAATTAGAGACAAGAAAGTGTAAAAGTGAACATATGATATAATTAGAGACAAGAAAGTGTACAAGTGAACATATGATATAATTAGAGACAAGAAAGTGTACAAGTGAACATATGATATAATTAGAGACAAGTAGGGAACTAAAACTAAGTTTAGGCAAGAAGGAAAGTGGGGAGGAGGGGTGGGGAAATAATAAATATTGACCAGAGGGAACTATACATAGGCCTCCTAGTAAAAAGAAAAAAAGGCAGAAAGAGTCAGATAAGATTTTTGAAAAGAAAGAAGAATAAGAAATAATTTGAAGTACTCTAAGTAAATCACAGTAAATCTGATGATAAATGAAAAGACATTGGAAATCAAGATATACCGGTAAATAAAGAAAGAAATGGGAGATCAAGGGTTACATTAAGATAGACATTGATAGATTTAGAGATACACAAAGAAAGAATGCAAACATAATTAATACAACTTATTGACTTATTAGGTTTGTTTTTAGTGCCGATAATAAGGATATTTTGGAAAATTACTCAAACCGATCTATAAAAAATAATGCCTTGTTTTGGAAATCGCTAACAAAAAAAATTGTATGAAGACTATGTAAATATTAATTTAAAGAAACATACGACTTCATCACATTAAAATACGTTACCTCCATTTCACTACACTTTAAATAAAGTTTTCTCTCCTCATCTCTTAAACTCACAACTTTGTCAAAGTAACGAGACAGCAGTGCTCTGATTTCTGCATTGGTCAGTGAGTTGAGTTTCTGCAGTAAGTGCTCTTCATTCTAAGTCATCAATCAGACAAAAATGAATAAAAACAAGGAGTTGAGGAAAAAAAAAACATAAACATATTTATAAACAAATGTAGTCTGCAGAAACAGAGATAAAAAAAACATATAGCTAACCTTAAGCAGCATAAGTCAACATACCTGAATGAGTGATTCATAAGACTGTCTGACCTCCATTTGCCTGATATGGATATTTTCATTTTTATATGTAATTGCTGCATCTAGTGCTTCAATGGCTTCATCCATTTCTATCAGTCTAAAAAATAAACATAAAAATAAATTAAGAAATTTTATTGGAGAGAATTTTGTACAATATATTTTTTAATGGGTCAGTGAAAATTGTTTTTTGAAAATATCTTCTGTCATTTCAGGCTGGATACATATATTTTCCAAACAATTTATGGTTAAAATTTTAATGTTCCAAAACATAAGTATTATTACATGTAGCTTCAACTTTATTTTAATAAATAAAAGTTTAAAAAAATTTGTGTTAGACAATACTGTCTGGTCTGGTAATTGTAATTGATGTGAAGCCGGCTGGTCCAGCGATTAGTTCACCGGACTGTCAACCAAAAACCAACTGACAGGTCGCGAGTTCTATCCCTGCCACCGACGGAGCCCTGTCGCCCTGCAGTAGTTTTGGGCCTAGTGGACGTAATAATCTTCTATCTAGAAGGAACGTCTGTAAACTTATAAGATAAGATAAGATAATCATCTTTAGAATTTAAGGGTTATGATCACTGATCAATAAAAAGACTGGAAAAGGCGTGGAAGTAACATTTTTGAGGAAATTTCCGACATTTTGTTTCAACTGCACTGATCAATATATACAATTACCGTGAGTTTGTTTATTTATTTAGATGTTTGTTTCTGCTCTACAGTCTCCAAAGGCCGTTTAACTAATCGGGTTAAAAGTTAAATGTATAAATTGGAAACGTCCTCCAAAATAAAGTTTTTTTTTTCAACAATATTGCTTAATTCGTTAATTTATTTGTTAAAATAAACTTAGACCTATTACTAATCACCGTATGTTAAGGTTATACAATGTGCGCAGTTTCCAAATGATGTTCATTTGAAATGCATTCAAATTTTGTGTGTTTCGGGACCGGGTTTTCCCGTACTGCGAAATATTGCTGTATACTTTTTTTATTATTAACTTTTTTTATCTTTTGGTATTTGTTTTCTTTTGATCGTATATTGTTAGTTTTATATTATTAATTAGAAGTGGGAAGTTTGACAGCAACAATTCATATGCATATTGTGTAAAATGGCTGCAACATAGATTCCGTTCCGATCTATTTATAGATCAGTGGCGCAGTAAGTTTTAGACACAATTTTGTTTATATCTGTAAGTGCAGTGGAAATTTTGAGTATTCCCTTTCTTCTATAGATCAGTGCCTTTCTTCACATTTCTCAGACCAATTTATTAAGAAGGGGCAATCCAGTCTTTTTATGATTTAAAACAGCTCAATTATTTTATAGAGCCTTCTCCGTATCCGGTCCGAAGGTGTGGAATCAACTTCCCATTCAACTGAGGCGAACAAGCTCTACTGTTACTTTCAAACAGAACTTAAAAACTCATTATTTCAATATTTACCTTAGATAACATTTAACATGCTTTAGAAACTTACTGTCTTATTTATGGGTTGGGTCGGTTATACTACATTTATTTGTGTTTTGTCTTTTTTAATCATCAATTTAGCTCTGTCACCTGGCCTAGGGTAATATTCGTATTCTTAGTTGTATGTTAAACGCGCTCTGAGCTTACATTATGTTTGTTGGCAGCGCTATACAAATAATATTATTATTATTATTATTATTATAAATATAAGTATATAATTTCCTCACAAAAAACATCCACAAAATAACATGGACATTAACTCATGGTGACACTAAAAATCTGACCGACCATGTGTTTATAGATAGAAGACATGGGTCGGACATCCAGGATGTTAGGAGCTATAGGGGAACAGATGCTGACTCAGACCACATGCTAGTCAAAATCAGATATAAGCAAATGTAAACTGGTGACCAGTTTACGTTGTATTTTTGTTGTTTTTTTACTATACCAGTCTACGGTGTATGATTGTGTTTTTTTTGCTATATTTTCCTTGTTAATTACTAAATTCTGTACCAAAACTTGTCCGTTTTGGGTAAATAACTTTGTTAACGATTATTGTTGGGGAAGATGGTTATTAGTAATTAGTAGGAAAGGTATTGTAGTTTGTATATATATATAGTTTAGTTTAATTAGATTGTTTATATATTTAGAGGTCTTCGTTTTACTTATAATATGAAGCACACTTTTAACATTTTTTTTAACTAATTATTTTTGAGCGCCTGGTCACCTTGCCTGGTTCTGATTGGTCTGTTATTTAATCCTATTTGAATCGGATTGGTCAGTAATTCAGTAATAGTTGTCGATTCACCCTAGAGGGCTATTTAATCCCCTGCTGGTCAGCAGTAAATTCTTTTTGTTGTGTGTGGCCCAGCTTTGCATCTCTTAAGAGTCCCGTAAGTTTTGAGTTTATTTTATAGTTCTATGAATTTCATTGTTAAAATATGTACGATAAACTGTTCCTTGTTATCTTAACGTTAACAATTTGACAGGATGATTAGTTATTTTGTGTGATGGGTAAGATAATATGGGGATTTTCAAAGTACATTAAGTGGACAGCGAACATACAAGGAGGCGGCCATTTTTTAATGGTCTCCTCTGTTTCCGCCACATTGTGTAGAATATATTTATTATTGTTGACCTAATGTTTGCTTTTTATATTTATTCTTATTAATTAGGTCGGATAAAACCTACCTTGTTGGTCTCGTGTTATATGTTGGTTTTAAATTAGTCTCTTGTTATATGTTGGTTTAAGTTAGATGTTAGAAATTGCTAGGTCTCTTGTATATATTTATTCTCTGGCTATATATTATTTTTAAGTTAGATGTTAGAAATTGCTAGGTCTCTTGTATATATTTTCTTAGTTAGATATTAGATAGTGTGTTAAATGATGAGAAGATTTGAATTATGATTTTGTAGTATGTGAATTAGGAGTTGGTAGAGATGGTGCTTTATTTAGTTAGAAAGGGCTTATATTTGAATAAACTTGTGTATTATGAAAAATTTATTTGTTCCCTTGATAGATACTTTGTTGTAGTGTGCGTGGTTTATGTTTGTTTATTTGTGGTTTGCTGTTCTGTGTTTAGCTTAGTGTAGTTTTAGTAGTTTAGTATAGTCTGGTATTTAGTATAGTTAGCTAGTAATTGTAGTTTTTAGTATTGGTTCATCCAGGTAGCTAATCCTACCTGCCTACCACAATATAGGTATGCACAGATATACCCGTCCCCTCCCCTTGTATATAATGTAAATGTAAATATATGTACATTAATTTAATTGTGTGTTATATAATTCAATAACACACACACCTACCTTTACTTTTAAACTCAGTTAATTCCCCCCCTTACACAAAGAATATCAACTATCTACAACAGCCAGAATAGGTCAATGACAACATATAAGGACAAAAATCCTAAACTAGGGGTGCGACTTATCCACTGGTGTGACTTTTTCGCGATTATATACGGTATATAGATCTTCAAAGTGTACAAAGTAAGCTTGATACTTGATTTGTACATGTTGTTATAAAATAAAAGACTAAAAACATTACCAATACCTTCTTTCTTCCTCAACTGATAAAAGTTTTCCTTCTTTTAATTTCTCATCAAGTGTTGACTTCTGCCTGTTGATTTTGTCTTTGGTTTGTCTTAACTTTTGGATTTCTTCAATGACATGTGACCTTCTGTCTTCTGTTACTTCTGGTAATTCATTCTTTTTTTCTTCCAGTCTTCTTTCTACACTGTCCAGTTTAGTGGACAACCGCACAAGATCCTAGTATGGATAATAACAATGTGAGCACATGAAATAATGGACAAAGTAAACACTTGTTTAAATGAGGAAATTTCCACTTTCACTATTCTTAGGTTTTGAACCCATCAAAACATAGTTTGTTTTATTACAAAAATTGCTGATTAATGTCAAACTTACAAAAATACTGTTACAACTAAACTATAGTATTCAGTAAAGCAAAAACCTTATTCAGAGCTTGACTAGATAGTAATTTTTTTTTTTCCAATTCACTTTTCTCTGCAATAAAAGCTTCTTTTTTAGCCAATATAGTTTCTCTTTGCCTCAGTTCCTGAAGAAACAAACAATGATTTGTAGTCATTTTAAACAATGTAGTTTTCTGTTAGGTTTTTACATGTCAAGATAGGGATGAAATTAAGTAGACAAAGTCCATACCTGCTCCAGTGTTTCATTTTGTCTTCGCTGCTCCAGGACTTTCTCTACTTCTGCATCCAGCCATTTACGTTGCTCTTCAAGTTTTTCCTGCTCTTCACTGAAACAGGTTTACAAATCCATTAATTGTGGCATTTTTTTTAATGATTTTATAAATTATAAGACAGATTCTCTGTTCTGTCTTTTGAACTAGTAAAATATGTAGACATTTGATATAAATGTTGCAGATGATTTTTGTCAACCTACATCTAATTTAAAACAAATACACTTGTTATATATATATATATATATATATAAAATAGATCAATAAAATCTTGATCTCATCAGAAAAATCTACAGCTCAACAACAGTTGAAATTCTTTTCAAAATACAAGACTAAACTTATACCAGGGTTTAGCATTGGCCATAATAATAATTTCCTAAACAAAGTCTGCTATAAAAAAAGATATAGCATATATATATTCACTAGCATATATATCAAATGTTAGAAAAAATTTTTAAATGTTTAATCAAGAAAACAACATGAGCAAGAGATGAAGACTGACCTGGTTATTGGTGGAAGTACTCCTGATGCAGAACGTAGTCGTCTTTTAGCGGAAGCCAATTCTTCAGTTTTTCTCCTCAACACTTTCTGATTTTGTTCATCTTTTATTTCCAAGTCTTTCACTCTTTGTACTTCTCTCTGCATTTCTTTCTGGAAACAAATATTTGAAAATTTAATATTTTTAAATAACAACATGAAAGATTAAAAAAAAAAAGATATTTCTTAAATCTTGATGGCTAATAATATTTTTTTGGACTATTATTTTACTATTTGTACCAAACCAAAAAGTGTACTGACTTCTAGTTTTACTTTTTGATCCATTTCTTCTTTCAATTTTTTATTCAGCTGTTCCTGTTGTTGCTTCATTCTGTCTATGGCTAATTCCAAGTCTTGAATCCTGAAAACCAAAGTTGTTTTTTTCGTAAATACAAAATAAATACTTTCATAATTTTCACTGCTTTTAAAAAGTTTTTTTTAAACTAAATACTTAATATAATCATTTTAAATATTTAAATTGCCAAATGTACAACTCTATTGGTTTCTTAATCACAAAACTTTGTAGATATTTAAGAAAATTAAAAAGTTATACAATTAATATTCTAGCTAGATGTAAAGTCTTGTTTTGTTACATTCTTCATTAACTATTGTGCAAGGATTATTCATTTTTCTTGTATGTAAGCACTGATCTATAAAAAGAATGGATAGCACCCCCATATTAAATTTGTATGTGCAAATTGAGGCTAGAATTGATTACACTATTCACACTATTCACTTATTGATATAAGCGAGTTATAGGAATAAACCATTTAAATTAGAACCAATCTATCTGATAAAATGGAAGTCCAAGTCGTTTGAAATGTATATACAGGTCAGTGTTTAGGAAATATAATTTTATAGATAAGTGAAAGTCACATGCAAGCATATAGAGCATTTGCAAAAGGCGTGGCTTAGGTTTCATGGTGACATAATTATTTAAATAGCGGCCATGATGGTGGTAGAGGTGAATAAAATTGTTTTTTACCATGTCTATTTTACACCCAAAATATAAGGAATTAGTTTCCATAAATCTTGATATTTAAAATGTGATACTAGTCCTTAGTAGTCCGTCCACGTAGTAAACAAGATTTGAGGCTTTTATAGTTTCTTAAAAGCTCTTATGAAACATTGCAGAGTCTGCCTTATGCTTTACTTTAGACAGTAAAATAAAGCTTCCTTTCGATAATCCACATCTTCAATTAAATATTCTTCACTTACGGAACCTTTTCCTTTGATTTTCAATGGTTTAAATTTGAGCATTGAATGTTTATTTTCATTGCATGACATGTGCTTTATATATTTTTTTATGTCATATTGTTGAAACCATGAAATTTATAAATAAAACCTTCTTAAGCCTTTAGTAATACGGCGCCATTTGTCACCACTAGACAAAGTAAACAAACAACACTTGCTTTTTGTTACGTGAATGCAAAGGCTCTATTGATTTTGGCTTCAAGAATATAGTTTCTGGGTCCGATCCATTCTTTTTAATAGATCAGTGTATGTAACATGTAAGAGTTTTTAAGCTAATAAACTTTTCATTTTGTAAACATCATGGTTTATGTCAGATCAAATCACTTACTTTCTTTCATGTTGGTGAGCAAAGTTTGCAACCTTTTCTGTTTCTTTCTGCTTTTTCTGAAGTGCTGCTACTTTAGCTTTGGCATCCTCGATCTTTTTCTTGTAGTCACTTTCAAACAAAAGACAGCAAATGAAATGTTTCCAAAACTAATCATCTGGTGCCAAACAATTTTATTTTAAAGACTCTTCAAAATATTTTAACCTACTTACATTTCCAACTTCTGTATGTTTGAAACTTCTGCTTTATCTCTGGTTTCTAACATCAGCAATGCATTCTGAACTTCTGCAAGTTCTTTCTTGGCAGCTAATTTTTCCTGTCATAAAGTAATTTAAGTCAATTGTTAATGAAAAAAATTATATTTAATTGGTATAACTCATGTTTCCTAAAAAAAGAAGTATAAAATTAAATACCTTTTCAAGGCCTTTGATTTTTTCTGCGTATTGTTTATTCATCAACTCGGCATCTTTTTCAGACTTGACAAGTTCTCTGATTAGCTGTTCTTTCATTCTTAAAGTAAAACGCCATTATTGCAATATTAAAACTTCAAGCATAATTTCACAAAAAACTTATTCCTCTATTACTATATATAAAGTAGGATGTGTGTGTGGATCCCAATTCCTATTGGTTAATTTTAAGACACATGACCTGCTTGTTTTATATTTTGCCTTTTCACTTCCTGCATGTGTCGGTCCCTGAATGGGTTTGCTTCCTCAATAAGAACTTTAAAAAAATTTTTCAGCATAAAAATACCTCTATTTTCATGATTACATTTTTTAAATTGTGAAGATTCTCTGTTTTTTTGCTGTTCAAATGGTTTTCAAAAAGTAAAAATAAATGAAAATTATATTATTCATTTTATTATTAATTTATTGTATTTGTATCTTAAGGCTAAACTATTTTATATTTATATCTTTTATAATAATTATAATGTTTGACTTAGAATAGTATAAACAAGTTTTTAATCACAATTTACCTAAATTCTAAATGAGTAAATACTTATTATTTTCCTGATTAAACTTTTTAAGATTTTAAATACTTTTTGGATCTTCAGTTTCCCTAATCGTTTTCAATAACAAATTGCCTAAATACAAAATTACTTGATCAAAATTAAATTATTTAACTTGAAATTTAGGATGACAAAACTTGATTAGTTATCTGTATAGTACAATTATAACAAAAAGTATGTGAAATTTGTTCTTCAATGTATGCATATTGTTACCCAGCTAGTAAATTAGTTATATTGTATACACGACATGTGCGCATCAATGAAAAAAAGTTCAAGTTAAATTGTATACACAACATGTGCGCATCAATGAAAGATAGTTCAAGTTAAATTGTATACACAACATGTGCGCATCAATGAAACATATAGTTCAAGTTAAGTTGTATAAACAACATGTGCACATCAATCAAAGATAGTTCAAGTTAAGTTGTATACACAACATGTGCACATCAATGAAAACTAGTTCAAGCTAAATTGTATACACAACATGTGCGCATCAATGAAACATATAGTTCAAGTTCAACAACCTTATATTGATGGAAAGATCTCTGATTTTCTGATGTGCTTCTAGAGCCTTTAGCTGTGATTGTTTGATTAGTTTTCTGTGAATCTCTGCACTTGACTGTACATCCATGTTGATCATTTTACTACTTTCATGACTTTCTCTAGTCCAATCAGACGATCTTTGCACTAAATGTGTGCTGGAACGTAGTAGCTCCCTTGAAGCTATTTACATTAAAAAAAACAATAAGTCATTTTAAACAATTAGATAACATATTTATCAATAAAAGTGAACAAAATATAAAAATGTGAAAAAACATAGTTGCTACCATTAGCTTTTTCAATGCTCCTTCAATGAGGGAGCACTGAGGCCACGCGGCAGCGCATTCGGCTGGGGTACAGAAGGTCCCGGATTAAAATCCTAATGCAGGCTAGGATTTTTTCCAGGGTCCAGAGAGTGTCCCTGAGTCTACCCAGCTCTGATGGATACCTGACCTTAGTTAGGGTAAAGTAAAGGCGGCTGTGCATAGTGCTGGCCACACAATCACCTAGTTTGCCGTGGCCACAGAAACTGGTGAACGCTCCTTCACCGGACCTATGGATCAATTCGGTCCAACTGGTACTTTTCTACAATATTAATAAGGACAATTTTCGTCAATACAGATATTTGTTTTTTTTAATGTAACTAATTTAAACGTAAATTGAAATAGAAAGACTAGATAAATTCATACAATTATTTTCTATAACTTTGCATCAATTAGAAATTGAATTAAAACTGAAAGATAATTTTTTTTTTACTTTTCTCACATGTTTCACCCAAAGATAATGATATACATAATATAAAAAAAAACAAATTTGATATAATTTATCTGAGCTAATTGCCTATCTACATAGATAACATTTAATATTTCTATTTCAACTACAATAAGGCAAGCCACTCACTATTTGTTAAGTTCATTTCTGATGAATTTTCTTGATTGTTCTGACTTGTGTTGCTGGACTGGTTTAGATCTCTTGTCTTCACATTAAATGTGTTTTTTCTTTGTATTTTATTATTTTTCCTGTAAAAAAAACAAACAGAATTTTGGCTCTTTTTTCAAATATTATTTTTTTTTAAAATAAGTTGATAATAAGACATTATAACAAAAGACAAAAAGTATTATTTAACCAAAACTACATAAAGATAAAAAAAATGAAAAAAAAATTGTATGCATCTTTTGATGTATCATCATTATCAGACCCGTGAATTTGGTGCTACGCCAGTGCACGTAACCAGATTTCTCCATTCGTCCCGGTCAGAAGCCGTTGACAGAAGCGTATCAAGAGGTAGTTCATTCCCTTCTTTCAGGTTGTCCAACCACATTTTTTTTCTGACAACCTTTTCTGCGTGCTCCTTCAACTGCACCTTGTAGAATGGTTTTGGCAAAGGAGTCATGCCTTACAGTACGACCAAACCATCTCAGCAATCGTTGTTTTACAGTTGAAATGAGTGCCTCCTGTTTCCCTGCCAGATTATGGACCTGGAGCAAGACATATTCATTTGTATTTATTTCTTTATAGCGTATTCCTAATAACTTTTTATAGCATTTGTTTTCAAAGGCCTCTGCATTCAGCATCCAACTTTCGCAGCCAAATAAAATACGCAGAGTACCAGTGGTGAGTATAATTTTATTTTAACTGGGAAGCTGATATTGCTTTTTCATATTTTCCATAGTTTGACCATGATGGAGGAGGCCAGGCTAAGTCGAGTTTTTATTTCGTTCATCGACCTTCCATCTCTGGTTAGGGTTGACCCTAGGTATTTGAATGTTTCAACCTCTTCCAAAATGTGGCCGTTTTGTTTTATGCAGAAGATGCAACGTGTATTGTGAGTATTTTACTTTTTTTATGTGCTGATTTCCACACCAACAGATTTAGCTGCAGCATCCAGTCTGGAGGTGAGGTCTTGTACCTGGTCAGATGGATCGTCCTCCTATGTTCAGCCTTGGTGTAATAACCAGTAATGTTTCCATCATAATATGTTCCAGGATTATATTGAATAGAAATGGAGAGAGAATGTACCCTTGGCGTACTCCTGTAGATGTTCCAGGATTATATTGAATAGAAATGGAGAGAGAATGTAACCTTGACGTACTCCTGTAGATGTTCTGAAGCATTCCCCAATTTGGTTGTTCAGGAGAACTGCGCTGCTTGCCTTATAATATAGATACTTAATGGCATGGATGATTTGTTTTTATCTATATTGAATTGGCACATCAAGTGCAACAAGTCTACATAAAAAAAAAAAAAATGTATTTAAAATAATTTTTCTAGATCTATAAAAACTTTCTTGACAAATAACAATTAACAATGTTTAAAACAATTTACTTTGTTGTCTCAAATAATTCTTCTTCTTCTTCAGAATCACTAAATGTTTGATGGAGAACTTCATCTGAATCTTCTAGTCGACTTATCAAAAGCTGACTTCTGGCTCGGAAACTCTGCATAACTCTCTCCAATGTAAACAGAGCAGGACTTGTTTTAATTAATCGAGATGGAGGACGAAGAAGGTTACCCTTGAATGAAATGAGATTTAAAAAAACAATAAAAACAAATTATTGAATGGCTCAATTTAATTAAAAGTATTTTTTAATCAATAACTCTGAAAATGAAAATCTTCTTTTTTACAGACAAAAGCTTATTTTATTATAATGATAAAACAAATCTTTAAAAAAAAAATAATTTTTAACCATATAATTTCTTTCTTTTTTTGCAAATAGCAATATTTTTATACCAATTTTGTAATAAAAAATGTATTAGCATGTTGATGTTATTTAATGAACAGTTACTAAAAAAAAAAAAGGAAGGTACCTGTCGGACCAAATTGGTCATAGGACTGGGGAAGCACCGTTCACCAGCTTCTGTGGCCACAGCATGCGTTTACTTTACCCCAACTAATGTCAGGTACCCATCAGAGCTGGACAAACTCAGGACACCCTCGGGTCCCAGGAAAAAGTCCTAGCCTTCACCAGGATTTGAACCCAGGACCTTTGGTATGCTAGCCAAACACGCTGCTGCTCAGTCACCGTGCCCCCAATAACTACTTATCCATGGACATAACATTGACATAAGGGTTCCATTAAAAACCTTTTTGTAGTAAAGGGGTTAATGAAGAATTTCATTTAAAAAAATTTATGTGAATTACCTCCTCTTTGCTATTATGCATTCTAGCAGGAACAGACTTTGGCCTTCTTCCTGAGTATGCTTGTAATGAGGGTAAAGAAGCTGTTTCATCAGTTCTGGCAGATGATTGATTCAGTACCTGAAGCACAGAGAACTGTTATTCAATTCCAAGCAAAATATGAACTGTAGATGCACTAAAGTTGTTGACCTAATTTCTCATTTAAATTGACATGATTAGCTAATCATTTTGCTACCAAACCTTGAGGGCTGTCTCCAGTTCATCTACTCTAATCTGTTGAGAGATAAGTTGCTCAGCTTGCCGCTGACATGTCAGTGTCATGTCTTTTATCTGAGTTTCTAGGATGCTGTTGAAGTTTTCCTATTGTATGTTTAAAATCAATTCTACACAGTTTAAATGTTTAAATATGCGTAAATGAAATCAAGTAAAAAAATAACTTACTAATAATAAACACAAACTTTCAGAAGTATAGAATTCTTTTGTAAACTTTCAATTAATAAAAATGTTAACTAAAAATGAAATTAAAATAATAAAAATGTAGCTAAAGCTAAAAATTACCATTTCTTTTAATGCATCATTCAAATGATTAACTTCTTTAGTTTTATCTGCAAATATTGTTTCATCACTTTCAAGATGGAAGCGGCACTGGAAAAAACAACATTAACGGTATCAGCTAGTGACCTTTCCATATTCAAAATAACACAAAGGTATTGAATTATGTTATTATTTTAGCTGTTAAAGCTATCAGCACATTAATACATTGAAATTTCCAAATCATTGAACTACTTTTCCAAAACATTATGCAATTCATTTGTTTGCTTTTTAACTAACTGGCTTTATTCTTGATCTTCATATGAGGAGAGTTTACATTGTATCCTACCTTCTGTAGCTCATGCTGAAGATTCTTAATTTTCTCATTCTGCATTTCCTCGTGGTAAAGTCTGTTAGGGATGCTATTTTTTATCTTTGAATATAAACAGAGAAAATAGATATATACTTTTTTAATAAAGCACTTTTGGTGTAAACTAAAATATTCTATGCTAGCAACTTTATGTAAGAAATCTAAAAAAGTTAAAATTATATATTCAGCTTCTATATTCTACCTCTTCTAATAAGTCCATCCAATCTTTTAATCTCAGATTCTGGCTTTTTGAAACAATATCTCTTTCTTGAATGTCCAGAATATGTTTGTAAGCTTCTTCAGCAATCATTCTATAATTAGCACATTCTACCTGTAGCCTGTTAAGTCATGAGGAAAAAAAGAACTTTCATGTTATTAGTACAAATTGTCTTTTTTTTAATCTAAGTTTTTTTCTTTTTGGCGCACCAAGCCCAACGCGCTACCGCACGACCACCGTGCCTCGAGAAAAGTTTGGATTAACCAATAAAAAGTGTGACATTTTTTTGTATAAATTAGGTAAATGCTTGATTATGATAAAATTGATTAAATCCTTAAAAACAAAGGACAAAGGTTTCTAGACAAAGGTTTCTAGACAAAGGTTTCTAGACAAAGGTTTCTAGACAAAGGTTTCTAGACAAAGGTTTCTAGACAAAGGTTTCTAGACAAGCTTATTGTAGCAAATAAACAGAAAAAAAAGATTCAGTTTAAAATTAATTTCAAAGATTAAAAGAAAATCCATAACAGTGCTTTAATTAATGAGAAAATTAGAAAACTAAAATAAAAAAAGATATATATTTTCCCTGAATAGCTGACTAATACTGTAACAGGATGCTTTACATTTGACTGTATAAAAAAAAAAGATGCGTGTAGCTTGTTCTAACTAAAAAAAAACAATATCCCATAACCTGATGAACTATTTGGTCCTAACTGAGTAGATGATTTCCATTGATTGGGAGTTCAAGTATAAATTATTATTTGCTAAGTCCTGGTACAAACTGAGTAGTAGAGGCAACTTTGGAATTTCCATATCATATACAAAAGTATATACTCTTAAAAATATCACCTAAACATCAGCCCATTTGCCCTGTTACATGCTTACTTAAAACAATTGCAGTAGTAATAGTAGACTGAATAAGTCTTGAAAAAATAAGTAAAGTACCTGATGGACCAAATTGATCCATAGGACCGGTGAAGCAGCATTCACCAGTTTCTGTGGCTATGACATACTAGGGGATTGTGTGGCCAGCACAAATGCATAGCAGCCTTTACTTTACCCCAACTAAGATCAGGTACTCATCAGATCTGGGTAGAATCAGGGGCACACCCAGACCCGGGAAAAATATCCACCAGGATTTGAACCCAGGGCCTGCAATACAGCCACTGTGCCCCAGAATAATGCAATGAAAACTGTGACAATTATTTTTCTTAAATTTTCCTATTTTAAACTATTTGTGCACATATTATTTGTCTAGGCAAATATTTCAGAATAACTGGATATTTGGGCAACGCAAATGTCCAGGGCCAGAAAACATCTAGTTTCTAAATTATGGATGCTATTATGAATATAAGAAAAACAAAACAATTGCAAACATCCTAACTGTTTTCAATATAAATTTTGTCTTTAAACAAAGTGTTAGCTAAACATGGCTACTCGTCTGAAATATTTATGCTAGAGAATGTAATACATTTGTAAAGCCTTCAAACTTAAAAAAAAATTTTGAGCAATGATAAAAATTATTGAATTGTAATAACTTTTTTTTATTTACCTGCTAATTTTCTCTTCAAACTCTTTAACATTCACTGAATTAAGTTGATTTTCCATATCTGGGTACATGCTCATAGTTGTTCTTTGCCTGGCAAGTTCCTCTCGCAGAGCCTGGTGTGATTATAATAGTATCATTATTTTATACCATACATTTCTTTATTCATACATTTTCAAAAACTTAATGGCTAAAATGGTGGAGAGAGATGGTTTGTCATTTAAAGATGACAGGTACAAATCTCAAGTCAGGAGATGACAGGTACAAATCTCAAGTCAGGAGATGACAGGTACAAATCTCAAGTCAGGAGATGACAGGTACAAATCTCAAGTCAGGAGATGACAGGTACAAATCTCAAGTCAGGAGATGACAGGTACAAATCTCAAGTCAGGAGATGACAGGTACAAATCTCAAGTCAGAAGATGACAGGTACAAATCTCAAGTCAGGAGATGACAGGTACAAATCTCAAGTCAGGAGATGACAGGTACAAATCTAAAGTCAGGAGATGACAGGTACAAATCTAAAGTCAGGAGATGACAGGTACAAATCTAAAGTCAGGAGATGACAGGTACAAATCTAAAGTCAGGAGAAGACAGGTACAAATCTAAAGTCAGGAGAAGACAGGTACAAATCTCAAGTCAGGTTCCTAAATCCACAAAGCTTAGTTAGGCACCTTGTACATGTTAGGAAAATTAAAGGGCAGTTTGATCTTTCTAATGGATGGAAAGGTCTTGAAAATAGCGCTTACAAGTCAAGTGAATTTTTGGTGAGGAGATTTAATTTTAACTTACTTGTAACCACAAAATACTTCATTTTTTAAATGTCATTAAGCGAGTTGAAGTAAATTAGAAATAAATATTTCAATGACTTACTTTGATTTCTGACTGCATTTCTTCAAACCTAATGGACTGAATATCTCTATTAATTATTGGTTTGTTTCTGATGTTCTTGGCCTAAATTTTTCAAAATGATAGAAATGTAACAAACAAACAAATTTGTAAATAGTCAAAACTAATTGCAAGTGAATCCTCCTTCTTTATAAATATTTCTTTCTTCATATTTATCATGATTTGATTTTTTTTAAGCAGACATTAATATTTATATAAGTTTCTCACTAATCAAGACTCTTAAGTATTTCTAGATTTAAAAAAACAACTTTTGAATATAATATTAATAATAAGTATATTTATATAGCGCTGCCAACAAACATAATGTAAGCTCAGAGAGCATTTCTCTGCAACAAAAACAAGCTTAGAACCATTTTTTTTATTTAAATCAATATAATTACCCTATTTGCATATTTGAGAGAGTTGAGAGATTCATCAAAGCTTGAAGATGATGGACTGACACAGCAAATCATTAGAGTTTTTGCATTCCCTCCTAATGAGTCCTAAATATACAGAATCAACAACTGTTACAATTTATTGTGGCTGCGAAACGTTACAATAAAGCAATGTGAAACGTGAACAAACCAGAAAAAAAAAGTTAATTCTTGATTGCTTGTGTGTGAAACAAGGTATACAGGTCAGTGTCATTATTACCTTTAAAAGTCGAGTAATTTTTGAATCTCTGTAAGGAATGTGAGAAGGTTTCTTTTTTACATCGCCAAGAGCACTGATGACATTACCAAGTGATAGGAGACCAGAATTGATATAAATAGACTCTAAAACAGTAGCAAAAAAAAAGTATTTATTTAGTGGCCAGAAATGAGAACAAATTTACAATAAGAGATTTTATTTCCTATTTTAATATTTGCAGAGATATTTATTTATTTATTTATATGTATTTATTTAGTGGCCAGAGATGAGAACAAATTTACAATAAGAGATTTTATTTCATATTTTAATATTTGCAAAGATATTTATTTATTTATTTATATGTATTTATTTAGTGGCCAGAGATGAGAACAAATTTACAATAAGAGATTTTATTTCATATTTTAATATTTGCAGAGATACAACTATAAGAGAAATAAATTATATTCTAAGAATGAAAGTGAATGAAAAAATCCTTGCCTTTAAACCTATCACCAATGTTTCCAGTTTTGTGAGCTCTCTCTGAGCCAGCAAGATCAACAAAACAAAATTTGCCACTCATGTAATGGCTGATGTCTAGAAAAAAACACAAGAGACTTAAAGTCATTCATTAATAAAAGCAGAGTCTTAAGTCATAAATAAACGATTTGTCCAAAGTTTTTTTTTTTCAGTATTTTAATTTTACTAGATCTAACTAGTTTCTAAACAAAATGTAAATAATTTTTAAAAGTTATTTTTAAATTCTCATCCCTGCACTGATGAGACGCAAGGCTTAATACAAGTCTCTCTATGATATGTTGTGTCTGAGATTTGTGCCCAATACAAGTCCTTAGTATCTCAAAGTGTATGAAGATTTAGACTTTTTAATTTTGAACTGTATTTTATTGCCATTCAACCACAACATATAAGTTTAATTTGAAAATAAAGCTACAATATTTATAAATTATAAATTATTTATAAATCTAGAATACATTTTTTCAATGAGTAGTTATAATAAATGAATTTGTAAAGACATGTAGCCAGAAAGTTTAGCTATAAGATAGAAATGATTTTAAATCCTGTCACTAGCTATCATTACTGTCCTGTTTTGTGATATCTGCTAAGACTATACATTCAAAATACTCATGATAGTAAACTATATGTGAATACAAACTAAGACGAAACAAATATTCAAGCTAATCCCAATGAAAACAAACCAAAATGTACCTTCATTTTCTAATCCGTCCAAAATGCCTGAACTTATTTGTTTTTTACTCTTCTCTTTAATAGAATCTTGTTCCGACCAGTTCTGGCCTAAAATTAAATTTTGAAAACATGTGCAATCAAAATGAGCAGTATTTTAATGGCTTTACTATAACTAACAAATATTTTTAGCATAACACTTTTGTGTTGTCTATGATCACTAAATAATGTTGCTCTAACTGTCTGTTAAACTAACCTATAACCACTGTGAAAATAGAATGGGATCTGCTTGACTGTTCATTCATCTGAGTGAACCCAGTGTGGCGTGCAGCTGATCCTGATTCAAGAAGTGACATGACATCATCCAAAGTTTCACATTCCACTTCCCTGGCTCCAACTATAACTGCAAACACAGAGAACAACATGCTGACACATTCTCACAAGAAATTATAATCTCACTTAAACTAAGCACAATATTTACATTTCTAGATTCCAGTGGGGTGTCCTTGAGTCTACCCAGCTCTGATGGGTACCTGACCTTAGTTGGGGTAAAGTAAAGGTGGCTGTACATAGTGCTGGCCACACAATTACCACAGAAACCGGTGAACGCTGCTTCACCAGCCCTATGGATCAATTTGGTCCGACGGGATACTTTTTTTTACTTACAGCAATTACTAATTTCTACTTTTAAGTAGTGTGCCATTACACTATGATATATTTATGTCTGTCTTTCTGTAATCTTAGTTTAGAATATGATACATTAAAAAAAAAAAAGCTTTTTTAGAATTAACTCTAAATGCTTCAAAGATAATTGTAATACTCTAACAAAAAAGTAATTTACTTGATTAAATTGTATACAGCTAAAATGACTTAAGATTTATTGTTAGATATTTTATTCCTATCTGACTCATTACCAACCTGTGTTTCCTTTACTGTCTTCCCGAACATGAAGATCTTTGGATGAGGTTTCCAGGCTCAACAAGTCTCTTAATTCTTCCATGTAGATTTCAATGTAAGATACATGCACAGTAAATGTCTTATGTTCCAGGGTCTGTAGACAAATTTGCGTTTCATATACTAAGGCCAAAGTTAAATATTTCTCATCTTTGTTGTGATTTATAATTATGTATATTTAAAAGTGGGTCAATTGATTCAAAAACTAACCTCCATGATTTTGAACATGTTTGTCAGTGCACGTGGAATGATGCCACATTCATCCTCGGTTAATGGAGTTATATCCCCTCCACCAATAGTATAGGTTTTGCCAGATCCCTATTTTAAATTAATATAGAATTACAATTATTGTTAGACAATTTTTTTTTATTAAAAAAAAAAATAATGTCTCTATGTGTATAAATGTGCTTTGACATACCGTTTGTCCGTATGCAAAAACTGTAGCATTATAGCCATCAAAGATACTTTGTACCAAAGGCTCCACGCACAAACTATAGACTTCCTAAAATAAAGTTAGAAGACATACAAAAAACACTAAGACATATTAAAATTAATGAAACAAACACAAAAAAAACATGCAGTTTATACATTGCAAAATTTATATTTACTTAATAACATAAAAAAAAACATTCAAAATATAGAACTATTAGATGATATCAAGTTATAATTTAATAACCAAAAATGTCAATTAGGAGACTGCTCATCTATAGCATTCATTTTATAAAATAAATTGTCTTTAAGGACAATCATTTTAAAATAATTAAATTACTTAGTGATCTCTTTTTATCTACTATCACTTACCTGTTGGGAGGTATTGTAATGTACGTAATCAAAAGTGAAGGCACTTACCTGTTGGGAGGTATTGTAATGTACGTAATCAAAAGTGAAGGCACTTACCTGTTGGGAGGTATTGTAATGTACGTAATCAAAAGTGAAGGCACTTACCTGTTGGGAGATATTGTAATGTACGTAATCAAAAGTGAAGGCCCTTACCTGTTGGGAGGTATTGTAATGTACATAATCAAAAGTGAAGGCTCTGTCAGTGCCCACTATTACTTGATTAGGAATGCTTCCCATTCGTATGCATACTTGTTCCCCATTTAATTTTTCTTTGCCTAACAGAGGCCTAACCTGGGATAATGGAAAAGAAAGTTTTCACAATTTTGCATCGAGGGAAATGTTTAAAAGCCCTTTGTTGAAAGACGAATGCTATCTCAGATAAGAGTTTTATTGGCAATGGATGGGTGAGCAGCAAAAATATATTATCACCGACCAATACAATTAGAGGATGATCATAATTCTTAAAATTAAAAATAACTACAAATTTATAAAAATGAAAACCACTTATTAAAAAGTACATTTTGCTGTTAAGTTGTGTAAAACTGAACAGCTTTGCTGTTAAGTGTGTAAAACTGACCAGCTACAAGTCACAAAAAGTGATACTATCTGTTCTATGGTGTTGATAGTGTCAAGTTCACTCTACTTAATTATATTTAATGGCATAGGAAAATATATTTTAAGTTTTTGTGACATGTGGCACAATTTCTTGAAATGGATCAATTTTTTTTTTATTTGGTAGTCGTACATTGAAATAAAATATGTTTTGAAATACTTTTGTCTTAGTCTTATTCTGGGCCTACTATAAAACTAAAAAGGTTTAAAAAATGTTATATGTGATGCAACCCCACAAACCGGTACAGAAGTCGGTAAAACTGATTTTTCAATAAATGCAAAAAAAGGTCGTTTTTTATATTTTTATTGATTTGTAATGTTGAATGCCTTAACTTATACCTGTGAAATTTTCAAGCTAAAATTATTTTTAGAAAATACTCAAAAATGTGTTTTTATGCAGCTTTTGTATAAAATCAAGCAAAATGTCCTCAGAAGATTAAATTGTTTAAAAGTCAAATAAATATTACTTAAAACATTTAAAACTTTAACAACTTGTGTATTGACTCATTCTGGGTGTGTTTTCTAAATTTCAAGGCGATTGGTTAATATTTGTTCATTCTGGAAATAATTAATTATATGTTGCAATGCTAAATTGTTAAAAATCGGTACGGTTTTTCTTTTTCAATTTTTTCCTAAACGACTTCTGTTACCTTTACATATGTAATTTTGAATAACTTTTGAACTAATTAATGGATTTTAAAGATGTTTTCACAAATATATAGATAAATGAATTAGCTTTATTTAAACACCTAAACCTAAATATCCTAGTTTGCCGACTTCAGTACTATTCCGTGGGGTTGCATCACATATTAGCTTTAGCAGATAATATTTTCTAAAAATATGTATATAAAGCAGGTATACTTATAGGTCTAGTAGGCCCATATATTCGGTATTATATATATATATATATGAAAACTGTTGTCCTAGTATAAACAATAAAAATATGTTAAAGTTTTTTTAAGATAAAATAATGAACATTTCGTTGCATTCTAGCTTTTTGCAATGTCCCTTAAGACAATAGATTATTTTAAGTTTAACACACAGATTGCCAATTTTTTTATAATTAATTGGCCACATTATTGATAAATTGTGTGACATTTGTTGAAATGATATTTTACATACTTAAGCTTATATAATTTATGCAAACTTTTATTTTAGCTATTACATTAATTTTTATATATCCACCCTTTTCCGGGTTATGTTTCCTAGCCTTTGTAGATCCTTCCACTTCCTGCAAAGCAGCAGTTACCCTAAAGATTTTGGTCTGCCCCGGGTATTTGATTTCCCCGGTATCTACCATATCTGGTGGGCTTGCCCCGATCTGCCACCTGGTGATGCGACCGATGGGAGATCAGTAACTACACACCTATTACTCTTACTTTTTCTATAAAACGGTTTAATGGCTATGATGGACAATTTAAAAAACAATCCCTGTATGCCTATCATCTATTCTAGAAATTATATTTATAGAATTTAAATAAATGTGTTTACCCGAACTGCCACCTTTACATTAACTTCTTGCATTTCTTTGATGTTGCAAAACCTTTAAACCACCTTTAAAAAAGAAGCAATACAAATAAATCATTTATTTTTCAAGCATTTAACACATTTTAAAGACTTTTAGGTACATCTAAATAATAGGCTAAATATAAAAATATAGATAATACCACATTTGAAATACTGTTTATACTCGCATATACATCACACTTTTTAAAATACATTTTTTTTTTTAAATGTAGGGGCGCAACTTATATATATATACACAATGATTTTTTTTTAAAGTTAAAAAAACATCACTATTCTGTCATGAAATTTCCTACATCACCCATATTGTTGATTTTAGTGCTGTAGAATTACTAGGATATGCGTAGGCCTACATTTTACATGAAAATCTTTATGTAAGACCTTTGACTTTTAAGATTTAACCTGTAAATTTAATTCAAACTTAATTACATAAAAAGAATGTTTGGTGTGTCTATTCTAAATAATTCTATTTTGTTTGATAGCATGCAAGAATATTGCAAACGCAAAGACTTTGGCACAGAGAACTAGAATTAAACATTTTATTTTTATAAATAGGGCCTATATAATATAGGCTAGAATACAAAATTATATAAACCTAAAATATATTATAGGCCTATATCAACTAGGCCTATATGATATTTCATGATATAATAGGCTATACTATAGACTATAGTATTTAATAAGATATATTGAATTATATTGATATAATTATCACTTATTTATGAATTTATGTCATAAAAAATAATTGCATCTTAAACTTTTCACTTTTATAAAATATACAGTAGGCCCTAATCAGTCTAATCTAAGGCAGGACTAAGGAGCTTGAAATACTTTCATGAATGCATTACTGTTACCCAGGAATTCAATAAACCAATGGCCGATGAATCGAAGTAATACAATATAAATTATAGGCTATATAGCTATAAACTAGTGAATTTCGTAGTAGGCTAGTTTTTATTTATTTTTATTCTATTAATGCTTTCTTTATCTGAATCATGACATGCATTATTAATTATTAGTATAATTAGTATTAATTACTATTAAATTAGGCTACTAGGCCTATGCCTGTATATATAAGTCTATTCCCCTATACTAAATACTATAGCCTAATTAAATTATAATAGTCTATTCTATGGGCCTAGTCACTGTATAGGTCTACTGTATTACTGTATAAATAGGCATAGGGCATAGGCATAGGCTAGGGAATGATAGGGCCTACTGAATCATTAGCCTTAGCCTAGGCCTTAGCGGCCTTGGCGTCTATAACAACGATGCGATTAATTTACTGATGATAGATATAGTTACCTTTTGGCTTGAATTGTGGTATTATTGTGTTACGGGTAACATTTTGCACATTCAAATAAAACGCATAAAGTCAATTTCAATGGTTTAAAAATTCATTAATGGAAAATATGTCAATAAATGTAATCATTAAACCGGATGTCCCAATTGAAATGCCTTTCTTTTTTCTCCATAAAACCCAGAAAAATGAAAGATTTCCTAAGGAAAAAAAACAAGCTTTACTAAAAAAACCAAAAAAAAAACCTCTGATTTTAGCACTGAGCTATATATTGGCTTTGGCTGGCCGATTCCAAGACAAGTCGTCTTCAGACTTTTTGTCTAACGACACTTCGTCTACGCGACATTTGCTATACAAGACGATTCGTCTACCACGGCAGTTCGTCTACCCTAAAAGTTAAATATAATACAAGAAAGGCACGTGTCCTTATATTATTATTGACTAATGGGCATCGCAGTTGAGATAACTAGGCGGCCGCCTAAGACGCAAAATTTTGGGGGGCTCAAAATTGAGGATTTTTTTAAATTTGGGAATTTAAAAATATAAACTATATTAATGTTTATATAGTGCTTCTGTGCGCTACTATTACTACGTAGGCCTAATTAGTTGTCAACTTGTTTGCATTGGCAGTGCAGTTGTTGTTTTTGTGCATTTTAAGACTTTTAATTACGAAAACGAGTACAATAAATCCCCTCAGTGCACAAGATGGTCCAGTGGAATTGATGCACTAACACCTCTGCGGTACCAGTTATCTGATGTTTGTGATGCTTTGGAAGAGATTTCTGAAGACACTTTTTTCTAAAAGGATCTAGTGGCAGTATTGCGAAGGTAGAACCACTTGGGTTACTTAAACATATTTCAGACTTCAAGTTTATTGTTGCACTTGTCACATAGCACAATATTTTGTTTCAAGTAAACATAACTAGTAAGATACTGCAAGAAAAGAACTTGAGTCCCCACAGAGCAGTTATAGTCGCCTGACAAAAAAAGAAGAGTTTTTGGTTACAGCTAGAAGTGATTTAGAGTTCAATAGAGTACTAGTTGAAGTTAATAAAGTAGCATAAGAAGTTGCATGGAAAAGAACCAGTATTTGAGAAAGAGCGAAGGTCCGAATTTGAAAAAAGAAGAACATGTTTGATTACGAATCAACAGATGAATCTGTAAATTTTGCGATTGACCTCTCAGAAAGTTTCAAGATCCACTTGTATGTTGCTGCTTTAGACACAGCTGCTAATAATGCGGTAAAAGAAATATTTTCCCAGTCGAATAAAGTATATAGTGTCTTTAGATTTTTTGTACAACATTCCTGACCTTAAAAAACAAGACTACTTCAGAGGTTAAGTCGATGTGCAAACATTTGGAAAAAGCATTAACAACTGAAAAAGTTGAAGGTTTGAATGAATCTGACATTGCTGCTGTACGACAGTGTTTTGAACTAAGAACAATTTCTCATCTTCTCCATGACTCGAGTATTAAACCCTGAAGAAGTCCTAAACTACATTTACAACAGAATCTTGAAAATGGATTTAATAATATTTGTTTAGACGTTCGTATTTTGCTTACGTTGCCACTTTCCGTAGCTAGTGCTGAACGAAGTTTTTCAAAACTTAAGCCAATTAAAACCTATCTGCGTAGATAAGATAAGATAAGATTGCTTTATTGATCCAAATAAATGGAAATTTGACTTGATTACATAAATTCCGTCTTTCAGCATACCTAAAACAATATTAAAGAACCATTTGTACTCAAACACAATAGACATTCACGCACACTATCATACCATTTATCATACAAGAAAAAAGTAGGCCTATTATTTAGGAGTCAGCCATTGTATTTCCTGGCTGAAAGATGATTCTTTTGAAAGAGTCTCACTGACAGTGGAACAAAAGAGTTCCTAAATCTCTCTGTTCTTGCCCTTATTGAAAGAAGCCGACCACTTCGACTAGATATTATGTAACTATCATGAAGCGGGTGTGCATGATCTTGGAGGATTATATCAATCATAGACAGGCACCTTGAACTGAAAATATCCGCAAGAGATGGTAATTCTGTCTGTGTAGTACGAGAGGCTTTGTTTATTAGGCGGTCTATCCGGTGTTTGTTCAATGTGGTGGTATTACCATACCAGCAGGTGATTGCAAAGGTTATGATGCTACCAACAGTCGCCGAGTAAAATAGATTCATAATGGTTTTCTCTATGTGAAATATTTTTAGTTTATTAAGACAGAAAAGTCGTTGGTGCATTTTCTTACAAAGGCTTTGGCAGTGGTCAGACCAAGTCAGTTTGTCAGTAATTGTGACGCCAAGATATTTGTATTGCGAGACTCGATCTATTATTTGGTTGTTTATGTGCAAATCAGCCAGCTTGTGTTTCTCCTTCCGGAAGTCTACAATCATTTATTTCGTTTTTGTGATGTTCAATATCAGGTAGTTCTCTGCGCACCATTTGTAGAAATCTGAGGTCGTACTGTGATAGAGACTGTCGTCATTGGAAACAAGGCCGACAATGGCTGTATCATCGGCGTATTTGATTTAGGGATGTTAAACGAAAACCGGAATACTGGATTCCGATTTTGAATCTGAAAACCGGTTTTGATTTTTAAAACCGAATTCGGTTTATTGGTTGGAAGGTAATCATTACTTCAAGTAGCACACCCTTTATTATTTATTTTTTTTATTGGTTCTGATGGAAATATTTTAAAAAAAATAATGTTGGATTCACGCAAAACAATTCTTGAAATGCCTTGCTAATACCATTTAGTCTTAGATATTGTGTTTCTTTTTTTTTCTCCAAATACCAACTATGGCTTGCGATAAAAACAACATCAAACCAAATGTCGGCTCATCGTTTAGATGTGCGCTACTGTTTGATGTACCTCAAATGCAGCAGGGATTGCCCCTTCCGGGTTGGCCTACACAGCCATTCTCGGCGGTGCAGTTGGATACCTCACACATGAAGCTACACCATCGTCACTCGAGATGGTCGGATGCCGACGACGATTCTTTGATGTACGCAATGGAGAGAGCAAACTAGTTTTGTCCTATGACCCTGAACAATTCGGCTAGACACCGCACCGCGTCTGTGCTTTATTAACGGCAGCATTAAATACACATTCTTTTGACTTTTGATTGGCGCTACGTGATCCTATTCAATACATTATTTTACAAGGCACAATTTATCACTATTGAAAGCTATTATCGGTTTTAATAAATCAGCCCATATTTTTTTTATTTCTAAAGAATATTATGGTAAAGTGTACAAAATCATAATATATTCACACAAATCAACCTCTTGAATGCTATGCAAACACTTATTAAGTTTGAAATATTTTTCAAATACACCTACAAAACTACGCTCATTTGTCTTTTCCAGCCTGTGACGTTGCGCGGGGGGGGGGGAATCGAAATCCGGTTTTAAACCGGTTTTATAGAACCGAAAACCGGTTTTGAAAACAAACCGGTTTTAACATCCCTAATTTGATTACAGATACTGTATCGATTGCCGAACTTTAAATGTCATTGGTGTAAATTGTGTATAGAACGGGAGAGAGGACACACCCTTGAAGCGCTCCAGTGCTTATTTCTCTTATTTGTGAGGTACATCCCTCTACTCTGACAATTGGCGGTTTATCAGAAATTGCATGATCCAGGCTTGGATGCGTTGACTGACATTTAAAGCAGATAGATTCTGTATCATAAGGTGTGGTTGGATGGTATTGAAGGCAGATGAAAAGTCGAAGAGTATTCCAGCGTAATTCTTCGGCGTATCCAGATGGTGGTACAGTCTATCTAACATTAATTCTATAGCATCCTCAGCGCTTCTGCCTTTTTTTTGTAGGCAAATTGGTGGGGATCAAGGCTTTTGTGCACCTTATTTAGTATACGTCTGAGAATAATTTTCTCAAAACATTTCATGATAATAGATGTTAAAGCGACAGGAAGTAGGTCATTGTTGCAAGGGACTTTTTCTTTCTTTGGTACCGGCACAATCTCTGAGGTTTTCCAGATAATAGGAATAGTATGGTTTTCCCAAGATTGATTAAAAATGAAGCAAAAAAAAAAAAAGGACAGCTGTTCCGCACAGAGCTTTAGGCCTACTAGTCGCCCACTTATTCTGTCTGGTCCTGACGCTTTGGATATGTTTACTTGTTTAAACAGTGACGTCACAACATCTACACTGAAACCTTCTTGACATTCATCTAGAGTTAAATTTAAATTGTTTAAAGATGACAGTATGTCTTGTATGTAGTACAATGTGTCAGGAAAGACTTGCGGTTCTGGCGACACTTTCAATTGAAATTGAAATTGAGATAGCAAGACAAACTCAAAAGCCCACATAGGCCTACACGAATTTCTGCTAATCAGACTCAAAAGCCCACATATAGGCCTACAAGAATTTCTGCTAAGCGGAAAGCAAGAAAAGTACCATTAAGGTTTTATAAATGTCTAGGTCTAGATTAGATCTAAGTCTTAGTCTATCCTATTTAAATTCTACAAAAAAAAATAATTTAAAAAATGAGCTTAAACTTTATTAATTATGTTTCAATTCCTAAAAAAAAACATTAAAAAAATGATATTGAAATTTCTAACATCTACGGTACTAAAACTAACCCGATTTATAACTTTAAAAACAGAACTAATTAAAAACGTTTATTCCATCAAACAGTTAAAAATACATGAAAATGTTATAAACAACAATATACAGATCGTTTATTACTAGATATCTATATAATTTAGGTTGCAATACTAGTCTAATGTATTTCAAAACTAACAACACAAATAACTAGATCTAAATCTATTGAAAAACACGAAGACGGCAGATATAGCCTAGAGCTATTATAAACTATTGACATGGTATCATGAAGCATGAAAGAAACATGAAAGAAACCTCGCACTCTTAGACTCCCACTGAGTCGGTCATAAAACTTTTTTTTTCTCTTACCACTTCACGGGATGACCTGGGGCTATTCAATGATATGGGCAACATCACAAGAAGAAAGAAAAAAATCTTCTAACCACAGTCGCCATAAAACTGGTCTCTATTAGCACTTCAATACGTGTAACTCCAAAACACATGGCCACTTAACGTTTAAATTTACACATTCTAATTCGGTTAAGGGTATTAGGTTTCTATTCGGGCATTTCAGAAGTCGGCCTTAAGAAAAAATCCTAAAAGAAAACAATTCGGCATTCATTTGAGAATCTTCATTAGAACGCCGAATATGGATTTCCCACATCGGTACAATGCGGTTTAAACCTAATGACTAATGGGGCCAACAGTTGCCATCACAAACGGCAGCAGTCGGCAAATGATTTTCATTTGGGTGTGTTTAAGGGGTGGTAGCCTAATCAGTATTTAAAAGTGACTTTTGGACTGTAGTTAAGAAAACAATAATCTAATTTCAAACAATATCAAGTAGTCTTTGTGTATTTTTTTTAAGTGTTATAACAAAATATAAAAAATCTATAATCTAACGGTTAGGCCTAGTTTCTGTTTGACATTATGAGAACTGTAGATATAAAACCTAAAAAACCCATATATCTAGACCTAATGTAAAATTGCGCGTTTTGTAATTTTTCTAATAATAATTTAGATTTCTATTCATTAATCTATAATGCAAAGCCATTGTTACTTTTCATTCAACTGTTTTATTCACATTTCACAGTCATCAATCAAAGGTTATAAAATAAATGACTCTGTTGGGCTAACAAAAACACATTTTCGAAGTTCCATACCCGGCATAGGCGCCGCATAGGCGCCGCATAGGCTACCCCGTCGAAGGCACTTTAATGAGGGCGCAGAATTTGTTTTCGCCTAGGCCTAGGGCGTCAAAAACCCTAGACAAGGGATACATTGGCGACATTGCACAATATAAGTTCTTTGTTTAAATTTTAATGGCTTTACATAGAGTCTTCCCTAATCAGACATTCTTGTTGACAAGTCCTCTATAATAGTGAAATCATAAACAACTTTCTCACATCGTATTTCAAGCATCTCTATATTATATGCATCATTTTTCTTATTCAAAAATTTATGCTGAACAAAAATGAATAGGCTACATTTATTAACTTATAATAAACATATTTGTTTCACAATAAAGATATTTTGTTGGAAATGGAATAAGAAGACGCAACAGTCTCAGTCAAAATAGTATATGACTGCTAATAGGCCTATTTAATTCAGATCGTATTTAATAAGTTCAATGAACTCCTCTTGTGTTGTCCCATAGGCCTACACATCTTCAACTTTGACTATGCATGGGCTTCTGGCAAGTGCAAATGGGGTCAGGTAGATTTGAAAAGTAGGCTATTATGAGATTTCGTCTGCAAGCATGTTCAAAAAAAGTTTATAAGTGGTCTTTCAAGGAAATTATTATTGTAATCCCTTGTCAGGTTCAATGACATGCCCCGCAAAGAAAGCAGATAATGTATATAGGCAACTCCTAATGTTAAATTGATCCTTTCAATACGGTAGCTGCTTATATAAGAGAATATGCTTTTAACTCAACAACTCTCTATAGGCCTACATGAATTGTTCGCACAAGTACATTATGGAGTAGGGATGTTAAACGAAAACCGGAATACCGGATTTTCAAAACCGGATTTCGGTTTGTTGGTTTGAAGGTAATCACTACTTCAAGAAGCACACCTTTTTTTTTTGGTTCTGATAGCAATAATTTTCACAAATAATGTTGGATTCGCACAAAACAATTCTTGAAATGCCTTGCTAGTCTTAGATATTGTTTCTTTTTTTTCAAAATACGAACTTTGGCTTGCGATAAAAACAACATCAAACCAAATGTTAAGCTACAGTTACAAAAGTTACAGCTACAATTAACATGATTTTTTTTTACTTGTCGGCTCATCTTTAAGATGTGCGCTCCCCTTTGATGTACACAATAGAGAGGCGCAAACTAGCCTATCCCAGTATTTCTGTGACCCTGAATAGGAGGCATATAATGACTTGATTCGTGCGAATTGGGCATGAATCTTTAAAAATTTTTCATACAGAACCAAAAAACTCGTGGGCTAACGCAGGTAAACTATTAGCCTACCATAGATCTATAGGCCTATGCCTCTTCAAATGCTTCTTATTATGGTCAACAATAATCGGTAATTTGATTATCACTATTGAAAAATTGAAAGCTATTATCGGTTTGAATCAATTAGCCCAGATTTTTTTAGTTTTAAGGAATTTTATGGTAAAGAGTACAAAATAATATTGAATTCACTCAAATCAACCCCTTGAATGCCCTGCAAACACAAATTAAGTTTAAAGTAAGCTTATTTTTCAAATATACCTACAAAACTACGCCCATTTGTTTTTTTTCCGGCCTATGACTTGTGACATTGCGCGGGAGGGGGGAGAAACCAAAATCCGGTTTTAAACCGGTTTTATAGAATCGAAAACCGGGTTTTTAGAAAAAAACGGTTTTAACATCCCTATTATGGAGCTAACCTTGTGTTGTCATATAACCTGTAGCCTATTTGTATGGGGATTATAAGATGGGGTTGGCGCGATGATGTGTCGGACGTCGATATCATCACGTCGAATACTCGTATCTAAGACTATCGAACATATATGTTTTCCAATGGTCTTAAGCGCCCTTCGTGAAATGGTAATTTGATTCCCAAAGGGGTCGCGACCCACAACCCAGGCTGGGAACCGTTGTTCTAGCTGTAGTTAGAAATTATGGTTCAGAGTTGGCAAGTGTTAGTTAGATTCAAGATATTGGATAAAAATATTAATGGCGGCCAATGTTGTTATTTTCAAAATTATAATCATAAAATCTTATGAACAATATAATATATGAATTCAAATTCCAATGACAAAGGCTCTTCTGCCATTCTATTTATTGACACTGAAGTGACTGGACAGACACGGAAAATAAAGAATTAGGTAATACAGGCATACAGGCAGTAGTACAGACAATATTGTGATACTAGTACTAGTCTAATCACTAATCTAATACTTTTTATTTAAAATACTTTTATTAAATTTATTGTACAGATCCTACTGACCATAGTGGCATAGTGTCCCAAGTAGTAGGCCTAGACTGGCCTACAGTCTACAGCGATTAATTTTAATCAGTGTTACACAGTTATGCAGCAGACAGAGTATGTATTGGTCTGCACTAAGCGACACTAAAACTAAAACTACAGTAGCTATATACCTACTATAAAAATTGAAATCATGTAGTCTAATAAAGTATTATAAAATATTTTATATTGAGTCTAAAAAAAATAAATATATTGAAAATTGTCTTGCTAGCCTAGAGAAATTCCTAAGGAAAAAAAAATCTTTGTATTATTTATTTAGAATCAAATTGGCCGCTAATTGGGTAATTGTTTAGGCTACCTGCGTTAGCCCACGAGTTTTTTGGTTCTGTATGAAAATTTTTTAAAGATTCATGCCATTCATGCCCAATTCGCACGAATCAAGTCATTATATGCCTCGCAAACGATATTTAGACTTAGAAAAAAAATATTTTTGAACGCGATTTTTTACTACTAATGTAGACTAAACAACGCCATCTTGGCTGTATTTTTTTTCTAAGTCTAAATATCGTTTGCGAGGCATATAATGACTTGATTCGTGCGAATTGGGCATGAATCTTTAAAATTTTTTCATACAGAACCAAAAAACTCGTGGGCTAACGCAGGTAAACTATTACCTCAAATGGGCTATAGATCTAGACTAGTAAGTTAGTAATTGATGCTAAATTTAACAAGAAATAGATACAGAACAAACAGTGATAATAAATGGCTCTGTCTAAGACTAAGTCATCACCAATAACAGTAAACTCAGGACAGGAACTGCTATAGGGCCCCTACTATTTCTAATTTACATTTATTGAGTCATTAATGATCTGCCAAATTGCATCAACACAGGAACAAAAGTAAGATTATTTGCCGATGATTGCATGATTTATAGAATAATAAAGACAGGAAAAGATAGTGAACTTTTACAAAAAGACCTAGATGAACTACAATATGGGAATCAAACTGGAGTATGTCTTTTCACCCAGAAAAATGCCAACTAATAAGGGTATCCAAGAAAAAGAAACAAATAATAGCAAACTACTTCATTCATGGTAAAGAACTAACTCAAACTAACAATGCTAAGTATCTGGGAGTAATAATAAATGATAAGTTATCTTGGAACCCTCATATTGATGAAGTAATTAAAAAATCAAACAAAATATTAGGATTCATAAAAAGGAACTTTTACAAATGTAATAAAAGAATATAAAACTAAAATGCTATCTCACATTAGTTAGGCCTATACTAGAATATGCAGCATCTGTATGGGACCCATCAACTAAGGAAAACATAAAAAAAATTAGAACAAATTCAAAAAAGAGCTGCAAGGCTCATAACTAGTGAATATTCCCAATTAACAAGAGTAACACCATTAGTAAAATCCCTAAACCTAGAAACACTAGAGGACAGAAGGGCAAAGAGTAAAGTAGTAATAATACATAAGGCATTAAACTCTAATTTAGAAATACAACACAATAACAACCTGTTGCAAAGCTCAGATAAACATAAAGACAAAAACACCTTCCTTGTCCCTTATGCGAGAACAAATACATATACGTACTCTTTCTTCCCGAGTGGCATTCGGGCATGGAATGGGTTGCCTGAACAAACCAGGAAAACCAGTAACCTAACATCATTTAAAATATTAATAAAAATGCAAGACTAGACTCGGACCACGGATGAGCGTAGGACGCAATAATCTTCTTTATAGAAGGAGCATCTGTAATGTATAAGATAAGATAACATTAAAATATGAAATTAATTCTTAAAAGCTCATTTTTTTCAGTTTGCAGTGAGAATTTTCTTTGTAATTCCAGAATGTCCCTGTCTGGTGAGGCAGTTCTGTATGCTACAAGTCCTTGTGACAAAGTAGCACAGGAAACAGCTCGCAGAGAGCGACGAAGGAGAAAAATTATTAGAGAACTTTTTGAAACTGAGAAAACATATCTTCATCACCTAGAATTGATTAATAAAGTAGGTACAAGCATTGTTTTAAATCATTTTGAAGTTTTAAAATATTGGTAACTTTTCTATTTTGGCAGAAATCCAGTCATTTAGCTTAAAAATTTTTTGTTCCCAAGATAGTCTTTGATTGCCCAACAGCCAAATTTATTAATAGTCAAACAATATGTTCAGACAGAAATTTAAAAATCATAGCAAATAAAAAAGAACGAAGTGGCTATTCGGACCCGATAGACTTAGTGATAAATAGTTAGTATCAGTTAGTTTATATAGGTTAGGGATGGCTTTGTAGTATTTTTGGTAATAGTTAGTATCGGTAAGGTTATAAAGGATAGGGATAGTTTTGGTGTTTTCTGTGCAAGGCATATTTCTTATAATATATATGGTAAAACAACTATATTTTGTGTTGGTTTCACTCTTTTTTTATGTTTTTTATGAGTTTTAAGGAATTTTGACTGAAGCTGGATCCGAGTAGCCATTTCATGCTATAGGGACCAGGGTCTGAATAGCGACAGCCAAAAAAGAAAAGCATTAATACTTTTTTTGTTTATTTATTATTATTGTTTTTCTTTAAATGTTTAATTTCCTTAATATCAACCAAACACAACAATTCAACTGCATACATTGTCATTGAGCCTTATGTATTGGACCATGTTTAGCTACAGTAGTTGTCTTGTCTGATTTTGTGATGGTGTGTGGGGGTTACATGGATATCTACTTACAATCAGTATTTAAAAAAAAATCACTTGACATGTTTGATGTTACAAAAGTTAAAAAATGTAGACCTTGTCATAAATATTAAATTTGACGACATAGATTGAAGTCTTCCACTGTTCATCACTACCTCCACTTAGTTGTAACCAAACCTATATAAAACTAGCAAGGAAAAATTGGGAAAAGAACACGAAGAACAGATTTGAACTGCACAACCTCATACTAAACTTGACTTTGGCTCATTCTTAATGAACTTTTTTAGTTGTTACCTGTACAGAGAGTTATTCTCCCTAATTGTAGTACAAGACTAACCTAGAGCTGACCATTAGCTAGGTGTCATGGTTGATTGCTCAAGGCTATTTTCTTTTTGAAAACTAACTAGACACGAAGACTTCTGTTTTTCTTCTAATAAACTATTTAATTTAGGACTTTCCACTTATCAATAGTTTTTTTTTAGTATAAATACAACACCTTTGTTGTTCTTAGTCAGGGTGTAATTTATTGTCTAGTAAATTTTCTATTGTGTATTTAGCACCTTCTATAATTGATGTGTCATTGTTTACAAATTTATTATATATTTGTTTTTTTTATTATTTATTGGACTTAAAATTTTAAAGTAAAATTTATTTCCTTTTTGTTTATGGCTTTTAAACAACCAAAAATATTCAATTAAATTATAACTGAGGCTGTAGCAGAGGTTTTTTCTAAAATTCTGCCTAAAAAGTCTAGTTGTAAGGTTATTTGGAAAAATAGGAAAATATTGTACTACATAAAACAGCAACAACTTTAGAACAACACTTTTGATTTGTCTTTGCATTTTATTAATAACTAGTGGTCTATGTAAGAAAGATACTTTTCTACTTGTGAATCAGGAACAAAGCCTTAATTACTGAAAATGAAAGTTCACACTTGTGGTAGAACATTATGCACAAAAAAAAAATCAATTTCAAGAAGAAAAAAAAAAGATGGGCTAACTAATAAAAAAATATATCTACACAGAGAAAAGCTTATATTATATTTTGACGCATCCATCATATGCTTAATAGTGTTCCTATAAAAGTCTGGCCATGATTCTTACAAAAAATGAAATACTATTGAAATTGCTGAGATTAAAGATGGTATTTTATTCCAATGTTTGTCTTTCACAGTTCTTTGACTTCCCATTGAGATTTGCATGTCTTGTGCCAGATAAAGTTCATGCCACATTCTTCAGTAATGTTGAACAGATCAGACAAGTGAATGTCACTTTGCTTGAGACAATGGAGGAGTCCACAGTGGGGCAGGCTTTCAAACAGTTGGCACCCTTTTTAAAATTGTATTCCACCTACGCCAACAATCATCAGACTGCTTTAAATACTCTTCAAGTAAGTCTTACTGTTTAGGTTGGTCTGGGTCATGATAGTTTCTTGAAGAAACAAAAGTAATGTAGGTAACTTGTTTGAGTTAGATAAATCTACTCCTGATGAAACACATTCGCTATCTTGAGAGATAAATCTACTCCTGAAGAAACCAGTTACCCTATATACTTGTGGATAAGTCAAACCGAAATATTATAAGTCGCACCCTTAGTTTAGGATTTTTTTCTAATATGTTGTCATTAACCTGCGTATAAGTTGCACTCCTATTCTTGACATGCTCGAGTATATACTGTTGTTATTATGAGAGATAAATCTACTCTTGAAGAAACAAATTAACTTGATTAAGAAATAACTGATCCGCTTGAAATAATAAATAGGCTACTACTGGTGCTAATAAAGTGCTAATCCATACTTGGCAACATTGAGGCAAAAGAAATTAATGTAAACTTTAAGAACAAGATTTGTCTGTCTAGAGTTGAATGCTTAACAAACATTTAAATGAGGGGCAGTAATAATCAAATGAATTTTTTTTAATTTGTGCTACATGGAGCTCTAAAAAATATATTTAACTCAAGAAATATTTTAAAAATTTGTGAAGATAGAAGCTCTGTTTACATCATTGTATTGTCTGTCTTTACTTTTAATAACTAAAGTAACACTAAATCAACTATTTAACTTCAAATGTTTTGTTTTAAAAATTAAGCTATCAGTTTTATTCTTGACATTTTTCTCCATTCACCTGTTTTTGATAAAATTATACCATTGAATATTTCAATTATTAATGAAATACTTGTACACATAAAATGTTTAAATGTAAGAATGTTAATATTTATAAAATCCAGGAGTGGCAAAATAAAAGTCCAGACTTTGCAGCTTTCATATCAAAACAGGAAGATCGACCAGAAGTAATGGGCCTCAAACTGAATGCATTGTTGATAACTCCTGTTCAAAGAATACCAAGGTTAATTATTTTACTTTTTTTTAGGGCTGGGGTTCGGTAAGTGAGGGGGAGCAGCTAAACTTGATGTATGAGCTTACATCAGAGAAAGCTTTTAACTACACTAACACTACATTATATTTATTTTTCCAATCGCATTATAGACTTTTTTACTCTGACCCTGGTAGTCATAGAAACTCGCCGTTTTAGAGAAGTGTTGGGAGATGTGCAGTCAGTTAGAGGCAAGAGGCACCATCACAAATATAAAACCCTTAGCAAATATGCAGTCTTTAATTAATGTAATGAGCGAGCGCTATGTTAAGTTAACCAATAGATGCGGTAAGCCTAGATAGGTCACTAAATGTTGTTTTTTAAATTAGATCTAAATGTCACATTTGTTTGATAGTTTTCTCCCCAACTGCTTGGTCTAAAGATTTCTTGCAGTACTTATTGTTTTAAAATAAAAATAAAAATATAATTACGTTTGAAAACCTCTTGGTCTACAGATAGATACACAAGATAAATAAGGAATTGTTGTTGTAATAATTAAAACAATGAAAATGTTAATACAAACCTGTAGCAATTTGTTATGAAGAAAAAAGAAAATAATTAATGTGACTTTCTTTAACTTAAAATAACATAAATCTAAAAATATAATATGTTAAAACTTGATTTTGACATTTTGTTATTTTGTAACATTGTATGACAGATATAAAATGCTGCTGGAAGACTTATTAACCAATACATCAGCTGATCACCATGACTATAAGGATTTATCAGGTATTAGTTTATCCAAAATCAATATATTTTATACAATAACTTGTATCTATTTTATGGTCATTGTTAAAAATTGAGATTTTGCATCAAATTTAACATTATATAACAAGGTCTTCAATTTTTGTTTGTTAAAGATGCTGCCAACAAAATAGCTGAAATAGCCATGCATATTAATGAATGCTTAAGGCAAAATGAAAACTTTTTAAAGACTTTGGCTATTCAAAGAAGTTTTGATAATTCTGCCCCTAAGCTGCTAACTCCAGGGAGATTCTTTATTAAAGAAGGACCTCTTAAAAAAGTAAGGCATTTATTAATTAATTGGAACTTTGTTTTCTACAAAGATACAGTAATAATATCCTTTAATTTATGTGATTCATTTCCTTGCCTGTATGGTTTCGAATGTAATGTTACAATTTTGATACCCCAATTACTGTGTTACGGTAGGCCTACTGTGTTAGGTAGGCCTAAGCTATGTTACACTTTTATGGTAGGTAATTTTTTTTTTAAATTGTCAAAAATCTTTTAAAAAAATGTAGTAAATCTCCAAAGCAGCTGTATAGGGTAATTAGTATTCCCCAAAACTTCCTACTCATTTTATTGCACCAATGGAACTATTTATTTATCTTCAAAATTAATTGATTAGAATATCGGCCTACTGAGCTTAAGGCAACGAATGAATTTAATTTTTTAATTGTGGAATAAATATTTGCCATTATTGGAAATATTCACTGTAGGACTAAATAGGCTTTTATAAATATATTACTTGATTAAATGGCCTTCACCTGGCATACTAATTTAATACTTTGATTCCTTTGTATGGGTTGAAGTTGGTAAAGAAGCTCAATTATTCATTTTATAAGACTACATTTACAGAAAAATGACTCCTGACTTCCGAACTATTAAGGCAAGACCTGCTAAAAAAAAATTAGAAAATGGTAATGGAAAAAAAATTAGGCTTACACATTTTTGTTAATTAATAAATAATATTTAATTTTAAATCTATTTTTAAATCAAACAACGTCAATGAATTTGATTAATATTTTTGTTTAAATGTGTCTTTTAGTCATTAAAATTCCTGAAAACTGTTGTACTAGATGAATCCATTAAAAAAAAAATCCCTTAGCATCTAATTACTTAGAGAATAAAGGTGTTCAATTCATGGTTTAATAGTCCAAGCCCTAGACGGCCTCGACTTTTGTGGGGCTCTATCATTTTAAAATATTTTATTTATGCACAGGTCGCTTATTGAAAGAAAACAACAACAGACCAGCCACATAAAAACACAAATATATCAATTTGCTGTTTATAGAACTTTAAAAAATATTGTGTATAGTAAAGATTTATACACAAATGTGCTGCATTAGTTGAATCAGGGGTTTCCTACCCACAGGCTAACCTTGGACTATTCTGGATTAAAAATTAAGTAATGTCTACACAAAACTGTAAACATATTTAGAATGATCAATTTTCTCAAGGAAAATAAAAATAAAGTTGTCTACAAATAAAAAGGAAGACTTCACATATTATGGTCAAAATTTTTTCTCACGTCATTGTACTGGTCAATTACGCTATCTGTGCATAACATCAATATATATATTTTGTTTGTTTGTTTATATCGTTGGAATGTTTTTATTTTAAAGCGTAACTGACTGGAGGGTATTTTTTCTGACAATTGGTGTTTGTTTTAGTGAGACATTTTGTTTTGGGTAGGCAGCCCTGCCACTGCATTTTTTTTTTTTATTTGAGAATATTGGAAGGACAACTAGATCTAACAAAGGCTTATAAATCTCTTTAATGTTCCTGATTGAACAAATTTACAATATCATATCAGCATTAAATATTAGCTTCCTTTCATACATACCAAGTTTCATCAAAAATGGTAAATTATACTGTACTGTGTTATGTATTTTCTTCTTAAAAATTTAACATAGTCTGGGTTTCTAGGGGGGGGGGGAAATCTGAATTCATGAAGGATCAAATTTGGGCATGTGAATGTTGGGGATACTATTGTTCTACACATTTTCAGTAGTGTAAATATCTCATATGTGAAATATTTATAAATTATGTTTTTTTTTTAATAGAAAAACAAAAAAAAAAGTATTTCTGATATAAAAAAAACAACCAACAAACTTTGTGTCAATTTATTAAAAATGCACAATCATTAGAAAATGAAATTTTAAAAAGTAAACATTTGTTTTCCTATCTCTTTTACAGATGTCTAGGAAAGGTGGAAAATCTTATGAGAGAATGTTTTTTCTTTTTTCTGATATTTTATTGTATGGCAAACCCAAATTTCTGGATGGCGGAGGTAAATTATACACTTGTTCCTGTGTGCTTCCATTGAGACATTGTAAAGTGGAACCAGTCTTCATAACCAACCTGAGCAAATCAGATACTGGTGGAGTATTTAGAGTAAGTTGTTTTTTTTTTACATTCATTTCTTTAAAGCTGAGCTCTTATAATTTTTTTTATTCCTTATGAATGGAACAATTTAGCAGAACCACCCCATTCAAAGTGAATGGATAGAATACAAAGATAATAACAAAATAGTAGAACTTGAAGATATTTAATATTTTTACATATTTTGTGTATGCACTAATGGGGAGGGGGTGTCTGGATTTATGAGATGATGCTTACAGGAATTGGGTGGTAGACAGAATAAGTAAGCATGCACACATTTATATATATATAGCCTAAGAATGTATAAGCCTTATTGAATGTAAATCTAATACCTAGACATAGTATCATATATATCTTTATGATTGTTTGAGACCACTCTATTCAAATAGCTTGTCAACATTATGGTTACATGAAGTAATCAAAGTCATGAGAATTTTAAAATAAATGGCGATTGAATTAAAAATATGGTTTAGATCAGGGGTCGGCAACCTTTTGATAATAGTGTGCCGAATTGGGATTTCTAATTCATTCAGCGTGCCAAACAGCCTAAAAAAACTGCTTTAGCACTCAATTTTTTAATAGAAGATACTTGAAATTTTTTTTTAGGAGTCTTCTACCTGCAACAGAAAATTTTTCTGTGTGCCAAGTCTGGCACACGTTCCGTAGGTTGCAGACCCCTGGTTTAGATGACAGTCTAACATGCTTCATTTTCTTTGCAAAAGTTGTTATGATCATAAACCTAAAGTGACATATAAATAAATAATAAAAACAAGTCACCATTATGTTTTTAAAAATACTTGGTGGAGAGTAAAAAAAACAATTTGATAAAACTTGTGCGTTTATAATTTGTTTATGGTGATTCTATTAATTTAATTGAATCTATTTATAAAAATTAAGCAGTTTCTATTCATTTTATTTATAATGTAATTGTGTAATTTGCTAAACCTTTTAAGTTGCATCAATTCTATTTTTTTTTATATATAGAACACTAGCCATTTTCCTTGAACTTACTGCTTCAGTTGTAAGGGCCTAAAACCAATTTATCTTAAAGAAAACTTTACCCATCACAACTTTTTTTTTGTCACTAATAGTATCTAAAACTTCTAGTCATTTATTATGTTCAATTTATTGAATTCACTTTTGTATGTTGCTTTTGGCTAACAAATTATGTCATACATTTTTGTTGCATTAATTTTGTAAACCTTTTTTAACAGATAAGTTGTAAAGAAGAAAGTCTGGTACTTTATTCTGATAATAAGAAAAATGCCAGAGACTGGAGTGAAGAGATTAGTAAGGCTGTAAGGTTGGTTTTCATTTTTTGTATTATAGCTAGATAATAGTATGGCTGTAAGGTTGGTTTTCATTTTTTGTATTATAGCTAGATAATAGTATGGCTGTAAGGTTGGTTTTCATTTTTTGTATTATAGCTAGATAATAGTATGGCTGTAAGGTTGGTTTTCATTTTTGTATTATTTTTAGATATGCTACAACTGCAGTAGGCTTGAAAACATTTAAACATAAAGGTTGTCCCCCCCCCCCCCCCCCCTTGCAGTTTCAAACATAATTTTACCGTCATGATCTAGTGTCATAATACAATTTTGAAATTATTTTTTTTCTAAAATGTAGAAAAATTTGTGATGATCGACAAACATTGCGGAAGCCAAGTAGCAATAAAATTCCTTTACGAGGCAGATCACTTAGAAGACACAGACAGAAACAGAAAAAAATGGACACCAAAATCCCTGATGTAATTACATTATTTACTTGCAATAATTCTGTAAACTGTTTGTCTCGATGTAATTGCATTGCTTTGTATCAGTCTTTGCTGACAGTTGAAGAAATCACATATGTGACCCGTTCTCATGAAAGGTGACATAAGTTGCAAATACCAATTTGTACGACGAGTTTTTTTGTGTTGTGGGGGTCTTTCCGGTGAATTTTTTATATATTTTTGTAAATACTAGGTTATCCATTTCTAAATCATAGTTTATGTTTTTTATATTTTTTTCTAATTAAAAATACTTTAATTAATTATTTTGATCAACGTGTGATTTTTAATTTAGCATAAGTTCAATAAAATTCAACTTTATTTAACCTATTGTTTTGTACCTAAGCCCTGACAGAACCCCATAACATTATATACCATTGAAAAGGGCAGACTCTAAGGAATTTCCTTGTCATCACTATTTATTTATAGAAACCAATCAGAAAATATTTAAGCCTAAAGTTTGGGATAAACAATTCCTTTCTTTCTATCCAATGAAAATTTGTTTATAAATTGATCATTGGTTACGATACCATATTTTTCCAATACAAATTCGATGATTGGCTATTGGAATACAAGGAGATAACAATTAGGCTTTCCGTTTTTGAGATTTTGAAAATTTCACAAAATGGAGAGACCCATGGCTTCACTGCTAAATTCTTTGCGAGATGTGAATATTTTATATTTTTTGTTCAGTTTTATTATAAAATAATATCGTATAAACCACTAAAAGGATAATTGACTACGACTCTAGTTGCTACGGAGTTTAGACATTTTCAAATACATAAACTTTAAAACGCCTTTTCTCAAAACTCTAGTTTTTTGTCTGACTAGTTCTAAGTTATAGTAAGTGTCATTAAAAATGAAATATTGGCGTATAATAATTAATTTGGTATTAAAATTAAGCTTATCCAATGCTTTTTCAAACGATATATATAGCTCAAAATGTTGAAAAAACCACTTATGTCACCTTTTGTGGGAACGGGTCACATATATATACCAACAAACTACGGAATTTATTTTTCACACTACACGCTATTCAATGTTTTTGTTTCATATCTATTAGAAAACACCACTGAGGCCATTGTCAATAATCAGTTCAACCAGTGAAGATTGTTCTGCTGACTCTATAGTTAGAGCAAGATTAGAGGATTTTGAAGATCACATGACCTCAGTGTTTGATCTCAGTACATCTACCTTTATAGACAATGATGCAACAGTGACTGTAGACTCTCCTGTTATAATAAGGTAATTTAATATTTATATATATGGTTACAATGTTTCAAGTTTGAATTGTATATAGTACTGTTAAATACAAATTAAAATCTGCTATTGTTCAGCAAAAAAAAACCCCAATAACAATGAACTAAGAAAACCTACACCTGTTAGACATTTCAAACTAATTAAGCTTTTTTTTTCCCTTTAATTACTCATTGTACGTTTGTTAAGTTTGTATAAAATTATTATTTCTAGGAAAAAGAAATGCTATCAGACAAGTTCTGGAGCATTGTCATACACTGACTCAACAGAATGTTCTGAATACAGACAAAGTCTGATGTCATGTGACAGCCAAAAAAGTGATGCAAGTCATGTATTGACTAATGAGGAACAAAATCTAAGACTAAGAAGGGGAAATAACCCACCAGATTTTGTCAACAGTAGGAATGAGGTAATAATCTGTACATACATACAATTAAATGACTAAGCTAATTATTATCAAGCTCAAACCTTATCTTTTCATTATTTTCTTTTATTAAAATCTTTACAAGGTTAGTTATCAAATATATAATTAAACGCTCTATTCTAATAATTTCATGTTTAATTATTAATTTGATACATTTCCCTTTAGCCAGTTGCAGATTTTATGAAAGAGAATGATTCCACATTACATGGAATTGTTCAGCATTATGATGAAAATGAAAAAGGGGAAACAAACTCCAGATGTGTGTCAATCCAATCAGATTGCTCTACAACTTCCTCAGCATGGTTTCCTCCCAACAGTCCAGCCCATAAACATCTACAGAAGAAGACATTAAACATGAAGCTCAGGTCTTGCTTTAAAAGGTGAGGCCTCTAGTCCAGGCTATGATGCGGAGTCTGCAAATTGACACACTTGCCAATTTGATTTTTAAAAAAATATATTTATAACAAAATGCACAGAAATAGGCCTTTTTTCTATTAGTTCAAAAGAAAACGGTGACATTTAAGACGCTATTTTGTATCAATATATTAAAAATTCCAGTATTTAGCATGGTTTTCGCCTAGTACTACAAGACAAGCCATTCGCGATGTCTGCCAATATCATTATTGACTTTTTCAAAGTGTACATGGTTTTGGTAATTTAGGCCTAGAATTTAAAAAAAAGTAATTAGAAAATATGAGCAGAACATATTGTAATGAATAATTTTTTTGGGTCTCAAAACAAGTGTGGTATATTCATGTTGTTGGGTTGTGACAGGTCCACCAAATCTTGTTCAGAATTCTCCCCCCCCCTCCCATTCCACCACCACTTAAAAAACAAACAAGGATATTAATTTGTACAATATTTTTATTGTATGCAATACTTGTATTTACTCATAGAATAACAATTGTATGCAATACTTGTATTTACTCATAGAATAACAATTGTATGCAATACTTGTATTTACTCATAGAATAACAATTGTATGCAATACTTGTATTTACTCATAGTATAACAATTGTATGCAATACTTGTATTTACTCATAGAATAACACTTTTACTTTATGTTTTAATTCTTAATTTGTCTTCTCACAGATTTTATAAATCTAGAAGTGAAACCAATTCTTCAACCTGCCCACAAGTCGCAAGTAAAGAAAAACCATCAAAGAAAAAATAAATGATGAAGTTGATCTTCACCCAGAATGAACACAGTTGACCATGTATTGTTTTATATTAGAAAGTGCACTTTGGGGCATTGAAAAGTCTGAACATTTCTAGATTTTAATTTTGTTTAAATGAATGCCTGAGTGAAATATATTTGTAATGGTTGTATAATGTTGATCTTAGTCTTATAAATACTATAGTTTTTTGTTTATTATAATTATGTTAATTTTCTATATTAACACTTTTATATTTGTAATGACACAGTAGATTAACTCCAATATATGTTTTCATTTTAATTGGCATTTATCCTAGTAATTTTTCAAATTAAATAATTTTTGTCAATTTTTAAAAGTAACCAGTATTAAACTACACACCATACATTATTTAGGTCAGTAACTTGTTAAATAAATTTCACTTTTGTATCAAAATTTAAAAATAGTATTTACTTTCATCAAGATGATTTTATGTTGTTTTAAAATGTACAAATAACCTTTGAATGAAAACATATTGATGTGACACTGAATTTGTTAAATATGTAAGATCTGTTACAAGTTGCTCAATTATTCCGTGCAAAGTATTTATTGTATTAACCAGGTTTAAAACATTTTCCAAACATGTTGCTTGTTCTCAATACATTTCAAATATGGAGAGTTCCAAATAGTTTTGTGTACATTCCATCTCCATATATATTTATTGACTTTTCTTTCTCTACACATTCTGTGACAAGGATTGCCTCTGTTTTAATTGGTCCAATTTAAAACCTGAAATTTATTCTATTAGTAAGTATTAGATATTTTTATTAATTTCACATCATCACTTTGGTTTGGCTGAATTGTAAACTGTATTTTTTTAATATAAAATAACCATTGAAAGTTTTTAGTTACAATAGAATCTATTTGTGGCTCGATGCACATAAAATTGATTTCATGAATGTGATCGGTTTACACTATTGTTGAACTTGTAAAACTAATTCTTTACCACAATGCAGTTCTCTTCATTAAGAAAAAAAATCAGTTGTGGCTGTTACATTGTAATCATTTTATCTGCAGAATGCAATGTAATGTTCCTATTAAAGTATTAGAATTGCTTATGCATTTGATGATAAATGATGATAAATCTCTGACTGGGTATTTAAGAAATATTTTCTACATTGTTTGGTAATTGATTGTTAATAAAAATATATAGGTTTATGGTTTCAATTGAATATTAATAACTATATAATTATCAGTTTTTTTTTTTTTTTTTTTGTTTGAATTATATGCTCCATATTTCCTACACTCTGATTCTGATATAAATCTGTTTTGCTATGTAATTTTAGTGTGTGTATTGTATAACTAAATACTACTGCTTCCTTTCTCTATTCATTCTGTCTAAAGCTCCTTTCCCTTTATTTATCTACTCAATGCTATCATCTTTTTCTCTTTTCTATTTGTGAATGTATGAAAAATTTTTTTTACTGTTTTTATAAGTTTATGAATAGTTTTATATTATTTCTAATTGTACATTTCCAGTGCATGTATCTTGAAACTATAACTCTGTACTTATAGCTTAACAACAAACTCAAGTCAAATATTCTGTTCAATATTTCAATTGCATGCTTCTTATGGAATTTTTATATACTCTATTTATATATTATATAATATCCATCTATATCTGATAATCTGAAGCACGACATATTTATCTAGCATTGTGATTGGAAAATAAATCTTTATCACAACTATTCTAGACTTTGGTGTTAGTTTTAAGTCTTACAACTTCACAAAAATTGTATATTTGTATAAACCTAACATTTTTAAAACCAAAAAAAACTCATTAGTAGGCCTAAATGACTCTTCCAGATTTTGAGGGTGGTGACGAGGGAAACCTTCCTAGATTCTGCGCCTAAGGAGGGGGGGGGGGGATTCTTATGTTTCTTATATATAACTTACACTTACGGCTTCAACTATAGCACTTAGTCAAGACCCCACAACAGCATCATCTGGGACCCTCTTCAGAGCAAAAGGGGAAAAATGTCTCGTTTTAATAGTCCAATTCTACTCTCTATTGAGCAGATGCCTTTTTCTAACTCTCTCTCTCTCAAAGCTCTCTCTGTGGTTGATTCAGAGGCGGCCTTTTCTCTCTGATGGCCTCACTGACAGAATGGTGAGAACTACGTTTCATAGACTGGTTGGCTAAATCTGTTGTACTCTGAACACATAATCATGAAAGTCCTTGAACTGACGATTCTGCTGTCTTAAAACCAAATGACTAAGCTACAGACAAACATTAACTATGATGAAGAAAAAATAATTAAGGAAAATACTACAAAAAATAAGTGGTCCTAATTGTCTGGATGGAACAAAAAGAAGAAAAATGAAGTTGAAAATCGTGCAAAAGAGTCAATCATCAAATGTTTTAAAGAATATCGTTGGATTAATATTTTTAAGAATCATGGGCATAAATCAGTACCTGAGTTTGTTTTTTTACGATTGTGCAGCGTTAATGAATCAGCATCTTCTAATAAATAAAAGCTGCTAGGAATTGTAATGTCAACACAATTTACTCGTGGCCGTAGAAACGGATGCACTCTTCATTAATAACTCAAATTAAATTTTACATGAACTAGACATCTAGGGCTAAAGGAAAGGGTGTGTGTTAAAATCAGATGTTGAACGACATATGCAATGTTAGGCTACTAAATGTGATTCTAATCTTTGCTTCGTTCTTGTAATGTTTAGATCCTCATAGAATCATAGAAAATGTATGGCATTACGTAATGCTCATGTTGAATCAATTAGAAAGAGTGAAACAGTTTTTAACAGAAACAGTTAAACCAGACAAACTTTAACTCTGATCAGATGTGCAGAGAGAGAGAAAGAGAGAAGCTATATATTGGTTATATTTGAGAGATAGGTAGTAGGCCTACATGTAAGAAAATATAAACAACTAACGAAGCCGACTTAAAGTGTGTTAGAACGTAAGCGAGAGAAAGAGGGAGAGAGATGGAGAGAGAGAAAGAGAGACGAAGAGAGAGATATTAACGTTAAGCTTATAGTAACAGCGAGGCGAAACGGAAACATGTTAATTATAGGTAAAGAAATAAAATTGTTCAAACTGAAGATATTGTAAAATAATATTCTAGAATGTAAACTATAAAGGTGAATGCAGCTTTCTATGAATTACAAACACCAAGTACATCTTTATCTCTACCAACTATCTCTTTCACTGTCTGTATGTTTCTCTCACACCCTTCCCACCCCCTCCCAATCTCACCTCCTTCCCGCCCCCTCCCAAAAACACACACACAAATACACACACACATATATATATATATATTTAGCTAAACATAAACTATATAAACAAGTAAGTATATTGTTGTTTTTTTTTATTTAGAAAGCTGTCAATACAGTGGTATACGCCTGAACATTTGAAAATAACTAAAGACGGAGGTTTATTTTATTCTATAAATAAATGTTTTTTACTTAATGAAAAGCTAATAAAACAAATGTATAATTAACATAGTATAGAAATGGAGAAAACCGAAAAGTTCACGTTTAACGCAGGTTCTAATTGACTCACTCTCTAGCCTACCCTCCAACTCCCGTGGAGTACCCGCTGAACCATATATGGCCAAAAGCCTATGGTGGTGAGTCTAAGCACAGGAAAACTTTCACCTGATCTTTCACACACCTTCATCCTATTTTACCTTTTTATTTACATTCTCGCGAAATAAACAGTTGTAGTTTATTTTAAATATTTGTTTGTATTAAAATACAGTTAGGAAAAAACAACATTTAGCAAGAACAAAGCAAGTAAAAAAATGATGTTCTTCTTTCAATTATTTAGTAAGAAGTCAAAGAGATCTTCAACTTTTAACAAGTAGCAACACAATCTAAATATAATCTATATGTTATAGAAACAACAACAAAATACGAGAGATCATTTAATAGTACATACATAGATATATAAAAAAATAAAATATAAGTAAACAGGTTGTATTTGATTTACAATTTTTGCTTTTCTATTTTACAGTATATTTCTACTACACGGTATCTTAAACGTATTATGGAATGCCAAGCCCACTCGTGCGCGAGCAGTTAGGCCGTGAGTTTACCTGGACACGCCCCCTCACCCGTCTGACTGGCATAAATATAGAATTTGTCTATTGCTTCCTTGCAGTTCCCAAAAAGTAGATCTATATTCCAACATCTTCTACTTGTGTAGATCTGTGAATCAAACAGGTAGGAAATCAATTCTAGAATTTAAATATCTTATTACTTTTAAAAAATGTAACCAATAATATTAGGACTAAGCTTATTACAACTTTAAATGTAGGTATCTATTTCTTTATTTAGGCTACACATATATCAAAACTATGCTCTAAGATAGTCATTAAGCTTAGTTCCACAATATTGTATTTTCATTATATTTTCTTTATATTATGTATGCATGTTTATTTTGCCCCAATTATTGCGACGTGATGTACAAATAAAATATAAAAATAATGGGCTGTCAACTCTATAAATAAATATATATATAAAAAACAGACAAATATTTAAGAAATTCCCGATTTTACTGACTAAGGTATTTTTTTTACGGTAACATTTAAATATAACATTTCAAAAAAAGGTCATCAGTCATTGTCACTGTGAGAGTATTTTATAGCGTGACTTTATTATATTCTTCGACAGTGTAATGTTTCGCCCGCTTTTAATCATACATACAAACATTGACACTGTCGACCATCGCCGGGCTAATCTTTCACTGTCCATTCCAAGCAGTCAATAAACCTTACAACATTGGAGTAGAACATCCGTTTCTCAAATCACTTTCTGAGAATCAAACTCCAGTAAACTAGCTCGTGATGGTTTTGGTAATTTCTTTAGCGCTTCCCTCCTCCACACTATCACATTTAGCATGGCCAGTGCTAAAAACGTCATCTAAAGGCCTGCTTTTCGTCATATCTACTGATTTGTCCAATTTAATGCTATAAATAACCATTTCTTCCAACTGTAGTCTCAAACCCACGAAATGTAAACAATCAAATTCTTTTGTTCGAATAAGTTTAGACTGAATATAAATAATAGCGCCTTATCAAAATAAGTTTTGAGATGATTTTTTAATGAACTCATGGTGTTCTAACGGATTTTTATGGAATTGTTATTGTTGTACAATGGTTACGTACTGTCCATAAACGGACATGTTAATGTTGGACAATAGTTATGTACTGTCCATAAGCAGACATGTTATTGTTGAACAATAGTTACGTACTGTCCATAAACGGACATGTTATTGTTGGACAATGGTTACGTACTGTCCATAAGCGGACATGTTATTGTTGAACAATAATTACGTCCTTTTTATAAACGGACATGTTATTGTTGAACAATAGTTACGTACTGTCCATAAGCATACATGTTATTGTTGAACAATAGTTACGTACTGTCCATAAGCAGACATGTTATTGTTGAACAATAGTTACGTACTGTCCATAAACGGACATGTTATTGTTGGACAATAGTTACGTACTGTCCATAAGCAGACATGTTATTGTTGAACAATAGTTACGTACTGTCCATAAGCAGACATGTTATTGTTGAACAATAGTTACGTACTGTCCATAAGCTGAAATGTTATTGTTGAACAATAGTTACGTACTTTCCATAAACGGACATGTTATTGTTGGACAATAGTTACGTAGGCCTACTGTCCATAAGCAGACATGTCATTGTTGAACAATAGTTACGTAGTGTCCATAAACGGACATGTTATTGTTGGACAATAGTTAAGTAGTGCCCAGAAATGGTTGGCAACCCAGATTTCTGCGAACCAAATGAAAAACAATTGCCAAACTTAGGAAAAACTAATTATTTTTACTTTTCTTGCATTAATTTGCAATAGTTTAGAGCTTTAATGCAAACTAAGTACTTCCGATTTCTTAGTAAGAGCTAAAGATGTTATTGGATTATATTGGATGTTGATTTCTCTGCATTTGTATAAACATAAATATTGTTCACCTGGCCACACACAGAGCACCGCCAATCTGTACTCAATGTCTAGGCTTGATTGCTGAAAACTACTAAAGAAACATTGAAAAAATTAGGATCAATGCCAATAGTATATATTATATATTACACGAAGTAGCCATTTATTGTAGAAGTTTGCAATAAAGGAAACAAATGATGGATTTAGTAGTTGAAAAAAATGACCTTTTTTTAAACGTTTAGTGGGGCTAAATCACAGTCAATTATTAACATTTCTTTAACTTATGGAATCCATCTATGTCCACCTTTATTGTGACAATGAAATTGAAAGAGTTGTATTAGATTACGGATCATTTAAATATCTTGAACTGGACATTTTAAGATAAAAAAATTACGCACAGGTTGTTTCACAGTGTGAAAGCTTTCCGAAGAACTTTGTTTATAGATAAAGCAACTGGGAGTGAGCTATTCGGTCCATTATAGACCTACAGCAACGAATTTCTTAGTAAACGGTGAACCGCAATGCTTGAAAGAATCGTTTGATGTACTCTTTTGGGACTTTCAGATACTTTCAGACATTCCAACACCGTTTTGTATACAAATTGACAGTGTTACAAAGGTATTGCTAATAGCGTTGGTGAAACTGCAAAAGTGGAGTTCGCGGAATCCTTTTACGAAAACATTTCTTTTTACCTATGAAGATTTATGAATATGTGCTAAGGTCACTATTAATTGATGTATGTTTGCAAGCAATTTTTTTTGTCGCAAATCCGGCCTAATACTAAGTCATTGTTAACGCAAAACACTGCCAACTAAATAGATAGAAACTTCTACTTAATTGCATTCATTTACACTTTAAGTCTAAAACACAGATATAAATCAGTTAGAAAAAATTATATACTTTATCATTCTAAAAAAACACCATTATGCGGCAGTCGGTTTACAAGTCTTCATGCGGCCTCCAAAGCAATTTTAATATTGATACCCCTGATATAATATATTATGTCGAATCTAAAAATATAGTTTTTGTATTAAATGTTAGTCCCAATGAAATAACTAATTCAAGATAAAGAAAAAAAAATGCCAGTTAAGAATAAATAACTTTATACCCAGCCTACAGCCTAATCTAAAAAAAATAACGTACCTAACTAAAAATCTATTGCATCGTGATTTGAATAAAAATATATTTGTGAGCATACTATTTAAAAAAAAAATGTGGCGTGTCGATCTAGGATTTAGCCTATTTATAGTTGCATTCTAACAATTGTTTTCTAACCATTGAAAAAACAACAATAATAACTTATTAAAGTATTATAGAAATGATAGTTTTCAACATTAGTAAATACACAATTATAGTCTATGGTTTACATAACTGAGCAAACACCATGATTAAACACCATGATTAAACACCATGAGTAAACACCATGAGTAAGCTTAAACATCTTGAGAAAACACCACCATTAGAAACTGTGAGTAAACACCATGGATAAACACAACGAGTAGGATAAACACCACGAGTAGGATAAACACCACGAGTTAAACACCACGAGTAAACACCAAAAGTATACACGACAAGTAAACACCACGAGATAACACCACGATTCATGTGATCATACTAGTTTGAAACATTACCCAGATGAGCTTACTTTAAATGGGAAAAAACTACAGCTAACATAGGCCTATAATAAATAATACGTTGGTGGTTTGTTGAAGTAAGGGTTTGAGTTGTGCTTGCAGATTCTTTTCTATCTCATAGTAGGCCTACACCTACTAATATCTAGGGCAAAATACACTGTTTTATACACTAGTAAAAGTTTGATTATTTATTGCCATACAAATTCAATATCACGATTGAATTTAAATAATCAGGATATGACTGCTTTTAACTGCCTTATCATTTTACTTTATCTTAGCTCACGACATTTTTTCTAACGCACTGAACAATAGGCCTACATATGAAAAATGTGCTTTTTCGCAACTTTATTTTTTACTGCAAAACTTACTTTCCATAAATTTCACCAGTAAGCCTACCTCCGTAGTACCTTTGAGTGTCTAACTGTGTGAGACTATGTGTGTTACATACCTGAGTGAAACTAATTGGCTGAGTGGCTATAACAGTCTTCTTTTGCTGTTATAATTAGCCAGTAGGCCTGCACATATTTTTCTTCTAATAGAAAAGACCGTTATTTATCTATCACTGTTTTCAACCAATTAAATACTGCAGTGAGAAATTACTGATGGCAGGTGCAATCTGTTAATAGATAACATCTTTAGATGCTCTAGTTAAAGAGTTAGTTAATTAAAATGTTACACACTAATACACACATTGTATATATATATATATATAAAATATTAGGCTCATGACAACATAAATATCTCTACAGACAGCACATTCCAATGTCTGGAATTTATTTGCCTGAAGTCTGCTTTCCTTTCCCCTTTAACTCCGCTATGTGTCTTGGACAATTCTTCTGGGTCGTCTAAAAATAGAAATTAAGCCTCGGAACTTGGGGCAGGTAGAGAACATACCTGTGCTGTGATATCATCCTGCTGGGTTCTGTCTTGTATTTACACTTTCATGCTCAAGGAATTCACTGCTACCACTGTATTAGTCTAATACACTTTAATTTCTTTCTTTAATAAACTTTTTTTTATATATGCACAGACACAAAGCTTTAGTTGTTCTCTACAAAAGTTTTACATGTCATGTCAACTTAGTTTATTTTTAGATTTAAGACTTCAGTACTCAACCCTTTTTACATATAGATGTATCTCTTCAGTAGTTAACCTGTCTACACATTGATACATCTCGTAGCTAACCATGTCTACACACAGATCTATCTCTTCAAAAGTTAACCCTGTCTACATATAGATGTATCTGGTCAACAGACATGTCATGTCAACTTAGTTTATTTTTAGATTTAAGACTTCAGTACTCAACCCTTTTTACATATAGATGTATCTCTTCAGTAGTTAACCTGTCTACACATTGATACATCTCGTAGCTAACCATGTCTACACATAGATCTATCTCTTCAAAAGTTAACCCTGTCTACATATAGATGTATCTGGTCACTAGTTAAACTTGTTTAGGCCTACTTATTATTATGGATCTATGTCTTCAGTTGTTAACCCTGTCTACACATTGATACATCTCGTAGCTAACCATATCTACACATAGATCTATCTCTTCAAAAGTTAACTTTGTCTACATATAGATCTATCGCTTCAGTTGTTAACCTTGTCTACATATAGATCTATCGCTTCAGTTGTAAACTCTGGAGTCTATACGACCCAGTAAAATGTTTAATGATTTGGACATTTTCTGACACATAGGCCTACAGTGCACTCAAGATAATCTAAACAATACCTTTGCTTTTGATACCGCAGGCTAGCTTAGCAATTTAATACATTCCGTAATAATAATACAAGAATTGTTGCCAAATTTAGAATTGCTTATTAACAAAATGAAATTAATTTTGGTGTATTGTGTAAATCATAATAGGCCATTAAAAGTTATATTTGATGTGTTTCAAATGAATTCATTTCATTTTACTGTTGTATATTTCAGCAAAAAAGAAAATGGCAGACAACAGAGCCAAGAAATCAGGCATTGGTGCTGAGATTGAGAAAAAACTTGAACAGGTAATAAATGGGTGTTATTAGCTCCCCTAGTGAGCAAGAGACAAGAAGAAGTTATTTCCCTTTGAATTCCATTTTGTTTTAAAGACTAAATCGGTATGTTATGTTAATAATCCGTCAGATCTTTCAGAAAAACTTCTGTTACAGTGAGAGTAGGATTTTCAAGAAGCAAAATCAAAGTATTGAGTAGTTATTTGTACTCCTCCCAATTAAATTATATTCCCTTGGCTTTAAACATTTCATCATTTCTTGAAGATACACTTAATTTCAAACATACGAGGGCTGTGGATGTGGTAGGTTAGTGAACATAAGCCAACTACATCAATATTTGAATAACGAGGCTAGTCTTTACTGTTATTTCAATAAAGTCAATTGTTTAAATTTGTATTTTTGTTTTCGCAAGAAACCGGGAAATTAATCTTTACTTAGTCTAGTTACAATAGAATTGTTGGCAAGAAAGACTTGTCCGGCAATGCGATTTAAGCCCAATTCGTGAACGTTTTAATTTGTTTCATATTTTGTAGCATTAAAAAAAGAAGTTTGGATTATCATCGATTAATGTTACTTGATAATAAATCCAAATCAATACATTCTGTATTGTTAAATTTATTTCTAGCGCTATGATCAAGAGGAAGCAGCTGGAACTATGAATGCCATTGTGGTCTGGATCAACGCCATTCTTGCTGGAGAAAATGAGCCCATTGTAAGTTTAGAAGTTAGTCCATAGAGTTACTTTGATTTCAACACATAATTTTAATGAGACAATTTGTGCAGTGTTTTTGAAAAATTTAACAAACAAGTAATACAAAAGGTAGTATCATTATTTTTAATAGTGACGCATATACCCATTTTTACTGAAACAACCTTCATACAAGCTCAGACAACATGTCATTTATTTAATTTAACCGAAACAACATTCATACAAGCTTAGACAAAATGTTATTTATTTAATTTAATTCAAACGACAATCATACAAGCTTAGACAACATATTATTTATTTAATATAACTCAAACGACATTCATACAAGCTTAGACAACATATTATTTATTTTATTTAACTGAAACAACATTCATACAAGCTTAGACAACATATTATTTATTTTATTTAACTGAAACAACATTCATACAAGCTTAGACAACATATTATTTATTTTATTTAACTGAAACAACATTCATACAAGCTTAGACAACATATTATTTATTTTATTTAACTGAAACAACATTCATACAAGCTCAGACAACATATTATTTATTTAATTTAATTCAAACGACATTCATACAAGCTTAGACAACACATTATTTATTTCATCTAACTCAAACGACATTCATACAATCGTAGACAACATATTATTTATTTCATCTAACTCAAACGACATTCATACAATCGTAGACAAACTATTTTTTTTATTTTATTTAACTGAAACAACATTCATACAAGCTTAGACAACATATTATTTATTTAATTTAACTGAAACAACATTCATACAAGCCTAGGCAACTTATTTATTTAATTTAACTCAAACGACATTCATACAAGCTTTCACAACATGTTATCTATTTAATTTCATTTCTAATCATTAAACAAATACACATTACTTCTCAACGTAACAGTCTTGGCTTTTTGATATTTCAAATTTCTCAGGTGGAATAACAAGCTGATCTAACATTGTAGTCTGGACCTACTTACTGTTACACAGTGTACGCATGATAAAGAAATGATTTTACAAATGATCTCATAAGCATTTTCAACTTTTTTATTTTTCATTGAATTTTCCCTGTTTTATTTAATCTACATCAGATACAGTTTACTTTTAAAGTTTAGTTTTTTTTCAAAGTGCTTTGATTGATTGAGAATGTATAATTGTAGTCAGTATGATCTACCCTTGCACTCTTCTTATTCACTCATCCTACTTGTTTTTGACTTGATCTTTGACCCTGCATCTGACCCTGAACTCTCTTTTCCTAGGTCAACCACACCCAAAAGGAATTGCACAAGAGTATGAGAGATGGTGTGTTGCTGTGCAAGTAAGTGTTGTACAACCGGTAGATCCCAGAACACTTTGTTTCATGTGCATGAAGTAAACAAAAGCGTCAAGGCATTGTGTGCGTGTTTGTTTTAAACAAAAAAGCTTATATTTTGATGAAATTATTGCTTTTTAGAAGTGACTCACACTTTTAAAATAATGCTTTTGGTAATGAAAAGCAATTAACCCTGTCTCTCTACCTGTCTGTCTGTCTCTGTCTGTCTCTATCTCTCTATCTGTCTATCTATCTATCTATCTATCTATCTATCTATCTATCTATCTATCTATCTATCTATCTATCTATCTATCTATCTATCTATCTATCTATCTATCTATCTATCTGTCTATCTATCTATCTATCTATCTATCTATCTATCTATCTATCTATCTATCTATCTATCTATCCATCCATCCATCCATCCATCCATCCATCCATCCATCCATCCATCCATCCATCCATCCATCCATCCATCCATCTATCTATCTATCTATCTATCTATCTATCTATCTATCTATCTATCTATCCATCCATCCATCCATCCATCCATCCATCCATCCATCCATCCATCCATCCATCCATCCATCCATACATCCATACATCCATCCATCCATCTATCTATCTATCTATCTATCTATCTATCTATCTATCTATCTATCTATCTATCTATCTATCTATCTATCTATCTATCTATCTATCTATCTATCTATCTATCTATCTATCTATCTATGTATCTATCTCTTTCTCTCTCACTATCTATCTGTCTATCTATCCATCTATCTATCTATCTATCTATCTATCTATCTATCTATCTATCTATCTATCTATCTATCTATCTATCTATCTATCTATCTATCTATCTATCTATCTATCTATCTATCTATCTATCTATCTATCTATCTATCTATGTCTATATTTCTAATCTATATATCCTTATCTCTCTCTATCTATCTCTCTCTCTCTATCTATATATCTGTCTTTCTATCTATCTATCTCTTTATCTATCCATCCATCTATCTATCTATCTATCTATCTATCTATGTATATGTATATAATCTATCTGGCATAGTGTCTTTCTCGCTGACTTTCTTGAATAAAGAAGGTTTATTTGTAATCAATGGTGCATGTTTTGATCCTTTGTTGATCTAAAATTGTATGAGTATAACAATGAAAAGATAAACTTGAATAAAATATAAATGTAATATTTGCTTAAATATTTTTGTGCTTTTTTTTATAACTCTGACAATTAACACCAACCAACATTCTATTTCAATTACAAAGTTAAGTAAAAGATAATAAAATATTTTGAATTTAAACATACTAGTTGAGATGTGAAACTATAGGTGTGTTGGCCTATGGATTATGTTTTCTCCGACTAATGTATTTAATAAAGTTCAGGAATTAAAACTAAATAAAGCTATTATTTGTTTAATGAGCATATTGTGATATGCTATTAAGCTATGAAAAGATTTGTTAGCATTTAAATTGGGAAAATGGCTTCCAAGTTTATAGGTTTATTATACACCCTGACACCCTGGAATATATTATATATATATGGCATGCTGGGCAGGGCTAAACAAGAATTATAACTTATGAACCTGATTAAAATTTTCAAGTCAATTTTAAGGCTAGGCAAGCGAACGTGAACTTTGTGTACAATGCCAGTCAGAACAATGCCCAGTCAGCCCAATGCACAGCCAGCACAATTCACAGTCAACACAATGCCCAGTCAGAGCGATGCCCAGACAGCACAATGCCCAGTCAGCACGATGCCCAGACAGCACAATGCCCAGTCAGCACAATGCCCAGTCAGCACAATGCCCAGACAAAACAATGCCTAGCGCACAATTCCCAGTCAGCACAATGCCCAGTCAGCACAATGCACAGACAGCACAATGCCCAGACAGCACAATGCCCAGACAGCACAAAGCCCAGAAAGTAGAATGCACAGACAGCACAATGCCCAGTCAGCACAATGCCCAGGCAGCACAATGCCCAGCCAGCGCAACGCACAGACAGCGCAATGCCCAGACAGCGCAAAGCCCAGTCAGCACAATGCCCAGACAGCGCAATGCCCAGACAGAACGATGCTCGCCTTTACTTTTCGCTAACGTAGTAACCTGGATACCACAAAATAAAAGAAATCATAGGCTACCCTTCTCCAGGATATGAACCCATGACGTTCGGTACGCAATGCGTGCGCGTTGCCGATATTCTCCTTGGCCTATACACTATTTAGACTTTTTAAAAGTAAATGAATGTTGGTATTGTCGTGACAATCTAATAAAAAGTTGTAGATTAAAAAAAATACTGCACCCATTATTCACATCTTCATTAGTCTCTTAAAAAAAGTGTAAATCAAGCAACAATTTCTAATAATTACATGCTGTAGCCTATATAATTTTTCTTAAAATATTCTCGGGCGACTATTATTGTTATTTACTGCTTTAAATGTTGTTAATTTCACAGCTTCTTTGCTCACACGACTGCTTAAAACTAGATGACATACTAAAACACTTGTCTCGTGATGTTGAATGTGAGTACTAGGGATGTCATACAAAAACAATAACTTTATTTACTGTGTTTAGTTAACGAAGAAAATATAAATAAATGCTGCTCGAAATTTACTGGTAGCATGAGGCAATATTCTTTGCACAGTGTGTCAAAAACTACAGTTTTTTTTCTCCCCTGTAACTGGGAGTTTTCTTATTTCTAAGCTTTAGTATTTCATTAGTAATTGGCGCTTTATTGTATGCTGCTATACATTTTGAAGATGACTACGATATCGCTTATTATAAAACTAATATGATTAGTAAGGCAGTTTTTGTATTTTTTGTATAGATCTGTTCCAACAGTAAATGTTGAAAAAGTTTTTTTTTTTTTTGCTTGTGCATAAATCAATATTTCTGGCTAATTTACCATAACAGTTTAAATCAACTCTAAATTTCTCACATCGTAAAATCATTGTACCTTAATGTTTATAATTCATATCATACTGTGATCGGAAATAAAGCTGAAGTTTTCGCAACACTGTGTTTAGAAAATATATATTTACTTAAATGGATTTTATGAAAATAGTTTTACTATTGTGCTGTTGTGCTTAATGCAATGGTCTTCTATTGCTCTATTACAGTAGATAATATTTTTTCTATATATTATACATTTACGCAGTTTGGATTTGATTTAAGCTCAGACTAGTCTAATTGTATATTAGAAAAACGATCATTCATATTGTTTTTTATTTATTATCAGTTTAAAGTGATATGATATTAAATTGAACAAAAGATAAAATAGTGAGATATTGTAGAAGAAATGCTCATGGCTAATGGTAAACGTACCTGCTTATAGAAAAGTAGGCCTAGATAATACATTTTTTGTTTAGTAAAAAATAAACTAAATAATCGGTCTTATTTTTTTTTTTTTTTTTGTTGTTAGGATTTTTATCCAGTTTATAATCTATTGAAATCTTTTAATAAAAATTAAATGTAAAATTAACATTTCGACTGATAAGTTTTCCATAAATACTAAATATGCTATACAATAGATCTATATTTTTGTCTCTAGGCTGATCAACAAAATTCTGGCTTCTGAGGGTAAAGGTAAAATTACCTTCCAGAAAAAGGTGGCCTCCCCTTTCGTTGCTATGGGCAACATCGATAACTTCAACAAAGGGTGCACAGAATATGGTTTAAGCAAAGAGTTCCTCTTTCAGGTGAGTTAACAATTAACAGAAGTTTATTATAAAAAAAAAATTAAAGAAAAACTTCTTTGGTCACTTAACTCCCATTCCATATAAACCATAAACCATAAACCATAAACCATAAACCAAAGGTTCTCAACCTTTTTCGGCTCACCGCCCTGTTTTACATTTTTTTTCCGCTCACCGCCCCCAACCCAACTTTCTTTTAGCGCCCACCCACCCCTTCCGCCCATCTGGACTATACTTTCCGCAATTTTTTAAGACGTACTAGACCTTTGTGTGATTAATTATCTTTAAAAAAAAATGAAAAGGAAACATTGTAAGAATTAATACATGAAAAAATTGCCTTAACAAAAGGTTTAAATAAATCAATGCGAATCGTTTGCCTGGTGTGTTGCTAGCAATTTGTCTATTTTTGTTTCAATTTTGGTTGCAAAAGCCTTAGGTCTAATAATCTAATAATATTTGTTATATTACAAAACAGAACTTGTTCGGCATCACTATTGAATCAAATGTGGAAACATTTTTTTGTTAAAGGGAGATAATTAGCCTGTTTTATTTGAGCTAATATTTCTGTTTTTTTTTTCTTTTATAAAAAATAAATGGCTTACAATTTATAACTTTGAAATGATCAAACTGTAAAAAGTATTTGAAAATTATACAAATATTAGATGACTAAAGAATGTATATGTATATTTTCAAACATTACAACAACTACACAGTTTGTGTGATTACTACTTATCTATTCCGCTTAACATTATTGTTATGTTGGTAAATAGGAATTAAAATACATTTAGGACATCAAAATATCATTAATAATAGCAGATGTTAGGGCGACAGTCCGGTGAACCAACCACAGGACCAGTCGGCCGCACAGTATATTTGCCAAATACAGACCCTGCTTCATCGAAAAGTCACTGCGATTCCTATTTCTTATTAATATAATAATATGTAGGCATACTGTTGGGTGATATCAGATATTTAGCAGCACTTGCATTAACATCACATTTCATCCTCCAAAAACTAATCGATTCAAATAGCTGAGGTGTTAAAATATATCAGGTACGTTATCGCCCCCATTGAGAACCTATGCCATAAACTATATACAATTGTCGCAATGAGTTAACCAAAGACGTGAAGCGAATGGTTTAATATGTGTTTGTTTAAATAAATATAAAAGTGTCGAGATGCTTTCAAAAGCAGTAACTATTTATACATTATTCATAGAAACTTTTTCCCTACCATTGTGATATGCCGACAGATTACATTACACTAAAATATGCCAACTCTAACATTTACAAAAAAAAAAAAAAAGCAACTAGCTGACATGAAAACAGTTTCAAAATAAACCCTAACTCGTCTGTTCATATTGAATGTAACCTTTTTGCTTGAAACTGTTAATTGTGTGACCCTTGGTAGCCAAGACAAATGTAAAATATTATAAAAAAATATAAAAAGAATGAGAAGTTATAAATTTAGCCTATATGTTTATATAACATAAAGACTAAGTAGACATGAAGCTATCTGTCTATATACCATAAAGAAGCTATATATCGATATTACATTATTTATTAACGTTTCTTTACTTTTATCAGAGTACTGATTTGTGGGAGGGTCGTAAAGGACCATTCCTTAATGTCATCAACTGCATCCACAGCCTTGGTTTCCTGGTGAGATTCACTTTCTCTATATTTTGCATGTTGTCAAAAGGATTATAAATTGCACATAAGGTTTTATTGAAGTAGAGGTTACCAGAGTATATTACATTGAAATAAAGCATGGTGGAAATGTAGTCTATGCATTTTCAAAGGGTCGAAGGTGAAACATTACCTTGCAAAGCTTGGAAGAAGATATACCGTATTTAGACTGGTGTGTGATTGTGAGTGTGTGTGTGTGGGGGGGGGGAGAGCTGTTAAATAAAAATCCAAGTTAAGGGCGCGTAAACCCATACTTTAATTTTGTCTGTAGAGTTAAAATACATGATCATGGTGTAAGCAACAGCTCCCCACACTACTTTTCTTCAGGATATTCTACAATATCTGTTTTAATTTGTAATGCAACACCTTTCAACAATAGCCGAAAAACAAATTACTGAAACTCCAGAAAATATGACCATTATTTTGTCGTGATAAACTACAAGAAATAAACCTTTTTTTTTGTTCCCCAAACACTTTCTACCCCCTTCCCCCCCTTCCCATCCCGTACCAAACAAATAAATAACTTAGTAAGATAAATAACCACAATTCATGTGTACATTTCTCCTCCTTGTTTCAGGCCAACTCTAAAGGCTTCCAACCAACATACACAGGCTCACAGACTAAATATCTGGATCTGGAATAAATGCCACTAAATGTTTTGAAAACATGCAAATAACTGATCGCATTTTATAATATTGTCAATCTTTATGTTTTATATTTTCATCTTAATGTTCATTATTATTTAAACAATTTTTTACATGTATGTACAAGTGTACATGTACTTATTTCTTTAAATGGACATCGTTACACTGTCAGCAGCTAATTATTCAATAGAAGATTTAGTAAACACTTTTTTTTAAAAAGAACTTGACATTGGTGCTTGTAATATATTTCAAAGACGAATCTTAAGCGATACATTTATACACTTAAAATCAAAGCATTCGACTTTTTGCTTACTATAATAATATGCAATCTTCTCTTTCTGGTTCTTGTGTAATCTCAGCTGCTAATAAATATTATTGTTACATTCGTAACAGTTGCGTTTTTGTTTCATTAATTGTTGGTTATTTGTAACAGTATCATTTCTGTTTCATTAATTGTTGCTTATTCATAACAGTATCGTTTCTGTTTCATTAATTGTTGCTTATTCATAACAGTATCGTTTCTCTTTCATTAATTGTTGGTTATTCTTAACAGTACCGTTTCTGTTTCATTAATTGTTGGTTATTTCAGGATTTAAATCTTTCCTATAAAGTTTTTAGTAAGTAAAATCTAATAATTATATTTTAGACGCATGCAGGAGACGGATGTTCGATTCTCATGCAGGGATAGTGCTAATTTTTTTTTGTTAAAAAAGGACATAATTTTTTGACCCGATTACACAATTTATTTAAAATTACTTTCTTAAACGTTTTCAGTAAATGATAATTATATTTAATGTATTTTCCCCCGGGCAACGCCGGAGAATTTATTTTGTTTACTATAAATTGAAATAAAGATTTCCAAAGCGGCAAATATATGAAAAAAAATGGTCTGAGTTTTTTTTAACATAACAGAGTAAGGAATTTGAAAGAAGTGACGTAGGGTCTACTTTTGCCACATGAAAATTAAAAAGATCATAATATGATCTTGTGTTGCAATCATCGTGATTAACCGCAGGGCAGTGACGATTTCTGATAATTTCTTCACTACAATATTTATATCGTCTGCTCGACAATGCTATGCAGTTTCCACAGCCCACTTGATACTTTGACCTGTCACCCGAATCAAGTTGTCCCAGCGATGTGTAGATGTAGCAAGAAACGAAAATAACATGACATGTCCAGTGTGAAAAAAAATGTTACAGAAGGAGCTATCCAATGATATCATGATAATAATTCTATTTGTATAGCGCTGCAACAAACATGAAAGCTCAGAGCGCATTTAACATTGAGCAAGACATAACAAAGGACACGGATATAATCTTTAATTTAACAAATAAATAGCTGGGTCTAATTAATATTTAAAAACATTACAAACATAGGACAAAGCAAATAAATGTAGAATTAACCTAATATAAAAGTAAAACTATGTTAAACGAAGGTACAAATTAAAACAATGTGTTTTTTAAGTTCCTTTTAAAAGTGACGATATAATTTATTTGCTCGAGTTGGGTGGGAATTAGATTTCCATACTTTTGGACCAGATATTGAGAGGATGCAAAAACACAAGCCAGATTCAAGTAATATTTTATGCATGTCATAAATAAATCTAAACCTTTGGGTGGATTTCGAAGATGACACATCCGACCAGGGGCCTGCCATAAGCAGCTTTTTCAAATGTCCAATAGCTAATCTGAATCTCATAGGTTTCTAATCTTCTATAAAACTCTTTCACTAATTTTATATACAACTCTTTCACCAATCTTCTATACAACTCTTTCACCAATCTTCTATACAACTCTTTCACCAATCTTCTATACAACTCTTTCACCAATCTTCTATACAACTCTTTCACCAATCTTCTACACAACTCTTTCACCAATCTTCTATACAACTCTTTCACCAATCTTCTATACAACTCTTTCACCAATCTTCTATACAACTCTTTCACCAATCTTCTATACAACTCTTTCACCAATCTTCTATACAACTCTTTCACCAATCTTCTATACAACTCTTTCACCAATCTTCTATACAACTCTTTCACCAATCTTCTATACAACTATTTCACCAATCTTCTATACAACTCTTTCACCAATCTTCTATACAACTATTTCACCAATCTTCTATACAACTATTTCACCAATCTTCTATACAACTCTTTCACCAATCTTCTACACAACTCTTTCACCAATCTTCTATACAACTATTTCACCAATCTTCTACACAACTCTTTCACCAATCTTCTATACAACTCTTTCACCAATCTTCTATACAACTCTTTCACCAATCTTCTATACAACTCTTTCACCAATCTTCTATACAACTCTTTCACCAATCTTCTATACAACTCTTTCACCAATCTTCTATACAACTCTTTCACCAATCTTCTACACAACTCTTTCACCAATCTTCTATACAACTCTTTCACCAATCTTCTATACAACTCTTTCACCAATCTTCTATACAACTCTTTCACCAATCTTCTATACAACTCTTTCACCAATCTTCTATACAACTCTTTCACCAATCTTCTATACAACTCTTTCACCAATCTTCTATACAACTCTTTCACCAATCTTCTATACAACTATTTCACCAATCTTCTATACAACTCTTTCACCAATCTTCTATACAACTCTTTCACCAATCTTCTATACAACTCTTTCACCAATCTTCTATACAACTCTTTCACCAATCTTCTATACAACTCTTTCACCAATCTTCTATACAACTATTTCACCAATCTTCTATACAACTCTTTCACCAATCTTCTATACAACTCTTTCACCAATCTTCTATACAACTCTTTCACCAATCTTCTATACAACTCTTTCACCAATCTTCCATACAACTATTTCACCAATCTTCTATACAACTATTTCACTAATTTTATATACAACTCTTTCACCAATCTTCTATACAACTATTTCACTAATTTTATATACAACTCTTTCACCAATCTTCTATACAACTCTTTCACCAATCTTCTATACAACTCTTTCACCAATCTTCTATACAACTCTTTCACCAATCTTCTACACAACTCTTTCACCAATCTTCTATACAACTCTTTCACCAATCTTCTATACAACTCTTTCACCAATCTTCTATACAACTCTTTCACCAATCTTCTATACAACTCTTTCACCAATCTTCTATACAACTATTTCACCAATCTTCTATACAACTCTTTCACCAATCTTCTATACAACTCTTTCACCAATCTTCTATACAACTCTTTCACCAATCTTCTATACAACTCTTTCACCAATCTTCCATACAACTATTTCACCAATCTTCTATACAACTATTTCACTAATTTTATATACAACTCTTTCACCAATCTTCTATACAACTATTTCACTAATTTTATATACAACTCTTTCACCAATCTTCTATACAACTCTTTCACCAATCTTCTATACAACTATTTCACTCATTTTATATACAACTATTTCACTCATTTTATATACAACTATTTCACTCATTTTATATACAACTCTTTCACCAATCTTCTATACAACTTTTTCACCAATCTTCTATACAACTATTTCACTCATTTTATATACAACTCTTTCACCAATCTTCTATACAACTCTTTCACCAATCTTCTATACAACACTTTCACCAATCCTCTATACAACTCTTTCACCAATCTTCTATACAACTCTTTCACCAATCTTCTATACAACTATTTCACTAATTTTATATACAACTCTTTCACCAATCTTCTATACAAATCTTTCACCAATCTTCTATACAACTATTTCACTCATTTTATATACAACTATTTCACTCATTTTATATACAACTATTTCACTCATTTTATATACAACTCTTTCACCAATCTTCTATACAACTCTTTCACCAATCCTCTATACAACTATTTCACTAATTTTATATACAACTCTTTCACCAATCTTCTATGCAACTCTTTCACCAATCTTCTATACAACTCTTTCACCAATCTTCTATACAACTATTTCACTAATTTTATATACAACTCTTTCACCAATCTTCTATACAACTCTTTCACCAATCCTCTATACAACTATTTCACTAATTTTATATACAACTCTTTCACCAATCTTCTATGCAACTCTTTCACCAATCTTCTATACAACTCTTTCACCAAACTTCTATACAACTATTTCACTAATTTTATATACAACTCTTTCACCAATCTTCTATACAACTATTTTACTAATTTTATATACAACTCTTTCACCAATCTTCTATACAACTCTTTCACCAAACTTCTATACAACTATTTCACTAATTTTATATACAACTCTTTCACCAATCTTCTATACAACTATTTCACTAATTTTATATACAACTCTTTCACCAAACTTCTATACAACTATTTCACTAATTTTATATACAACTCTTTCACCAATCTTCTATACAACTATTTCACTAATTTTATATACAACTCTTTCACCAAACTTCTATACAACTATTTCACTAATTTTATATACAACTCTTTCACCAATCTTCTATACAACTATTTCACTAATTTTATATACAACTCTTTCACCAATCTTCTATACAACTATTTCACTAATTTTATATACAACTCTTTCACTAATTTTATATACAACTCTTTCACCAAACTTCTATACAACTATTTCACTAATTCTATTTACAACTCTTTCACCAATCTTCTATACAACTATTTCACTAATTTTATATATAACTCTTTCACCAATCTTCTATGCAACTCTTTCACCAATCTTCTATGCAACTCTTTCACCAATCTTCTATGCAACTATTTCACCAAACTTCCATAAAACCTATTACTAATCTTCTATACAGCTCTTCATTATTTTGTATTAGGAACGTAGTTTTCTGATTCTATCGGCATTTATGATGAATACGAATAACGAAACTCAATAGACCAATATTTTATAAGACTGAAAAAAAAAAAATTGCAGTTTAAAAATATTCCATCTTTTATCTTTAGCTATATGTCACACATGTAGGTGGGTCGCTTGCTGGGGCGCCTTAGATAACACAATTAAAAAAAAAAAACGTAAAGAAATAAAGAAATAAAAAGTGAGATAAAAACTATTAAGTATTTATTAGAAACACAAGTTCACTCATTGAATATGCAAGAAAAGCAAAACATTTCGTTTGGAAATATTTTCAAAAACTATAGTTACTGATGGATTAAGTAAAAACTAGAACAAGTTTATTGAAGAAATGTTTTTAAAAAGTAAACAAATGGAAGAAATCACACTGAGACTAATTACCATTACCTAATCTCAGTTTGTATTATGGGTTATGTACTATGTGAATCTGTATTTAAAACGAATTATTTTTCTTGATTGAATTTCCAGTACAAAATGTGTTTACAAATTAGTCTAGCATTAAAAAAGTTTCATTAAAACATGACTAAGTAAAGAGCTAAGAAAAAACAACTGAAAAAAGTTCAACTACTTTAAAAAATTATCTTTAATGGAACGATAATCTGTAATCAGCATTGCTTCCCTTGTAATTCTGAAAAAGAAAAGAGAAAATAATAAACAATAAATACTTTTTATTTATATATTTAGCTTTTATTTTAATGTCATTTGTTGTTTTTCTCTATACATAAATATAAATCACTTGTAAAAATAATGATTTTTTTTTTAAAGTTATAATTTGAAATTAAACAATAAATGTTGAGTTTCTGTCAATAAACGATGTAGGCTACCGTTATAGTCTTGCATGTTACCCTTAAATATAATAATGATAGCCTATACATATTCTACAAGCCCTGTGTTAACCAATCTATTTAGATTTTAATTTGTAATGATACCTGAGGAAAAAAATGCTTTTTTCTGTCGCTAGTAATAAAGGGCCGACCATTTACGACTTCATGCACCCTATGGGAGGGAGAGGGTGTTGATATTTGACCATGGGGCAGGGGGGGGGGGGAGTGTGTTTAAACAATGTGACCTCACGTAAAAAAATGTGTAATCAAAAATTTCCACTAAAACAAGATTTACTTCATTTATTGCAGTAAATGTTTGATTGTAATATTTTAAATACTTCTATTTAGCAATGGCGTAGCCAAGTTTGCAATTCAAGATGGGGCAATGGAGTAAGGTTTGAGGGGGCTAATAGTGTAAGGTGGAAGGGGGGGCAGTGGAAGGTAGAGGTGAAGGAGTTAGCTGACTAGTTTTAAACTCTTCTTAATTTCATGTTATATAATTTTTTAAACAAAACTTTTATATTTATCAATAGTTGAGACTTGCATTAAATAATTTGTAAAACAAAACTTTTATATTTATCAATAGTTGAGACTTGCATTAAATAATTTGTAAAACAAAACTTTTATATTTATCAATAGTTGAGACTTGCAATTAAAAATGATACGGGCCCAATAAATATTTCGAAGTTGTACATTCTAATTTTAGAAGCAAAATTGTATCCATCAAAATATGTAATTATTCACACAATTTATTTGTAAAAAAGAATACAGCACTGACTCAATAGCACAGAACTGACTCATTAATACAGGACTGACTCAATAACACAGCACTGACTCATGAACGCAGCAATGACTCATTAATACAGCAATGACTCATTAATACAGCACTGACTCATGAACGCAACACTGACTCATTAACACAGTACTGACTCATTTACGCAGCACTGACTCATTAACGCAGCTCTGACTCATTAACACAGCTCTGACTCATTAACACAGCACTGACTCATTAATAAAGCACTGACTCATTAACGCAGCACTGACTCGACAACACAGCACTGACTCAATAACACTGCACTGACTCAATAACACAGCACTGACTCAATAACACAGGACTGACTCAATAACACAGCACTGACTCAATAACACAACATTGACTCAATAACACAGTGTTGACTCAATAACACAGCATTGACTCAATAACACAGCACTGACTCAATAACACAGCACTGACTCAATAACACAGCACTAACTCAATAACACAGCACTGACTCATGAACGCAGCAATGACTCATTAATACAGCAATGACTCATTAATACAGCACTGACTCATAAACGCAACACTGACTCATTAACACAGTACTGACTCATTTACACAGCAGTGACTCATTAACGCAGCTCTGACTCATTAACACAGCTCTGACTCATTAACACAGCACTGACTCATTAATAAAGCACTGACTCATTAACGCAGCACTGACTCGACAACACAGCACTGACTCAATAACACTGCACTGACTCAATAACACAGCACTGACTCAATAACACAGGACTGACTCAATAACACAGCACTGACTCAAAACACAACATTGACTCAATAACACAGCGTTGATTCAATAACCCAGCACTGACACAATAACACAGCACTGACTCAATAACATAGCACTGACTCAATAACACAGCACTGACTCAATAACACAGCACTGACTCAATAACACAGCACTGATTCAATAACACAGCACTGACTCAATAACACATCACTGACTCAATAACTCAGCACAGACTCAATTATCACAGCACTGACTCAATAACACAGCATGTTCAAAACATTTCCATGGAAAACCAAAGTTATCACAATTAAGAACAGCATTTAACAGCATCAACATAATATTAAATACTTTAAAAAGTGTCTAAACTTTTCAGTTAGTCATTTAGCTTAATAATGTTAATGCAAACACTTCTTTAAAATAATATGTTAATTCTGTAATCTGGCTTTAGACTTAACAACGTCTCAAAATAATTTTTTTTTTGTCTGTTAAAGTTGTTGTTTTTTTATTGTGGCGAGGAGGGCAAAGTTGTAGGTCGTCCTATTGGAAGGGGTCGGATTATTTTGCACGACTTGTGGCCAGGGGTAGGGGGGAGGGTAGTTAAAAGTGGCCGAAATCGAGCAACGACATGTAAGGACGGCCCTAAACAGACAACCAAATGTACTGTGCATTCGATTATTATATATTGACAGTATAAATTGTCTCCAATAATTTTCTACTTAATTATTAAAAAAAACACACAACTAAAACGTGATTTAAAGCAAAATAAAAAATACAGCTACACCAATACAAAAAGAGAACTTAAAAAAAAAAAACATCAAAGAGAAAATAAAGCAAGAAGATTGAGTGGCAGCATTGTATTCCTTTCAAGCTCAGACAGACTTCAGACTTTCTGCTTCTAAGTTGTTGTTTTTCCTGTATCAATTGCTCACAGGCCGAGTATAAACTTTCCCAGCAGACTGTATAATTAAATGTAATGACTACACTGTTCAAACATAGGGACATGGAGAACAAGACAATACTTTTCCGTTTAGGATTGTCTGTAAATCATGATAAGAGAAAAAAGCTGAGATGGAGAGAGAGAGAGAGAGAGAGAGAGAGAGAGTGAGAAAGATAAAGAGAGGGGATTAAGAGAGAGAGAGAAATATGAAGAGAAAGAAGGAGAAATAGAAAAGGAGAAAGAAAGAAAGATGGAGAGAGGGAAGGACAGAGAGCGACAGGGAGAGAAAAAGAAAATTCAAATACTCTAAAAAGGTCCAAGAAAGTCTAAAAACTCTGAATGTTTCATAAATCATTATCTATAAAACAAATTGTGCTAATTATTCATACACATAGACAGAGTTGTAAAATTGCTCATATACAAAATGTTGGACGCTGGATACAGAAATAGACTTGAAGAACTAGGCTTCTTCTTCTTTTACATTTACACTTAGAAAAAACAAAAAAAATTCTATAAATACATTTTCCCCTCTACATTTTATGTAATAAAACAAACAAAAAAAGGTTGTAAAATTTTAAAAAATCTCTTTTTCTATATTATAAACATCTTTAGTGTATATTTTGAATTTGGATTAAATATTTGTTTAAAATTACTTCAAAATGCTTAATGGACTTTGGTTTTCTCTTTTAAAATATCTTATCTTCTTATCTTATTCAATTCAATATAACGCCCGCACCCCCCCCCCCCCAGCAAAGGAAAGACAAACCATTTTGTGAAGTTCATCTGTTCAAAGATTAAGAATTTAGCAAAAAGAGACAGACCTTCATGCTGATCTTTTCTAAGATTGAACATACAGCTAAGGGAGAGACAGACCTTAAAGCTAATCTGTTCAATGATTAAGAGTTTAGCAAAGATAAAGACACAATTGCTTGAAATTCACTTGTTTAAAGATGAACAATTTTTTTTTTGCATGGAGAGACAAACCTAGAAGCTCATCTGTTCACACATCAGTGAATCTTCTTTTCCTTCCTGGTGAGCTGGGTTGTCGTAAGAAGTGGTACGCGTCCACTGCATTAGCCATCTCTTCAGTAACACAGTGGCCTCCTAAACCAACTTTACAAGACGAGGCGCGAATGTCTCGAATGGTTGAACTGAAGTGAAAAATACTTTTACTGAGCGATGAACAATTTATTGGATAACTGTTCTAATTCATGCTAATTCTATGTGTTTAAATTACAACTTTGAGTGTTTCAATGATAACTAAGAGTTCTGATAGATAATTCTGTTCTTTGTTTAATGATGGTTATGATTGCTATATAACTTTCCTGTTTCATGGTCAATTCTTATGTTAAATATATGTATAGATATTATTGTGCATAATAGCGTTGGATGTTTAATGATGAATAACTTTTTGGCTTACCTTTCTTTGAACATAATACACTTGTATATTTAATTATAACTATGATTATGATAACATTTCAGTTCTAAATGACAACTATGAGTGTTTTTGTATGTTTAATGATGAATCATTTTGTCGATATTTTTTGAAGTGTTAAAAAAATGTATGTTTGAGAAACATTTTTGTTCCATGATTGTTTTCAATTTTTAATGATAAATGTAATTGTTTAATGAAAACTTAAAATGTTTAATGATAAATGTAATTGTTTAATGATAAATGTAATTGTTTAATGAAAACTTAAAATGTTTAATGATAAATGTAAATGTTTAATGAAAACTTAAAATGTTTAATGATAAATGTAATTGTTTAATGAAAACTTAAAATGTTTAATGATAAATGTAATTGTTTAATGATAAATGTAAATGATTAATGAAAACTTAAAATGTTTAATGATAAATGTAATTGTTTAATGAAAACTTAAAATGTTTAATGATAAATGTAATTGTTTAATGAAAACTTAAAATGTTTAATGATAAATGTAATTGTTTAATGAAAACTTAAAATGTTTAATGATAAATGTAATTGTTTAATGAAAACTTAAAATGTTTAATGATAAATGTAATTGTTTAATGAAAACTTAAAATGTTTAATGATAAATGTAATTGTTTAATGAAAACTTAAAATGTTTAATGATAATTCTTGATGCGTAAAGTAATATTCAAATGTTTTAAAAACACTTTGTGATGCTTGTGTTTAATGTAAACGTCATAACACATACAATTCAATCAAATCCTACAGAAAAAAAAAGATCTACATAATTGTACAAGATATTATACAGTATAGTATGAATATAAGTATTTTTTTATATAGTAAGCACGTAGTGTTGTTATAATTATATAATGTAGCCTGTTCATTGAAAACTTGTTTTTGTGACCAGAAGTATGTTGCTATAACTTACTCCGGTGCATTGAGTAAAAACGCCTCTGGTAAATATTCTTTAAACAATCTCTTCAAGTGATCCCTATTGTCTCTTGACAACATTTCATTAAACATCCTGGAATTCAAATTGAAATAGATTAACACATACCTATCTTATCTTAACTTATACATTACAGACGCTCCTTCTATAAAGAAGATTATTGCGTCCTACGCTTATCCGTGGTCCGAGTCTAGTCTTGCATTTTTTAAATGTTTTAAATGATGCTAAGTTACTGGTTTTCTTGGTTTGTTCAGGCAACCCATTCCATGCCCGAATGCCACTCGGGGAGAAAGAGTCCTTGTGTAGATTTTTTCTCGCATAATAGATAAGGAAAGTGGCTTTATAATATATTTTACCCAAGCAATTGTATCGACTTATTTAACTGATTTCAGGTATTGCCAAAGAATCGAGAATTTAACAAACTAAATATCCCGGAGTGTATTTAAATAAAATGTTAGCCCTCAATTTTTAAACTTTTGAAGCTACTAACAGTTCGATATAGCGCTTGAATCATAGCCGTTCAGTTGCTTTTCAAAAGTATTTTGTACTAATATTGTAGACTCCACCAGTCCCACTGCATGGGTGTAACGATTTTAGCTTTCTTTTAGAAATAACAGTTACAAATTAGTAGCCTACTAAATTATATATGTACCTTTAATTACATTAATATATTAAACAACTTTGTCACCTTGCCTTTATTGAGACAAACTGACACATTTCCATCCTAAGAGAACCATCATACCCCATCCACCTAAAATGTATTTATTAAATGGTAATAACATTGCCATATATATACTATACCTTTTAGTGACGTCACTTGAGTCTTGTATATGGTCTAAACGGTCCTGGTCGAAATTTCGTGTCCAGCTATCTTCCTGTTCCGGTACATCTTTAATTAACCCACGCAGTGCTGGAAGAAATAACTCTTCTCTTGATGGGCTGTTAAAAGTCAATGTGAAATTGAATGAAATCTATGAACAACTTTACTAAACACTTCATAGTAAACTAGTAATACAGGAGAATGTTTTCAACTACATCACTTGGGAAACAACAATAGTTGATCCCCGTAACTTGGACACATGAACCACATACACACGATCCCCGTAATTTGGACATATGAGGCACATACACAAGATCCCCGTAAATTTAGACATATGAACCACATACACAGGATCCCCGTAACTTGGACATATGAACCACATACACAGGATCCCCGTAACTTGGACATATGAACCACATACACAGGATCCCCGTAACTTGGACATATGAACCACATACACAGGATCCCCGTAACTTGGACATATGAACCACATACACAGGATCCCCGTAACTTGGACATATGAACCACATACACAGGATCCCCGTAACTTGGACATATGAACCACATACACAGGATCCCCGTAACTTGGACATATGAACCACATACACAGGATCCCCGTAACTTGGACATATGAACCACATACACAGGATTTCCCGTAACTTGGACATATGAACCACATACACAAGATCCCCGTAACTTGGACATATGAACCACATACACAGGATCCCCGTAACTTGGACATATGAACCACATACACAGGATCCCCGTAACTTGGACATATGAACCACATACACAGGATCCCCGTAACTTGGACATATGAACCACATACACAGGATCCCCGTAACTTGGACATATGAACCACATACACAGGATCCCCGTAACTTGGACATATGAACCACATACACAGGATCCCCGTAACTTGGACATATGAACCACATACACAGGATCCCCGTAACTTGGACATATGAACCACATACACAGGATCCCCGTAACTTGGACATATGAACCACATACACAGGATCCCCGTAACTTGGACATATGAACCACATACACAGGATCCCCGTAACTTGGACATATGAACCACATACACAGGATCCCCGTAACTTGGACATATGAACCACATACACAGGATCCCCGTAACTTGGACATATGAACCACATACACAGGTTCCCCGTAACTTGGACATATGAACCACATACACAAGATCCCCGTAAATTTAGACATATGAACCACATACACAGGATCCCCGTAACTTGGACATATGAACCACATACACAGGATCCCCGTAAATTTAGACATATGAACCACATACACAAGATCCCCGTAAATTTAGACATATTAACCACATACACAGGATCCCCGTAATTTGGACAAATGAACCACATACAAAGGATCCCCGTAATTTGGACATATGAACCACATACACAGGATCCCCGTAATTTGGACACATGAACCATGTACCCCGATCCCGTAACTTGGACACATAAACCATACACCCCGATCCCATTACTTTGACACATGAACCATACACCACGATCCCGTAACTTGGACACATGAACCATACACCCCGATCCCATTACTTGGACACATTAACCATACACCCCGATCCCCGTAACATGGTCATATAAACCTTACGCTCCGATCCCCGTAATTCGGACATATAAACCATACGCTCCGATCCCCTTAACTTGGTTATATAAACCATACGCTTCGTATTTTAAAACTACCGATATTTTTATTTTTTACAGAACTGACACAAAAATAAGAAACAAAATACAATTAATAAAATAACATTTCATAACCTATTTATAATTAATCAATGTGTTTATTAAAAATATTAAAACCTTACTTAAGTTCTGTATTCTTGACCATAGAACATTGCATAAAGAGAAGAGCCAGCCATATTTCCATCATTAATTGAATCATTTTCTACAAGTAGTCCTAGATAAAATGAATATTCAATAATTATATGATAAATACACAGAAAGGGTAAATATGCCTACTGGTACATCAGTTATAGAACTTACTTTGTTGTAGTTTATGTTTATTAAAAACACTTTGAGGGAATAACAAAAATATTGACTTTTAATTTAAAACATGTACACTATTTTATAATAACACTAAAACTTAGTATACTGAACATCAAAACAAACTTTTTTTTTTTCTACGCGATTGGTCTAATAACAGCTGAAAGAATACGATTGTACAAAATCTGAGCAAAAACGTACATACTATTCAACTGTTGTAAAAATCTACTTAATTTGTAATTACCACAAAAGGAAATAATAGTCTAAACTATAAACAATTAAAAATAATATCCATTAGACAATAATGATCCCGGCGTAGCGAAGGTCCCGGCGTAGCGAAGGTCCCGGCGTAGCGAAGGTCCCGGCGTAGCGAAGGTCCCGGCGTAGCGTAGGTCCCAGGATCGATCCCTGGATAAAGACTGGGATTTTTTTCCCAGGCAGGGCCGGATTTACCTATAAGCTAGACAAGCTATAGCTTAGGGCCCCCACTGATTTGGGGGCCCCCCAAAAAAATTGTCCGAGTGAGCAATTGTCATAATATACTTAAATATACTGCAGCATTATTTGTCCCAATGCCGCACGTCCGGAACATCCCATACTCTTCACCCAATTGTTTTCAAAAAGATTTAAAATAAGATAAAATTGTGTAGTTTTAAAAATAATGTGTTCTAGTTTTTTCTATTTAGCGTTTGTTTTCGATAGTGGATACCGATATATCTATTATCGATAGCACTTGACATCTCTAAGTTTCTACCAGTGGCGTATTTAGGCATGTTCCACATGTTCCATTGAAACAGGGGCCCCCACACATCACAAAAAGAAATTTTTTAGTAACATCCCCATTCTTTCGTTGAAAATTTAATATAAAATTCATTTATTCCCTTACAATTTTAAGCGCTCCAGTCCAACAAAGGCCCCCACAATCCTGGTTTCTACTATTTAGCTTGTTTAACCTGAATGGCCCCCTTTTTAAAAAGAAGAACAAAGATGTTAAGGCCTACAAAAAAAATACTTTTAAATGCTGCCATTGACCTAAATAATTGACTATGTTTCGTTTTAGGCCTATTAATTAAAAAAGCAGCATTTTTCGTAAATATTTTCAACAAGACTAAACTTTTTCATTGCCAAAATGACAACGATTATAATTGGTATTGATTTCTTCATAGTATTTTCGCGAATGCAACTGAATTAACGTTGTGACTGTATATTCGATTACATTAAGGCAAAATCCCATTTAACGGCTTAAGTATAAAGATGATTTAAGAACTACAGGGTACTTCAGTCTCTCTGTAGATTCCACTCCAGACCGGCCCCATATTGATCAGCCCACTGTTATTCAAATTATTGTGAGGTATGTTTCACCAGATGATGGGGTCCCTATTGAACGTTTTCTAACTTTCCCTGAGATAGGTTGCCACACAGGGGAAAGTATGTCTAAGATGGTGCACAACTACCTTACAAGTGAATGCAAAAAATATTTTAGTAAGTGTCGAGGCCAGTCATATGATAGTGATGCCAATATGTCTGGCAAATACAAGGGAATGCAAGAAATAATATTGAAGATTAACAAGTATGCTATGTATATTTAATGTTTTGGTCAATCCCTGAATCTTGTTGGTAGAACAGCAATAAACTTTTGGGAATTTTTCAAGAAATATATTTATTTTTTCATCATCTACACATAGATGGGCAGTACTGTTGTCATTCTTCAAAGATGATTCAAAATTTCCAAAGTCTTTGTCAAAGACTAGATGGGAAGCACATTCAATGGCCACAAGTGCAATAAGCTTACTTGATAGTTATGATGAAATAATTGCTGCATTACAGAGAAAGGCGAAACAAGAAATCAAGCCATAAACATTTTGAATAAAATGGAGGAGTTTGAATGTATGGTAATGTTATATTTGTGGAGTTACTTGCTGGATGAATTTCACAAGACTAGTCAATCAGTGCAAGACCCCCAAATTAGTCTAGAAATATGTAGGAAATTATACGCTTCACTTGCGGATTTTGTTAAAGGTTCCAGAGATATGTTTGATCATTTTGAAAAGAAAAGCAAAGGAAAAATTGTCTGATGTTGATTACAAGAAAAGCAGATATAGAAGAAGGCGTATCAACGATGATGAAGATGATGCTTTAGAGAACCTTGAGCCAAGAGACAAGTTCAGAATCAAAATATTTATACCAGTGATGGATGCATTAGAGTCAAGTCGGGCACAGAGGGCCTCAGTATACAATGCTGCTGCAAAAAATGTTTCATTCTTAAACAAATTAGAAGCTACAGAAGAAGAGATTCGTGAAGGAATTAGTGCTTTATGCCAAACATACCCTGAAGATGTGGAAATGAATCTTGTTGGAGAAGTCAAGAATTTTCATCAATATGTTAGACATAGTCAAGCCTATGGTTCAGGGTAATATTTATTGATCGTGTCCAATCAGCATTCCCTAATGTAGAAGCGATTTTAAGTGTTTCTTAGTATGATGGTTGCAAATTGCTCTGGAGAAAGATCTTTTTCTCACTTGAAGAGGACAAAAAATGAATTTAGAACAACAATGACTCAAGATAAATTATGTTCCCTCAGTCTCATGTGCATAGAAAGTGACAAACTACGCAGTTTATCATTTGATGATGTCATCAGTGACTTTGCTCTGGCAAAAGCAAGAAAGAAAATATTTTAGATAATAAGTCTTTGTAAATTATTCCTTTTAAAAGAATTTTTGTTTCTTTTTACTAGAGATTGCATTTTAAGTTTGTTATAAATGAATAAAAATGTAAAAAAAATGTATTATTTCACTAACTACAGGCAATACTTCTTAATTGTATTTTATTTTAACCCTCTATGTATCCGAAAATCATATTTTGCACTAACATATAATTCTGGACTTATAAAGGGCCCCATATCTCAAATAGCTTAGGGCCCCATCAAGTCTAAATCCGGCCCTGTTCCCAGGTCTGGAGGGTGTCCCTGAATCTACCCAGCTCTGATGGGTACCTGACCTTAGTTGGGGTAAAGTAAAGGCGGCTGTGCATTGTGCTGGCTCCACAATCACTTAGTATACCGTGACCACAGAAACTGGTGATCGCTGCTTCACCGCCCTATGATCAATTTCGTCCGAAGGATACTTTACTTTTTACTTTTAGACAATAAAATAATTCCATTTAGTTGTATGCTTTCTGTATGTAACTTTCCATCTTCCATGAGTTTATTCAAGACAATCAACACATCACCCGTTTATCTCATTATCCTAGGATTTTCTTGTTCCCCCGTTTATCCCGTTTCTTCACACATTAATGTTTGTTCCCTACTCATGTACGTTTTTGTTGTCGGTTTATACAATTTGAATGTGTGTATGGGAAGTTTGATCTCTATCAGTTGTTTACTTAAATCTAAAACTTTTATAATTTTTATTGAATTACTAGCTAATAGTTTATTCTTTTATTAAATATCATTGATTCAATAAAATCATAATCAGATAGTCAAGATCAGACAGTATTTGACCAACTTTTATTGTTCTTAAACTGGTTATTTCCTGGGCGACAAACATTCATATTTACTAAACTAGCCTATACGTAATATAGAACAGAATGACAAGCCTATAAGTAATATAGAACAGATAGACTAGCCTACAAGTAATATAGAACAGATAGACTAGCCTATAAGTAATATAGAACAGATAGACTAGCCTATAAGTAGGCCTAATATAGAACAGATAGACTAGCCTATAAGTAGGCCTAATATAGAACAGATAGACTAGCCTATAAATAATATAGAACAAATAGACTAGCCTATAAATAATATAGAACAGATAGACTAGCCTATAAGTAGGCCTAATATAGAACAGATAGACTAGCCTATAAATAATATAGAACAGATAGACTAGCCTATAAGTAGGCCTAATATAGAACAGATAGACTAGCCTATAAGTAGGCCTAATATAGAACAGATAGACTAGCCTATAAATAATATAGAACAGATAGACTAGCCTATAAGTAGGCCTAATATAGAACAGATAGACTAGCCTATAAATAATATAGAACAGATAGACTAGCCTATAAGTAATATAGAACAGATAGACTAGCCTATAAGTAATAAAGAACAGATAGACTAGCCTATATAAAGCCTAATATAGAACAGATAGACTAGCCTATAAGTAGGCCTAATATAGAACAGATAGACTAGCCTATAAGTAGGCCTAATATAGAACAGATAGACTAGCCTATAAGTAGGCCTAATATAGAACAGATAGACTAGCCTATAAATAATATAGAACAAATAGACTAGCCTATAAATAATATAGAACAGATAGACTAGCCTATAAGTAGGCCTAATATAGAACAGATAGACTAGCCTATAAATAATATAGAACAGATAGACTAGCCTATAAGTAGGCCTAATATAGAACAGATAGACTAGCCTATAAGTAGGCCTAATATAGAACAGATAGACTAGCCTATAAATAATATAGAACAGATAGACTAGCCTATAAATAATATAGAACAGATAGACTAGCCTATAAGTAGGCCTAATATAGAACAGATAGACTAGCCTATAAATAATATAGAACAGATAGACTAGCCTATAAGTAATATAGAACAGATAGACTAGCCTATAAGTAATAAAGAACAGATAGACTAGCCTATATAAAGCCTAATATAGAACAGATAGACTAGCCTATAAGTAGGCCTAATATAGAACAGATAGACTAGCCTATAAGTAGGCCTAATATAGAACAGATAGACTAGCCTATAAGTAGGCCTAATATAGAACAGATAGACTAGCCCAGTGGTCGGCAACTTTTTGCTCATGGTGTGCCAAACTAGGATTTTTAAATCATTCATCGTGCAAACTAACTGCATAGAAGTCAATCTGCTCTATTATACTTGTTTTATTATTTTTTCTAAGACAATCAATTTAACTGTATTGCAAGATTAATGCCAAATGTAAAGGAATCGTTAAAGCGTTTTATAACAAAAAAAAATTAAAGTGTTTGTGATTATCATACTTTTTATGTTTATATCAAATAGAAAATGTTAATACCAAACTTTCACATTTAAATTTATAAAAACTATTTGGTATAAATTATCATTTTGTTGTCAAGATAAGGGACCTATCAATTTCTAATATTGATCTTAATTTTGTTCTCAGTTTAACAGTTAAACAAAATTCGGGCCTAAAGATGTACAATATATAGTTGAGCGGATTGATACATTTTAATCATACAAACTGGGTAGTTAATGTAATGATAAAAAAATGTGCATATCATTTTTTAGTCATATAATATTGATATAATTTTCAAGTAATTTTTATAGTTTGGTCATTATAAAGTTATAAAGTGTAGGTCATTTAGTCTTTTATGAAATAAAAGTAAAAAACTTAATATTAGAAACATTAGCGTGAATAAAGCGGGCCAATTATCTCCCTTTAATAAAAAAAAAGTTTCTAAATTTGATTCAATAGTCATGCAAAGCAACTTATGTTTTGTAATAGTCTAAAACAAATATTACTGAAAAATTATTATTTCTTTATATAAATCCAGCATTATGGTATTCAAGATTTAATGATTAGATGTATACAATTAATTTACGTTAAACAGTTGTAAAAACATTTCCAGCAATGAATTGTTTGTCCATTTAACCTTCACGAGTTTATCTTTTAAATATTAATAATTACAAAAATTGCATAATATAATGCAATTTATTAAATTAATAAAATCTAAATTTGTTTTAGAATTACTTATATTTATGTTTAATTATAAAAATGAGCATAAAACCTCTTTTAAATGTAATCTGTATCAATTAATGAGCGCTTTGTCTTGAATGCCCTTCGCTAATTTATAATAACAGATACATATTTAGTCATTTCTGAATAGTGAAGTGTAAGTGACCTCATTGTATGCTTAACACAGCTTTCATGTGCAATAAATCTTGATCACACGCGTAAGTTGAACCAAAAGCTGAAAGTTGAGCGAATGCCTGGCAGTTGATACAAGCAGATGACTTTCCTAAGCAGCTTCCATTCAGATTTTCATGCAAATCGGCATATTTCGATGCCCATTTCTTTTTAAATTTTAAAATTCAACTGGCAGTTTTTTTTAATACGCCAATATCCTTTCACTTAAAAAAATCTACATCTAAGAAGGTTGTAGTAAAATCAAGCCAGTTAGACATGATGTGATAGGAAAAAATAAGTAAATGAATTTGAAATTCTTGTCTTTGTTTAGAAAACTCCCCTTTAAGTGCTTCAATGTACTTCTGAAAAATCCCAACTATCTATCTTACTATTATATGCCTTTATAAAGGAAGGTACATAGTAACATAGTACACAGAAACTGGAGAACGCTGCTTCACCAGCCCTATGATCAGTTTGGTCCAAAGGGTACTTTTCTTTTTATTTTACATAGTATTTATAGTTCAATGTTTTGAAATTTATTTCACTCAAGATATATGCAAATCCATTCTAGTGGTCAACAGTTCAAGTGCTGTTTGACCCCGTTCTTGTAAATGCGTTTAACTCACTGAGATGTAGAGCTCTGTCAATCAGAAACATTGACTTCAACAGTCAGTTTTCCTCAATAAGAACCGGGAAATGTTTGTTTTTTTCTTCAATAAAAAACACCTGAACGAGGCCTCTCGCGTGCCATTGAAAATCGCACTGCGTGCCATTTTTGGCACGCATCCCTTAGTTTGCCGACCCCTGGACTAGCCTATATGTAATATAGAACAGATAGACTAGTCTATACGTAATATAGCACAGACAGACTAGTTTATAAATAATATAGAACAGAGGTAACATAGAACAGATATACATTTCTACAATTCTCTTGTTAAAAGTGGACAAAATGTCCGCTTGTGGTGAAATCTTCTGTTTTTAGGTGTTTCGTAAGTTCATGGCAATAATCTAACCTATATGACACATTTCTTTTCTTCTTTTGGTGACCCGGTTATTTTGTTTTCATGACCCGATACCGGGTGGCGACTTGCATTAGGGAAACGCTGGTCTAGCTGTATTGTAATACACTTAGAAGGAAACGCTGGTCTATCTGTATTTTAATACACTTAGAAGGAAACGCTGGTCTATCTGTATTGTAATACACTTAGAAGGAAACGCTGGTCTATCTGTATTGTAATATACTTAGAAGGACACGCTGGTCTAGCTGTATTGTAATACACTTAGAAGGACACGCTGGTCTAGCTGTATTGTAATACACTTAGAAGGACACGCTGGTCTAGCTGTATTGTAATACACCTAGAAGGCAACGATGGTCTTTCTGTATTGGAATACACTTAGAAGGACACGCTGGTCTATCTGTATTGGAATACTCTTATAAGGACACATCGATTTTATATTAGGTTTTAACTAAATCATATAATTGTGGTTTTAAAGGTTGTTATCGCCGGGGGTGGTAGTGGGGATAAGCTCCCACTTCCTATAAAATGCTCCCACTGGCATGCGTCTCAAATAGCCTCTGACAACTAAGTCCAGCTCCTGGCCTTCCCGAGTGGCTTAGCTACTAAGCCCGGCAAAACCGTTTCTACTAACAGGAGAAGGGGCATGGGCGTTCCACTGGCGCCTCAAAACCAGTCGCTTCGGGCAGATGGGGCTCGTTAACCTTGGATGGTAGCCTATCTAGGAGAAGGATACTCTGACTCCAAACCACCACTGCCTTGCGGCTTACCCCTGCATGGGAAAGGCTAAGGGAGTAAACCCTGACAAAAAATCAGGAGCTGGAGTCCCTAAGGCGGTTTGACTTTGTATCGTCATCACCGGCAACTCCTGCAGCGCATCTGAAGCCAAGATGTATCGAATCTGTCGCTCCCTTGGATCCGTCAGCTGCGAGGAGAGGGGGGGGGGGCCTGCTGCATGGGCACCAGCTGGCTCTCCATATTATTTTGCCCAGGCACTGTAGCTCAACTGGAGAGGACACTCCAGCGTCATCGCAAGATGCCGACCCAACACGGGAGGGGGCAGTTACCGGTTATAAGCTCGTCCGATTGGCGAAGGAAACGAGCGCCAGGGGTCCCCTTCAACGGTGGGATAGGTCATCGTACCTCAATGGATGGCTACCGCCCGCCTTAAGCTGGGCAGCCCCCAGCCAGTTAGGTGTCGTCTCGCCATGGCTTACCTGCCCCACTGGGTGCGTGGGGATCAGAGAGGCATCTCTCAAAAAGTAGGCCAAAAAACAACCGCACCAGGCAACTCAAAAACAAAAAAGAAGCATCCAGCTCTTCGTTTTGCTAGCTGGAACGTCAGGACCATGTGTCCCGGCCTCACCCCAAACCCCCAACAAATAGACGATGCAAGAAAGACTGCCGTTATTGATAGGGAACTTTCGCGACTCAACGTTGACATTGCCGCTCTGCAGGAGACCCGGCTGGCTGACAACGGTACCATCAGGGAAGCCAACTACACCTTTTATTGGCAAGGGAAGCCTACGGACCAACCAAGACAGCACGGAGTCGGCTTTGCTGTGAGAAACACGCTTGTCAGCTCCACAGAGCCTCCCACAACAGGCACAGATAGACTACTCTCCCTCCGATTGTCAACCTCTTCTGGCCCAGTCAATATCTTCAGTGTGTACGCCCCAACCCTCCACTCTACCGATGAGGATAAAGATCAGTTCTACCAAGCCCTGGATGAAGCGATATCCAGGATATCCAGCACTGAGAGCCTTTACCTTCTTGGAGACTTCAATGCAAGATTAGGAGCTGACCAGAAAGCCTGGCCCACATGCCTCGGAAACTTTGGAAGGGGAAATATAAATGAAAATGGTCAGAGACTGCTTGAGCTCTCGTGCCATCACGGTCTGTGCGTGACCAACACCTACTTCAAGTGCAAAGAAATACACCAGGTGTCGTGGAGACACCCTCGCTCTCGCCACTGGCATCAACTTGATCTTGTCCTAACTAGAAGAGCGGACATTGGCAGCGTCCTCCTCACACGTAGTTACCATAGTGCAGACTGCGACACGGACCACGCCCTCGTGGCGAGCAAGGTGCGCCTAACGCCGAAGAAGTTGCACCACTCCAAGAAGAAGGGCCGCCCACGCATCAACACCAGCTGTGTCAGAAACCCCGAGAAAACCCAACAGCTCATTAGCATACTCGACGGCGCCCTCAAAGTGGAAACAGCTGATGACACCATCAACTCCAAGTGGCCACGCCTCCGCGACGCCATGTACAACGCAGCCATCACTGTTTACGGGAAGAAAGAGCGGAAGAATGCTGACTGGTACGAGGCCTATTGGGAGGAAATGGAACCCGTGACAGAGGCTAAGAGGAAAGCCCTTCTGGCCTACAAGGCTAAGCCTAGCTCCAGTACACTACAAGCTCTACGGACTGCCAGGAGCAAAGCCCAGCAGACTGCCCGTCATTGTGCCAACACCTACTGGCTGAATATCTGTGACAGCATTCAGACAGCTGCCGATACAGGCAACGCAAGAGGGATGTACGAGGGCATCAAGAAGGCAATAGGTCCAACCCCCTCTAAGACAGCCCCCCTCAAGTCCAAAACAGGCGAGGTTATCACCGATCCGGAAAGGCAGATGCAGAGGTGGGTAGAGCATTACCTCGAACTGTACGCAACGCAGAACACTGTAACAGACTCCGCTCTCAGAGCGATATCAGACCTGCCGGTCATGGAGGAGCTTGACACTCCACCCACTTTGGATGAGCTCAGCAAGGCCATCGACCGTCTCGCCTGCGGTAAAGCACCTGGGAGCGACGGAATCCCACCAGAAGTACTAAAGTGCGGGAAACCAGCCCTGCTACAGCAACTTCACGACCTTCTATGCCTTTGCTGGGAACAGGGTTACATTCCACAAGATATGAGAGACGCTAACATCATCACTTTGTACAAAAACAAAGGTGACAGGAGTGACTGTAACAACTATCGGGGCATCTCCCTCCTCAGTATCGTTGGTAAAGCGTACGCCCGCGTCATCCTTAACCGCCTGCAGACCCTCGCTTCACGCATCTACCCAGAGTCACAGTGTGGCTTCAGGGCTGGTCGATCAACGGCTGACATGATCTTCTCACTACGCCAGCTCCAGGAGAAGTGTCAGGAACAGCAGATGCCACTCTATATAGCCTTCATCGACCTCACAAAGGCATTTGATCTGGTCAGCCGAGGCGGACTATTCAGCTTGCTGCAGAAGATCGGATGTCCCCCACACCTGCTTGCGGTGGTCAGGTCCTTCCACGACAACATGCACAGCACTGTCTGCTACAATGGCGCAACCTCCAAGGAATTCCCAGTCAGCAGCGGAGTAAAGCAGGGCTGCGTTCTCGCGCCTACACTCTTCGGCATCTTTTTCTCCATGCTCCTCCAACACGCCTTCAAGGACTGCAGCGAGGGTGTTTTCATTCACACCAGGTCTGATGGCAAGCTCTACAACATAGCGCGTCTTCGTGCCAAGACCAAAGTCAAAAAGGTCCTCATTCGAGAGATGCTCTTCGCTGATGATGCAGCGTTGACATCACACACCGAAGACGGACTCCAGCAACTCGTCACTTGCTTCTCTCAGGCATGCAAGGAGTTCGACCTGACTGTAAGCCTGAAAAAGACTAACGTCATGGCTCAGGGCACGGAGACCCCTCCAAACATCGTCATCGATGGACACACCTTGGAGGTTGTCGAGAGCTTCACATACCTCGGGTCCATTATCTCGAGATCACAGTCCATCGACTTGGAGATCAACAGCAGGATCGCCAGGGCAGCCACATTCATGGCCCAACTAAAACAGCGAGTGTGGGACAACTCCAGCCTCACCGAGAGGACCAGACTGCGCGTCTACCACGCCTGCGTACTCAGCACTCTCCTGTATGGCTGTGAGTCATGGACCACCTACGCGAGGCACGAGAAGAAACTCAACAGCTTCCATATGAGGTGCCTACGGAGAATACTGCAGATCAAGTGGCAGGACAGGGTCTCCAACACAGAGGTGCTGGGGAGAGCCAACATGAGCAGCCTTCACGCTGTGCTCAGTGAGAAACGCCTCAGGTGGCTCGGCCATGTGAAAAGGATGAATGCAGGTCGCATTCCTAAAGACCTCCTCTATGGAGAACTGGTCGAAGGCCACCGGAAGATAGGGCGCCCAAAACTGCGATGCAAGGACCTTTGCAAAAGAGACCTGAACGAGAGCTCAATTGATCTTGACACATGGGAATGCCAAGCTTCTGACCGACCAACTTGGAGGCTCGCAGTCAGGCTTGGCGCATCCCGCGCAGAAACTGGGCGCATGGAAGCTGCCATCCAGAAAAGAGCGAGGCGGAAGGTTCCTTTACAACAGCCATCCACCTTCAAATGCCTGAAGTGCGGCAGGGATTGCCACTCCCGAGTTGGCCTCCACAGCCATTCTCGGCGGTGCAGCTGGTCACCTTTGCCGTGAAGCTACACCATCGTCTCTTGGAGACGGACGGATGCCGACGACGATAATTGTTGTTTTTACTTCCTTTATTTTAAGTTGCAATTTCTGTCTGTCTGATTGCAATCATGCGTCGTGGGAGCGTCGTGGGAGCAAGAATTGGCGTCGATTTTTCGACCACTTCCCGTGGTCCGATCGAGCTGAAATTTGGACAACAGACTTGTGGCGCCTAACAATACATCCTATCAAATTTTCAGTTAAACAACTTAATAATACTACACTTATGACAATATTCATTTCTTAAAAGGAAAGTATAAGAAAAATTTTGGTTTCACTTTAAAAATGCCTGTGCAACTTTTTATAGTTTTTCGGCGCAAAGCTAGAAAAAAAAATTATGCGCTAAGATTATTTTTAGAACAATTAATACGGAGTAAGGAGATATTTTTGAGATTTGCGACACAGATATTTTTCTGTGCGTTTCATTTGCAGTAGTCAATCAATTATTTAATTACATGATGGTAAACTTAGTTTGCAAATAAAGGGAGTATAATAAAAACTTCGTTTTTATGGTTTTCTTTTTTACGTTAAGCCGTTTAGTGGAAACAACATTTTTAGTTTTCAAACAATGTTCGTTAGAGGTTTTAGTTCTTATTGCCATGCCACCACATTGAAACTAACATTAATTGCATACTTTATTATTTTTACTCATGCACGGACACACACACAGATCCACACATACTCACTAAATACGTAAACACGCAATCACACACATATTTATGAAACAATGAATTGTTCTGTATGCTCTTAGAGAGTTCAACGTTAAGTCACACTGGTATACAATCCTACTCCAATATCGAAATTCCCTAGTCCCGTTCCTATATCCGTTTTTACTTCACTTCTGAAAAGTCTATTGTTACCACACTAGACTAAGATAGTCTCCAGTCTAAATAAGTCCAACCTAACAAATTTCCCTTTTCATTATTGGACAAATGAAAAGGCTCTTCCGCTTGATCTGCGGACAGGAATCAGGGCTAGCTGGAACGCTGACCAATATTTACATGACCAAGGGGTCACGTCAGTTTAAAGCACGAACCCTTATTATTTTTTTATGACATTGATGATATTGTTGTCTGATATTGATATCTACCGGATTATTGTTCTTGTTTATTTTTCTACATACTGGCTTATTGTTCTAGTTTATTTTAATATCTAATGGCTCATTGTTCTAGTTTATTTTACTATATACTTGCTTATTGTTCTAGTTTCTTTTACTAACTACTGGCTTTTGTTCTAGTTTATTGTACTATCAACTGGCGTGATTTTATAACTAAAATAAAGCTGTGATAAAGAAAATACAGTTTTCAATGCAAATTAAAGATGCAATACAATACACATAAATGTTCCAAGTAAACAATTGAATGATGTACATGACTAATTTTTTCTTACCTTTAAAAATTATTTTAAAAATACATTTGTTTCATGGCCGGAAGTAAAAAACATACTTAAATGGTAGCGAAGTTGTGTGTGCTTCAAAGAGCCTGAACTATTCCAACATTTTCTCAGCTTTGGGATTAATTCTGAAATACCTTTAATTAATTTACTTTCATCATTTCCCTACTGGTATTGATGAGTCAGTTCTTTGTTTCTTTGCAAGTTGACTCATAAATGAACCCAAGGACCCGACTGTGTCAAGACAGCTAGAATATATTACGTTACAGACATAATCTTATTGGAATTTCGGGCGTTTTTGTTATCAATTAATATCCTTGATTATTGTTCCTAAATCTATAGAATAGAATAAGAGTGAAAGATAGAGAGAGAGAGAGAGAGAGAGAGAGAGAGAGAGAGAGAGAGAGAGAGAGAGAGAGAGAAGGAAGAATGTCACGATAACGAAAGAGAGAGATAAAGAAAGACAATTTGTAAACAAAAGAACAATAGAGTTGGAGAAAGAAAGAAAGTAAAAGAAAAAGTGATCAAGAAAGAAAGAGAGAGAGAGGAGTAAGAGAGTACGTTAAAGAAAGAAAGAAGTAAGAGAGTACGTTAAAGAAAGAAAGAAGTAAGAGAGTACGTTAAAGAAAGAAAGAAGTAAGAGAGTACGTTAAAGAAAGAAAGAAGTAAGAGAGTACGTTAAAGAAAGAAAGAAGTAAGAGAGTACGTTAAAGAAAGAAAGAAGTAAGAGAGTACGTTAAAGAAAGAAAGAAGTAAGAGAGTACGTTAAAGAAAGAAAGAAGTAAGAGAGTACGTTAAAGAAAGAGAGAGATTACGAAAGAAAGAAAGAAAGAAGTAAGAGAGTACGTTAAAGAAAGAGAGAGATTACGAAAGAAAGAAAGAAAGAAGTAAGAGAGTACGTTAAAGAAAGAGAGAGATTACGAAAGAAAGAAAGAAAGAAGTAAGAGAGTACGTTAAAGAAAGAGAGAGATTACGAAAGAAAGAAAGAAAGAAGTAAGAGAGTACGTTAAAGAAAGTGAGAAGTAAGAGAGTACGTTAAAGAAAGAAAGAAGTAAGAGAGTACGTTAAAGAAAGAGAGAGATTACGAAAGAAAGAAAGAAAGAAGTAAGAGAGTACGTTAAAGAAAGAGAGAGATTACGAAAGAAAGAAAGAAAGAAGTAAGAGAGTACGTTAAAGAAAGAGAGAGATTACGAAAGAAAGAAAGAAAGAAGTAAGAGAGTACGTTAAAGAAAGTGAGAAGTAAGAGAGTACGTTAAAGAAAGAAAGAAGTAAGAGAGTACGTTAAAGAAAGAAAGAAGTAAGAGAGTACGTTAAAGAAAGAAAGAAGTAAGAGAGTACGTTAAAGAAAGAAAGAAGTAAGAGAGTACGTTAAAGAAAGAGAGAGATTACGAAAGAAAGAAAGAAAGAAGTAAGAGAGTACGTTAAAGAAAGAGAGAGATTACGAAAGAAAGAAAGAAAGAAGTAAGAGAGTACGTTAAAGAAAGAGAGAGATTACGAAAGAAAGAAAGAAAGAAGTAAGAGAGTACGTTAAAGAAAGAGAGAGATTACGAAAGAAAGAAAGAAAGAAGTAAGAGAGTACGTTAAAGAAAGTGAGAAGTAAGAGAGTACGTTAAAGAAAGAAAGAAGTAAGAGAGTACGTTAAAGAAAGAGAGAGATTACGAAAGAAAGAAAGAAAGAAGTAAGAGAGTACGTTAAAGAAAGAGAGAGATTACGAAAGAAAGAAAGAAAGAAGTAAGAGAGTACGTTAAAGAAAGAGAGAGATTACGAAAGAAAGAAAGAAAGAAGTAAGAGAGTACGTTAAAGAAAGTGAGAAGTAAGAGAGTACGTTAAAGAAAGAAAGAAGTAAGAGAGTACGTTAAAGAAAGAAAGAAGTAAGAGAGTACGTTAAAGAAAGTGAGAAGTAAGAGAGTACGTTAAAGAAAGAAAGAAGTAAGAGAGTACGTTAAAGAAAGAAAGAAGTAAGAGAGTACGTTAAAGAAAGAAAGAAGTAAGAGAGTACGTTAAAGAAAGAAAGAAGTAAGAGAGTACGTTAAAGAAAGAGAGAGATTACGAAAGAAAGAAAGAAAGAAGTAAGAGAGTACGTTAAAGAAAGTGAGAAGTAAGAGAGTACGTTAAAGAAAGAGAGAGATTACGAAAGAAAGAAAGAAAGAAGTAAGAGAGTACGTTAAAGAAAGTGAGAAGTAAGAGAGTACGTTAAAGAAAGAGAGAGATTACGAAAGAAAGAAAGAAAGAAGTAAGAGAGTACGTTAAAGAAAGTGAGAAGTAAGAGAGTACGTTAAAGAAAGAGAGAGATTACGAAAGAAAGAAAGAAAGAAGTAAGAGAGTACGTTAAAGAAAGAAAGAAGTAAGAGAGTACGTTAAAGAAAGAAAGAAGTAAGAGAGTACGTTAAAGAAAGTGAGAAGTAAGAGAGTACGTTAAAGAAAGAGAGAGATTACGAAAGAAAGAAAGAAAGAAGTAAGAGAGTACGTTAAAGAAAGAGAGAGATTACGAAAGAAAGAAAGAAAGAAGTAAGAGAGTACGTTAAAGAAAGAGAGAGATTACGAAAGAAAGAAAGAAAGAAGTAAGAGAGTACGTTAAAGAAAGAGAGAGAGTGCGAGAAAGTGTTTCCGAATATTAATTATTTAATTTAGCCCTTAGAGGCCTCTTTAGCCATTTCTTCCTTTTCGTAATAGTTAACATGATAATATATTGGTATTTTTGTTTTATTTTAAACACTTGGCGCCCCCCCCACCCCCCAATCCAGATTAGCAGAAATTCTTTTCATACATTCAAGAGTTGTTGATATCTCCTCAATTATGATGCTAGATATTTCATTTCAATAGAACTGCACATATACGTACCCGTGCATTGGAAGATTTAGATTAAAACTTTGATTTCACAGTTACGTCACAGTTTACAGAAGGATAATATGACAATTCATGTGTGACATATGTTGGCATTACTAGATAACTTACCATATGTTTTTTTGAGATGTATTTTTTCATTGTAAGAAGTTGTATATTCTGTTGATAATATTATTAGGGTGTTGTTCTATATTCAATGATAAAGAAACACTGTCTACTAAATGGTACACGCTAAGTTGAAGTTGTTAATGCATCAATGAATTGTGGTTGCTGAATGTATTTCTTTTGCAATTATGCTGGTTGCCCATGACCGGAAGTGTACACAAAACATTAGGCAACCAATGGTATGCTGGTCCAGAAATTGAACAGACCCCATTTTAGGTTTATAAAATATGCATGTCGAGACCTCTTGAACATTACCAGGAAAAGAAAAAGCATTAGAAAAGTCCCTCCCTCCCCAGAATAGCCCCTTCTGGCAATTTTAGTCGGTGTCCCCTAAAAATAAAATAATAATATCATTTTTGTAAAGAATCGATTGGGAAATTGAGCAAAGACAACATTAACGGGGTTTTCAAAATTCTATTTTTTAGGTTTTGATGAACAATCTAGTTGCCTAATGCCTATTGTTTACTTGGCGAAAAATTCGTGAGCTGGTGTTTTTTCTCTCTATTAACAAAAGATAAAGTTTTAACATCGACCTGTTTCTATCTATTTAGATGTATTTACGTAGATTTTAAAACACAAAAACTACAAACCAGCTAGGACTATAATAAACAGCGTTAATAAATCTTTAAAAAGCGAAGTAGTAAAGTACAATAAGTAACATACTATTTTTCTAACTTAAAAAAAAATATACTTGAATGAATATAGACAAAACCTTTCTTGTTCCATATGCAACGACTAATTTGTATATATTTTCCTGGTTCTTGATTATCGACTATTATTTGGGCATGAAATGGTTTGCATGAATTAGTTAGAGAGACCAAAAACTCAATTATACCATTATAAATGATACCATGAGTATCAATGGCTTAGATATTAACCACGGATTATCGGATAGAGCCATAGTCTTCTGTTAATTAGACGATAAAAAAGATAAGCGGTACAACACAACAAACGTATTTAACATAGTTTGTTACAAATATAGTTTTATATTACATTGATAATGCATGCTTTGATGGTTTACTATTAAGAAAATAGAGTCAATGAAATAGCTAAATAAATAGGTTCTCATTGATTTCAAGAATACCACAGTCGATAAATGTTGAGATCCATTTCGTGCTAAACATTGTACTTAGTGAATATTTGATTTGAACATTTCCACTGTTCAATGAACAAAGAGTATGTCTATGACTTTGTTCGGACAAAAGACCAATCGCCTCCCTCCTCCTCCACACACACACACACCCTCTTCTCAGGGGGAGAGATTCTCCGGTCTTCCATTTACTGTCCACTTGAGAATCTCTGGGAGAACAGTTCTGACCATTGAGGGGAAGCTGCGGGGGAGGGGGTTCAGGGCATGGGCTACTTGTACACGGATCACTCACAGGGCCCTGGCTGCTATAACCTTTTCTTTGGACATCAGAAGACAAACAAATAAAGCTGGTTAATTCCTTCGTTATCTGTTGGTTCAGTTTCTCTTCATACTTGATAGTCTCCACACAAGCGTCCACTTTTTTACTACTGATACTAAATTGAAAGACTAGAGAGAGAGTGGGTGACAGAGAGCTTTTTTTAAATCTTGTATTCTACAATAAAATAACGATTTTAACACTTCTCATAGATATAGATATAGTAGAATATTTTAAGAATATGTCTCTCTCTGACTTCTTCCCATCCTCTCTCTCTTTCTATCTATCTAAATATCTTTCACTATCTATCTATCTATCTATCTATCTACCTATCTATCTATCTATCTATCTATTTATCTATCTATCTATCTATCTATCTAATATATCTATCTATCTAATCTATCTATCTAATTTCTATCTATCTATCTATCTATCTATCTATCTATCTATCTATCTATCTATCTATCTATCTATCTATCTATCTATCTATCCATCTATCTATCTATCTATCTATCTATCTATCTATCTATCTATCTATCTATCTATCTATCTATCTATCTATCTATCTATCTATCTATCTGTCTGTCTGACTGTCTAAATATATCTATCTATATCTATCTATCTATATCTATCTATATCTATCTATATCTATCTATATCTATCTATATCTATCTATATCTATCTATATCTATCTATATCTATCTATATCTATCTATATCTATCTATATCTATCTATATCTATCTATATCTATCTATATCTATCTATATCTATCTATATCTAAATTATATATATACACGCACACTTCATATGTATATACATATATTTATATATCACCCAAATGCATGGAATAAATAATGTTGAGAATTACAACGATCTCACATACGGGGTGTTCAGGAAAATAGAAGAGAGAATTAATGTAGTTACTCTAAACTGATTTATATTTTTTTCAAGCTATTGAGTTTTTTTACAATGATAAATTAAAATACAAAATGAATTTAAGAACTTTGATACCAATTTTCTGACTGTAGGTCAATTTTCAAGAAAGTTATGAAATTTAGCACATTTTACAAGTGTGTTACCGTTTGCCAATTCATTGTCCCGTTTTTAACTGTATCATTTCATACCTTTAGTTTCAACAGTATCATTTCATACCTTTACTTTCAGCCTAATTTCACAGATACGGTGCGGGCTATGTCAAATCAGGCATGCTCATTGTTTAAAAAATGTCCATAACTATTCATTCACGTATCCATAACTACCCACACAACGACTAATGTTGGGTAGTGTGTGTGTGTGGCGGGGGGGGGGGGGGGGTGATAAGGGAAGAATCTCAAACCCCATTTTCGAGAAGCAATGTACAAGAAGTTTATGCAGAATCAATTAAGCCCTAAAGGCCCAACGTGGTTGATACCCGGCCTCTATACAATTCTCCCCACAACAGTCTTTACTTGAATTGTCCCTCATTTTTTGCTTTCTTCTTTCCAAGTGTTAGGACGTGATTAATGTTGGGGAAGGATCCCTGACCGCCTCTACACAATGATGGTCTGGACAAACTTTACACTGGCAGATTTATGAAGCACAAAATTTGCCTTGTAGTGAAGTTGAGCTTCTTAACTTCAAATTACTTGTCCCCATCCCCTGCCAGTGTTTCTCTCCCTGTGTGTGAGGGAGTGTCAGTGATTGGGTGTGAGTGACTGTGTGAGTGTGTGTTAGGGTGTTTTTGGGTGTGTCTGTTTGTTTTATGTTTAATCAAACTACAGGGATAAACATTTGAATTAAAGCAGAGTTATGCCATTTCCAACAAGAATTAAGAAATGTGTGAGCTTTAGATTGCACTAAGTATCAGTGAACAAAACAACAACACAAACTTAAATTACTATGTGCAAGGATGGACCGCAATATATTTTGTAAACTTTAATATATAGCCTACATCATTATTTAATACTTTAGATAAAAAAATATATAATACATTCAACTGCATGGAACCATTTAAGATGTACACTAATTCACACAGATGGACGCTAATTCAAGTTTACTAAACACTATTGAGGTTAATGTGCAACTAAATATTGATAAGCCGAAGAGTTAGCTCAACAACTAGTATTATAACGGTAAATGTATAATCAATGAAAATGGCGAGATCAATTGAAATAGTTGTGATAACAAAATTAATCAGCTTGCATTAATATACTCAGATTAATTAGTTTGAAAGTCGTAGGTGGCAATTGGATAACATAGGAGTCATATTGAAATGGATTAAGCTTCATTTTTCGTGAAGATAAATGCAATGACATCCCTCAAACAATAAAAGCTATTCAACATGAGCGATTAGATAAGGATACTTTGAAATTCATGAAAATCGTATTGTGACTATGTCTATAATTATTCAATTATTTGGATGTATGCCCTTAAGTGTCCAAAACTACCAAGTAGAGAGACGTTTTGAAGAAAACACAAAAGATGTTTCAAAGAATTACTTTATAAATAATATGCAAACGAAGGCAATGACGTCATGAAATATTTAGTTCTATATTTCCTAAAGACCAGGCAAAGCCTCAAGCAAAGGATAGAAAAAAATCACAGCATCCTTCATCGTGAATATTAATTGCTGTGGAATATTGAATATATTATAGAGGAGTGAATGTCAAGGTTATAAATCACTGCGACCTGTGACAGACTCACACACTGACAAACACACAAATAGGGGCACTCGGTGTCGCTTTGCTTTATGAACGATGGGAAACGTAGCTTGTTGTTTGAATCTGTAGTGACCTGTTGTTTAAAGCTGTAGTGAGCTGTTGTTTGAAGCTGTAGTGAGCTGTTGTATGAAGCTGTCTTAGTCTGATGTTTGACCCTGTAGTAGTCTGTTGTTTGAAGCTGTAGTGACCTGATGCTTGAAGATGTAGTAATCTGTTATATAACAAGCGGATTGAAACTGTAGTTATCCGATTGAAGTTGCATAAGGTGCCCTTTAAAGCTGCAGTAGTCTGTTGTTTATAGCTGAAGTAGTCTGTTGTTTATAGCTGTAGTAGTCTGTTGTTTATTGCTGTAGTAGTCTGTTGTTTATTGCTGTAATAGTCTGTTGTTTATTACTGTAGTTAACTGTTGTTTATAGCTGTAGTAGTCTGTTGTTTATAGCTGTAGTAGTCTGTTGTAAAATGCTGTAGTAGTCTGTTGTTTATAGCTGTAGTAGTCTGTTTTTTATAGCTGTAGTAGTATGTTGTTTATTGCTGTAGTAGTCTGTTGTTTATAGCTGTAGTAGTCTGTTATTTATAGCTGTAGTAGTCTGTTGTTTATAGCTGTAGTACTGTTGTATTTTTAGTTGCAGTAGTCTGTTGTTTAAAGCTGTAGTAGTCTGTTGTTTATAGCTGTAGTAGTCTGTTGTTTATAGCTGTAGAAGTCTGTTGTTTATTGCTGTAGTACTGTTGTATTTTTAGTTGTCGTAGTCTGTTGTTTATAGCTGTAGTAGTCTGTTGTTTGAAGCTGTAGTAGTCTGTTGTTTGAAGCTGTAGTAGTCTGTTGTTTATAGCTGTAGTAGTCTGTTGTTTATTGCTGTAGTAGTCTGTTGTTTATAGCTGTAGTAGTCTGTTGTTTATTGCTGTAGTAGTCTGTTGTTTATAGCTGTAGTAGTCTGTTGTTTATTGCTGTAGTAGTCTAATGATTATAACTTTAGTAGTCTGTTGTTTATAGCTGTAGTAGTCTGTTGTTTGAAGCTGTAGTAGTCTGTTGTTTGAAGCTGTAGTGACCTGTTGTTTGAAGCTGTAGTGACCTGTTGTTTGAAGCTGTAGTGACCTGTTGTTTATAGATGAGGTAGCCTGTTGTATGAAGCTGTCTTAGTCTGATGTTTGACCCTGTAGTAGTTTGTTGTTTGAAGCTGTAGTAGCCTGTTGCTTGAAGCTGTCTTAGTCTGATGTTTGACCCTGTAGTAGTCTGTTGTTTAAAGCTGTAGTGACCTGATGCTTGAAGATGTAGTAGTCTATTGTTTAAAGCTGTAGTGACCTGATGCTTGAAGATGTAGTAATCTGTTATATAACAAGCGGATTGAAACTGTAATACTCCGATTGAAGTTGCATAAGGTGCCCTTTAAAGCTGCAGTAGTCTGTTGTTTATAGCTGTAGTAGTCTGTTGTTTATAGCTGTAGTAGTCTTTTGTTTATTGCTGTAGTTAACTGTTGTTTATAGCTGTAGTAGTCTGTTGTTTATAGCTGTAGTAGTCTGTTGTAAAATGCTGTAGTAGTCTGTTGTTTATAGCTGTAGTAGTCTGTTGTTAATAGCTGTAGTAGTCTGTTGTTTATAGCTGTAGTAGTCTGTTGTTTATAGCTGTAGTAGTATGTTTTTTATTGCTGTAGTAGTCTGTTGTTTATAGCTGTAGTAGTCTGTTGTTTATAGCTGTAGTAGTCTGTTGTTTATAGCTGTAGTACTGTTGTATTTTTAGTTGTCGTAGTCTGTTGTTTATAGCTGTAGTAGTCTGTTCTTTATAGCTGTAGTAGTCTGTTGTTTATAGCTGTAGTACTGTTGTATTTTTAGTTGTCGTAGTCTGTTGTTTATAGCTGTAGTAGTCTGTTGTTTATAGCTGTAGTAGTCTGTTGGTTGAAGCTGTAGTAGTCTGTTGTTTGAAGCTGTAGTAGTCTGTTGTTTATAGCTGTAGTAGTCTGTTGTTTATTGCTGTAGTAGTCTGTTGTTTATAGCTGTAGTAGTCTGTTGTTTATTGCTGTAGTAGTCTGTTGTTTATAGCTATAGTAGTCTGTTGTTTATTGCTGTAGTAGTCTGTTGATTATAACTTTAGTAGTCTGTTGTTTATAGCTGTAGTAGTCTGTTGTTTGAAGCTGTAGTAGTCTGTTGTTTATAGCTGTAGTAGTCTGTTGTTTATTGCTGTAGTAGTCTGTTGTTTATAGCTGTAGTAGTCTGTTGTTTATTGCTGTAGTAGTCTGTTGTTTATAGCTGTAGTAGTCTGTTGTTTATTGCTGTAGTCGTCTGTTGTTTATAGCTGTAGTAGTATGTTGTTTATTGCTGTAGTAGTCTGTTGTTTATAGCTGTAGTAGTCTGTTGTTTATAGCTGTAGTAGTCTGTTGTTTATAGCTGTAGTACTGTTGTATTTTTAGTTGTCGTAGTCTGTTGTTTATAGCTGTAGTAGTCTGTTGTTTATAGCTGTAGTAGTCTGTTGTTTATAGCTGTAGTAGTCTGTTTTTTATAGCTGTAGTAGTATGTTGTTTATTGCTGTAGTAGTCTGTTGTTTATAGCTGTAGTAGTCTGTTATTTATAGCTGTAGTAGTCTGTTGTTTATAGCTGTAGTACTGTTGTATTTTTAGTTGCAGTAGTCTGTTGTTTAAAGCTGTAGTAGTCTGTTGTTTATAGCTGTAGTAGTCTGTTGTTTATAGCTGTAGAAGTCTGTTGTTTATTGCTGTAGTAGTCTGATGATTATAACTGTAGTAGTCTGTTGTTTTTAGCTGTAGTAGTCTATTGTTTGAAGCTGTAGTAGTCTGTTGTTTGAAGCTGTAGTAGTCTGTTGTTTATAGCTGTAGTAGTCTGTTGTTTATTGCTGTAGTAGTCTGTAGTTTATAGCTGTAGTAGTCTGTTGTTTATTGCTGTAGTAGTCTGTTGTTTATAGCTGTAGTAGTCTGTTGTTTATTGCTGTAGTCGTCTGTTGTTTATAGCTGTAGTAGTCTGTTGTTATAAGCTGTAGTAGTCTGTTGTTTATAGCTGTAGTAGTATGTTGTTTATTGCTGTAGTAGTCTGTTGTTTATAGCTGTAGTAGTCTGTTGTTTATAGCTGTAGTAGTCTGTTGTTTATAGTTGCAGTACTGTTGTATTTTTAGTTGTCGTAGTCTGTTGTTTATAGCTGTAGTAGTCTGTTGTTTATAGCTGTATTAGTCTGTTGTTTATAGCTGTAGTAGTCTGTTGTTTATAGTTGTAGTACTGTTGTATTTTTAGTTGTCGTAGTCTGTTGTTTATAGCTGTAGTAGTCTGTTGTTTATAGCTGTAGTAGTCTGTTGTTTATAGCTGTAGTAGTCTGTTGTTTATTGCTGTATTAGTCTGTTGATTATAACTGTTGTAGTCTGTTGTTTATAGCTGTAGTAGTCTGTTGGTTGAAGCTGTAGTAGTCTGTTGTTTGAAGCTGTAGTAGTCTGTTGTTTATAGCTGTAGTAGTCTGTTGTTTATAGCTGTAGTAGTCTGTTGTTTATAGCTGTAGTAGTCTGTTGTTTATAGCTGTAGTAGTCTGTTGTTTATTGCTGTAGTAGTCTGTTGTTTATAGCTGTAGTAGTCTGTTGTTTATTGCTGTAGTAGTCTGTTGATTATAACTTTAGTAGTCTGTTGTTTATAGCTGTAGTAGTCTGTTGTTTGAAGCTGTAGTAGTCTGTTGTTTGAAGCTGTAGTAGTCTGTTGTTTATTGCTGTAGTAGTCTGTTGTTTGAAGCTGTAGTAGTCTGTTGTTTATTGCTGTAGTAGTCTGTTGTTTATAGCTGTAGTAGTCTGTTGTTTATTGCTGTATTAGTCTGTTGATTATAACTGTAGTAGTCTGTTGTTTATAGCTGTAGTAGTCTGTTGGTTGAAGCTGTAGTAGATTGTTGTTTGAAGCTGTAGTAGTCTGTTGTTTATAGCTGTAGTAGTCTGTTGTTTATTGCTGTAGTAGTCTGTTGTTTATAGCTGTAGTAGTCTGTTGTTTATTGCTGTAGTAGTCTGTTGTTTATAGCTGTAGTAGTCTGTTGTTTATTGCTGTAGTAGTCTGTTGATTATAACTTTAGTAGTCTGTTGTTTATAGCTGTAGTAGTCTGTTGTTTGAAGCTGTCATAGTCTGTTGTTTATAGCTGTAGTAGTCTGTTGTTTATTGCTGTAGTAGTCTGTTGTTTATAGCTGTAGTAGTCTGTTGTTTATTGCTGTAGTAGTCTGTTGTTTATAGCTGTAGTAGTCTGTTGTTTATTGCTGTAGTCGTCTGTTGTTTATAGCTGTAGTAGTATGTTGTTTATTGCTGTAGTAGCCTGTTGTTTATAGCTGTAGTAGTCTGTTGTTTATAGCTGTAGTAGTCTGTTGTTTATAGCTGTAGTACTGTTGTATTTTTAGTTGTCGTAGTCTGTTGTTTATAGCTGTAGTAGTCTGTTGTTTATAGCTGTAGTAGTCTGTTGTTTATAGCTGTAGTAGTCTGTTTTTTATAGCTGTAGTAGTATGTTGTTTATTGCTGTAGTAGTCTGTTGTTTATAGCTGTAGTAGTCTGTTATTTATAGCTGTAGTAGTCTGTTGTTTATAGCTGTAGTACTGTTGTATTTTTAGTTGCAGTAGTCTGTTGTTTAAAGCTGTAGTAGTCTGTTGTTTATAGCTGTAGTAGTCTGTTGTTTATAGCTGTAGAAGTCTGTTGTTTATTGCTGTAGTAGTCTGATGATTATAACTGTAGTAGTCTGTTGTTTATAGCTGTAGTAGTCTGTTGTTTGAAGCTGTAGTAGTCTGTTGTTTGAAGCTGTAGTAGTCTGTTGTTTATAGCTGTAGTAGTCTGTTGTTTATTGCTGTAGTAGTCTGTTGTTTATAGCTGTAGTTGTCTGTTGTTTATTGCTGTAGTAGTCTGTTGTTTATAGCTGTAGTAGTCTGTTGTTTATTGCTGTAGTCGTCTGTTGTTTATAGCTGTAGTAGTATGTTGTTTGAAGCTGTAGTAGTCTGTTGTTTATAGCTGTAGTAGTATGTTGTTTATTGCTGTAGTAGTCTGTTGTTTATAGCTGTAGTAGTCTGTTGTTTATAGCTGTAGTAGTCTGTTGTTTATAGTTGTAGTACTGTTGTATTTTTAGTTGTCGTAGTCTGTTGTTTATAGCTGTAGTAGTCTGTTGTTTATAGCTGTAGTAGTCTGTTGTTTATAGCTGTAGTAGTCTGTTGTTTATAGTTGTAGTACTGTTGTATTTTTAGTTGTCGTAGTCTGTTGTTTATAGCTGTAGTAGTCTGTTGTTTATAGCTGTAGTAGTCTGTTGTTTATAGCTGTAGTAGTCTGTTGTTTATTGCTGTATTAGTCTGTTGATTATAACTGTTGTAGTCTGTTGTTTATAGCTGTAGTAGTCTGTTGGTTGAAGCTGTAGTAGTCTGTTGTTTGAAGCTGTAGTAGTCTGTTGTTTATAGCTGTAGTAGTCTGTTGTTTATAGCTGTAGTAGTCTGTTGTTTATAGCTGTAGTAGTCTGTTGTTTATAGCTGTAGTAGTCTGTTGTTTATTGCTGTAGTAGTCTGTTGTTTATAGCTGTAGTAGTCTGTTGTTTATTGCTGTAGTAGTCTGTTGATTATAACTTTAGTAGTCTGTTGTTTATAGCTGTAGTAGTCTGTTGTTTGAAGCTGTAGTAGTCTGTTGTTTGAAGCTGTAGTAGTCTGTTGTTTATAGCTGTAGTAGTCTGTTGTTTGAAGCTGTAGTAGTCTGTTGTTTATTGCTGTAGTAGTCTGTTGTTTATAGCTGTAGTAGTCTGTTGTTTATTGCTGTAGTAGTCTGTTGATTATAACTGTAGTAGTCTGTTGTTTATAGCTGTAGTAGTCTGTTGTTTATAGCTGTAGTAGTCTGTTGTTTGAAGCTGTAGTAGTCTGTTGTTTGAAGCTACAGTAGTCTGTTGTTTATAGCTGTAGTAGTCTGTTGTTTGAAGCTGTAGTAGTCTGTTGTTTATAGCTGTAGTAGTCTGTTGTTTATTGCTGTAGTAGTCTGTTGTTTATAACTGTAGTAGTCTGTTGTTTATAGCTGTAGTAGTCTGTTGTTTGAAGCTGTATTAGTCTGTTGTTTATAGCTGTACTAGTCTTTTGTTTAAATCTGTATTAGTTTGATATTAGAAGCTGTAGTATAATGTCGTAGTAGTATGTTGTTTGAAGCTAAAGTGACCTGTTGCTTGAAGATGTAGTAGCGTCTTGGTTAAAGATGTATTTCACCTGTTGTTTGAACTCTATTCACCTGTTGTTTTATTGTTGGCCAGAGTAATTTACGACTTTTTGTTTCAATCGAGTTATTGTTAAAGTACAAATGTATATTTATAGCTTCAACAAAAAGGATTAAAAAAATATAATTGATTACTTGAACACAGTAAAAATTGAATGAAAATATAATTTTTTAGAAAGAGTGAAAAAACCTTTAATGATATTCCGAAAACATTCACTTTAGTTGACATCACATCAAACTCATGTTGCCATCAAACTCTGTAACAAATAGATATTGTCTTCACAAAAAGATGCAATCGAAATTCTTTGGAATCAAGTGTCATCAAAATTGTCTATGTGGGTTTCGTTTCCATTATGTGTGTTTTTGTGTGTATGAATGTTCGTTAGTTTGTTTTTGTTTTTTTGTTTATTTGTGTGTGTTTTAGTGTTTGTTAATTTGTTTGTGTGTTTGTGGGTTTGTTTGCGTATCTTAGGGAATAATATTTCAATCAGTCCTACGTATTTGTGACGTCATACATTGCTTGTTGCAACAAATTTTGTATCAAGTTATTCAACAGGCCAAACACTGGCCTCGTTTCGTTTTGTTGGTTATTTTTTTTCTCCTCCAAACGTGCGTGGCTCTTGTTTCAAAGTCAACTGAACAAAAATGTGTAGGTGTGTTTTTGTTTTGTATTGTGTTTGTATAATTCATGTTGTATTGTATTTGTGTAATTTATGTTGTATTGAGCTTGTGTAATTCATGTTGTATTGTAATTGTGTAATTTATGTTATATTGTATTTGTGTAATTTATGTTGTATTCAGCTTGTGTAATTCATGTTGTATTGTATTTGTGTAATTCATGTTGTATTGAGTTTGTGTAATTCATGTTGTATTTAGTTTGTGTAATTCATGTTGTATTGTGCTTGTGTAATTCATGTTGTATTGTGTTGTGTAATTCATGTTGTATTGTGCTTGTGTAATTCATGTTGTATTGTGTTTATGTAATTCATGTTGTATTGTGTTTATGTAATTCATGTTGTATTGTGTTTGGGTAATTCATGTTGTATTGTGATTGTGTAATTCATGTTGTATTGTGTTTATGTAATTTATGTTGTATTGTGTTTATGTAATTTATGTTGTATTGTGTTTGTGTAATTCATGTTGTATTGTGTTTATGTAATTTACGTTGTATTGTGTTTATGTAATTTATGTTGTATTGTATTTGTGTAATTTATGTTGTATTGAGCTTGTGTAATTCATGTTGTATTGTATTTGTGTAATTCATGTTGTATTGAGTTTGTGTAATTCATGTTGTATTGAGGTTGTGTAATTCATGTTGTATTGTGCTTGTGTAATTCATGTTGTTTTGTGTTTATTTAATTCATGTTGTATTGTGTTTATGTAATTCATGTTGTATTGTGTTTGTGTAATTCATGTTGTATTGTGCTTGTGTAATTCATGTTGTATTATGTTTATGTAATTTATGTTGTATTGTGTTTATGTAATTTATGTTGTATTGTGTTTATGTTGTTCATGTTGTATTGTGTTTATGTAATTTACGTTGTATTGTGTTTATGTAATTTATGTTGTATTGTGTTTATGTAATTTATGTTGTATTGTGTTTATGTAATTCATGTTGTATTGTGTTTATGTAATTTATGTTGTATTATGTTTATGTAATTAATGTTGTACTGTGTTTATGTATTTTATGTTGTATTGTGTTTGTGTAATTCATGTTGTATTGAGTTTGTATAATTCATGTTGTATTGTGTTTGTGTAATTTATGTTGTATTGTGTTTGTATAATTCATGTTGTATTGTGCTTGTGCAATTCATGTTTTTTTGAGTTTGTGTAATTTATGTTGTATTCTGTTTGTGTAATTTATGTTGTATTGTATTTGTGTAATTTATGTTGTATTGTGTTTGTATAATTCCTGTTGTATTGTGCTTGTGTAATTCATGTTGTATTGAGTTTGTGTAATTTATGTTGTATTGTGTTTATGTAATTTATGTTGTATTGTATTTATGTAATTTATGTTGTATTGTGTTTGCATAATTCATGTTGTACGTGTGTTTTTGTTTTGTATTGTGTTTGTGTAATTTATGTTGTATTGTGTTTGTATAATTCATGTTGTATTGAGTTTGTGTAATTTATGTTGTATTGTGTTTGTGTAATTTATGTTGTATTGTATTTGTGTAATTTATGTTGTATTGTGTTTGTATAATTCCTGTTGTATTGTGCTTGTGTAATTCATGTTGTATTGAGTTTGTGTAATTTATGTTGTATTGTGTTTATGTAATTTATGTTGTATTGTATTTATGTAATTTATGTTGTATTGTGTTTGCATAATTCATGTTGTACGTGTGTTTTTGTTTTGTATTGTGTTTGTGTAATTTATGTTGTATTGTGTTTGTATAATTCATGTTGTATTGTGCTTGTGTAATTCATGTTGTATTGAGTTTGTGTAATTTATGTTGTATTGTATTTGTGTAATTTATTTGATATTGTGTTTGTATAATTAATGTTGTATTGTGTTTGTTTATTTTTTTTTATATTGTGTTTGTGTAATTTATGTCATAAAAAACAACAACATGTATTTGATTATATATATATATATATATATACAATATACATCCATCTATACAATGCTGTACAATGTATTCGTAAATCTAAAAGTGTGATTTTGTTTTGTTTTTTGTACATCTAGACTAGAAGTTTAAATTAAATCATAATTTTAAAGGCATTCTTTTCCGCTTTATTTATAGATTTGTAGACTTAAAAAATACAGAAAATATAAATATCTAAATATGCTTATTGGCAGCAAGTAAATATAAGCCATTGGATTGAATCTAAACACAGTAGAATTCCATGATTGTGAATGTTAATTTATCAGAAAATAAACGAAATGCGTCAACTGAAATAAGGAAATAGAAATATATTACTGCTGGTCTGAAATTTCAAGATTTAATTGAGCATTACGAAAGAGGATGTTGAAGAACATTTGGGCTCCTGGCCACGTCTGCAAAGGTTGCTAACTACCGGTGTCCGGTTGTATCCAGCTGTCGATTCTACACCAGGTTATTAGTTTAGACTCTAAAAGTTAGGGCGGGATTTTTCTGATGTGGACTGCGATGTCCTAATGTTTAAGTACTCACATTGTCCTAACTGGGAAATTTCACGTCACAAAACACAAACATATATACTTACATACGCCGAGTGCAGACAATACACGCACACAATCATTTCCGACTGTCATGAATAAATGAATCTCAATTGAAAGAGTGAAATGTTAAATGATAATCTCTATCTACTAACTGCTATAAATAGTCTAATTTACAAAAGAGGACAACACATAATATATACAATACGGTCTACATTACCAATTTTGAAGTTTAATCAACACAGACTGGCATACTTTACAGACGCTCCTTCTGAAGATTATTTCGTCCTACGCACATTCGTGGTTAGAGTCTAGTCCTGCATTTCTATTAGTGTTTTCAATAATATTAAGTTACTGGTTTTCCTGGTTTGTTCATTCAATGACCGTATTGCACTCGGGAAGAAACAGTACATATATACATTTGTTCTGGCATAATAAATAAGGAAAGTGTTATAGTCCTTATGCTTATCTAAGCATTGTAACATATTGTTAATGTGTTGTACTTCTAAATTACAATTAAATGTCTTATGTATTATTACTACTTTACTCTTTGCCCTTCTGTCCTCTAAGGTTTCTAGGTTTAGTGATTTAACTATGGGTGCTACTCTTAACAGCTGTGAATATTCGCCGAACCTTGCATCTCTTTTCAGAATTATTTTCTAATTTTTAATGTTTTCTTTAGTTGATGGGTGCCAAACAGAAGATGCATATTCTAGTAAACGTCTAACTAATGTGAAATAGCATTTTAGTTTTATTTTCTTATTACATATGTAGAAGCTTTTCTTTTTAAAGCCAAAGGTTTTGTTAGATTTTTTAAATTATTTTATCAATATGTAGATTCTAAGATAAATTATCATTTATTATTACTCCTAAGTACTTTGCATTTTTACTTTGAGGTAGACCATTACCAGGAATGAAGAAATTTGTAATTATTTGTTTCTTTTTCTTGGATACTCTTAACAGTTGGCACTTTTCTGTGTAAAAATATATAGGGGCCTACTCCAATTAGATTCCGTTTTTATAATTGATCTAGGTCTTTTTGTAAAAGTTCACTATTTTTTTCTGTATTTTTTGTTCTATAAATTATACAATCATCTGCAAATAACCTTACTTGTGTTCCTGTGTTGATGCAATCGGGTAAGTTATAAATATAGAATAGAAAAAGTAGTGGTCCAAGAACATGTCCTTTTGGAACTCCCGAATTTACAGTTATTGGTGATGATTTAGAGCTATTTATTATCACTGTTTGCTCTCTACCTATAAGAAAGTCTTGAATCCACTGATGCAAAGGGCCAGAGATGACAAAGAATTTACGCTTTTTTTTTAGTAAACTAGAAGGGTAAACTTTAACAAATGCTTTAGAAAAGTCTAGTAATATTATATCAATTTGATTGTTATTATCTAATCCTTTAGACTAATCGTCTATTAAACCTATTAACTGTGTTTCACATGATCAATTTTTTGGCTGAAGCCATGTTGGTGTGGAATAGTTTGTTTAAATGATTTACTATACTACTAGATATTATATGCTCAATTTTTTTGCGTGTTATGCTTGTTAGGGAATCAGGTCTGGAATATACAGGGTCTGATGTATTTCCTTTGTTAAAAAAAAAGAGGGGGTAGGGAAATTGGTTAATTCCAATCTTTGGACACTTTGATCTGGTTTAAAGAGGCCTGAACAAGTATTGTAAAGATCAGGCCCGGCGCTACAAATTTTGAGGGTGCGTAAAAATTTTATATTGCCCCCTTTTTTGAAAATTCAGTGAAATTTACTTTTCTGCTAGCGTCTCACTTATGGGACACTTCGTAAAAAAAAATCCTCATTAATACTTATATGCATTATAAAAACAAACATTAGTTTTTTTTTGCATTGTACGATAGTTCGATAGTCAGACTTTAACTTTGCTTTGCGAACAAAATTTTACTTTTGATAAGATTTACATGACCTTAAACTTTCAACTTGTAAAAACTGATGAAAAAAATAAACATGCTCAAAAGTAAGTACACATTTATGAAATATGATTACATTTTTATATAAAACCACATGAAGTGTATAGTATAGATCTAATCATTTATCTATCAATTATAACAAAATGAAATCATAAAAAAATAAAATTGACTTTGTTTTATCAGGTGTCAAACAAGCGTCCCACAAGTGGTACAGTAGCAGCGAACGCCACCGTGTAAAACTTCCCTTTTATTGGACAGTAGCTAGAAGCATGCTTTGTTGCCAATTTAAAATAGAGTTGTTGTTTTTAATAATATGAACTTTTTGTTTAACTTGGAGAAACAGCATGTTTATAAGTAAATACAAAAATAAGTAGTGATGAAGTTACATCACGAGGCAGAAGAGGATTAGAAAGAATGAATTATCGCCCCCTGACACAACCCTGACACCCTGATATCGGGGAATCACAGGTTGCTGAAAAAACAAGACTTCTGATGTTAATGTCGAAACGAATGATTATATAGTCTTAAGCCGTCCGTATTTTAAAAGATTAACTGAAATTTGACGCCCCCCCCCCCACCATTTTGCCACCCTAGACTTGAACTCCGATTTGAAGCAAGAGCTGAGAGTATAATTCCCTTATAGCCCTGAACTCTGCCGTGCGTTTGAGCATGTCTAAATCTCCGTAGAGATTAGTGGAAAGCGGGTCACCCGTCCCATCTCCTCGATCACTGACGAGACGGGGGCACTGCCGCAGGATATGCTCGACTGTCTCCTCTTCCCCCCAGTGGCAACGCCGCGAGTCGAAATTAGGTCAGAACCTGGCGAAGTATGCCCCAATGGGGCAGTGGCCAGTGCGGAATTGTAAGATGATACTTTGCTTCGATCTTTGCACCAGGTGTAGATGCTGCCAGACTTCTCGGCCCTTGTCTGAGCTGTCCCAACACTCCTTCCATCTTTTAGTCGCCCACCTCCGGATCATTGTACGAAGCAGCATGGCGTGGTGCCTGACTACTCAGAGGTGGGTGTGCTCGGTCCACATTTTTCGCAAGGTGGTCTGCTCTTTCGTTGCCAGGTAGGTCTGTATGCCCTGGGACCCACTGCAGTAGCACGCGGTCTCCAAAGCGCTGGCTTAGCTCGTCTGAAGCCAGTAGAATTTTCTCAATCTGATGGGGACAGTTGATCAGGTTCTCAGTAACCTGGATCACCGTCAAGGCATCAGTCAGGATTATAACGGTCGCAGAGCCGAGGGCGCCTTCGACGTGGCAAAGGCGGATCTGCTCCAGAACCCGACTGATGGCTTCGATCTCTGCGCCGTAGTTGCAGAGACTGTCGCAAGGCCCCCATAGTTCGTCCCTATTCCGGTTGCCGGGGTTTTATGATGTAAAGGCGGCGGTACCGGTGTCTGCATTTGCTGAACCGTCGGTAGTCGGTGTAGACATGGACAGCCCCGGGCGGTAGGGCGTTTATTGTGCCCACGGTTACTTGCCGACTTAGGCTATTGCCTACTTAGCGCCTATAGGTAAATCCGGCCCTGTATATTTATATAATCTCACTACATATATAAAATATTTATACAATATTTACGCTTCCTGCTAATTTTGAGCCTTAGCACGAAAAATATTCTGAAGTCAGAAGTCTGTAACTCTTTAGTCCCTATATACATATCGAATTATTCTATATCACTTATAATTCTATTATTATTATTATTGTATTATTATTATTAAAAAACAATTTCAGTACTATCAGAATAAAAAAAAACAATATAAACAAATAACAATAGCATTTGAAAGACTGAAACTGAATGAACTTTCTCCTAAGATTTATCAGACTAAAATTAATGTGAAAATAAGCAAAAGCAGAGAGAAATTTTGCCGCCTTCCCGCGCCTTAGCCGCTTAGCCCTGCGTGATGGACACGCATTGTACCCGCCTTTCGCCGGCCCTGGAAAAGATTGAACTAGTGCATTGAACTAGTGCATTAAACCAGTGCATACAGTCAGAGGCGTAGCCAGGTTTTGACGCTAGGGGGAGCGAACTTTTAGGAAAAAGGCCCCACTTTCAGACATTTTTCCAGATTAATAGAAGAACTAAGAATTTGTACGTATCAAGTGTTATGAGAAAATCCTGAGCCTCAGGATACACACACTGTATAATAGAGCAGTATTTTTTTTTAACATTCACGATTTTTACTAGCAACTAGACTATAAGTGATGGGAATTTCTGCAAAATTGATTGGATCTACTGGTCATTTTCAGGATGAGTATCTAGTGTCTAAAAATATTTATAGAATCAATGCGAATGCTTCTATAGGACTTAATTCTTCTTCGTTTTATTTTTGATAGACGAGATAAATCGCCAATATAGACATTTTTTAAGAGATTTAAAAAATAGAGTTTCGACATTTTTATTGACTGTATCTAAGCTTATGTGTCAATCACAAAATATGATACGTTATAGGAACGCTCTATTCGTTTCTATTTTTCTCCTTTAAGCTATTAAAACACCACGCCCGATGGTTAAATCCTTAGCAAATGGAATTTCTTTAAAACAAGTTATTTCTCTTCTTTCTTCTGTCTTTTAAATTCTGTGGGTATCTTTTTTTTTTTTTTGCGAAGTTCATGTAACCATGTTTTTTTTATCTCTACAAGTATACGGCCGAGAAGGAGAAAGCCAGAGCGCTTTAAGTCACATTGTTACTTTTCGGTGAGTACACAAGACTTGAACCCCACCTTTTTGTCTTAGAATGCGAGCGAAAGTACTCTTTTGGGGCTCGGAGAACTAACTCTGCTGTGTCCACGCACCACTGATACACTACCGTAAAATTTAAGCACAAACGGTTGGCCGTTCCTGTCCACTCTAAGTTCCTGCTTATGACCTGGTATCCACTAGAAAAGGGGTCGGCAACCTAAGGCACGCGTGCCAAACTTGGCACGCAGAGCGATTTTCAATGGAACGCGAGAGACCTCCAAGAGGTGTTTTATTATTGATGAAAACAAAAACAACTATATTTTTCAGTAATATTTATATTGACTGAAATAAAATCCACAACATTTAACTATATGTATTTCCCTTTACAAAGGCATATATTAAGATTGTTGGGCTTATTCAGAAGCACATCGAAGTACTCAAAGCGGGGTTTCAAGACTTTCAAATTGTTTTTTTCATAATACCTAATCAAGCATAACTGGCTTAATCTTACAACGACCTTCTTAGATGAAGATAATTTTTTTTTTTATAAAGTGTAGGGATATTGGCGATTTTAAAACGTAGCCAGTTAAATTTTAAACCTTTAATGAAATGGGCATCGAAATGTGCCAAATTGTTTAAGAGATAGACTCCTCAAGGTTGAATGGACAAATAATTAATGCAGGAAATGTTTACTTACAACTAACGTAAATTAATTTTATACCTCTAATAATTAAATCTTGTAATGAATATCACAACGCTAGTTAATATAAAGAAATAATAATTAGTCAGTAATATTTGTTATATTACAAAACATTACTTGTTTAGCATCTCTATTGAATCAAATTTAGAATTTTTATTTTAATTAAAGGGATATAATTTGCTACTATTTTTCCCGCTAATATTTCTAACATTACGTTTTTTTATTTTATAATAGACTAAACGGTCTACAAATTATAACTTTATAATGGCCAAACAGTCAAAAATTAGTTTAAAATTATATAAATATTATAAGACTGTCTATAAGACCATAAATATGCACATTTTTTTAACATTACATTAACTACTCAGTTTGTATGATTACTTTGTATCAATTCCGCTAAGCGTCATTGAATTGTCATTTGGACACTAAATTATTACTGCATAAATCAAATGACATCTCAAACTAATATAATCAATATTATCAGTTGAATGTATGTATCTTGACAACTAAATGATAATGTTTTACAAAATAGTTACAAAAATGTGAAAGTTTGGTAATATAATTTTGTATTTGGTATAAATGCTAAAAAAAGGATGATAATCACATACACATTATTTTTAAAAATTAAATATAAAACGCTTTAACGATTTTCTCTATATAGTTCCTTTGCTTTTGGCCTTTGTCTCGCTACGGATTTAAATTACCTACTTGTCTTATAAGAAAACAAGTATAATAGAGCAGGATGACTTTTAGGCTGTTGGCACGCTGAATGATTTAGAAATCCTAGCTTGGCACACCATTAGCAAAAGGTTGCCGACCCCTGCTAGAGCCTTCACTTCGTATCAGATTAAATTAAACTAAAATTAATTAGATCTAACAAGATTCATTAATCATATTGTAACAAATTAAATTGTTGAAATGCAATTAAAAAAATAAATATTAGAAACAATATAAATTGTGCTACATGGCTTGTTAAAATTATTAAATTATTTTTTCCCGAAAAAGGCCCTTTTTGTTTGAAAATGGTCGTAGGGAAAGCGGCCGCTCCCCCCGCTCCCCCCTTGGCTACGCTACTGCATACAGTAATGATCATCTATCTCGATCTCTACTGTTTGTCATTAATTTGTATTTAACATCCACAGTACCATGCATACAACATACATTTCATACATTTACATTGTAACATCCACACAAACACTCACTATATAATTCATATACAAGCTGTATTTCCTATAAGTTTTATTTTTAATCCTTCGTTGTTTTTTTTAAATATTTTAATTTGTGTATCTCTTGAATAAATCCTATGAGGTACATCTTTATGTAATAATCTCAGAAAAATATTTCAAATGGCAAATGCCAAACAGTTGTGTAACGTATTCAGCTGAAATTCTGTAAGGAGTTTATCAAGTTCACTAAACAAAAACTTCCTTGTAGTTCTTTCCCCTTGACTTGGTATTGATCATGAAATCACTTTAAACCACGGGGGCGTGAAGAATTGCGCTAAACCAACCAACATCCAGTTTTAGTTCCAGAATTTTAAAGAGTATTACTTGATACAATGTTTTAAGGTCAACATTAGTTAGAAAGCTCAGGGCAATACAAGTTTAGCAAGTCTTTGAAAGGCCACTTCCGGTTGCCCTCTGAAATGCTACGTGAATTCGCGAAGTGACTTCAGTATTACCCTATGGGGCTCACACGAGGGGGGAACAATTCATTTGTAGTTCTTCACTGCTCTGTGCATGGCTTCTGTGTAAGGGAGATAACTTCAAGTAGGTGGACACAGGGAAAGATGACCGCTAATTGGACTTGAGCTCGGGTGGTTACACTGGTTACGTAATGAATCAAAGCGAAAATCGCCCCTTAGGTTGTTTAGTTTTCAAAGTAGGCAGCAAAATGTAAACTTAAATCTAATTATTGACGCCAACTAATCTTTAAAAAAAAAACGAGACAAGTACACATGGCGTTTATAAATAATAATGTAAATTGAATGATCGTCAATGAAGTTTAGCTTTAAATGACACAAGAGAATGACATAAGGAGAGAAAAGGGATGTGAGACGGAGCGAAAGAGAGAGAGAGAGAGTGTGAGAGAGAGAGAGAGAGAGAAACAGAACGAGAGAAGGATAGTTAAAGACAGAGTGGGCGCGATATAAAAAGGCAAGATTCAAAGAAAATGACGAGAGATAAAAGGAAGAAATATGGGAGGTGAAGTGGGGGAGGGGAGGAAATAAAAATATATCTCTATATATGAAGTGGACTGTGTGTCTGGATTCTGATCCCTATTGGTTAATTTAAAGACACGTGACTTTATTGTCTCATATTTTACTTTTCCGATCTGGCATGTGTCCTCCCTAAACGAGTAAGTAGTGTATCCGACTGCCATGTGGGCGACCTGGGTTCGATTCCTTTATGATAGCTTTAGTTTATTTTTCAAATTAAAAAAAAAATTCCATTAAGAATATCTTTTTTTTTTTAAAGATTGTCAATAATTTCAGTATTTAAAGATTCCCCAAAATGTTTTCAGTAAGTAAAATCTAATAATTATATTTTAGATGCATGCGGGCGACGGATGTTCGATTCTCATGTAGGGATAGTCCAAACCTTTTTCTCAAATAAAAAGGACATGCTTTTTTTTAACCCTATAATATTTATTCGCAAAAGTATAATATGATACAATAAGGTAACGTGTCTTTTAATTCACTAATATGATTGGTTGAACCACACAGTCTACTTTATATATATAGCTACATATAGACAGTGTTGTGGTTTTATTGTTCTATATATAGAGAGAGTGTTGTGGTTTTATTTTTTATATATAGAGAGAGTGTTGTGGTTTTATTGTTCTATATATAGAGAAAGTGTTGTGTTTTATTGTTCTCTATATTAGATAGAGAGAGTGTTGTGATTTTATTGTTCTATATATATAGAGAGAGTGTTGTGGTTTTATTGTTCTATATATATATATAGAGAGAGTGTTATGGTTTTATTGTTCTATATATAGAGAGAGTGTTGTGGTTTTATTGTTCTATATATATATAAAAAGAGTGTTGTGATTTTTTTGTTCTATATATATAGAGAGAGTGTTGTGGTTTTACCATTTTAGGAAAGCTTTAAGTCCTTACATTTTATACAATCTTTAAAAAAGTAATATTAATGGAAATGTTAAAAAGCTTACCTATTGCTATTACGCAAAAAGCACAAATACTTTTTCAGTGGAGAAAAGAACACAGGTCACTCGCATGGTAGTCCGGGACACTAAACGCCCAGGTAGGGAGGACACATGCAGAAAGCGAAATCGCAAAAGTAAAATATGAGACAATAAGGTAACGAGTCTTTAAATCTAGCTCTAGATGTCAGATTAAACACAAACATCGTGCTTTATATATATATATTTATAAATATATCTATCTATATATGTATATAGACAGTGCCGTTGCTAGGGATTTGGAGGCCCGGGGGGCTTGGCTTCTTAAGGGGCCCCTGCATTTTGACATTCGACATTATGACATGAGAAAAAAACAATTCGGACACTCCTTTGGGGGCCCCCCTCTAGTAAGGGCCCAGGTGGGAATTGTTTTATTTGGACCCCTCTCCCTCTCCCCTAGCTACGCCACTGGATATAGATATATAGATATATAGATATATAGATATATAGATATATAGATATATAGATATATAGATATATAGATATATAGATATATAGATATATAGATGTATAGATGTATAGATGTATAGATGTATAGATATATAGATGTATAGATATATAGATATATAGATGTATAGATGTATAGATGTATAGATGTATAGATGTATAGATGTATAGATATATAGATGTATAGATATATAGATATATAGATATATAGATGTATAGATGTATAGATGTATAGATGTATAGATATATAGATGTATAGATGTATAGATGTATAGATATATAGATGTATAGATATATAGATATATAGATGTATAGATGTATATATATATAGATCTATAGATATATAGATATATAGATGTATAGATATATAGATATATAGATATATAGATATATAGATATATAGATATATAGATATATAGATATATAGATGTATAGATGTATAGATGTATAGATGTATAGATATATAGATGTATAGATATATAGATATATAGATGTATAGATGTATAGATGTATAGATGTATAGATGTATAGATGTATAGATATATAGATGTATAGATATATAGATATATAGATATATAGATGTATAGATGTATAGATGTATAGATGTATAGATATATAGATGTATAGATGTATAGATGTATAGATGTATAGATATATAGATGTATAGATATATAGATATATAGATGTATAGATGTATATATATATAGATCTATAGATATATAGATATATAGATGTATAGATATATAGATATATAGATATATAGATATATAGATATATAGATATATAGATGTATAGATGTACAGATGTATAGATATATAGATGTATAGATATATAGATATATAGATGTATAGATGTATAGATGTATAGATGTATAGATGTATAGATATATAGATATATAGATGTATAGATATATAGATGTATAGATATATAGATATATAGATATATAGATGTATAGATGTATAGATGTATAGATATATAGATATATAGATGTATAGATATATAGATGTATAGATATATAGATATATAGATGTATAGATGTATAGATGTATAGATATATAGATGTATAGATGTATAGATATATAGATGTATAGATATATAGATGTATAGATGTATAGATGTATAGATATATAGATGTATAGATATATAGATATATAGATATATAGATATTCTTCTTCTTCTATTAGCAAGTCTGCAGAGCTGTTTGCTCTCTTGCAGTCAATGCCAGACAAACATATTTACATATTATTTATATAATGTGTTGGTAAAGGTAGGTTGAGGAGGGAGCAAGGTGCGTCTGAGGTCGGTTAGCCCAGGGCACTCAAGCAGGAAGTGGTCTACAGTTTCTTGTGGTCAGTGGCAAAGTCTGCAGTTAAGTGGGTGAGTTGGGTTTATTCTATTTAGGTGTGAGTTGAGTGCTATATGTCCTGTTCTCAACTGGAATATAGTGTATAGGAACTTTAATATATAGATATAGATATATAGATATAGATATAGAATGCGTGTTGTTGTTCTATTGTTCTCTATATAGACTTATATCTTTAGTACAAAATCATTCACATCTTCTGGTATAGTGAAATGATTTTATAAGTAAGCTCTTTGAACTAACAAATTGTCAAAGTATCTCAATGCGAAATAAAATATTCGGATCCATACATCATCATAAGAAAAGGAAACACAGCTAATTACAGTTCCATGTGTTCCTATGACTTGCTAGTTGGCAAAATTTGAATCGATCTGAGACCAAGTAAAACAATGTCACTTTTAAGTATTTTTTTAAAATTTTAATGAAACCATGTCTTCCTGGATTCTTGTCGTACGTCTTGATGGCTAGATGCTTACACTGACTCAAGTAAAACCTGAGGATATATTCCACAACAAGTTAACCAATAGGTCTAGTGAAACAGTGGTTATCATGTGACTAGGGCCACGCATTACAATTAGGTTGTGTGGCTAGGGCAATGATCAGCCGCTTCTCCGACTACCTCCCCCCCCCGGACTAATGTTAGCCAACCAGCGGGGCATGCTCAAAAGAAAATTTCAAAAATGTTCTACCTGAATTCAAACACAAGATCTTCTGAATAGAAATACCAACGCTCTATCACTAGACCACGCTCTATCACTAGACCACGCTCTGTCACTAGACCACGCTCTATCACTAGACCACGCTCTGTCACTAGACCACGCTCTATCACTAGACCACAGTGTTAAATGAGAAAAAAAAAAGAGAAATGGAAGGTAGTTATTGACACTAGTTTTGTTATGTATTGTATCACTCTTTATTTGTTTTTTTTTACTAAACGCAGGTGTATTGAAGATTGTATGTATTTCATTCTGACTCATGGCTTCAGTTGTGAGAATTTCGTTTGCTATAGTTTCGGCGATCATAACGGAAATAGTTACCTTAAACCACTTGTAAAAAAAAAAATCTTTAAAATATGTTATACAAGTTGAGTCTCCGTATTTCCAATGATCTCTGCAAGCACTGGTATGACAACCCTTAGACTGAGCGCTACTAGGGACATTTAAACTCTTCATGTGACAAGATATGATAATTATTTATTTATTTAAACAGCACAACAACAAAAAACAAAAAAAAAACAATTATGGTAGAGAGCATTCGTTAGAAAGTTTGAGAACTTCTGGAATAGTCAAATGAGTACAATAAGTAACGTAAACAAAACAATCAAATTATGTCACATTATAATCATTTCTAGCTCATCATAAAAATAAATATATCTCTTTAACACTCATTATTAAATATATCTAAGGCATTATCTCTCTCTCTCTCTTTCTCTCTCTATCTCTCTATATCTATCTATCTATCTATCTATCTATTTATATATATATATATATATATATATATATATATATATATATATATATATATATATATATATATATTATATGCCTTTATGTATAATATAATAAGCCCAAAAAGCCAGGCCATGAATTTTCTTCTCATTGTTTATTTTGCATGGTTTCTGTTATGATTCAATTACTGTACACCTTTAGCCCCAGTCCAGTATATTTAATTAGAAATGTGTTACTTTTATTATATTGTGTGTATAAAAACGTTAGCTATTAGAATTAGCTGGTCATTTGTTATTTAGTGGAGAGTTTTTCTACTTTACCAAAAGAATTAAACCTTTTGACTGATTAAATGGTATAAAATCTTTCTTAATGCCTGGTACAAAAAAAAACACACCCAAAATGAAAGACAACTCGTGTAATAATGTTAGCTGGCTGCTTACAAACTTACTGTATATAAACCTATTTATGCGTATAGTTGGCTATAGATTATATTCTTAGAGTACAGACATAATTTATTTATCGAGAACGTCAGAGCAGAACAAACTTCCCATAGGCCAATTTATGCGTACAGAAATAATTTGTATATCAAGAGAGCCGTGAAAATTGAAGAATTTTAATATTTTCATTGATATATAGATTGAATCCATACAGCCTTTGATATATAGATCTATATAGAGTTTTTCATACAGCTTTGTCGAGTTATAAAGATTTTTCATACAACTTATGTTAGATATATAGATTTTCATACAACTGTAGCTAGATATAGATATTTTGCCATACAACTTATGTTAGATATATAGATTTTCATACAACTGTAGCTAGATATAGATATTTTGCCTTACAACTTATGTTAGATATATAGATTTTCGTACAACTGTAGCTAGATATAGATATTTTGCCATACAACTTATGTTAGATATATAGATTTTCAAACAACTGTAGCTAGATATAGATATTTTTCCATACAACTTTTGCTAGACATGGAGATTTTTGCATACATTTTTTTGATAAATCATAAAAATATTTGTATAGCGCTGCCAACAAACATAATGTAAGCTCAGAGCACATTTAACAAACAACTAAGAACACGGATATAATCTCAAGGCGAAAAAATATAAAACTAAATGATTTAAACCTTTACAAACATAGGACAAATCAAATAAATGAAGCAATAACCGACCTAACATATAAGTAAGACAATAGTGGTCTAAAGCATGTTATCTAAGGTGTTAGGTAAATATTAAGATAATGAGTTTTTAACTTCTTTTTGAAAGTAACAATAAAGCTCATTCTCGTGAGTTGAACGGATATTGAGAAGGCTCTAAGGCCAACGGTTGTCAGGGTACTTTCAGAAGCGAGGAGTTGGCAGAACGAAGTGTTCTTTGCGGAACATAGGTTTAGTTAAATCTTTGAGATAGGACGGCATCTCAATGTTATAAAGACACTGATGGCAAAGTAGCGCCAATTTATAATGAATTCTGGCTTTCACGGGGAGCCAATGAAGCCGATACAGAATCGCGCCTTGACTTACGCATGACCAGGCGGGCGACACTGTTTTGAATACACTGTAATTTGGCGACCTTATCATCAGGTCTCCCGATTAGCAGAGCATTACAGTAGTCGATGCGCGAGAGTGCAAATGCAGCAGTGTGTTTCTTTGCTGAGCCAAAAGACTAATAAGGTCGTATCTAACCAAGTCTACGCAGCTGTAAATAAAAGCATCTACATAGGTTTCTAATGTGGGCATTGAAAGATAACTGTAAATCGAGAACGACACCCAGTATTTTACGTTTTCTGCAAAGGTGATATGCCAGTTTAAGACCACCAATGCTTGCAAACCCTCAACTTTGGCGATTTTACTTCTGAGTTCCAATTAGAATTACCTCCGTCTTGTCTTCATTTATCTGAATTCTGTTTTCCACCACCCAGAAGCAGACACTAGCGATAGCAAGACTGAGTTAGTTGCTATACGAGAGACTTCATCGGGAACAGCAGAATCATGCATTTGAAATATTGAAAGGCCTGATAACATCGCCTAGTGGATAAGTGTACAGTGTAAACAGTACTGGGCTCAGAACTGATCCCTGTGGTACTCCATATTGCAGAGTCGAGTATGTTGAGCTAGATCCATCAATGATGACACATTGCGTGCTTTCTCTTAGGTAGGATTTTAACCAGCTGCAAAGACACCATGAGCAACCAAATGTAGTAGATAATCTATCAATAAGAATATCAAGGTGAAACGTATCAAATGCAGCCGGCAGAGTCAGAGTCAGACTTCCTGTAAGCTGACTGTAACTGTTCCAAGAGGCCATGATGTCTTAGGTGAGTCAACAACTGTACCAACACGATACGCCCGAGGAACTCTGATAGGAATGGTAAGTTGGAAACTCGCCGGTTATTCTTTAGGAACTCAGCATCCAGATTAGACTTTTTAAAAGGAGCTTGACAAGAGCATGCTTGAAAGACTGTAGTACAATGCCGGTAGTCAACGAAATATTCGTTATTTCTGTGATAACAGGAGCAAGTTCATCGAGGCAGTCAATTTTTCCATACAACTTTTGCTAGATATAGAGATTTTCCATATTGTCTAAATATGTATTTTTTCCACACTACGTTTGCAAGATATAATCTATAGGATTTTTTTTTTTAAGATTTAGCTATATATAAATATATTTCCATTAAACTTTAGTTAAATATATATTTATTTTCCATACAGCTTTTGCTATAATATATAGTTTTTTTTTCTACACAACTTTTTAAAAATACATATTTTTAGGTTTTTCCACACAGCTTTTAATAGATATATAGCTTATTCCCTACACCTTTTCCTAGATATATAGCTTTTCTTCATGCAGCTTATGCTAGAAATAAAGACTCTTTCCAGACAGATTTTGATACAATATAGACAGATATGGTAAGGGTTTGTTATATAATCTTTTATTTAATATGTTTTGGCTCTATCTATGCATACACTAATGATTTCAAATAATATATCTCACAAATTGAAACATACGCTTTTTTAAGAACTACGGTATGTGGAGATGAAATACTGTCCTTAAAGTACAGTGTGTAGTTGATGTTCATATTGATTTTTTAAATATAATAAAGGAATATCTAGTGGAAATGCTAAAATTAACTACTACAAATGTCGGTAATAATCTCCCAATAATCTCCCAATAATCTCCGATTGTTATCAAGAGCAGAATGTGATAGTTTTGTTTTTTAAAGCCTGATCAAATATTGGCAATTTTAGGCTATTTCAAATAATAATATTGATTAAACAATGAGAATTATTCCAAAAATAATTTATGAACACATTTTCTGCTAATGCAAAAGGAAGCAGTTGGTCATAAAACCGACATTAACTTAGAAAAACAAGTCTGCAAGAGTAATATTCATGGTGGTCACATATTGAGCGCGTCTATCCAAGCTATCATATTTTAGTAAGTTGATTTATGTACTATTTCAATTTCAACACTCAATCTTAAGTACGGATAAACCAATAATCTGATGATTATATTACGAGATAATAAAGAGGTTCAGAAGTAGAAAGTACCGAAGGGGATTGTTATTGTATCTGGTCTGCTTTCTAAAAAAATGTTAATTTCTCATACAATATGAGTGCATCTTACAATATGAGTGCATCTTACAATATGAGTGCATCTTAAAATATGAGTACGACTTACAATATGAGTGCATCTTACAATATGAGGGCCTATTACAATATGAGTGCCTCTTACATATGAGTGCCTCTTACAATATGAGTGCCTCTTACAATATGAGTGCCTCTTACAATATGAGTGTTTTGTACAGTGTGAATGTCTCATACAACCTGTGTGCCTCTTACTATGTATATAAATTTCACATACACTATGATTGCCTCTTACTATGTAAATGAATTTCATATACAATATTATTGCCTCTTACTATGAACATGAATTTCCCTTTGACAATGTGAGTAACTCTTACAATGTGAATAGTTCATGTTTTTAATACCCCTCACCAAATAAACCAAAATAAAAATGGAAACACAAAAAAGTGTTTGAAAAGCTCTTAAGATTGTAACATTGAATAAAACTCGAGTTGAAAACAGAGTTTGGGCTGCATTTGGAAAATTAGTTCTGCTAGTGAGCAATGGTGTTATTAATAATCGATAGCATCAGATGATTAGCATTATTTTCAGAGGAAGCAAAACTACCAGGCATTTTCTTGTTGTTATCCCTTTTAATTTTATTTTATCACCAGTCGTTATAAAAAATACAAATTTGTGCCATGTAGTAATATGGAGAAATCCCTTGAATGTTAGCACAAGTTTGAAATGTCTTCATTTTATAACTTAAATAGATGAATTATATATGTGAACTGTATGCTGTTTGCAAAACCATTTGCTATTGAATGAATATAATGTTCAAACCATTGAATCACTTACTATTTACTCTCTCTTTCACTCTCTATTTCTGATTTATTTTTTCATTATTTTTGTATCAGTCTCTCCATCTATTAAAATCTTCACTTTCTACCCCCTCTGTCTCTCTTTATTTCTCTCTCTCTCTCTCACTCACTCACACACACACACACACACACACACACACACACACACACACACACACACACACACACACACACACACACACACACGAACTTTCTCTCACTAACTCTCTCCCACTTTCTATCTCTTTGTTTCTCCAATATTTTACAGCAATCAATCGATCTCTTATTGACCTGTCTACATAAAATTCGTAAGAGTACGAACACAATTTCGTGATTTGGGCAGGAAACGCATAATAACAATTGTTTTAATTTAAAAAGTGTTTTTTTTAATGATAATAAATTACTTATTGACACAGAATTATATTTTAAATAATCTATCAATAGGCCTACTACATCAATAGGCCTACTACATCAATAGGCCTACTACATTCATAGAAATAGGCCTACTTTATTAACTTGCCGGCTTTAACCTTAAACTAAACTATACTCTAACTTAAAAGTTTATTAACGACATTAATTCGTATTTTTAGCATCAAGTTCGTCATTTCGGGCATAAAATGGGTCACAAATTCGTAAAATTATGAATAAAGTAAATTAAGTGACAAAAATATAGAACTGTCTTTTAAAATAAATATGCGACAAAGTTCCATTTTAAGGATAGAATGTACTGGCAAGTTTTAAAGTACGAAAATAGTGGAAAGTTTTAAAGTAATAATGTAGTGGAATGTTTTAAAGTAATAATATAATAATGTAGTGGATAGTATTTCTATTGTAATTTTTCTCTCACTGTCGATGTCTTGGTTTTGTCTTTATTGTTCTGATTGTTATTTTAGTTTCCATTAATTGTTTAGAAAGTCAGTTTTTTTGGCTTTGTCTTTAAAATTTAAAATGCCATTTTTATGCGTATTAAAAATTAAAATTTTCATTTTTATGTTGGTCTTTAGAGCTCAGAATGTCAAATTTTTGGTTTGTCTTTAAAATTTTGAATGTCAGTTTTTGTTTTTCATTATAGTTTAAAATGTCAGCTTTTTATGGATTATTTTAAAAAATTCAAATTGTCATTTATTCCCTCTATCTTTACAAAGAATATAATTATTCGTTTTTATTTTGTGTATAGAGTGAATCTAAATGATCCAAGGACGTAAAGGTTTAATACATCAGTCAAGTGAATTGTGACAACCATTTATAGTGATATAGATTAGATATGCACTTTTTTTTCAAGCCAATTGTTGAGAAATTTTAAAATCGATTTGGTAAAGTATTTGACTGAACTTATGTTTCATTTGTCAAACTTTCATCCGCATTGAATACCTACAGAATTTTAAATAAAGAATAGTGATCTTAGAAGTATTGAGCATGTATTGCAGCAAACGGTAATACAAATGTAAAGAATATACCAAGGGAGATAAATTTGGTGGCGATGCGACGAGCGCTGTCAATTACGACAAAATGATTAAATTGAGAGAAGACGAAAGTAAACAAAGCCACACAATTTAACGTAATGGTTTTCGAAGATTATTAACTAGAGTTGAAACAAAGATAGAATGTATGTATGTTCTAGACATTGTAAAATGCTTGGAGGAGAAATGTTATACATGGAGTTCTATCAAAGTAACAATTTCATGCTGACGATTATAGGCAGGATTTATATTATTAGAATAGCGTCTAATATAGTTTTCTCAAAAGGATTTACAGGAAATTGTACAGAAGCTTTAGGATATGTAGGTCAAGCATCTATCATCATCGATATTCTGTGAAAATAGATGGATTTTTTGACAATGTTCTAAGCAATAAAATTGTGCGATTCAACGCTAAAGCAAAGAGAAACTTAAAATAATTAATGAATATCTTCTAAATGTTGCTACTAAATTGGACAATTTGATGAAAAGTATTACTGAAGATAAGTCTAAGTTAATAATGACTCTACAAGTGATTAAAATAAAGATGCTTATAAAAATATTGGAATATGGATTTAAAATTGTGTAGTCCAAACAAGACTACAGAGCAAATGAGTAGGCTGTTTGACTACTTTAAATAAATGTGCTTTATATTGATATGTTATTAGAAAACGTATACTTGAGCTATTATGCTTATATAAAGTTTTTTTTTTAGAAAACTGAGATTTATAAATTAAATTGATTGCAAGAAATTAAAGCTGGAAACAAATTTGAAGCATTACTGTCTGCGAACTGTGAACTAGACATTACAGTCATCTTGTCAGACTATCAAAACAAATCCCAATACTTGGACAATAAGTCCTTTATCCCCCAATATCACCCCGTTGTCCGTGTGTTTTGCAAATCATAGTATTAGTAATTAGTTAGGCCTAGACACTTAGACTTATTCATTTAGTAGTACCAACGTTGCACGAACTGAGCACTATTCCAAAATAAACACCTAAGGCATTAAAACTTCTAAAATGGAGATTTAAAAAAATCTGAGTCAACACAATCATAAACTTCCGAAGCTTTCATAACAAAGTATCAGAGTTGGGTTATTAATACATTTGCTAAAGATAGAAATAATTGAAGGCTCAGAAACATAGCTAATTCTTGATACACACAGGTACTCTTAAATATTTAAAAGTAATCATATGTTTGTTAAAAAAAATAAAATAATAGATCTGACATACATGGTAGGAGAATCTTGTTAGCAAATCGATGTATTCTAAGAGCAGAAGAAATTACTGTAGATGCTAAAAGTAATGTTGAAGTAGTTTAATATTAGCATACTAAACTAATTGACACTCTAATACATGGGGGGGGGGGCGTTATCACTTTCCTCCATGGGGCGGTGAGAAAATCTAGGGGGGTGGTCTCTGACGTTTTACGGGAGCATTAGGGGCGCGGTGAAGGTCCAGTGGTGGATACGAACGTATTTGAAATAATTTGAACAACTATGCTATTTGGATAAAAATATTTCAAGATGTATATGTCCTTTAATTAATAATTGCATTAACGAGTTTGTCGGTTAAGAGACAAAACATTAATCAAATTGAATATGAATAACTGTTCCCTTTCGACACATATGACTACTGTGTACTACTGTGTAATAACTGTTGCGTAAAAGTTATCCAAAGGCTAATAAGAATCGCAATGACTTACAGAATAAGAAGTAGGGGCTCGGGTCAGTATAAATTAAATATCTGGAGCTGTTCAACAACAACCGAAGTTCGGTGCGTTCGTAAATTCTCGCAGTTTTAGTTTGGTTTTAATTTCAACAGAATGTGTTTAAAAATGATTTATAAAAAACATTCTTTGTTATCGACATGCCCTTATTGAAGATAAAGGATTTTTCACCTATCATAGTTCACCGTAACGTATATATAACTAGAAATATAAGTTCAGCAATAGCACTGGCATTTTAGAGTACACTGTGTTATTACCTAAAAACGTCAAAATTTATTTTCATGACAAGTTGATGAGTAAAAGCTACCAATCAAGCGTTACTTTTAGCTTACGTTTATTTTATTTAATAAAAAAAGAAAATTCCCCATTTTGCTAAAAAAAAGTAAAATTAATGACACTAAGTATTACAAGTACTTGAAGACTTTTTAGGGAGAAAGAAATTCCTCCACAGCCGATGGTATGGTAGGTCTACTCTTGTTCATAGATTAAGTTTGTGCCTGGCTGTTTATTGTATGATTCACTGACAACATTTAGTTGTTAAACATCTGAGTTATCGGCTGCATTGCTCACTACAATACAGTCATTAACAACAGAGTTAATGAATTCAATAATAGTTTGTTTAGACAGCTTTACAAAGAGAATTAAAGGACTACAGCCGCACACAGAGTAACGCTAGTCATCAAAAGGTGCTTGCTGAAACATATTTTATGAGTCTTTGATTCGGTGCTAGAAAAAAAGACAATTCTTTTAGAGACAATCTTAAAATTGAAAAAACAAAATATATTATAGCTGATTTAAATATGTTTTACAAAAAGGAATATTCAATTTCAGAGCGATGACCTCAAGTTGATAAAAACAAAGAGTGTTATTTTATCAGCATATAGTAAATTTGACTCATGAATTTCATTTCGGGAAGGGAGGCGGTGACAGTAAAAACAAGTTGTAAAAAAGGGCGGTGAGCCGAAAAAGTTTGAGAACCTATGGTCTAATAGTTGTCAGAATATACAGACCGAAATTTACAAGTATGTCAAAATGTGTTTAATCAGTTGAATTAATTTAAATGACTAAAATATAAAATGCGAAGATGTTTAGAGTGAAGGATTCAAGTTCACTGAGGAAAATTAGAAAATCTAAATTAGAGATCAACATTAAAACTCTAAGATCAACACTTCAACTCTAGGATCAACACTTCAACTCTAGGATCAACACTTCAACTCTAGGATCAACACTTCAACTCTAGGATCAACACTTCAACTCTAAGATCAACACTTCAACTCTAGGATCAACACTTCAACTCTAGGATCAACACTTCAACTCTAGGATCAACACTTCAACTCTAAGATCAACACTTCAACTCTAGGATCAACACTTCAACTCTAGGATCAACACTTTAACTCTAGGATCAACACTTCAACTCTAGGATCAACACTTCAACTCTAAGATCAACACTTCAACTCTAGGATCAACACCTCAACTCTAGGATCAACACTTCAACTCTAGGATCAACACTTCAACTCTAGGATCAACACTTCAACTCTAGGATCAACACTTCAACTCTAGGATCAACACTTCAACTCTAGGATCAACACTTCAACTCTAGGATCAACACTTCAACTCTAGGATCAACACTTCAACTCTAGGATCAACACTTCAACTCTAAGATCAACACTTCAACTCTAGGATCAACACCTCAACTCTAGGATCAACACTTCAACTCTAGGATCAACACTTCAACTCTAGGATCAACACTTCAACTCTAGGATCAACACTTCAACTCTAGGATCAACACTTCAACTCTAGGATCAACACTTCAACTCTAGGATCAACACTTCAACTCTAGGATCAACACTTCAACTCTAGGATCAACACTTCAACTCTAGGATCAACACTGCAATTCGAAGATAAACACTACAATTTTAAAATGAGCACTACAATTTCTAAGAATCGGAATGCAATTTTCATTACAATTATCCAGACATAAATGAAAGTCAAAAGTGAAAGAAATTAATAAGTATTAAATAAGTATCTATTTATGATTTATTATAACTATCAGAGCTGATCTATTAGTAGATTATGATATAACATATGGACTTTCAAATCATGATGTTGTCAAAGTAAATAGTAAAATAAAAACCTAAAATAATCAAATACACACACAAACAAAATAATCAGTAACATACAATTAATAGGAAACAAGACCGTACTAAGTTAAGCGACACTTTAGAAAACTTGTGCATGAATTCCATTTAACTTTCGGATTAAACATATGATTGTTGACAAGAGCGCACTGAGCTTTATAAATGTGATAGCTTAGACAGTTACATATACAAATGACCTTCTTTGGCTATATGTTTATCATAAGATTAGTTTATATATGGATAAATGTAAAGTTACCCACTTATAAATAAATGTAAAGTCATAGTTAGAAACTACCAAAAGTATTTTTATAACAGTAAATTCCACCTTAAGTGCATTGTTAGAAAACGCATTAGAAAAAATAAGCTTAGATTAAAAAAAAACTATAATGATTGACTTTGAGCTAACAAAACCAACATACAAAATAAAAATAAATGTTGGTTTAATAGTTAACAATATTTTTTATTAGCAACAAACACATCTTCATAGGCCCTAAATGTAAACAACCTAGAAAATATAGGTGAGTGCTCATATTAGAGTGAAAGACAGCACATGTATATTTCGTTCAGTGATTTCAATCGAATGCTTTATGTATATTGATAATTTTGTTTTCTATTCTTTCTTTAAGTGTTGCTACATTTAGTGATTTAACTAATAGTGTTACCAACTTAGAAGAACTCAAATAATTATGTGGCACATTACTAGCAAAACGTATGCTAGAGAAGCGTAAATTTAAAGAAGAAACTACTTAAAAACAACTACTAGAAAACTAAATGAAAATAAAAAATCGAATTAGTCATACTCTCATTATTTCATCTATAATCTTTGATCTATGATCAATATAAATGAGTGTCAACTAAAACAGCAACACAATGTGTCGTCCTTATGACATATCAGACTTTTGAAAATCATCTTTCATCAACAATGATTACCCCGCTCTATTCCCCGCCCGTATGTATTATGTTCAAGTGTCTAAAAAAAAATAGAATACTATTTAACACCAACATTGGATACATTTATTTATTTTTGTTCAAACTGTAAATGGTATCGTTAGTAAACTATTTTTGAAAGTAAGGATTGCAACAGTTTGCTGTCTTTGTTGCTTTGTTTGCGGCCTGTGTGGCAATATTACAAAAGGGCTGACCTTGGTTGTGTCCAGGGCCTTGGAAGAATTGGGTTATATACATGATAAACAATCTCGAAATCATAGAAATATGTTAACCCGGGGGATTTCTTATATTTATATATTATATGTTACGGCCAAAGCCCGAAGTCGGCCAAATGGCGATCTAGCCGGCCAGATCGCGAAGTGGCCAATATCACCTCACATTTGACCGGCCAAAGCCCGATCTGTTCTTGATTTCGGACCTTGGCCGGCCAAGGCTAAATATATATATAGCCTTGAGTGAGAGAGGGGGGAAATAATAATTATTGCTGAGAATATTTTGAAAAAGCAACCAACATAAAAATAAACTAAAGGTAACAATGTAAAATTACTTTTTCTAGCCGTATAATTGCACACCAAAATTTAAATAATTAAATAAAATCGCGGCATGATGATAATAAAATAAGTTCGAGTAATGATTTTCAGATCAAATATTTCAGAGCATTGTTTGAGTAAGTATCACTGATTTATAAAAGATCTATAAAAGATCAGTGGTAAGTATCCAAAACTAAATTTAACACCTTTTGTTTTATATAATTTTACTACACCACTATTTTACTTACAGCAGGTTACACAACTATGAGTTTGTCTACTTTTATAGCTAAATACCAATAATTAAGCTTATCTTTTTATTTCATGCACTTCGATGTAAAGCGTATTTTCTTTTTACTTTTAAATATTTCAATAAAACCCAAACTTAATAGCAGTAATTGCTAATAGTGTCGAATTTCAGTTGCTTCCGAAATAAACCTGAATTTAATTTGTTGCCGAACAGACCCAAACTTAGCATCTTACCGAACTAAGCCCATCTCTAGTTAGATTTCACAAACAAAACTCTTTCTTGCAATCTGAGAAACCATTCAGACTTTGAAGTTCTGTCTCGTGATTTCTATTTCAATATGACTTCATTTTATGATCAGCCCATGGTAATGGAGTTCTTCAAGACTCGCTCTTTAGTTAGTATTTTTTTTAGATGCCATTTAATAGTAGAATTCATTTATAAAAATCTTCATAGTGTAAACATTTGTTATCAAATTATAGAATTACAATTTTCGTTTATCTAGATTAATTAGTTCTGGTCTTTATTAGCTAAATAGTCGCACCAGAGAGCTGTAATTTTGGTTCAAAAAATTCAGAGGCTCGTGAAAATATTTTTTACGCCATAAATAGGCCTACGACATTATTTGATTTATAAAACAACATTTTTATTACGCAGAATTCCATTTATCGCGATAAAGAAAGAACTAATAAATGTAGAAAAACGAAAATTGTAATCCTATAATTTGATAACAAATGTTTACACTATTATCTCTAGCATTTGAAGGGTGATCAGTTCGAGATGTTAGCAACTTATATACCAACATTCATTGTCAACGTTAGTTCCAATATATTCAATTTATCAGTAATTACAATTTTACAAGCAAACATAATGTAGAATGTAGAAATATATGACATATAAAAAAATAGAATAAAAAAGTTAAAACCTAACACATAAGTAAAACAAATTGTAGTCATTCGTGTCGTCGTCATATTGACGGGCATAAAAACTAGTTGTTTTAATAATGCAGAAAAAAATATAATGTGAATACTTGTTAATTATTTCTTTCAATTTATATCTTACGCTTTAAAGTGAATCTCAATACAATGATCATAATGAAACGTGGTAAATGCTTCTGAAGCTATAACGTTTATAGTCAGAGAAAACATCATTGAAAATATCCAATAAACAAACCTTGCCGGTTTATAAAGCAAATATAAAAGTTTAATTTACAACTTAAAAATTACTTGTGGATCATAATTACAAATAACTAGTGAGTCAAAGAGTTAAATTGAATATTCCTGCAAAATATTTTATATTTTCGTCTAGGGATTTTATTTGTTTCCCAGACAAAGAAACATCCATTGAGCTTTATACTTTATAAATTAGATTGACAATGAAAACATTAACATTTAGTAGGCTCACTGCGGTTTTAGTTAATATTTAACTTAGCCAAAAGTGGAAGATTCCAGTGGGAATAAATTCGTTGATGAAAGTCACGCTACTCAATGAGTTTACACATTTTAAAAAAATGCATATATATATATATAGAATGTAAACTTACCTTAAAGTTCAATGTTGAAAAGTATTTCTCTAATAAATAAATAAATGATTGTTTTTTTCTTTTTATAGCAGACCGTACCAAATCAATCTATAAATAAAAGCTCTACCGCGGGCTGCGCCGAAATGTTCTTAGCAAGAGCTTGCACCTGTGTGGGGGGAAGATGATGAGGGGAGGTCGAACAAAGTTGTGCGGGGTTGGTGACGCTAGAGTGAGTGAGTGCCTGTAAGCCGTTAGCTTTATCCGCTTACGATTAGCTCACAGCTAACAAGGCCGATTCAACTCACAGCTAGCAAAGCTAGTGGATTCGACTTACAGCTAAAAAATCTAGTGGATGCGACTCATTGCTAGCAAAGCCAGTGGATTCGACTTACAGCTAAAAAATCTAGTGGATTCGACTCAAAGCTAACAAAGCTAGTGTCTTCGACTTACAGCTAAAAAATCTAGTGGATTCGACTCAAAGCTAACAAAGCTAGTTGATTCGACTCACAGCTAACAAAGCTAGTTGATTCGACTCACAGCTAAAAAATCTAGTGGATGCGACTCATGACTAACAAAGCTAGTGGATTCAACTCACAGCTAACAAAGCTAGTGTATTAAATTCAAAGCTAACAAAGCTAGTGGATTCGACTCACAGCTAACAAAGCTAGTGCATTCCACTCACAGCTAACAAAGTCAGTGGATTCAACTAAATGACAGTATGAGATCAAGTTTTCTCTGAACTGTATTACCAACAAAAGAAAATATAATGAACAATGATTGAAAGATATTTTTGTTCTGTTCACTTATTCAAATTTTTAAATAGGTTTAGGCTTTATTATATAAAGACTGCATTGGGATTCATTGGAATATATTTTCATTATCTTTAATTAGTTTAAACTAATTTTGTATTGTTAATGACGCTTTTTTCTTGTGTGTTCGTGTGTAATACGTTGCTGATATTTATAATATTTAATTCAATTATCATCATCGTCATCAATCCCATGACCGTTGTAGCTGTTTGTGGGGAGCGAATGGACACCTCAGCAGTCATATTTCTCCACTTTTGTCTATCTTGGGCTGTTGTCAATAGTTGAGTCAACTGCAGCCCTGTCCAATACTTTACATTGTCGAACCAGCATCTCCGCTGACTGCCTCTCCGACGTCCACCTTCTACCGTGCCCTGGGGGATTGTTTTTGACAGGCTATTGTGCGCAAGACATGACCAAACCATGTCAATATTGAATGATTATTTCAAGAATTTGATCCCGAGATCTTTGCTAGGTTATATAAGATGTATTACCTTATCTTAGCACCAGTAATTTGCTAGGTTATATAAGATGTATTACCTTACCTTGGCACCAGTAATTTGCTAGGTTATATAAGATGTATTACCTTACCTTGGCACCAGTAATTTGCTAGGTTATATCAGATGTATTACCTTACCTTGGCACCAGTAATTTGCTAGGTTATATAAGATGTATTACCTTACCTTGGCGCCAGTAACTCGTTGACAAAAATTAAATGGTGGAAATAGTCATCTTCCTGTATATACTCAATTTATAGCACTTTTCTTTTAGCTTACTTACATTATTCACTAAAATTAATTAGATCACTAGAAAAATGTATAAATGAATAGCAATATAGATAGATATCTTTGTATTAGAAAAAACTCTGTAAAAGAAATAAATTTAATATATATTGATAGACAGATAGATAAATATATTTATAATACACTTAAGTTGACAGAGGAATAAAAGAAAAATACATATGTAGACAAAGAAGATAAATATAGTTATAATACACTTAAGTTAATAGAGGAATAAAATAAAAATACATATGTAGACAAAGAAGATAAATATAGTTATAATACACTTAAGTTAATAGAGGAATAAAATAAAAATACATATGTAGACAAAGAAGATAAATATAGTTATAATACACTTAAGTTAATAGAGGAATAAAATAAAAATACATATGTAGACAAAGAAGATAAATATAGTTATAATACACTTAAGCTAATAGAGGAATAAAATAAAAATACATATGTAGACAAAGAAGATAAATATAGTTATAATACACTTAAGCTAATAGAGGAATAAAATAAAAATACATATGTAGACAAAGAAGATAAATATAGTTATAATACACTTAAGCTAATAGAGGAATAAAATAAAAATATATATGTAGACAAAGAAGATAAATATAGTTATAATACACTTAAGTTAATAGAGGAATAAAATAAAAATACATATGTAGACAAAGAAGATAAATATAGTTATAATACACTTAAGCTAATAGAGGAATAAAATAAAAATACATATGTAGACAAAGAAGATAAATATAGTTATAATACACTTAAGCTAATAGAGGAATAAAATAAAAATACATATGTAGACAAAGAAGATAAATATAGTTATAATACACTTAAGCTAATAGAGGAATAAAATAAAAATACATATGTAGACAAAGAAGATAAATATAGTTATAATACACTTAAGCTAATAGAGGAATAAAATAAAAATACATATGTAGACAAAGAAGATAAATATAGTTATAATACACTTAAGCTAATAGAGGAATAAAATAAAAATACATATGTAGACAAAGAAGACAAATATAGTTATAATACACTTAAGCTAATAGAGGAATAAAATAAAAATACATATGTAGACAAAGAAGATAAATATAGTTATAATACACTTAAGTTAAAAGAGGAATAAAATAAAAATACATATGTAGACAAAGAAGATAAATATAGTTATAATACACTTAAGCTAATAGAGGAATAAAATAAAAATACATATGTAGACAAAGAAGATAAATATAGTTATAATACACTTAAGTTAATAGAGGAATAAAATAAAAATACATATGTAGACAAAGAAGATAAATATAGTTACAATACACTTAAGCTAATAGAGGAATAAAATAAAAATACATATGTAGACAAAGAAGATAAATATAGTTATAATACACTTAAGCTAATAGAGGAATAAAATAAAAATACATATGTAGACTAAGAAGATAAATATAGTTATAATACACTTAAGCTAATAGAGGAATAAAATAAAAATACATATGTAGACAAAGAAGATAAATATAGTTATAAAACACTTAAGCTAATGGAGGAATAAAATAAAAATACATCTGTAGACAAAGAAGATAAATATAGTTATAATACACTTAAGCTAATAGAGGAATAAAATAAAAATACATATGTAGACAAAGAAGATAAATATAGTTATAATACACTTAAGCTAATAGAGGAATAAAATAAAAATACATATGTAGACAAAGAAGATAAATATAGTTATAATACACTTAAGCTAATAGAGGAATAAAATAAAAATACATATGTAGACAAAGAAGATAAATATAGTTATAATACACTTAAGCTAATAGAGGAATAAAATAAAAATACATATGTAGACAAAGAAGATAAATATAGTTATAATACACTTAAGCTAATAGAGGAATAAAATAAAAATACATATGTAGACAAAGAAGATAAATATAGTTATAATACACTTAAGCTAATAAAGGAATAAAATAAAAATACATATGTAGACAAAGAAGATAAATATAGTTATAATACACTTAAGCTAATAGAGGAAAAAAATAAAAATACATATATAGACAAAGAAGATAAATATAGTTATAATACACTTAAGCTAATAGAGGAATAAAATAAAAATACATATGTAGACAAAGAAGATAAATATAGTTATAATACACTTAAGTTAATAGAGGAATAAAAGAAAAATACATATGTAGACAAAGAAGATAAATATAGTTATAATACACTTAAGTTAATAGAGGAATAAAATAAAAATACATATGTAGACAAAGAAGATAAATATAGTTATAATACACTTAAGTTAATAGAGGAATAAAAGAAAAATACATATGTAGACAAAGAAGATAAATATAGTTATAATACACTTAAGTTAATAGAGGAATAAAAGAAAAATACATATGTAGACAAAGAAGATAAATATAGTTATAATACACTTAAGCTAATAGAGGAATAAAATAAAAATACATATGTAGACAAAGAAGATAAATATAGTTATAATACACTTAAGCTAATAGAGGAATAAAATAAAAATACATATGTAGACAAAGAAGATAAATATAGTTATAATACACTTAAGCTAATAAAGGAATAAAATAAAAATACATATGTAGACAAAGAAGATAAATATAGTTATAATACACTTAAGCTAATAGAGGAAAAAAATAAAAATACATATATAGACAAAGAAGATAAATATAGTTATAATACACTTAAGCTAATAGAGGAATAAAATAAAAATACATATGTAGACAAAGAAGATAAATATAGTTATAATACACTTAAGTTAATAGAGGAATAAAAGAAAAATACATATGTAGACAAAGAAGATAAATATAGTTATAATACACTTAAGTTAATAGAGGAATAAAATAAAAATACATATGTAGACAAAGAAGATAAATATAGTTATAATACACTTAAGTTAATAGAGGAATAAAAGAAAAATACATATGTAGACAAAGAAGATAAATATAGTTATAATACACTTAAGTTAATAGAGGAATAAAAGAAAAATACATATGTAGACAAAGAAGATAAATATAGTTATAATACACTTAAGTTAATAGAGGAATAAAATAAAAATACATATGTAGACAAAGAAGATAAATATAGTTATAATACACTTAAGTTAATAGAGGAATAAAATAAAAATACATATGTAGACAAAGAAGATAAATATAGTTATAATACACTTAAGCTAATAGAGGAATAAAATAAAAATAGATATGTAGACAAAGAAGATAAATATAGTTATAATACACTTAAGTTAATAGAGGAATAAAATAAAAATACATATGTAGACAAAGAAGATAAATATAGTTATAATACACTTAAGTTAATAGAGGAATAAAATAAAAATACATATGTAGACAAAGAAGATAAATATAGTTATAATACACTTAAGCTAATAGAGGAATAAAATAAAAATACATATGTAGACAAAGAAGATAAATATAGTTATAATACACTTAAGTTAATAGAGGAATAAAATAAAAATACATATGTAGACAAAGAAGATAAATATAGTTATAATACACTTAAGTTAATAGAGGAATAAAATAAAAATACATATGTAGACAAAGAAGATAAATATAGTTATAATACACTTAAGTTAATAGAGGAATAAAATAAAAATACATATGTAGACAAAGAAGATAAATATAGTTATAATACACTTAAGCTAATAGAGGAATAAAATAAAAATACATATGTAGACAAAGAAGATAAATATAGTTATAATACACTTAAGTTAATAGAGGAATAAAATAAAAATACATATGTAGACAAAGAAGATAAATATAGTTATAATACACTTAAGCTAATAGAGGAATAAAATAAAAATACATATGTAGACAAAGAAGATAAATATAGTTATAATACACTTAAGCTAATAGAGGAATAAAATAAAAATACATATGTAGACAAAGAAGATAAATATAGTTATAATACACTTAAGTTAATAGAGGAATAAAATAAAAATACATATGTAGACAAAGAAGATAAATATAGTTATAATACACTTAAGTTAATAGAGGAATAAAATAAAAATACATATGTAGACAAAGAAGATAAATATAGTTATAATACACTTAAGCTAATAGAGGAATAAAATAAAAATACATATGTAGACAAAGAAGATAAATATAGTTATAATACACTTAAGCTAATAGAGGAATAAAATAAAAATACATATGTAGACAAAGAAGATAAATATAGTTATAATACACTTAATCTAATAGAGGAATAAAATAAAAATACATATGTAGACATAGAAGATAAATATAGTTATAATACACTTAAGTTAATAGAGGAATAAAATAAAAATACATATGTAGACAAAGAAGATAAATATAGTTATAATACACTTAAGCTAATAGAGGAATAAAATAAAAATACATATGTAGACAAAGAAGATAAATATAGTTATAATATTTTTAAGCTAATAGAGGAATAAAATAAAAATACATATGTAGACAAAGAAGATAAATATAGTTATAATACACTTAAGCTAATAGAGGAATAAAATAAAAATACATATGTAGACATAGAAGATAAATATAGTTATAATACACTTAAGTTAATAGAGGAATAAAATAAAAATACATATGTAGACAAAGAAGATAAATATAGTTATAATACACTTAAGCTAATAGAGGAATAAAATAAAAATACATATGTAGACAAAGAAGATAAATATAGTTATAATACACTTAAGTTAATAGAGGAATAAAATAAAAATACATATGTAGACAAAGAAGATAAATATAGTTATAATACACTTAAGCTAATAGAGGAATAAAATAAAAATACATATGTAGACAAAGAAGATAAATATAGTTATAATACACTTAAGCTAATAGAGGAATAAAATAAAATACATATGTAGACAAAGAATATAAATATAGTTATAATACACTTAAGCTAATAGAGGAATAAAATAAAAATACATATGTAGACATAGAAGATAAATATAGTTATAATACACTTAAGCTAATAGAGGAATAAAATAAAAATACATATGTAGACAAAGAAGATAAATATAGTTATAATACACTTAAGCTAATAGAGGAATAAAATAAAAATACATATGTAGACAAAGAAGATAAATATAGTTATAATACACTTAAGCTAATAGAGGAATAAAATAAAAATACATATGTAGACAAAGAAGATAAATATAGTTATAATACACTTAAGTTAATAGAGGAATAAAATAAAAATACATATGTAGACAAAGAAGATAAATATAGTTATAATACACTTAAGTTAATAGAGGAATAAAATAAAAATACATATGTAGACAAAGAAGATAAATATAGTTATAATACACTTAAGCTAATAGAGGAATAAAATAAAAATACATATGTAGACAAAGAAGATAAATATAGTTATAATACACTTAAGCTAATAGAGGAATAAAATAAAAATACATATGTAGACAAAGAAGATAAATATAGTTATAATACACTTAAGTTAATAGAGGATTAAAATAAAAATACATATGTAGACAAAGAAGATAAATATAGTTATAATACACTTAAGCTAATAGAGGAATAAAATAAAAATACATATGTAGACATAGAAGATAAATAAGCAGAGAGGTAAAAGAAATAATTACACAGACAAGAAATTAGACCTACAAAGATTGATAGAGGAAGCGGGTCAGAGCTATTATATTAGATAGAAGAAATAAAGCCTAATAGCTATATAGACATATAGCTAGATATATATATATATATATATATATATATATATGCTTAAGAGATAGATACATTGAGAGATTTGGCTATGTAGGTAGGTAGTTACGTAAATATATTAATAAATTTAACAGAGGAAAATAATATAAATAATATTAAATATAGTTAGATAGATACCTAGATAGATAGATAATTAGATAGATAGTTAGATAGATAGTTAGATATATTCGTTTACTTTTTATCGAACTGTATGACCTTTTGTGGTCAACATTCAGGAAAGCAAACAAATGAAATGTTGACCACCAGATGTTGTCAGACTTAATGATAACGTGATGGTGTTAAGTGCTGTAAACCCGTAACCATGCTCAACGTGGTAACATTTCACTGATGTAATTAACCACATGGTCACAAATCAACCAATCAGAGATGGCTATAAATCTCTTATCAATAATCTGTTTTCTTTCTTTCCTACTCATAAACTGTCTGTTAACGAAGTCAAGAAATCTTATGAGCAACACTGTTTCAATATTCTCTGTTGAAGTAATTCTTTTCTGTATTTGGTGGCACTATAACGCTAGATGGTGCAATCTAAACTGGTTTATCTAGTACTTTCGCTTTAATTATATTTTAAATTCACGCTATTGTTTCTTTTTCTTTTCTCTAACATATAAATCTAGATAAGAGCTGAAGTTAAGGCTTTATATTGGTAATCCGCTTTTTATATTTTATTTTTTTCCCAAATAAAAAGTCTAATTGTGTACATAATATAAATGTTAAAATTATAAAGACTTTTTACACCTTTAAAATGTCATATTGAAAACACCAGAACTGATGTATAGTTTAGTTAACGAAAAAACAACAACAATTTATGTACTTATTATACACACAAACAAGTCAAATATATTTAGAGGGATTGGGTGTATTACCAACATTGAATGTTAGTAGTTAACTAGGGTTTAGGGACACTAGCACTGTCCCAATAAATGTGTGTTTGTTACTCATATAGAACAGTTATTTAATTCCGAATTTTCCAAACCCCCCAAAATTTAGATTCATTTCTAAATTGTGAAGTAATGCTTATCATGTCATTAATTTCCATTTAGTTCAATTTGGTTTATATTGTTGTTACCTAGTTTTGTTTTAAAGAATTTTCCTAATTATATTATTATAATTCTATTTTGTGAAAATAATGTAGGCCCTATACATTTCCTTGAAAGAATCATTATTGTTTAAAAAAACATTGCACGAAACTTAAATTTATATAATAATGTGTGAAGATAAATATAAAACATAAGCCTGATCATTGGAGATTAATGTTCATTAATCTTTTAAATTAATTGTTTTATTTATTTCTTGTTAATGTCATTTTTAGTCATTATAATATACGTGTCGCTCATATATATATATATATTTATGTCTGTGTGGTTGATTCGCTGCTAGACACTTACTATGTAGGCCTAATATGAAACTAAAAAGGAATTAGTGAGCTTTGGGTTTATTCCTATGTCAGGTTTTTAAAACAAAAACGAACTAGTCTATTATAAGCTTACCCAGGTAAAAATATCACACGACGTCATTTGAAATGAAATGACATTTATTTCAAGATAACGGACAGTAGTTCCAATTTTGTATTGTTTCAGTTATTGGGATTAAAGCTTTTCATTTTCTTATAGAAACACGACATTACCTAAGTATAAGTATCTCAATAAAAATCGGGCGATGCACAAGGGCGGGGTTTGGACGAGTAGTTGCGCACATTGCTGCCCCCCAATCGAGTCTCGGAGCCTCAAGGTTTTCTTGTTTTGTTCAGGCAACCCATTACATGCCTGGATGCCACTCATTTCGAAATGTAAGAATTGAAAAAAATTCAAGCCACTCACCAGCCACTCACCGAATGTTCGTTCTATCTGTGAGTAAATTAATAGACTAAACACTGTCGCGAAACAGTGCCAAAAAACATAGTGTAGGCCTACTGAATAGATTAAAACGATGTCACTCGTGTAGTGAACATTTCAGATTACTATTAAAGTACGCTACTAGAATTATTACATGAAGTCTTTCAGTGATTACATAGGAGTAATATTAACATTGAACCTAAAGTTGCAGCCCGTGGATGACATCGCTGCTTTTCGATATCCCCCTCTTCCATTCCTGATTTATTTGGAAAAACTTGAAACTTCAATTTGTTTTAATTTTCAGATACTTCCTATTGGACGTGTAATGTTTTACATTTAGCATGTTCCCATTGGTTTTATTATATTTTATTTGTTATGTCTGACCTATGATTTATACATGTGTCTCAGACAAGTTCCTGATGTTTTGGGTCTAAGTATGGAAATAAATCTGTTTTTAAATAATAAATAATAATCATAAATATAATTTACAGAGCGTATTTTGATTTGCATTTCTATTTAGAATGCTCAGCACAATTCAATTTTAGATGTTAGGGTGTGGAAGGCATAAACAAATAAAGATATATGTATTTCAATACCCTTTAATGTTTATTAAATAAAAGTATATCTTAGTGTTGTCTGCGGTAAGCTGTTCCGTAGTGTAAGGGCTGCAGATTGAAATAAGCGCTCATCTTTTTGTGCCCAAAAAAACAGGAAACCTGATGCATGACTCTTTGATGACACATGCTTTGTAAAGATCTCTCAAAGATTGGAAGGCGTAGTAACACCCATACATCCATACAGCTTGTAATAGATACGCATTGTCATAGGAAGCCAGTGGAGATTATTAAGAACAGGAGTGTTGTGATCAGACACAATCCGTGCTGCAATGTTCTATAGGCCCTACCATATGGAGAGAATCCGTGCAGCAATATACTATAGGCCCTACCGTATGGAATCTCTGAATCCGGTTTTTGGTCAAACGCCACTAATAACTTTTACAGTTATCAAGTTTTGACTGAATAAGTTGGCAACGGCTTTGGCTGTTTTGTTAGTTAAATCGAGGACGTAGTTGACCCAGAGCACGTAGATGCCTTCCAATCTTTGAGTGACCATCAAGGGTCTTAAAGTCATGAATTAAGTTTATGTTTGATTCGAAAGGAACCTTTCCTCATAAGTCCTACACTCGGCAGATAAGTTCATGTAAGTAAACGTTTGTTTCATGTAAGGTTTGTTGCCTTACAATGAAGATTTAATTATTGTGCTCAGTGCTTTGAATAAATAGGCACCTACATCCCCCCTGCCCAAAAAAAAAATACAAAACAGTTTTGCATCACTATATTGCCTCCTTCTCATGGAAATCCCATTAAAGCGCTATCCAGTTGTATTGTATTGATTACTGGCACTCCTTAAATCAGTCTACTTATGGCCACTAGTAGAGGATATTTCATGTCCGTATGCCATACGCAGACACCCAAAGGCAAACAAACACACGCAAACACACACACGCAAACACACACACATTTGGCATTAACTTTCATTAAGCAATACATAGGAAGAATATGCTATAATTAAACTGGATTAAGCCGGATTATGTTGCATCCCAATGGTATTCCAGTGAACTGCAAACGTTAGCCAATCGTTGTAATACATCATCATTATCACTTGAGTGCAGGCAACCATAAAGTGAACCAACGTAAGCGTTAACTTGTATTCACATTATGTAAAGGGTTAAATGATTTTAAAGTTTATATGAACATAATCTAGAATGCAGTTACAATAAAAATACATAGTATATGATGACATTCACATGCGTTTCATTCAGAACTATACGTATTAATCAGTAAATCAGATGACATTAATTTACATGAGTAAACATTTTATTTTTATCTCATTATTTCCATTATTCCTTGTAACACTGAGTGACCTCTATCTCCCAACATCAATACACATCCAAACAGTAAGAAACACTGAGTGACCTCTATCTCCCAACATCAATACACATGCAAACAGTAAGAAACACTGAGTGACCTCTATCTCCCAACATCAATACACATCCAAACAGTAAGAAACACTGAGTGACCTCTATCTCCCAACATCAATACACATGCAAACAGTAAGAAACACTGAGTGACCTCTATCTCCCAACATCAATACACATGCAAACTGTAAGAAACACTGAGTGACCTCTATCTCCCAACATCAATACACATCCAAACAGTAAGAAACACTGAGTGACCTCTATCTCCCAACATCAATACACATCCAAACAGTAAGAAACACTGAGTGACCTCTATCTCCCAACATCAATACACATCCAAACAGTAAGAAACATTGAGTGACCTCTATCTCCCAACATCAATACACATCCAAACAGTAAGAAACACTGAGTGACCTCTATCTCCCAACATCAATACACATCCAAACAGTAAGAAACACTGAGTGACCTCTATCTCCCAACATCAATACACATCCAATAAGTAAGAAACACTGACCGACCTCTATCTCCCAACATCAATACACATCCAAACAGTAAGAAACACTGAGTGACCTCTATCTCCCAACATCAATACACATCCAAACAGTAAGAAACACTGAGTGACCTCTATCTCCCAACATCAATACACATCCAAACAGTAAGAAACACTGAGTGACCTCTATCTCCCAACATCAATACACATCCAAACAGTAAGAAACACTGAGTGACCTCTATCTCCCAACATCAATACACATCCAAACAGTAAGAAACACTGAGTGACCTCTATCTCCCAACATCAATACACATGCAAACAGTAAGAAACACTGAGTGACCTCTATCTCCCAACATCAATACACATGCAAACAGTAAGAAACACTGAGTGACCTCTATCTCCCAACATCAATACACATGCAAACAGTAAGAAACATTGAGTGACCTCTATCTCCCAACATCAATACACATGCAAACAGTAAGAAACACTGAGTGACCTCTATATCCCAACATCAATACACATCCAAACAGTAAGAAACACTGAGTGACCTCTATCTCCCAACATCAATACACATGCAAACAGTAAGAAACACTGAGTGACCTCTATCTCCCAACATCAATACACATGCAAACAGTAAGAAACACTGAGTGACCTCTATCTCCCAACATCAATACACATCCAAACAGTAAGAAACACTGAGTGACCTCTATCTCCCAACATCAATACACATCCAAACAGTAAGAAACACTGAGTGACCTCTATCTCCCAACATCAATACACATCCAAACAGTAAGAAACATTGAGTGACCTCTATCTCCCAACATCAATACACATCCAAACAGTAAGAAACACTGAGTGACCTCTATCTCCCAACATCAATACACATCCAAACAGTAAGAAACACTGAGTGACCTCTATCTCCCAACATCAATACACATCCAAACAGTAAGAAACACTGACCGACCTCTATCTCCCAACATCAATACACATCCAAACAGTAAGAAACACTGAGTGACCTCTATCTCCCAACATCAATACACATCCAAACAGTAAGAAACACTGAGTGACCTCTATCTCCCAACATCAATACACATCCAAACAGTAAGAAACACTGAGTGACCTCTATCTCCCAACATCAATACACATCCAAACAGTAAGAAACACTGAGTGACCTCTATCTCCCAACATCAATACACATGCAAACAGTAAGAAACACTGAGTTACCTCTATCTCCCAACATCAATACACATGCAAACAGTAAGAAACACTGAGTGACCTCTATCTCCCAACATCAATACACATGCAAACAGTAAGAAACATTGAGTGACCTCTATCTCCCAACATCAATACACATGCAAACAGTAAGAAACACTGAGTGACCTCTATCTCCCAACATCAATACACATCCAAACAGTAAGAAACATTGAGTGACCTCTATCTCCCAACATCAATACACATCCAAACAGTAAGAAAAACTGAGTGACCTCTATCTCCCAACATCAATACACATGCAAACAGTAAGAAACACTGAGTGACCTCTATCTCCCAACATCAATACACATGCAAACAGTAAGAAACACTGAGTGACCTCTATCTCCCAACATCAATACACATGCAAACAGTAAGAAACACTGAATGACCTCTATCTCCCAACATCAATACACATGCAAACAGTAAGAAACACTGAGTGACCTCTATCTCCCAACATCAATACACATGCAAACAGTAAGAAACACTGAGTGACCTCTATCTCCCAACATCAATACACATGCAAACAGTAAGAAACACTGAGTGACCTCTATCTCCCAACATCAATACACATGCAAACAGTAAGAAACACTGAGTGACCTCTATCTCCCAACATCAATACACATGCAAACAGTAAGAAACACTGAGTGACCTCTATCTCCCAACATCAATACACATGCAAACAGTAAGAAACACTGAGTGACCTCTATCTCCCAACATCAATACACATGCAAACAGTAAGAAACACTGAGTGACCTCTATCTCCCAACATCAATACACATGCAAACAGTAAGAAACACTGAGTGACCTCTATCTCCCAACATCAATACACATGCAAACAGTAAGAAACACTGAGTGACCTCTATCTCCCAACATCAATACACATGCAAACAGTAAGAAACACTGAGTGACCTCTATCTCCCAACATCAACACACATCCAAACAGTAAGAAACACTGAGTGACCTCTATCTCCCAACATCAATACACATGCAAACAGTAAGAAACACTGAGTGACCTCTATCTCCCAACATCAATACACATGCAAACAGTAAGAAACACTGAGTGACCTCTATCTCCCAACATCAATACACATGCAAACAGTAAGAAACACTGAGTGACCTCTATCTCCCAACATCAATAAACATGCAATCAGTAAGAAACACTGAGTGACCTCTATCTCCCAACATCAATACACATCCAAACAGTAAGAAACACTGAGTGACCTCTATCTCCCAACATCAATACACATGCAAACAGTAAGAAACACTGAGTGACCTCTATCTCCCAACATCAATACACATGCAAACAGTAAGAAACACTGAGTGACCTCTATCTCCCAACATCAATACACATCCAAACAGTAAGAAACACTGAGTGACCTCTATCTCCCAACATCAATACACATGCAAACAGTAAGAAACACTGAGTGACCTCTTTCTCCCAACATCAATACACATGCAAACAGTAAGAAACACTGAGTGACCTCTATCTCCCAACATCAATACACATGCAAACAGTAAGAAACACTGAGTGACCTCTATCTCCCAACATCAATACACATCCAAACAGTAAGAAACACTGACCGACCTCTATCTCCCAACATCAATACACATCCAAACAGTAAGAAACACTGAGTGACCTCTATCTCCCAACATCAATACACATCCAAACAGTAAGAAACACTGAGTGACCTCTATCTCCCAACATCAATACACATCCAAACAGTAAGAAACACTGAGTGACCTCTATCTCCCAACATCAATACACATCCAAACAGTAAGAAACACTGCGTGACCTCTATCTCCCAACATCAATACACATCCAAACAGTAAGAAACACTGAGTGACCTCTATCTCCCAACATCAATACACATGCAAACAGTAAGAAACACTGAGTGACCTCTATCTCCCAACATCAATACACATGCAAACAGTAAGAAACACTGAGTGACCTCTATCTCCCAACATCAATACACATGCAAACAGTAAGAAACACTGAGTGACCTCTATCTCCCAACATCAATACACATCCAAACAGTAAGAAACACTGAGTGACCTCTATCTCCCAACATCAATACACATGCAAACAGTAAGAAACACTGAGTGACCTCTTTCTCCCAACATCAATACACATGCAAACAGTAAGAAACACTGAGTGACCTCTATCTCCCAACATCAATACACATGCAAACAGTAAGAAACACTGAGTGACCTCTATCTCCCAACATCAATACACATCCAAACAGTAAGAAACACTGACCGACCTCTATCTCCCAACATCAATACACATCCAAACAGTAAGAAACACTGAGTGACCTCTATCTCCCAACATCAATACACATCCAAACAGTAAGAAACACTGAGTGACCTCTATCTCCCAACATCAATACACATCCAAACAGTAAGAAACACTGAGTGACCTCTATCTCCCAACATCAATACACATCCAAACAGTAAGAAACACTGAGTGACCTCTATCTCCCAACATCAATACACATCCAAACAGTAAGAAACACTGAGTGACCTCTATCTCCCAACATCAATACACATGCAAACAGTAAGAAACACTGAGTGACCTCTATCTCCCAACATCAATACACATGCAAACAGTAAGAAACACTGAGTGACCTCTATCTCCCAACATCAATACACATGCAAACAGTAAGAAACACTGAGTGACCTCTTTCTCCCAACATCAATACACATGCAAACAGTAAGAAACACTGAGTGACCTCTATCTCCCAACATCAATACACATGCAAACAGTAAGAAACACTGAGTGACCTCTATCTCCCAACATCAATACACATCCAAACAGTAAGAAACACTGACCGACCTCTATCTCCCAACATCAATACACATCCAAACAGTAAGAAACACTGAGTGACCTCTATCTCCCAACATCAATACACATCCAAACAGTAAGAAACACTGAGTGACCTCTATCTCCCAACATCAATACACATCCAAACAGTAAGAAACACTGAGTGACCTCTATCTCCCAACATCAATACACATCCAAACAGTAAGAAACACTGAGTGACCTCTATCTCCCAACATCAATACACATCCAAACAGTAAGAAACACTGAGTGACCTCTATCTCCCAACATCAATACACATGCAAACAGTAAGAAACACTGAGTGACCTCTATCTCCCAACATCAATACACATGCAAACAGTAAGAAACACTGAGTGACCTCTATCTCCCAACATCAATACACATGCAAACAGTAAGAAACATTGAGTGACCTCTATCTCCCAACATCAATACACATGCAAACAGTAAGAACCACTGAGTGACCTCTATCTCCCAACATCAATACACATCCAAACAGTAAGAAACATTGAGTGACCTCTATCTCCCAACATCAATACACATCCAAACAGTAAGAAAAACTGAGTGACCTCTATCTCCCAACATCAATACACATGCAAACAGTAAGAAACACTGAGTGACCTCTATCTCCCAACATCAATACACATGCAAACAGTAAGAAACACTGAGTGACCTCTATCTCCCAACATCAATACACATGCAAACAGTAAGAAACACTGAGTGACCTCTATCTCCCAACATCAATACACATGCAAACAGTAAGAAACACTGAGTGACCTCTATCTCCCAACATCAATACACATGCAAACAGTAAGAAACACTGAGTGACCTCTATCTCCCAACATCAATACACATGCAAACAGTAAGAAACACTGAGTGACCTCTATCTCCCAACATCAATACACATGCAAACAGTAAGAAACACTGAGTGACCTCTATCTCCCAACATCAATACACATGCAAACAGTAAGAAACACTGAGTGACCTCTATCTCCCAACATCAATACACATGCAAACAGTAAGAAACACTGAGTGACTTCTATCTCCCAACATCAATACACATGCAAACAGTAAGAAACACTGAGTGACCTCTATCTCCCAACATCAATACACATGCAAACAGTAAGAAACACTGAGTGACCTCTATCTCCCAACATCAATACACATGCAAACAGTAAGAAACACTGAGTGACCTCTATCTCCCAACATCAATACACATCCAAACAGTAAGAAACACTGAGTGACCTCTATCTCCCAACATCAATACACATGCAAACAGTAAGAAACACTGAGTGACCTCTATCTCCCAACATCAATACACATGCAAACAGTAAGAAACACTGAGTGACCTCTATCTCCCAACATCAATACACATGCAAACAGTAAGAAACACTGAGTGACCTCTATCTCCCAACATCAATACACATGCAAACAGTAAGAAACACTGAGTGACCTCTATCTCCCAACATCAATACACATGCAAACAGTAAGAAACACTGAGTGACCTCTATCTCCCAACATCAATACACATGCAAACAGTAAGAAACACTGAGTGACCTCTATCTCCCAACATCAATACACATGCAAACAGTAAGAAACACTGAGTGACCTCTATCTCCCAACATCAATACACATGCAAACAGTAAGAAACACTGAGTGACCTCTATCTCCCAACATCAATACACATGCAAACAGTAAGAAACACTGAGTGACCTCTATCTCCCAACATCAATACACATGCAAACAGTAAGAAACACTGAGTGACCTCTATCTCCCAACATCAATACACATGCAAACAGTAAGAAACACTGAGTGACCTCTATCTCCCAACATCAATACACATGCAAACAGTAAGAAACACTGAGTGACCTCTATCTCCCAACATCAATACACATGCAAACAGTAAGAAACACTGAGTGACCTCTATCTCCCATCATCAACACACATCCAAACAGTAAGAAACACTGAGTGACCTCTATCTCCCAACATCAATACACATGCAAACAGTAAGAAACACTGAGTGACCTCTATCTCCCAACATCAATACACATGCAAACAGTAAGAAACACTGAGTGACCTCTATCTCCCAACATCAATACACATGCAAACAGTAAGAAACACTGAGTGACCTCTATCTCCCAACATCAATAAACATGCAATCAGTAAGAAACACTGAGTGACCTCTATCTCCCAACATCAATACACATCCAAACAGTAAGAAACACTGAGTGACCTCTATCTCCCAACATCAATACACATGCAAACAGTAAGAAACACTGAGTGACCTCTATCTCCCAACATCAATACACATGCAAACAGTAAGAAACACTGAGTGACCTCTATCTCCCAACATCAATACACATCCAAACAGTAAGAAACACTGAGTGACCTCTATCTCCCAACATCAATACACATGCAAACAGTAAGAAACACTGAGTGACCTCTTTCTCCCAACATCAATACACATGCAAACAGTAAGAAACACTGAGTGACCTCTATCTCCCAACATCAATACACATGCAAACAGTAAGAAACACTGAGTGACCTCTATCTCCCAACATCAATACACATCCAAACAGTAAGAAACACTGACCGACCTCTATCTCCCAACATCAATACACATCCAAACAGTAAGAAACACTGAGTGACCTCTATCTCCCAACATCAATACACATCCAAACAGTAAGAAACACTGAGTGACCTCTATCTCCCAACATCAATACACATCCAAACAGTAAGAAACACTGAGTGACCTCTATCTCCCAACATCAATACACATCCAAACAGTAAGAAACACTGAGTGACCTCTATCTCCCAACATCAATACACATCCAAACAGTAAGAAACACTGAGTGACCTCTATCTCCCAACATCAATACACATGCAAACAGTAAGAAACACTGAGTGACCTCTATCTCCCAACATCAATACACATGCAAACAGTAAGAAACACTGAGTGACCTCTATCTCCCAACATCAATACACATGCAAACAGTAAGAAACACTGAGTGACCTCTTTCTCCCAACATCAATACACATGCAAACAGTAAGAAACACTGAGTGACCTCTATCTCCCAACATCAATACACATGCAAACAGTAAGAAACACTGAGTGACCTCTATCTCCCAACATCAATACACATCCAAACAGTAAGAAACACTGACCGACCTCTATCTCCCAACATCAATACACATCCAAACAGTAAGAAACACTGAGTGACCTCTATCTCCCAACATCAATACACATCCAAACAGTAAGAAACACTGAGTGACCTCTATCTCCCAACATCAATACACATCCAAACAGTAAGAAACACTGAGTGACCTCTATCTCCCAACATCAATACACATCCAAACAGTAAGAAACACTGCGTGACCTCTATCTCCCAACATCAATACACATCCAAACAGTAAGAAACACTGAGTGACCTCTATCTCCCAACATCAATACACATGCAAACAGTAAGAAACACTGAGTGACCTCTATCTCCCAACATCAATACACATGCAAACAGTAAGAAACACTGAGTGACCTCTATCTCCCAACATCAATACACATGCAAACAGTAAGAAACACTGAGTGACCTCTATCTCCCAACATCAATACACATCCAAACAGTAAGAAACACTGAGTGACCTCTATCTCCCAACATCAATACACATGCAAACAGTAAGAAACACTGAGTGACCTCTTTCTCCCAACATCAATACACATGCAAACAGTAAGAAACACTGAGTGACCTCTATCTCCCAACATCAATACACATGCAAACAGTAAGAAACACTGAGTGACCTCTATCTCCCAACATCAATACACATCCAAACAGTAAGAAACACTGACCGACCTCTATCTCCCAACATCAATACACATCCAAACAGTAAGAAACACTGAGTGACCTCTATCTCCCAACATCAATACACATCCAAACAGTAAGAAACACTGAGTGACCTCTATCTCCCAACATCAATACACATCCAAACAGTAAGAAACACTGAGTGACCTCTATCTCCCAACATCAATACACATCCAAACAGTAAGAAACACTGAGTGACCTCTATCTCCCAACATCAATACACATCCAAACAGTAAGAAACACTGAGTGACCTCTATCTCCCAACATCAATACACATGCAAACAGTAAGAAACACTGAGTGACCTCTATCTCCCAACATCAATACACATGCAAACAGTAAGAAACACTGAGTGACCTCTATCTCCCAACATCAATACACATGCAAACAGTAAGAAACACTGAGTGACCTCTATCTCCCAACATCAATACACATGCAAACAGTAAGAAACACTGAGTGACCTCTTTCTCCCAACATCAATACACATTCAAACAGTAAGAAACACTGAGTGACCTCTATCTCCCAACATCAATACACATGCAAACAGTAAGAAACACTGAGTGACCTCTATCTCCCAACATCAATACACATCCAAACAGTAAGAAACACTGACCGACCTCTATCTCCCAACATCAATACACATCCAAACAGTAAGAAACACTGAGTGACCTCTATCTCCCAACATCAATACACATCCAAACAGTAAGAAACACTGAGTGACCTCTATCTCCCAACATCAATACACATCCAAACAGTAAGAAACACTGAGTGACCTCTATCTCCCAACATCAATACACATCCAAACAGTAAGAAACACTGAGTGACCTCTATCTCCCAACATCAATACACATGCAAACAGTAAGAAACACTGAGTGACCTCTATCTCCCAACATCAATACACATGCAAACAGTAAGAAACACTGAGTGACCTCTATCTCCCAACATCAATACACATGCAAACAGTAAGAAACACTGAGTGACCTCTATCTCCCAACATCAATACACATGCAAACAGTAAGAAACACTGAGTGACCTCTATCTCCCAACATCAATACACATGCAAACAGTAAGAAACACTGAGTGACTTCTATCTCCCAACATCAATACACATGCAAACAGTAAGAAACACTGAGTGACCTCTATCTCCCAACATCAATACACATGCAAACAGTAAGAAACACTGAGTGACCTCTATCTCCCAACATCAATACACATGCAAACAGTAAGAAACACTGAGTGACCTCTATCTCCCAACATCAATACACATCCAAACAGTAAGAAACACTGAGTGACCTCTATCTCCCAACATCAATACACATGCAAACAGTAAGAAACACTGAGTGACCTCTATCTCCCAACATCAATACACATGCAAACAGTAAGAAACACTGAGTGACCTCTATCTCCCAACATCAATACACATGCAAACAGTAAGAAACACTGAGTGACCTCTATCTCCCAACATCAATACACATGCAAACAGTAAGAAACACTGAGTGACCTCTATCTCTTAACATCAATAAACATGCAATCAGTAAGAAACACTGAGTGACCTCTATCTCCCAACATCAATACACATCCAAACAGTAAGAAACACTGAGTGACCTCTATCTCCCAACATCAATACACATGCAAACAGTAAGAAACACTGAGTGACCTCTATCTCCCAACATCAATACACATGCAAACAGTAAGAAACACTGAGTGACCTCTATCTCCCAACATCAATACACATCCAAACAGTAAGAAACACTGAGTGACCTCTATCTCCCAACATCAATACACATGCAAACAGTAAGAAACACTGAGTGACCTCTTTCTCCCAACATCAATACACATGCAAACAGTAAGAAACTATGAGTGACCTCTATCTCCCAACATCAATACACATGCAAACAGTAAGAAACACTGAGTGACCTCTATCTCCCAACATCAATACACATGCAAACAGTAAGAAACACTGAGTGACCTCTATCTCCCAACATCAATACACATGCAAACAGTAAGAAACACTGAGTGACCTCTATCTCCCAACATCAATACACATGCAAACAGTAAGAAACACTGAGTGACCTCTATCTCCCAACATCAATACACATGCAAACAGTAAGAAACACTGAGTGACCTCTATCTCCCATCAATACACATGCAAACAGTAAGAAACACTGAGTGACCTCTATCTCCCAACATCAATACACATCCAAACAGTAAGAAACACTGAGTGACCTCTATCTCCCAACATCAATACACATGCAAACAGTAAGAAACACTGAGTGACCTCTATCTCCCAACATCAATACACATGCAAACAGTAAGAAACACTGAGTGACCTCTATCTCCCAACATCAATAAACATGCAATCAGTAAGAAACACTGAGTGACCTCTATCTCCCAACATCAATACACATCCAAACAGTAAGAAACACTGAGTGACCTCTATCTCCCAACATCAATACACATGCAAACAGTAAGAAACACTGAGTGACCTCTATCTCCCAACATCAATACACATGCAAACAGTAAGAAACACTGAGTGACCTCTATCTCCCAACATCAATACACATCCAAACAGTAAGAAACACTGAGTGACCTCTATCTCCCAACATCAATACACATGCAAACAGTAAGAAACACTGAGTGACCTCTTTCTCCCAACATCAATACACATGCAAACAGTAAGAAACACTGAGTGACCTCTATCTCCCAACATCAATACACATGCAAACAGTAAGAAACACTGAGTGACCTCTATCTCCCAACATCAATACACATGCAAACAGTAAGAAACACTGAGTGACCTCTATCTCCCAACATCAATACACATGCAAACAGTAAGAAACACTGAGTGACCTCTATCTCCCAACATCAACACACATGCAAACAGTAAAAAACACTGAGTGACCTCTATCTCCCAACATCAATACACATGCAAACAGTAAGAAACACTGAGTGACCTCTATCTCCCAACATCAATACACATCCAAACAGTAAGAAACACTGAGTGACCTCTATCTCCCAACATCAATACACATGCAAACAGTAAGAAACACTGAGTGACCTCTATCTCCCAACATCAATACACATCCAAACAGTAAGAAACACTGAGTGACCTCTATCTCCCAACATCAATACACATGCAAACAGTAAGAAACACTGAGTGACCTCTATCTCTCAACATCAATACACATGCAAACAGTAAGAAACACTGAGTGACCTCTATCTCCCAACATCAATACACATCCAAACAGTAAGAAACACTGAGTGACCTCTCTCTCCCAACATCAATACACATCCAAACAGTAAGAAACACTGAGTGACTTCTATCTCCCAACATCAATACACATCCAAACAGTAAGAAACAAAAGAAAACTTAGACCGAACCCTAATTGTGGACGTGGCGATTTTGAATCTGCAAATTAAACAGGGAAATTGAACAGGACAACTGAACAGGACAATTGAACAGGACAATTGAACAGGACAATTGAACAGGACAATTGAACAGGATAATTGAACAGGACAATTGAAAATATTTGTATTTAATCACTCAGCACGATGAATACAGTTGTTCTAACAAACATTAAAATACATTCATATATTAGTAGAATAATTTAAACATGCATATATAAATAGAATAACTTAAAAAATACATTCATAATATATTAATGAAATAACTTAAAATACATTAATATATAAATTTAATGACTTAAAATAGATTTATATATTAATAGAATAACTTAAAATACATTTATATATTTAAGGAATAACTAAAAATACTTTCATTATATTAATGAAATAACTTATTTTCCACATGACAGGAAATCGTTGCTTGAACGTTATCTTATATCCTTTCCTGCCTTGTAATTTTTGTGTTATTATATGAATGAAACCGGTGCATCAACACTGCATTAAATTCATCTTTGGAACACTTCAAGTTACTTCATATTTAATGGAATGAAGATTTTGGATGTAATCTTGTATGCAAGCAGTCATTGTTAAATGTGCACCTGTAAGAGAATGACCGCTTTCCTGCCAACTGCTATATTACACATAGTCTATCTAGGTAAAACACAAACTAAAATATATATTATTATCCTGATTTTATTCACGTGCCTGTAGAATTTCAAGGTTAAGGACGTTCCTACTTTCTTTACAGAAATAAATGTAACGTGGAGTGTTTGGGGGAGGGGGGTGAAACAAAAATACGGTAGCGGAACTACACAGTTAGACACAATTAGGTATACCAGTAGGTACATATGCTGCTCACAAATTTCATATCAGAGCAAATGCTAGATTTCAAGTTTATGTATCCACTTGTATAACAGTGTATTTACTTGAAAACGGCAATGTATATATTGAAATGTTGTTGATATATTCAATATATGTGTGTGTGTGTGTGTGTGTGTGTGCTTATGTGTGTGTGTGTTTCTTTAAGTGATAAAGATAATAAATTATAAATAAATATAAGTTTGAATAAGAGATATATTTTTCTTTCTATCCCTACTTTCTCAGAAGTCCTGGTTTAGAACTTGGCTTTATATACAGGTTTTCTTTGATTTGTTTCAATTTATAATTTCGTATAAATCAAAACCAATAGAGCATTCTTGTTTTCTTCGTCAATTTGACGGGCTTAAACTTTTTTTTAATTATAAAGTTTATTTAATTTGTACTAAAATGGCATTTCAGTACTTTGCTACGTTTCAGGAGACGTGCTATTAAAATAGCTTATTATTATATACAATAATTATTCTTTAAGTTAAAGAGAAATGTTGTTTTAGTGTTTGTAGTTAATTACTAGCAATTAAATATTGTTTAAAACTGAAGCTTTTATAATAAAATCATGATGTTCGCACAAGATAACACTTATCAACGTCTTCAAGGTATCTGCCTTGTTAAACGATCCACCGCTTCCATCCATCCATTCAGGTTAAATAATTAATAACATCATCAATAAATATGATTTCAGTTTCCGCTCGTACAGTATTAATGAAAATCCCCATTGAGGCCATCAAAAATAATTTGATCAATTTTCTTCCTTAAAACAACGGTTCACAGCTGGAGTGCGGAAATTGTTGAATTCTAGAAATTGTTTAGACATAATTTTTTTTAAAAATGTCAACACAACAATCAAACGAAAATTCCGATTGCCCGCACGCTTTTTATTTGCCACCCGCCCCCTTTGTTGTTTTTCAAAGACACGATGTTTTAAATTTCAAGTAATGGAAAAAGAGGTGGTGAAATTGAAAAAGTAAAAACGGTTGCAACATTAACAAAGCTGTTAGGATGGATAACTAAATAAATCACATTATTGGTTTATTCCTTGCCAGCTTAAAGCTAATGTCTAAAACATTTGGAATTAATTGCTTACAACGTCTAATGTTAAAATATACAAGTCAGTTGTAATTAAATTACCTTAATAGGCAGCTTCGGGCAGATGGGGCTCGTAAACCTTGATATGTAGCTCATCTAGGAGAGGGAAACTCCGACCTCCGCTGCCTCGCGGCTACACCTGTTCATGGAAAGCTATGGGAGTAAACGCTAACAGAAAATCAGGAGATGGAGTCCCTAAGACAGTATTGTAGCAAACGCGCTATCTCTCTGCCAACTCCTGCGACGCAGATGGTTCCTTGTTATATCAGCTAGCTGTTCCCTGGGATAACCGTAAGCGTGGAGAGAGAGAGGACCTGCTGCCTGGGCAATCGTGACCTCCTTTTCGACTTCCTTTACCCGAACGTGGAGAGGTCACTCTAACTACGCTGCAAGAAGTAGGCACAACACGTGAAGCGGCAGTTTCCTGGTTATAAGCCATTTCTCGATTGGCGTAGAGCTAGGCGCCAGGGGTCGCTCCAGACGGTGGGAGAAATATCCATGTCTCACTGAGCTTGAGGATGGACGGATGTAATATATAATAATTAGTCTAATTAATTGTAACATTATATAAACCACATTACTTATATCAAAGGTCGGAAACAAAAACTGCTTTGAAGGTTGCATTAGCATGTGTAAAGTAACCCGAGGGCCGCATCATCGGATGTAATTTCTAAAAATGAACTCAATAAAGTTGTATTTCTTGATTTTAATCCACTCATTAAAATTGTTTAACATAGATGTAGTTACCAAATAAGATTGACGTTTGCTACTTAGCCGCCAAGAAGAAGCCACAAATTTAGCTTGCATTTAACAAATGAAACTAACCTAGTCATTTCAGTGTTATTGTTCATCAATAAATTGTGACGTTAACACTTACTTGAACTCCTATTGGAAACGAGAGCTGGGAGTATTATTCCCTTGTAGCTCTGAACAAGAACTCAGCCGTGCGTTTGAGCACGGCTCTATCTCCGTAGAGATCAGTGGATAGTGGGTCACCCGTCCCATCTCCTCGATCGACGAGGCGGGGGCTCTCCCGCAGGATATGCTCCACTGTCTCCTCCTCCTCCCCACAGTGGCGACACCGCGAGTCGTAGTTGGGTTGGAACCTGGCGAAGTATGCCCCAATGGGGCAGTGGCCAGTGCGGAATTGAGATATGATACTTTGTTCCGACCTATTAACGTTAACACAGACCTGTTGACCTTCATAGATGAAAACAGCTCACAAACAAACATCTTTGAAATACCAAGTAATGCAATAATCATTGAAGCAGGAACCTTCCTCGTGAAAGAAATGGGTGAATTTCAGGAAGTCCCACTTCTGCATATTATTTGTCCCAAGATTCTGTCAAATAGGAGTTCCGCCAAGTCCATTTCCATTTCCTTTGCGACAAAGACAATTCCTAATTGAAACTAGGTTAAGAAAAGATGACAGTGCGGCTTCAATGGTCTGTCTTTCAATCTGGAAATTCGTATAAAACTGTTAAAACAGAAACAAAATTCATAATATATTCTTTCAATGAATTCGGTTTCACTTGTCGAAAACTGAGCCGTTGGCCGAATTACCAACAAGCTGATTTATCCATTAGAGCAGTTTATCTGTGACCGATACCAGTTTATACTTTGGCAAGGTATTTCTAAATAACAGATACCAGCTTATACTTTGTCAAGGTATTTCTAAATAACAGATACCAGTTTATACTTTGTCAAGATATTTCTAAATAACAGATACCAGTTTATACTTTGGCAAGATATTTCTAAATAACAGATACCAGTTTATACTTTGGCAACATTTTTCTAAATAACAGATACCAGTTTACCCATTGGCAACATTTTTTATAAATAACAGATACCAGTTTATACTTTGGCAAGATATTTCTAAATAACAGATACCAGTTTATCCTATGGCAACATTTTTCTAAATAACAGATACCAGTTTATACTTTGCCAACATTTTTCTAAATAACAGATACCAGTTTACCCATTGGCAACATTTTTTTATAAATAACAGATTCCAGTTTATACTTTGGCAAGATATTTCTAAATAACAGATACCAGTTTATTCTTTGGCAAGATATTTCTAAATAACAGATACCAGTTTATCCGATGGCAACATTTTTCTAAATAACAGATACCAGTTTATACTTTGGCAAGATATTTCTAAATAACAGATACCAGTTTATCCTTCGGCAAGGTATTTCTAAATAACAGATACCAGCTTATACTTTGTCACGGTATTTCTAAATAACAGATACCAGTTTATACTTTGTCAAGATATTTCTAAATAACAGATACCAGTTTACCCTTTGGCAACATTTTTCTAAATAACAGATACCAGTTTATACTTTGGCAACATTTTTCTAAATAACAGATACCAGTTTACCCTTTGGCAACATTTTTATAAATAACAGATACCAGTTTATACTTTGGCAAGATATTTCTAAATAACAGATACCAGTTTATCCTATGGCAACATATTTAATTTCTAAATAACAGATACCAGTTTATCCTATGGCAACATTTTTCTAAATAACAGATACCAGTTTATACTTTGGCAAGATATTTCTAAATAACAGATACCAGTTTATCCTATGGCAACATATTTAATTTCTAAATAACAGATACCAGTTTATACTTTAACAAGATAGTTAATTTCTAAAAAACAGATATCAGAGTATCCTTTGGCAAGATCATTCTAAATAACAGATACCAGTTTATCCTTTGGCAATATATTTCTAAATAACAGATGCCAGTTAATCGTTTGTCAAGTTATTTCTAAATTACAGATGCCAGTTTATACTTTAGCAATATATTTCTAAATAACAGATGTCAATTTATCCTTTGGCAAGATATTTCTAAATAACAGATGCCAGTTAATCGTTTGTCAAGATATTTCTAAATAACAGATGCCAGTTAATCGTTTGTCAAGATATTTTTAAATAACAGATGCCAGTTTATCGTTTGTCAAGATATTTCTAAATAACAGATATCAGTGTATCCTTTGGCAAGATATTTCTAAATAACAGATACCAGTTTATCCTTTGGCAAGATATTTCTAAATAACAGATGCCAGTTTATCCTTTGGCTAGATATTTCTAAATGAATTTCACAGACCTAACAGATACCAGTTTATCATTTGGCAAGATATTTCTAAATAACAGATAACAGTTTATCATTTTTCAAGATATTTGTAAATGAATTGCACAGGCCTAACAGATAACAGTTTATCATTTGGCAAGATATTTCTAAATGTTTCACAAGCCTTGGATTAAATCACGTCTTGTAGTATTTTGATTGGTATCAAATATGGAAATTGTTCTTTAAGATTTCAACTGGAATACCCACACCTAAGGAACACAACATGTTCTGTTGTAATTTTCTATCTGACACATATTTTGTACTCTCACTTAGAGCAATTGAACAAGTTTCAATATTCTTAGTCATTGCCATTTCTTGTGTTTTTCTCCACTTAAGCTGCTAAATTTGCAATCCTATAGGCAAATGCAAATAGTCGAGATTACTTGGGTATCATTTCAATTAAAGTAAAATTTGTTCAATGTACAGACGACCCAGTAAATAGCTGAGATTACTTGGCTATCATCCCAAAATTTAAAAAAAATTCCTTAATTATGCGTCCCCCTTCCCAAATTTTGCCTGTTTAGGTTGCCTATATGGACAAGCCAGCCCTGAACGTCGTGTTACGTCTTGGTTTATAATTATATGAACTCTTGGATATGCTATATTACTGCATCCAAACATGGGCTAGCTCTATCTATCTCAGGGTGCGTAACTAATGAATATAACAAGTATCTAGTAAAACAAACTGTAAAACTTTAATTCATAACTTGTGTAAAGAGAGGTTTATACTGTTCAATATTGTCGACCACACATATGATAGACTAATATCTATCTCTGCTCACATACATCATACCTCAACGAGAGACCAGCCTCAAAACCTGCGTTCCCCCAAATCAACTCACGTCATAATTTTTGTGTTCATAATGTGCAGTTTTGCGCACCAATATTTATCAGCTGCACATTTACGCTACACCTAGAAACACAACTTTGATAAAAGGGAGGTAACTAGACTTATTGAGGTTTTATTTGAAGACTCCATGGATAGTCTTTTCATAATTATTTCAAAAATAATTTATGAACTTGTACACGTTTAGAGGAGTCAAAATGTGTATAAATTTTGCCGTAATCATAATCTCATATAGATTTTATATAATATATTCAATGTTGCCAATGTTGCAAGCAAATAACACAGAGTGTCTCAATCTTATCTTAGAAATTACTTCTTGAAATCAATGATAAGCCATATTATAAAAAAAAATTTGATAAATAGTTACATTTTAATTATTTCAAAACTGATTTCTCTGTACCCCAGATAGCGGACAGAATTGTGTAAATTATAAACAAATAAAATATTCTTGTTGTCTTCTATCCCTTTTGTTTTGTAAAATTGTAAAAAATATGTTTTGTATCCTTTCTCCATAAATGATATTAATGTTGGTATTTCAATTAAAAAATTTGACATAAAATGTATTACTATTGTCTATGTATTTATGATCAATACACGTTGTTGAAAAAAAATGCTGGTCACACAAGCAACACAATCATCTAGTAAGCCGTGGCCACAGAAACTGGTGAATGCTGCTTCACCAGCCCTATTGATCAACTTTACATAGTAAAAAAAAAAGAACGTTATTAATAAGAAGATAAAGACAAGGTATTGAAATACATTGTTAAAAAAAATCTGAAAAAAAAAAATAACAATATTGAATGTTCTACTAAAACTCGAAATAATACACCAATAAATACAAAAGTTATTTAAAAAAACAATGTTAGAATCAAAACTGAAAAACAAAGTTTTCTGTTTTAACATGTTTTATTTTGACTTGAGCGTAATGACCAGAAAATTAAAATGTGAATTGATAATTGCTAGATGTAGTTTAGATTAAAATGACCTTTACAGAGTCCCAACAGTTCATAAAATCAATAAAAGAAATCAATCTGATAAAGGACTAATCTTAAAGGTCGGACACCTGTCAATTTTTTTTTTAAATTTCACTTACCTGACAATTTTAAGTGAACCTACTGGGGTAAACAAGAAAATGTTGATATATGTTTTTGCCATATCAACCATTAAAATGGCCGATAAACATTTTTTAAAAGTTATTATTTTCTTTTTTTCTTTTACACAGAAGATAATTCAATTCTGTTTTCTGTAATTGCTTTGAAATTTTATTATCTATCTTTCCATGCATGATTTTGCTGATAGCTGTATCGTTTTAAAAGTTATGATTTTTTTTTACTAAAACAGCATACAAAAAATACATATTGACATATCGAAATTCGAAAATTTAAAAAGTTCTCAACGAATCTTCAAGATCTCACAAGGGATTAAAACAAATAGTGATAAATAACAATGCCGAACTGCAACCTCCGAACTGCAACCTTGTGCAGAGTAGTAGCACAAAAAAATAAAAAAAAACTATAGAAAAATGAAAAAAATAAGAAAAATAAGAAAAACCGGAAAAGAAAAACAATGTTGTTCTGAAACGAACTAAGTTTGCCCCCCCCCCCCCCCCATGTTTCAATGTGTAATTTCCGGCTTTTGAAGCTCAAACACTGTGTAACAAATGTATTTTATTATTTAAATAATAGTTCAACTGTCTGGTTAAGAACAAATCTCAAATACGATATAAATATTTTTACGTATTATTAGACAGTTGCCTATCCTTATCAAACTTTTGAACCAATGCGTGGCATAAGTAGTCCTTGGGGAACCAGGGTGTCAATAAAACATTAAGATCAACCATGAGGATATACCACAACACAAACACATGTAACAATGGTTCTACGAATGTATTGATTGTTTTTTTTACTATTTATTTATTTATTTCTATTGTTGTTTGCTTTTACTGTTTACTGTTTATTTTATATTCATTAAGGTTAGAGGAAGCTGTGTTAGTTTGAAAGAATTTAGGGAGGGAGAAGCTTGTGTTAGGCCCCTTATGTCTGACTTATACTTCCGTTGTAAAAAGTTCCATTCTATTCACTAAAGGAAACTGATTTATTTACTTTACCATGTTAAAATATTACAAGAGTTATCTATCTAGTTGTTCAAATGTCTAGTGAACATATCCCTTGATAATTATTGTTACGGACGAAGAGGCTAAGGTTCTTACTGACAAGGGGTCTAACTCTGGGGGTAAACAAGGGAAGACAATTACGGAGTACTGAAGAGCACGTGTTAAAAAGCTAACGTAGATACAGACAATGACAATATACTGAGACTTATGTAAGACATACACAACAAATGTTTATTCTAGTTCTAGACTGAAAAGACAGTTTCGAATATAATCTCTTTAGTTCAAACAGATATGGGATCTATCATGTTCAGATAAACACAATAACAAAAACATTTTCCATATATCCCTTATGCAAAAACAAGTATATATAAGTAATACTTCTTCCTGAGTGACATTCGGGCATGGAATAGGTTGACTGAATAAACATGTAATAAAGTAACTAAACATCATTTAAAACTAAATATATAAATTCCAGTTTCCAGTCAGTTTCAGTCTTGATGATGTCTACATGAAGTAAATTCTTTTTATAGTCCTGGTTTAGTGGATTGCACAGTTTCAGTCTTGGTAATGTAAAATAAATATACTATATCAAAGAGTACTATCTGCCCATTACGCTACATTTCACTTTATTTTTCTGCAGAAGAGCTGTGGTTCTTTATATAAAATAATAGGCATAATAGGCAATAATGGACGGCCTTAAGTTGAAAGCTTTGCTTTTTACTACGGTTTAACATTTTTAAAAGCAACTGATTAAATGTAGGCCAAAATGTAAGATTTAGAACAAAATTGTTTTAATATTCTTGCTTATTTTAAATTTGTTAATAGTCTATACTACTCTATACTTAGGCCGGATCTGAATTTCTTCGACCAGCCGGCCTTACTAGCTGGTAAACACCCATTGAAAAGTCAAGGTCTGAGCAGAGACTATCATCAATATACATAATTACCGTGAGTTGGTTTATATATAGGCCTAAGTTTATTTATTTATATATGTAGCCTATATGCTATTTCTCTAAAGGGCGTTTGCAATCCCGTGACAAAAAGCACGTGATTTGTGTTTACTTTGAGTAATGGTGTACAATTAAATATGGCCGCTGTATTAATAAAGTTTCATAAAGGCTCGAGCTTTTTTTAAATGATGTTTTGTGTTTTAAGTATTATTAAGATTTAAGCTGTATTATGTATGTTAAATAAAATAGGCTATTTTATTATTATCATAGACATAGATCATAGACGATGTGAGCCTAATAGTTACTTGACTAGATAGCATATTCACCAACAATATCGCTTGACATCGTAGCCTAGCCTACGAAACATTAAAAGTGTAGGCCTATAAAGTGAAATTGAAAGTGTAAATAGGTCTAGCCGGCCCTAGCCTAATCACATTAATCAATTAATCTACAGTACTACTATTTACCTCCTTATTTTTGAGTAGGATAGCCAATATTCAGATGTGAATTTTGCATGATAAAGAAGTACTTCACTTTCACCACGTTAGGTTTGTACCTCAAGTGGGTTCTATATTTACACAAATACGTCACTAAATTTACACAAAAAAACTTAAGCTCCGCCTACTGGGAACGCTCTATAGGCTCCTAGGCCGTTTGATCGATCGTCACTAAAGTTAAATTTATAAATTGGAAACGTCCTCCAAAATTTTTTTTTATTATTTTAGCAATATTGCCTAATTCGTTAAATAATTTTTTTTTAATAAACGTTGGCCTAGTAGGGCCTATGTTAGTTTATAAATTGAGTGCCATTTCAGAATGATGTCCCTTTACGGGCGACCGTACACAATAAAAGAAAAAAAAATACCGAAAGAAACGTTCTCACTACAGTTTTATTGTAATAGTTTTTTTTTTTTTTATTTACTTTTTTAGCAAAACACATTGTAATCATTCGTTTCTCCATCATTTTTGACGATCATAACTCCAAGTAATCTAATTATAGCCTATGGTCTGAGCTGGTTTTGAGTTAGATCTATTTTTAGATTTAGAGTAATAAAAGGAATTTCCGATTCATGCGTATTTAAAAACTGCAAAACAGAAACCAACATTATTTTCTCTTAAAGACTAAACGTTTAAAACATTTACAGATAATTAAAAGGTAAGTAGATCTATAAAATTATTTTTTGTACATTTTTGTTCACTATGTGATGTTTTTAAAATAAATATAAAACTGTAGGCCTGCGCATCCATTTTTGTGTTCATTCACTTGTGACACGTGTGACAAGTCTTGTCAAAAATGCCAATCAGAGTTTGTCCGACCATAATTTAAGTAGTAGTCCAACTCTGTTGCTGGATTTTGATAAAAAAGGAATTGATTGTGTTAATTATTTAGCTTTTTAAGTTTATTGGTTTACATTTAGAAGTAGGCCTATAGGTCAAATATCTACAACAATTGTTAGGCCTATAGGTCTAATATATATTTTAAACCACACACATAGGCTACATAATAAACACAATTTATTTTCGCGCCAATATAAAGACTTGACTTAAATTTGATAAGTCAGCCAAAGAGAAAAGACATTATTAATGTTGGATGTAGGAACACAGAGACGTACCGGGCCAGTGTCGGCTATCTTTTTTTTAAGATTATGCAATTATTTCTTTTTAATAAAATCAAACAAAACAATAGGATTCATAAAAAGAATTTTTTACAAATGTAATAAGAATATAAAACTAAAATGCTATCTCACATAATTAGTTAGGCCTAAATTAGAATATGCAGGATTTGTATGGGACCCATTCAAAAAAGAGCTGCAAGCTTCATAACAAGTGAATATTCCCAACTAACAAAAGTAACACCATTATTTAAATCACTAAACCTAGAAATTCTAGATTCTAAAGGACAGAAGGACACAGAGTAAAGTAGTAATAATACATAAGGCATTAAACTATAATTTAGAAATACAGCCCAATAACAATCTCTTGCAAAGCTTAGATAAACATATTAAAAAGAGAAAAACACATTCTTTATCCCTTATGCGAGAACAAATGCATATAAGTTCTCTTTCTTCCTAAGTGGCATTCGAGGAATACATGCCTTTGGCAAAAAAAACAAAAAAACGCGAAAACACGGACTGGTTCGACGCCAATTGGGACGAAATGAAACATGTCACCGAAGCTAAAAGGAAAACTTTCCTGGCATACAAGGAGAAGCCTACTCCCGACACGTGCACGCCCTCCCTCAAAACAGCTAAGATGCATGCTCAGAGGGTTGCCCGCCAATGTGCCAATACCTCCTGGCTTAACCTCTGCTCAAGCATACAGTGAGCTGCTGATTTGGGAAACGCCAAAGCCATGTACGAAAACAATAAAAAAGCAATCGGCCCTACGTCAAAGGTTGCACCCCTAAAATCGAAAACTGGAGAAATAATCAAGGACGAAACGGAGCAGCTCAAACGCTGGATTGAACATTACCTGGAACTGTATGCAAAAGTTAACACAGTCTCCAGCACCGCCCTAGATGACATCCCCGACATGCCGCTCACGGAAGAACTAGATGCCATTCCCACACAGGAAGAACTAAGCAAACCCTGGAAGCGATGGAATACCTCCAGAAGCTCTGAAGAACGGTAAGACAGTGCTACTCCAGCCCTTACACGAGCTGCTAGCCCTCTGCTGGGAACAGGGATACATCCCCCAGGACATGAAGGACGCTATATAAAGTGACGCTATATAAGAATAAGGGCGATAGTGACTGCAATAACTACCGCGGCATCTCGGGCTCGCTTCTCAGTATGTAGGAAAGGCTTTTGCCCGCGTCACTCTTACACGCTTGCAGAGTTTAGCCTCCCGAGTTTATCCAGAGTCACAATGTGGTTTTCGGGCGGGTCGGTCTGCCATAGACATGGTGTTCTCCATACAGAAGATGCAGGAAAAATGTAGAGAGCAGCAGATGCCACTCTACATTGCCTTCATAGACCTGACAAAAGCCTTTGATTTAGTCAGTCGTAGTGGGCTGTTCCAAATTCTGGAAAAAATTGGCTGCCACCCACACCTACTCGCCATCATTAGACAGTTCCATGATAACTTGCAGGGCATAGTGCACTTCAACGGAGCCACCTCTGAAGCCTTCCCAGTCAGCAGCGAATTAAAGCAAAGATGTGTACTTGCACAAACACTGTTCGCAATATTCTTCTCTATACTGCTCCGATACGCCTTTAAGGATAGTAGTGATGTAATCTGGCTACACACCAGAGCTGATAGAGGACTTTTCATCACTGCCCGTCTCCGAGCCAAAACCGAAACGAAAGAGGTTCTAATTCGCGAGCTACTTTTTGCTGACGATGCGGCCCTGATATCACACACAGAGACAGGCCTACAACAGCTTGTGTCAAGCTTTGCCAACGCCTGCAAAGAGTTTGGCCTGCAGGTGAGCATAAAGAAGACAAATATCATGGCCCAAGACACATGCTCCGTTCCTACCATTACTATGGAAAACAAAAACTTGCAAGTTGTGGACTTCTTCACCTACTTGGGGTCCAAGATTTCCAGCTCATTATCCATAGAGGATGAATTAAATAGCAGAATCGGCAGGCAGCTGCCACAATGGCTAAACTTAGTAAACGGGTTTGAGAAATCACCAAGCTGACAGAAAGGACCAAACTATGTGTCTACCAAGCCTGCGTCATCAGCACGCTGCTTTATGGAAGTGAATCATGGACAACATATGCGTCCCATGAGCGCAAGCTAAATAGCTTCCACCTGAGGTGTCTGCGTCTCGTCTTTGGCATTAAATGGCAGGACAAAGTCCCTAATAGTAAGGTATTGACGCGCGCCAGCGCCCAAAGCATGTTCGCAGTCCTCAGTGAAAGACGCCTAAGATGGCTAGGACATGTAAGAAGAATGAGTCCAGGCAGAATCCCTAAGGACCTCCTATATGGAGAATTGGCATCTGGAAAGAGGAAAACAGGTCGCCCACGCCTCCGCTATAAAGATGTCTGCCAGAGGGACATGAGAGCAGCCAGAATAAGCACACGTGACTGGGAGGAGAAGGCGGAGAATCGGTCCACCTGGCGCACTGCTGTCACGGAAGGCGTTAAAATGGCAGAGGAAAGTAGAATGGAGGAGACCATAGATAAAAGAGCTAGAAGAAAAGCGAAAAAAATAGGAATCACGGAACACGTGTGCAAAGGCTGTAAAAAAGACTGTCACTCAAGGATAGGCCTGCTCAGCCACACGAGGAAGTGCAACTTCGAACCACGGTGATGCACCATCGTCTCGCGAGACGGAAGGATGCCATTCACATTTACTTCTAAAATCTGCACAGAGTAAAAAAAAAGCGAGATATAGAGGAACAACAGGTCACTATTTATTTATAGAAAATCAAGATCGCGAGTCATGTTTTAAAAGTAATCATGTCAAGACAATGTGTTAGTTTGCAAAAAAAAAAAAACTGATTAAAAAGGTATTCTATTCTCATTTTGTAATATCATTTTGGGAATATATAGGCCCTATGGTGAAAAAAATATATGTATTATTGTTGTTGACTAAGTCACCTAAACTAAACCTTGTGTTGTATAAGACGTTGGATAAGTATAAAACAAGGAAACTCAACCTACGTTTATATTAGCTTATAAGCCTGAAGCGCTCTTTCTATATAAACAACAAGCCGTTATGTGCCCGGTCCTCCGAACCGGCTAAAAGTTATGTTTGCATACACTCTAACTACTCAGGCAGTTATAATGAGATTGCTCGCATGACCTACGACACGAATTTAAACGTGAGGTAATTTTTTATTTGCCCGCTACAACATGAATTACCCGTTAAAATCATTACTCATCACCCATTATAACAATTACAAAATTGCTCGCTATAAATTACGACGCAAATTAAAACATGAATATATTTTGTTCTATTCATTGATAAAGAACATTCGACAGTACTTTTTTTTTTTTTTTAATGATTGTTTGATATATTTTTTTACGACAAACATTAAGTCGCAGACCTATGTTGTGTTGTTTTTGTTTATTTGCTATTTATTTATTTATTGTTGCTTTGGAAGCAAACTTAGAATTAAATTTTCTATTCAACATGTAAAACAATAACAAATGAAACCCATATGAAATAATGTTTATAAAACGTATACGACACGAATTAAAACTTTAAAAAGTTAGTTCCGGCAATTCGAACATTGCCCGGCAAATTAAACATTGCCCGGTTATATAAACATTGCCCGGTTATATAAACATTGCCCGGTAATTTAAACATTGCCCGGTAATTTAAACATTTCCCGGTAATTTAAACATTGCCCGGTAATTTAAACATTGCCCGGTAATTTAAACATTGCCAGGTAATTTAAACATTACCCGGTAATTTAAACATAGCCCGGTATTATAAACATTGCCCGGTAATTTAAACATTGCCCGGTAATTTAAACATTGCCCGGTAATTTAAACATTGCCCGGTAATTTAAACATTGCCCGGTAATTTAAACATTGCCCGGTATTATAAACATTGCCCTGTAATTTAAACATTGCCCGGTAATTTAAACAATGGCCGTTACCAAGGCGATAAGCCTAAAGGTGCCCAGTTCTCGGAACTGGATAAAATAACCCATGGAGTTATAAACAATAGTCTTCCATTTAAATATTGCATTCTACAAATTACGACGCAAATTAAAACAACTTCTTAAACGCATAAATACGCAAAATTTGATGACGCCATATAATTATAAGCTTAAATATAGAGTGTAACCAGGACCACTGCGTTTAAATATGCTTAATAAGGCGTCGGTATTACTTCCCGAAACAGAAAAAAAAATACTATATCTATTTGCTTTGTCCTATGTTTGTAAAGTTTTAAATTATTAATTAGCTTTAAGTCATGTATTCACAGTGTAAAGTATTAAAGTAGTGATAGATTAAGAAAATCAACTACAGTATTGGTAGTGTAAAGAATTTATGTTGTTTACGCCACGTAGACAATTTAAACATGAAGAAAATTTGTTCCCGTCATTGAGTTGAGATAAAAATCCATGCACATAGTTTGATGACGTCAATTTAAACATGAATGAAAAATGTCCCTTCATTGCTATAAAATCCATGCGCAAAGATTGATGACGTCATAAAAATAATCTCAGCGCATCCTTTTTTTTCTAACCTTGTGACGAAAAACTATAAAAAGTTGTACTGGCAAAGACAATGTGAATCAAAAGTTGTGTTTTATTCGCGTTTTTTGACCAAACTGACCACTGCGGTCATTTTAATTTTTTTAAAACCTTGACAGTGTTCACCGCCGTAACGCAAAGAATATTTGTAGCAAATTTCACGTTTTTATGTCCAGTATTTAAAAAGATTATGCGGTATGTACATACCCAGCCAGCCAGCCAGCCAGCCAGCCAGCCAGCCACATATTCCTTTTGAGATTTATATATATACAAGCCGTTATGTGCCCGGTCCTCCGAACCGGCTAAAAGTTATGTTTACATACACTCTAACTACTCAGGCAGTTATAATGAGATTGCCCGCATGACCTACGACACGAATTTAAACGTGAGGTAATTTTTTATTTGCCCGCTACAACATGAATTACCCGTTAAAATCATTACTCATCACCCATTATAACAATTACAAAATTGCCCGCTATAAATTACGACGCAAATTAAAACATGAATATATTTTGTTCTATTCATTGATTAAGAACATTCGACACTACTTTTTTTTTTTTAATGATTGTTTGATATATTTTTTTTACGACAAACATTAAGTCGCAGACCTATGTTGTGTTGTTTTTGTTTTTTTGCTATTTATTTATTTATTGTTGCTTTGGAAGCAAACTTGGAATTAATTTTTCTATTCAACATGTAAAACAATAACAAATGAAACCCTTATGAAATAATGTTTATAAAACGTATACGACACGAATTAAAACTTTAAAAATTTAGTTCCGGCAATTTGAAAATTGCCCGGCAAATTAAACATTGCCCGGTAATTTAAACATTGCCTGGTAATTTAAACATTGCCCGGTATTATAAACATTGCCCGGAATTATAAACATTGCCCGGTATTATAAACATTGCCCGGTAATTTAAACATTGCCCGGTATTATAAACATTGCCCGGTATTATAAACATTGCCCGGTAATTTAAACATTGCCCGGTAATTTAAACATTGCCCGGTATTATTAACATTGCCCGGTATTATAAACATTGCCCGGTAATTTAAACATTGCCCGGTAATTTAAACATTGCCCGGTATTATAAACATTGCCCGGTATTATAAACATTGCCCGGTAATTTAAACATTGCCCGGTAATTTAAACATTGTCCGGTATTATAAACATTGCCCGGTAATTTAAACATTGCCCGGTAATTTAAACATTGCCTGGTATTATAAACATTGCCCGGTAATTTAAACATTGCCCGGTAATTAAAACAATGGCCGTTACCAAGGCGATAAGCCTAAAGGTGCCCAGTTCTCGGAACTGGATAAAATAACCCATGGAGTTATAAGCAATTGTCTTAAGCGGGGATAAAGTATTTTCCGGTAACTTAATTTTTTTACTTAAACCATTTAAATATTGCATTCTACAAATTACGACGCAAATTAAAACAAAATTTTGTTCCCTTCTTAAACGCATAAATACGCAAAATTTGATGACGCCATATAATTATAAGCTTAAATATAGAGTGTAACCAGGACCACTGCGTTTAAATAAGCTTAGTAATGCGTCGGTATTACTTCCGAAAACAGAAAAAAAATGCTAAATCTATTTGCTTTGTCCTATGTTTGTAAAGTTTTAAATTATTAATTAGCTTTAAGTCATGTATTCATAGTGTAAAGTATCAAAGTAGTGATAGATTAAGAAAATCAACTACAGTATTGGTAGTGTAAAGAATTTATGTTGTTTACGGCACGTAGACAATTTAAACATGAAAAAAAATTTGTTCCCGTCATTGAGTTGAGATAATAAAATCCATGCACATAGTTTGATGACGTCAATTTAAACATGAATGAAAAATGTCCCTTCATTGCTATAAAATCCATGCGCAAAGATTGATGACGTCATAAAAATAATCTCAGCGCATCCTTTTTTTTTCTAACTTTGTGACGAAAAACTATAAAAAGTTGTACTGGCAAAGACAATGTGAATCAAAAGTTGTGTTTTTTCACGTTTTTTGACCAAACTGACCACTGCGGTCATTTTAATTTTTTTAAAACCTTGACAGTGTTCACCGCCGTAACGCAAAGAATATTTGTAGCAAATTTCACGTTTTTATGTCCAGTATTTAAAAAGATTATGCGGTATGTACATACCCAGCCAGCCAGCCAGCCAGCCAGCCAGCCACATACATACATACATATTCCTTTTGAGATTTATATATATATATATGATTATTGTGTACTAAACTTATGGGCGGATTGATTCTAGTTTTGATATCTGATAAGTGTTTTAAATGACGTTTAAAAGTCAAATTCATATCTCTCTTTATCTTTCGCTTTCTTTTTCCCTTTCTTTCTCGCTCTGTCTTCTTGTCTCTGTCTCTTTATACTTCTATCTCTCTATATCCCTTTTTCTCTCCCTTTATCTCTGGCTTTTTGTATACCTCTTTTTCCATTTCTCTCTTTCTCTCTACTTCTTTTTCTATCTCTATCTCTCTAATCAAGATGATGTTTTATTTTTACTGGAATGTTATTGTTACTCTGCGTATAGCGGTATAATTGTTATAGAATATAGTATAAACCATGTTCTTAATTGCCCGAATTGTACTTCGCCGAAGAGCCCAAGCAAGGGTTCGCTTCGTAAATTGCTCGCCTTTCGTCGTTTTCGCGCTTAACCGGCGATCTATTGCTCGACAAGCGACATCTCGCGGGGTATCGGCGAGCCAAATTCGGGCGAACGATTGCTTCGTCGACATGTTGACGAAGCCGCGTATTGATTGGCTGAATTGATCACGTTCATTATGCGAAAAGGCACCAAAATTTCCTAGTCTTAATGAAAAAAATGGCGTCTACACAAGACAGTCAGCTGCCAGAGATGTTAGAGGACAGTCTAGCAATATTCATAGATGCATGGGAAAATGTTCCATGCCTGTGGAACCCACTCCATCGGGACTATAAAAATAAGGGTGAAAAAGCCAAGGCCCTGAACAATATTGCCCAAAATCTGTGTGCAATGTAATCGCAACACCCAAAGCTTCTTTGTCTGTGAGCGCAGCCATTTTGTAGCAATATTAACATCCGGCAGTTCGCCTCAGCGTTAAAAATAGACCAGTTAAAAACAAGAGCACCAATTCGCTGAGCTTCCGAGCTCGCCCTAATGTCGGCGAATGTGCACGAGCCCATTTAAGAGCAAACTGTCGCTCTTGCGAATTGCACAATACCTGATTCGACCGAAACTAGTTCGGGCAATTAAGAACATGCTTTACGTATTGAGTCTATTATTTAAAAAAAATTACAACTTTAATTTTTTTTACATTAACGTTAGAGAAAATAATATTTTTAAAGAATTTCTTTATAAAAAAAGTTTTTATTTTGAGATTTGGAACCCATACAGGGCCCTTACATGCCTATGTGGCGCCCCAGGGCAAAAGTTTCAGTGGCGCCCCCTCATACTGTAACTCATATGTTCTCAACCTCTTTCAGCTCACCGCCCCTTTTTTCAATTTTGTTTCGCTCACCGCCCCCTCCCCTTGCCGTAATTAAATTAATGAGTTAAATTTGCCGCATAAAATTTGTATAGGACGACTAGATTTGTGTGCGTTTTTATGATCCTAAAAAGAGATGAAATGAACATGTCTTTTTTATTATAAATAAACAAATATACTGCACAATAGGTTTTAAAACAAAATCAATATTAAAGTGAAGCTTGTATGTTGCTAGCAGTCTGTATCAGTTTGGTTCAATTTCGGTTATTAAAATCCTTGGGTTTCCACGCTCCATTATTTGCAACTTGCTTCTCTTTTCACTAAATAGGGGGATGGAAATGCAATAAAAAATTGTTGCCAACATCAAAATACCTAGTGAAATTGATTTATGCCCTTTTGCAACCAAAGGTCCTCATTATAGCCCATTTCTTATTTTCATTTTTTTTTTTATTCAATCAATTCCTCATGCAGTTGTAAAGGTAGGACTGATTTTAATATTTCATTATTAGAAAAGAAGGTCTAAAAACCAATCAGGAATTCTCCCGTTAACAATCATAAGGTCTTTAAATCAAATGTTAAAGTTACCATTAAGGGCTTCAAGTTGTTGACAATAAGTAAGTAGAAAATCTATGTCTTCATCAGTTTTTTTCTTTACAAATGCAAGACCTATGCGTCCAAACTTGCATATGTACAATCAAAGTTTTGACATTTAAGAAAATATCATCTTTTAGGCGGGTCATCACCTTTAAATCATTTTTTTTAAACTTATATAAATCGATTATATAAGTGATAGGCCTATCAATCTTCAATTTTATTAGATTTTCTATCAAATAATCGTTTTTGCTTTCCAAAACCTCTATCATCGAATCAAAGAATCATACAATCTATTAAAAATTTTGATGACCACCATGTATGCAGTAACAAACGATTTGTAGTCCTTGTTATTTTCAATGCATAACTGAACAATCTATCATTGAATGTATTGCTTCTTATTTGTTATCTGCAGTAATTACGTAGTGTGGTGAGCGATGCCTACAATAAATTAGATTATTTAGCAACTAACGGTTGTCGATGAGATCACACAGCTAATACGTCTGGCACATCAATTCACGATAACACCATTATATAAAAAGTCTTTTAGTTCAAGTAATGTAGATTCGCCTTTAGTGTCACTTATTTATTTTTTTCAGAAAAATTGGCAATTTTCCCTTCCATGATAAAAAAAAAGGAACGCTTAATTGTCTGGTAGCATGTACTCATCAAATTGTAAAAAAAAATGGAATGTTTTAGATAACCACACAATGTACTCTATTTATCACCTGCCATTTCATCAATTCGTCTCTGCATAGCTCTTTGGCTCAACTTATATTTCTTAAATTTAATTTGATATCAACGCTTGTTTTTATAAATAATATTTTATTTAAATTAGAATCAAACCGATCTGAAACTTCGATAATTAACGAACTCGACGAATTTTGTTTGCTATCGAACCAATCCAGATATTTTATTTAAATTGACCCGAGCCCCAAATTCTAAATTAATATCAATGCGATTCCAACTTTTTATTCGTATAACATGTTCTGTTGGGTGATAGCAGATGTTTAGCAGCAGTTAGGCTCTATGTCACATTTCATCCATATTCTAATCACTGCTCCCATCTGCCTTTCTCAGAAACAGTCTAATTATAGCAATAAATCAAGATTAAGTATGTTAAGGGCTTTGAATGACTTTTACATCACAATTACACAATAGACAGAGACAATAGTAAAACAGTCGATTAATTATTTAACAAGCTCAAGATTACCGTAGGCCTCTTATAATTAAAGTACAAATACTTAAAGTACTTTCGTACCGCCCACTGGTCCTTCACCGCCCCCATATCTCCCCCGGGAACGTTAGCGCCCTCCCCCCAGACCTTTTCACCGCCCCCTGGAGGGGGGGGCGATAACGCCCCCGTTGAGAATCTATGAGAGTAACTGCTTTGTTTAGTCCCTGCGCTTAGTTAATTATTATGATTAAAGAAATTAAAAAATGCAAATTTTGATTTAGAATATTCTATATGAGCCAATCTCTTATGAAACATTTGTGAGCCTATTAAAAGTGAAACATTTGTATAAAACGGTTTGAGTTTAAAGTTTAAATAAATAAGAAGTTAACTTTTACCATCTTTATCCATTATTCCTTTTGTTGACAATTTGTGTTTCAAAATTTCTGGTATGAACTTAGGTTATATTTTCCGCCACCCTAGAAGTGCCGCCACCCTAGAAGTGCCACCCCCGGGCATATGCCCCCCCTCTAAAATGTGATAGCACTGAACCCATACAATAAAAGCAATATGGTCTCAACAAATTATTTGTTTAAGTATATCAATGTTTTGTATTTATAATATCTTTTAACATACACTTATTCCGGTTGAAGATGTAGTCTAGTTTGTATTATTTACAATGTTGTTGGGTGATTATGTTTGTTTATGTTTGTGTATGTTTGTATATTTGTTTGATCAATGCCACTATTTTTATAAACAAGAAAATTTGTAAATAAATATCATGGATAAAATTCAGATAAACCCTTCGTTGGAGCTAAATATGGACGCAGACAATAATAAATAAACCCATACCAAAGCTTAAACTACAAAACGATATCATATACACAATAACTGAACAGAGAACGGACAGACTCCAAACACAAGACAAAATCTGTACAAATAGTTATTTTAGACACTTTACAAACGTTTCTACAATATTCGAAGCGAAGGAAACAAACACAGAGACCAGACCCGAACCCGACTCACATAATACACCGACCGATTTTTCGCTTGGTTGAGTCTTACGATACGAGACTCGGTTGCCAAACGTAGTGTATGAGATGAAGACTTGGTAGCACACAGAGTCCCCACCTCCCTCCGTGTGTATGTGTGTACATATACTTCATCATTGTGTACAGATACGTCATCATTGTGTATATTTACGTCGTCATTGTGTACATATACGTCATCCTTGTGTACATATACGTCATCATTGTGTACAGATACGTCATCATTGTGTACATATACGGTATCATTGTGTACATATACGTCATCATTATGTACATATACGTCATCATTGTGTACATATATGTCAACATTGTGTACATATACGTCATCATTGTGTGCAGATATGTCATCATTATGTACATATACGTCATCATTGTGTACATATACGTCATCATTGTGTAATTACTTCATCATTGTGTACATATATTTAATCATTGTGTACATATACATGACATATATGTCATTGCATTTGTAAAAATCTTTCATAAATTAAATTAACTTTGTTGGAAAAAAATTTCCCTCTTTCTCTCATTGACCTTACTCTCTCTCTCTCTCTTCTCTCTCTCTCTCTCTCTCTCTCTCTCTCTCTCTCTAAGTCTCTCTCTCTCTCTCACGGTCCACCGCCCAACACCTACACAATATGACGAGGCTATCTATAGCAACCCGTCCCCACCTCTCCTCGCCCCATTTCTCCTCCTCCTGACAAATGTCACCTGTCTCAGAGCCGTGGGCGACGAGTGAGTGTGGGAAGCGAGGGAAGTCAATCTCCTACATTCTCATTGAAGCACACCCCCTCTCAAACCAACTTTAGCAAAGATTGTTGTATGAACACTTATATAATTCTACCAACGTTCGATTGTCCTTTCTAGGGATGTTAAACGAAAACCGGTTTTGATTTTCAAAAACGGATTTCAGTTTGTTTGTTGGAAGTTGGAAGGTACTTCAAGTAGAAAACCCTTGTTTTTTTGTTCTAATGGAATTTTTTTTTAAAAATAAATAATGTTGGATTTGCACAAAACAATTCCTGAAATGTCTTGCTAACACTATTTAGTCTTAGATATTGTGTTTACAAATACCAACCAGGCCCGGCACTACAAATTTTGAGGGTGTGTAAAATTTTTATGTTGCCGCTTTTTTTTTTTAAATTCAATCGTTTAAAGTAGGCCTACTTATAACACAGCTAAACATTTTATCAAAAACTTCTGTTTTGTACATCTGTATCGGACATAAATTTTCTTCCACATTTTCCACGTCATCAAAATAATCTTTTTTTTGCCGTACCAAAGATTCTGCAAGAAAATCATTTTCGACATTTAACCCTTCCTGTACCGACCTACTTTCTATCTATGCTATCTTCAGGCCGCTATATACGCGCCCGGGACTGTAAGAGTTAAATGTTTGCAAGTTATCATGCTTCTGTGAAGATTGAATCAAACTTGATGTGGTTATAGTTCTGTTTGGAAAAAAGTAATTGTTCGTTCAAGCGACTGCAAACTTTCTGAAATGTTCCTTGAAAGTGTTTGAAGATGTTTGCTGGATAGATTAATTTCAAATAACACTTCATACCCAATTACAATTGAACATAAAAAATCAAAATTTGTGATTTTCGCTGCAATGGATTCCGCTGATTGAATAATTAGTTTCTTTGGCAACATCTTGTAATGCTTGGTAAATTTTTGGCAATTCAAATCTCACAGTTTTGACAGCATTAACATGGCTTTCCCAGCGTGTATCACTTAACGATTCGACTCTCATTGATGGAAATTTAGATTGTAAATCTCCCCATCTTTTCGTTGACGCAGAGAAAAATTATTTATAAATCTGATCAATGGCAACCGGGCAAAATAGCGACTGTGAAAACAGCGACTGTCACTTGAGCGACTTCAAAATAGCGACTGTCAAAACAGCGACTGTCACTTGAGCGACTTCAAAAAAGCGACTGTTTCAAAACAGCGATTGCCAAAACAGCGACTGTCATTTGAGCGACTTGCACAATAGCACTTGTTTGAAAACACATCAACAACGCTAGAAATGAATTTAAACAAACAAATTTAATTTGGATTTGCTACATAATACATACATGATTTTAAAAGGAAGATTTCAAACAGACTACATGATTTATAAAGAAGATTTAAAACAGACTACATGATTTATAAAGAAGATTTCAAACAGACTACATGATTTAAAAAGAAGATTTAAAACAGAATACATAATTTAAAAAAGAAGATTTAAAACAGAATACATGATTTAAAAAGAAGATTTAAAACAGAATACATAATTGAAATAGAAGATTTAAAACAGAATACATAATTGAAATAGAAGATTTAAAACAGAATAGAAAAAGACCAAGGTTAGTCAAATCATGACACGTTAATTTCTAAATTGTGAGCAAGGGCTCGAAGGAATTGCAGTAGATCATACTGATCTCAATGTTGCTGTACAGCAGTGATTCTTGTGTTCATTGTCACGCATTTTTTCATTCGCTGAGTAAGGTCTCTGCCTTGTAGCAGCTGGGTACGATTTGTCCGTTAAAGGGCTTCCTCCCGTCTTAGAGCTTCGATAAATCTGAAGATGGAAGGATGATGAGTTTCAGCTGATCCCTGTAAAGCATTATGCCAACTTTCGAGCTGATTGTTAGTTCGTGGAAGTCCTGCATCTTGTCGGGCTTTCACACTCCACATATCTACAGGAAATAATGGCTGTCTTCTGTCTCCACGTCTGTTATCTTCGAAGTAATTTACAAGAGTCATTACTTCTGGGGGGTAGTCTGCCACCAGTTCATCAAAGGCATCGCTCACTTCATCCACAGGTAAAAAGGCAAGAGCAAGGAGCATTTTTAATGCCGTTCAAACATTTTCCTCTTGTACATATTACCGTTGTAGTCCGTTTTCCTGAATCTTTCTCCAGAGCGATTGTCCCAAGTGAAAGGAACATCTGTAGATATGCATTTGAGGAAATGCTTCAATGAATGCAGCAAAACAAAGACACAGGGAAGCACATTATTCCGTATCAAAGCATGCACAGTGTATACTTGATAGAATAGGTTTGGTGATACTTTGAATGTGCCATCACACATCCAATGTTCGGAGTCGTGCAAGGTTTGAAAAAACTTATATGTGCTGCTAAAAACTCCGGTGTTTTGCTTTACCCGTCCCATCCACTTATTGACATTAAAAAATCAAAAAAAAAAGTTAAAAAAAAAAGGATTCCTAAAATCTTTGGCGTACAAAAACCGGACATTTTAAGTCTCTCTTGACACATTGTACTGCACAGATAGGTTTTAATTAGCTTAAATTTGGAAAAACCTCGTTCAACACTAGCTACGGAAAGTGGCAACGTAAGCGAAATACGAAGGGCTACACAAATTATAAGAAATCCATTTTCAAGATTCTGTAGGTAAATGTAGTTTAGGACTTCTTCAGGGTTTGATACTAAGTCATGGAGATGATGTTAAATTGCTCTCGTACAGCAGCAATGTCAGATTCATTCAAACCTTCATCTTTTTCAATTGTTAATGTGTTTTTTTTTCCAAGTTTTTGCACATCGACTTAAACTCTGATGTAATCTTGTTTTTAAGGTCAGGAATGTTGTACAAAAATTCAAAGACACCAGATACTTTATTTATCTGGAAAAAATCTTTCTTTTATTGCATAATCAGCTGTGTCTGAAGCAGCAACATAAAAGTGGATCTTAAAACTTTCTGAGGGGTCTGCAATATTTACTGATTCATCTGTTGAGTCGTAACCATGTTCTTCTTTTTTTTTTACTTCGGACCTTCTCTTTCTCAAATACTGGTTCTACTCCATGCAACTTCTTTTGCTACTTCATTAGCATCAACAGAACTCTATTGAACTCTAAATCACTTCTAGTTGTAACCAAAACTCTTCGTTTTTTTTCAGGTGACTAACTGCTCTCTGGGGACTCAAGTCCTATTGTTGCAGTGACTTATATGTTTACTTTAAACAAAAATGTTGTGCTATGTGACAAGTGCAACAATAAACTTGAAGTCTTAGATATTTTTAAGTAACCCAAGTGCTTTTATCTTCGCAATATTGACACTAGATCCAATTAGTGTATTTAGAAATATCGTCCAAAGCATCACAACATGTGATAACTGGTACCGCAGCGGTGTTAATGCATCAATCGACTGAACCATCTTGTGCACTTAGGGAATTTAATGTACTCGTTTTCGTAATTAACAGTCTGAAAATGCACAAGAATAACAACTGCACTGCCAATGCAAACAACTCAGCGCCCTAACGACTTATGATTCACGAACTGACTTGAAGGTCACGGTCACGTCACTTAAATCACTTCACTATAATATTCCGCCGCCGCATCGCATCCTGGGTGTGGCCGGGGGAAGTGAGGGGTTGACTTTTTGCACTCTGCTACGCACAGCGTGGTTGCCAAACTAAGTAGGCTACTGTTAGGCAAGCTTTCCTATTTTATAAGACAACTTTAATAAAGTACCCTTCACCTTTCATTTCCTAGTCATACATCTACATATGCTAGTAGCGCGCAAAAGCAATAAATTTTAATATAGTTCATAATATTTTAAAATACCCAAATTAAAAATAATACCTCAATTTTGCGCCCCCCAAATTTTTGCGCCCTAGGCAGCCGCCTAGTTCGCCTATATGGATGAGCCGGCCCTGGTGGCCAATAGTGCAAGGTAGGAGAGATTGGGGGCAGAAAAGGAACTATGTATTGTTACATACCATATCCATCTTCTTTTCTTAATTTCTTCAGTCATGCAGTTTATTCCAGTTCTCTTACGAACTCAACTGTTGGAGATGTGGTCTTCCCAGTTAATCTTTAGTAGGCCTAAACGTCGGAGACATCTTCATTCAAATCCTCAGAGGCGCTTTCAATTTTGGTCTTGGTCTTCCAGGTCTCGGCAGCATAGAGAAGGATTGAGCGTAGGCCTACATTTGACTTGTATATTTTCAGTTTTGTTCTTAGCTGAAGAGAGGATGACTTCCCTTTTTTCCCCAGTTTGTTGAAGGCCTGAGCTGCCATAGCTATTCTGGTGGAGATTTCCATGTCTATGCTTCCATTAGCTGAGATGTAGTTGCCAGAATGTGTCTGTTGAGATCTTCTTGTCTTCATTTTCATGAGTTTTATTTTGCCGGAGTTAATCTATCGTCCAACACTTTTGGCTATTTGTTCTACTCTTGTTATCTTCGACTGGATATCTGATTGAGAATGATAGAGCAGAAATAGATAGGAAGTTAGTCCCCATACTAGACCTCGGGGTTTATCTGCAGTATCTTTCCTCATGACACAGTCCATTACTATTAAGAAGATAACAGGTGAGATCAGACATCCTTGTCGGACACCTGTTTTCACGTGAGCCCATTCACTCTGTTGGTTTTCATAGCGTACACAGCACTGGTATCGCATGTGTATATTCAAATAGAATATATAAATAATATGTCAAACACATTTTTGAGAGATTTAATTTCATCATTTTATTGTATTAGTTCTAGTTGAGTGTGCTTAAATTTATGAAATACATATTTAAGGGCGCATTATAAAAAAATGAATTTATTACATATTGTTCAGTATAAAATTGTACATACAAAATAAAACAACAATAACAAATGTGCATTTTCATATTTTTACTATAGAAAAATTGTAACATGGAAACATTACAAGTAGTTGATGAACAAAATGTGAAAGGTATTTTTATTTTAATTTTCTTTTAGTTTAGACAAAATATACAATTTTAACATCATAATTGTAATGGACAATAACATAATTAATGTACCATGAACGGTATTATTATTATTTCGATACATTTTACGATAAAATATCAATAAAGCTTATCTTTCAGAAAGTCCTTATGATGTAACAAATCAATATGATGTCCATTCAATTGGTGATAGAGATGAACTTATTAGTAAGTATTGTCTGTTTTGTAGTCATTATTTTCTTTTATTAATTAAAGAAATCAACAGTTCAAGATCATCCAAACATAGATCATATGCTAAAATGCACCCAAGACAACTACCATGAAATTTGAAATTTTCTGTAGCCATGACCTCATCAGTGTAAAAATGTTTCTAATACTCTTTCACCAGTATTTTTTCAATACAGACATAGAAAGTGATCACAACTTAGTGTGACACAATTATTCACTGGAAATATTTGTACAATTTTATTCATAAATTGGAGATACAATATAATTGGTATTATTGTTGTATGATTAAAATACATTTGTACAAATACAAACTGTTTACATTTCAGATTGTCCAGATATTGTCACTGACCAAAGTGATGAGCTCGTTGGTAAGTATTGTTCTATCTTTATGTGCATGTCTTAAACTACTGGATACAATTTATACAGGTATATTTAAAGATAAGGTATTTGTCACTGTCACTTTTGTTAGCGATCTTGTTATGACAAATGCGACATAATTAGAGACGTTGTACTACTAACGTGCCGACTTTCACTCTCTCCTTGAGACAAATGAATAACTCCAACAAGTCTCTTTTCCATAAGCAATTTAATAATATTAACAATACATACAGTGTTCATATATCAGGATATACCTTCAGCACATTTCCTTTCTCCTTCTCTCAACTTCAACTCTATTTCAACACCATACTTCAGATCTACGCAACGATCTTACACACTACACCAAAACATCCCTTCTTAACTTGTTGATAATCCCCTTCTCCTGGTCAACCTGCTGATCTCCCCTGTGTTTGTTGGTGTTGCCAACTTTCTTATTTCTTGGTTTGTGACAATATTTATCGAAAGAAAGTTTATAATTCATATCATTATTACCTACACTTCAATAAACATTTTAACTGATTGTATTTACTTGTTCAGGTGATCATGAAACTCAGCTGGTTGAAACAAGTGAGGCAGACTTGCATAAATACCTTACAGGTTGTACAAAGAATCCAGGACATAAAGAGTTTATACCTGTTGAAACATTCTCCTTAAAACATCTACCTGAAGGTCATTGTGACATTGATTTGTATGAACTCATCATGGCTACAGCTGACCTGACAGTTAGAGTAGATGTTAGAATGACCAGTCCAGAGAGACCTGAGGTTTGGCCAAAGACAAATGTTCCATATCCTTTTTACAACATGAGAAATTCAACAAGTTTGAGGACAGGAAGTGGAAGGATTTATGCACTGATGAAGCTGACAGATGGATTTAATGCTGAAGATGAAATTGAAAGTAGGAAACGCTTGAAAACCTGTTGGTGTAAAAATTGTGAAGGTTCAGACTCACCCAGCAATGTGTGGTGGGAGTTTTATGTGGATACAGCCACACATGTGGTGTTTAATGACATTGAAGCAAACCACACGACATTGAGATTGTTTTATGATAGAGATGATAGTCCAGTGGTCAGTCTTGGTGAGGTGAGTGTTTTTGATGCAAACATTGAGGATGACTTTTGTACTTTGAATTGTATAACATGTGAAAAAAGTCTGGGAAAAAAACTAAAGAAAATGTCGGAACATTATAATGATGTCTGGGAGAAAGTCAAGAACAAATACAAGACCTATAGAGATGTGATCAAACTGACCTTTATAGTGTCACATCCTCATGGCTGTTCTAAGCAGGTCAGTGTTGGTCAATGGAAGGACAAATACCAGATGGGTGAATACAGGAGTAAGTTTACCTATACAACATGTACATGTCCAGGCAGTAGTGGAGCCACTGTCAACTGTGTGGGGTATGAGTCTGGAATGGGGCTGTCTATTGATCTTGTCCATAGTGGAAGTTTAAAGTCTGGACTTAATCAAAGTGGGGTTAGTCTTATCTTTTGAGTTGTATCTACTTTACTTTCTATTGATAACCAACTTATAAATCTATTTTTTTTATATCACATCTATGAATCTATGTATATTAACTTTACTTTAACTTATATTTTGTTTTCTTTATTTTGTTATAAATTTTAAACATTTTTGAACTTGTAAAATAAAAATGTCATATCGGAATGTAAACTTTTAGTTTAGTTTTTCATCAGTAAACTTTATGCACGAATCTATTTATATCTGTGTTGTATTTATGTCCATGATGTTATTGCTTGTTATCAACGTATTGATTTTTTATGTCAATGTATGAAATGTTTGTTTTGTCTTCTATGAATAAAAGTTTATAAATCGGCAATTCACTTATAATGTCTAGTATTGGTTATAAAGTTAACTTCTAATAAAATGTAAACTTTAAACATTTCATCCAATACATTCTAGAAATATCACAACAAAATACATTAGTGATAAAATAAATGAAACCATACAGAAAATTATTTAATTTTTGGTAATGCTATATACAATCAATTATTTTTTGTTTTCTTTTATTGGATTAAAAAACCTACATTGCCATGAATGACAAAAATATGAAACCATTAACAATTTTAATAATTGTTACACAAAAACACTAAACGTTTTTGTGGGGGCGGGGAATATGGGTGGCTAATAGTATAAAGTAAAACCTGACAAGTGTATAGCCAAGTTAGTAGAACCTGACAAGTGTTTAGCCAAGTTAGTAGAACCTGACAAGTGTTTTGCCAAGTTAGTAGAACCTGACAAGTGTTTAGCCAGGTTAGTATAACCTTTTATATTACAACATATTAAGATTATTCGGCAGCCGGCTCACTTGGTACCTTGAGAAGGAGAACTTCATAGCACCAGAACAGGCAAGTTGATAGCTTAAAGCATTTTCAACATGTTGTTTATTTATATTTCAACGTATGTTTTTGTATACATTTTGTATTTGGTGTTGGTTTGATTAAAAAAAAATAATTCATAACAATGTCTATCAATTCATTTTTTTTCCATTAATGGTAGATATTTGCTTTATTATATGAATTTTAAGTAATAGTAACCAAAATTAAATGTTTTAATTATTTCATGGATTCACGTCGCTACTGAGAACATCCTTTAATGAGCGACTTTATACAATCAATTAAACAAAAAGAACAAAAACTAAATACCGAAGGAAACTTTTTCACTGCAGTTTTTATTGTAATTTTTGTGTTCTTCTCTCTTAACAAAACACATTGTAGTCATTCGTTTCTCCGTCATTTTGAAGGGAATAACCACTAGTATAGCAATAAACATGATCAGAATGAAAGTAGAGATAACATCAACAATTCATCTATTTTTACATCATTGTTAATGATTTATTTTCTGGCCATCAACATTATTATTTTATTTTATGCTACTTCATATTACTCGTAGCCATTATGAGTATAACTTTGAGATTAACCCATATCTTGCTGGCGTCCTTATTTAAGGACACTTCGTAATGCGATTTAAGTCATAAAATTAAGCTAATAGTTTGCAATTTTTTCATTGAATGTAAGAACATATACTGATCTATCTAATTATTATCTTTATTTGTCTGCTTTTAGTTGTTGTTTTTTTGTGCTCGAAACAAATTTATGTCGTGAGTTTGATAAAATAGAGGAAAAAAAGTCAAGTCTGAAAATGTTAAACTTATTTTTTATGAAAATGATAAAATTTGACTTTAGCTTGAACATAACTTTGCTAATTAATGTTCTTAGAAGGCATAAACATATATATTTAGTTTAAAACAATAATAATAATTACACAGAGATGTTAAAACCATATGTCCTTTTTTTAAGGACGCCAGTAACAAATGATACCGTGACATGAAATTTTTTATTTTTGTGTTTTCTTTGCCAAAACATAGAAACGCGTTATTTTTTTTTTTTAATATTTTTTTTTAAATATTTTATGGAGTCTTTAACATTTGAAGATAGTTGAGTAGGAATGATATGGTGTTTGTCCATATTAACTAGTTTTAAAACCACATTGCATATTTATATACATAAATATACATTATTAGACTACGTCTAGTATATATTTCTATTTTATTCTTAACATATGTCACAAACTTTACTCAATTTAACATCATATTATTTAAATAGAAGAAGAAGATTATATTATGCACTCAATATATTGATTCAGCCGCCATGTAATGTAATGAAGATGATGTAACTAAAGAAATTCTAGTTAATTTCTAGATTCCAGGTCTCTTAATTATCTAAAATCAAATACAAATGATGTTGAATTTGAGATGAGACTATTGACAAGTCTTAACGTGTATGCATGCATAAAAGTTCATAATAAATACAATTTCCGGTCGAATTCGATCATTTTATTCGAAACATGTCTGTGTGCTGGGTTGCTGGTTGTACGAATATTTGTTGGGGATTAAAGTTTCTTTCATTTCCAAAAGATGTTTACAAAAGATAACAATGCATTGTGAAAGTCAGAAGGGAATAATCACTTTTTATAATATCAAACTTATTGCTTAATGCAAAAGAATTTTTGTTTTTATGAATTTACGAATTTTGTTTTTTAATAACCAAGAAAACGCAACTCTTGAATATAAGTTATTTTATAAACAAGCTACATGCGACTAACACTTGAGTATTAATTATCGCCTACTCACTTTTGATGTTGAAAACGGATTCCTCATAACTAATATTGTATCCTTTGTATAATTCTAAAAGACTAGAACTAGCCGTCGAGGTTGAAATCATCTATCAATAACCAGCAAAAGCATGCTTTTTTTGTTTACGGAAACGCCTAAGTAAATTAACCATTTAAAAATAGAACCGGAAGTTCACGATCACACCAGTTCAAATCAAGCTTAATGGGCCGTATTACTGATGAGAGTTAACACCCTTGCCCCTTTTACAAGTCAATCTTTTATGACTGACTTGTAATTTACAAGTCAGTCATAAAAGATTGACTTGTAAAAGGGGCAAGGGTGTTAACTCTCAGCAGCAATACGGTCCATTAGGACTTGTCAATTTAGCTTGACATATTTGTAAACTTATGTTGACTAAATCCTAGAATACATCATACAGCCGACAAATACAGAGTTCTCTTTTTCTAAAGCTGTTTACTCTTTTTCTATTGCAATAGGATCGACGCAAACCTTTCTTACTATTTTTTGTCTTTTGCTAGCTCCGATACATTACCCAAAAGACAAACCCGATGCCTGTAAGACTATCCGCTACCCAGAAGACCAATATCATGCCCAAAAGAACAATTTGTGGCCCACAAAATCTGTCCGATGCCCTGAAGACCAATCCTCTGCCCAGAAGACACATCAGCTACCCAAAAATAAATCTGACGCCCTAAAGACGAATGCGCTTTCCATAAAACCTATCCGTTACACATAAGACCAATCCAGTACCCATAAGACCTATCTGATGCCCAAAAGATCAATATGTTGCCCAAAAGACACATCTGCTGCCCAGAAGATGAATTGGCTTCCCAAACAATGAATCTGCTGCACAGAAGACTAATCTGGCGCCCATAAGACTAAATTGTTGCCCAGAAAACCAATCCGATGCCCCGAAGACCTAGTCGATGCCCAGAATACAAATACGCTGCCCAGAATACCAATCCGCTGCCCAGAAGACATATACCATGCCCAGAATACCAATACGGAACAAGATATTTACAATGCAGTATGATGAAAACAATACGAGGAGACGTCATCATAGAACCTTGGACCTATATAATGTATTAAAGGAAAAAATATCAGATTTCCTTATAAGCAATGGGTGATATCAACTTCTGGTGGCTCACCTGCCTATAGTTACATATGTATCTTTATCTAGGTGATCACGCCAATTATCACAATATCTACAGCATATTATGCAAAAAACACATATAATAATAATTATATATAAAGCATAATTTTAAAAAAAACCAACTAAATCTTTACCTTTACTTATATAATTTTGAATAACGTTTGAACTATTTAATCGATCTTAGAATTTTTTTCTTCACTGTATAGATAAATGAATTAGCTTTTATTAAACGCCTTAAACTAAATATCTCATTTTGCCGACTTCAGTACCATTCTGTGGGGTTGCATCACATATGTTCTTCGTTTTAGTCCTAGGGGAAGTTCTTTAATTACATTAGCCGTTTTAAGGCACTGCTACCCCACGCCCCCTTGTCAACAATTAATTGTCTGATTTTCAGAAACACCCAACTACAATTAGTTGAGAACTAGCTCCGTTGGTTCACCATTCCCTCTTATCCCTCCCCCCCCCCCCCATTCAAGTTGAGTTCTATTTGTATAAACTATTTGCCACCCCCACTGGTAATAATTCATTTTTTTATTTAAGACGTATAAAACTGACTTAGCCCTACCAATATTTAGGTTTGTGGGGGGGCCCTATTCCTCAGTTTATTTATGTGGGGGTCCCTCGTGACCTCGCTCCAGCTGCCTTCCGACAAAAAACAGGCTGCGAACAACCATGACTCTGGCACAAAACTGTCAACACGGAAGTACTCTCTTCTGTCCACAGCCCAGCGATGTCACATGAACACTGCGACGACGTTGTCTGGTATTTATTTTAACATATTCGGCAGTCCCAGACTTCACTTTTTCTTGAACTACATACTCATTAAAGCTGTTTCGTTTGAATCCAACAAAAGTTGTGAGATACTTAAGACAGGCAACGGCTATATGAGGCTCATATTGTGGGTCTTGAAGGGCTTTACTTGTGGCACTGAAACGTTCTAAATTGTCATGCCAAAATACAGCATATCTGTCCAACTCCAAAGATGACATTGGGCTTAAAAGGCCGTCAGCCTGTATACGGGTGATGTCGTTCTCGTCATCATCATCCGCAATAGGCTCCAAAGCTTCTTGTATGAGGTGATTGCCTATTGCAAATGCCCTCGTCGCATCATACCGGCAAGACTAGAGTGTTTCTGACAGTTTCTTTGGTTCACACAGTGGTACATCAAAAGATTGTGATTTCTGTGTTAAACTTTTCTGTCTTAAAAGACTAAAGACATTTCACATAGACAAAACCATCATGAATCTCTTTTACTCGGCGACTGTTGGTAGCATCATCACCTTCGCAATCACCTGCTGGTATGGCAATGCCACTACATTGAACAAACACCGTATAGACCGCCTAATATACAAAGCCTCTCGTGCAGCACAGTCACAACAACCATCTCTTGGAGATCTATTAAATTCGAGGTGCCTGTCTATGATTGATAAAATCCTTCAGGATCATGCACACCCGTTTCACGATAGTTACATTATATCTAGTCAAAGTGGTCGGCTTCTTTCAATAAGGGCGAGAACAGAGAGATTTGGGAGCGCCTTTTTTTCCACTATCAGTGAGAATCTTTCAACAGAATCGTCAGTCAGCCAGAAAATGCAATAGCTGACTCTTAAATGATACTTTTACTTGTATGATAAATAGTATGATACTGTGCCTGAATGCCTATTTTTTATAAGGGTATATTTATGTGTTTACGGATAAATAATTCTTGTATATTGTTTGAAATTTGCTAAAACAGAACCGTAAAACGAAGTCCATTGTATTTGGCACTCATTGAAGAAATGTTATCATATGACTGTCCACGAAAATCATTAATATCAATACTGTGCTTTTGCAGGAACTCTTGAATCGGAACATTTCAGCAGCCTTGAAAACCTCTGTTGTCCATAAATGCTACATCTATATTCTAATTGCCAAAAGAAAAGACTAAAAATTTTTTTTTTTTCGGAATGTGCGCCAAAGTCTAATACAAAGAACAGACAATGGATAGTCTGATAAGGGCCGTGAGACCTGATGACATCTGCCCCGCTCTAATCGCGCCGACCCATTGCGGTGGCTAATTAGGTCGGAACCTTCTGTAGCCTAACATCACAAGCCTGCACAGGCCATGGTCCAATTGATTTTTGGGGCATATTTTGCCAGGTTCCGACCTAACGTCGGCTCGCGGTGTCGCCACTGTGGATAGGAGGAGGAGACAGTGGATGACATCCTGTGGGTGTGCCCCCGGTTTGTCAGTTTTCGAAAAGATGGGACGGGCGACCCACTTTCTACTGATCTCCACGGATACGCCGACGTGCTCAGATGCACGGCAGAGTATCTATCCAGAGCTATAGGAGATTAATAATCTCAGCTCTTAGTCCAGTCTGGTCGTGACAATGCACTTCTTTACCCAAGGACCTCAAAGACTGTTTAAGTGTGTAAACCGCCGATACGGTCCCAGTAAGATTACACCGGCTGGCGAACGCATGGGGGACAGCTCCAACTGCAGGTCTGAGATCCATTGCACTGCAGAGAGGCCACATGGTCTCGGTGGGGAGGAAACAACGGACACAGCAACACCGTCTCCGAACCACCCGATGCCTGGATGTCTGTACCTATATTATAGGATGTGTGTTACCAGGGTGGCATTGCAGGTATACGGGCGAGCCACCACGATGATGATCCTTAGGGGAACCACAGTGAACAATCGCTTACTGCGGAATCCTTACTGTTACACGGCACGCAACGCCTTCGGTGTGTCGTGGGGTGTCTTGAGCCCGGACAGAGCTTGGGAGTGCCCACCCTGAACTCAACCCTAACGTTACGCCCTGGGAAAAAAAGAGCCCTTAGGGCTCGTCCGTTTTTTTACGAGACTTTATAACTCGGTCGTGACAATACACAACTATAAGCAAGGTCATCTAAACACAAGGGAGTTCGTCTAGATATTATGGCTAGTTAATCTGTTGTTTTTCCCGTGTGGTCTTCATATGATTAAATTCAGATGGTAACTCTTATAAACAAATGACCGTAATACCTTTCAAAACATTCTTGATTTTTCAAAACGTATGTAATAAATCATCAAGATATGACTATAGTGTTTGGAAAAAAATTCCTGAAATATTCTCGCACCAGGACATTAATTTTTATCTCAAGGCTCCTGTCACCACGAGATTTGTGGCAAGATGCAATATCTGCATCCATTTTCACTTTTTCATTTTGATGTAATTTATTTGGTTCTCCGTGACACTGTAAGGCGATACCCCAAGTATACAGTTAGCTGATAATGTTCTCCGTGACACTGTAAGGCGATACCCCAAGTATACAGTTAGCTGATAATGTTCTCCGTGACACTGTAAGGCGATACCCCAAGTATACAGTTAGCTGATAATGTTCTCCGTGACACTGTAAGGCGATACCCCAAGTATACAGTTAGCTGATAATGTTCTCCGTGACACTGTAAGGCGATACCCCAAGTATACAGTTAGCTGATAATGTTCTCCGTGACACTGTAAGGCGATACCCCAAGTATACAGTTAGCTGATAATGTTCATGTTGAAACAGGATGCCTTCTATTGTCATATTTTTATTTAGCCCCAGAGGTCACAACTCTCTCTTCATTTGCATTCATTTCTCAAACTGAGTTTATGCCAATGACAAACTCGTAGATCTCTGTTATCTTCCCTTATCTTGGAACTAACATCTCCCACTAGGATAATCTTGTTCTTGTATAGGAAGATCTAAATGATATTTTGTTGTCTATAAGAAAAGAGGTCTCGATTCTCTGTTCTACCAGCATTGCCATTGGCGTAACGCTGTACTACGTTCTGTAGTATACTTTTATTCTTTCTATGGTAAGAGGTGGTACTGTGGTACCAATCATGTTTTTATGTGCAACTCCTCTAATTAGAGTACCGTATACCTGGTTAGAAAAGTCCTACTCACTGAAAGTAAGGTTGTTGCTGTCTTCAAGTCCGGGGTACAGCCGAATGTTTTCTGTCAACACTATTGTTTGTCCCGTTTGTGTACAAATTGTTTTATTCATTGACAATATTCTATTGTAGAGTTAGGTGGTCTGTATATTCTGACTAGAATTAGTGGTGGTGAAATAGGTTTACAAAATTTACAAATGACTGACTTTACATTATTATTGGATTCTATTGTTATTTCTTCTGCTTTTAAAGTAGATTGTATGACTTGTAAAACCCCCACATGATTATCTGACCCATCTTTTCTAAAAAAAATTCATAATTACTATTGATTATGTCTGAGTTGTTTTAAAATCAGCAACGATGTCTGGCTCTTGTTTGTCTATTAGAATTACTAGAAGTATCAACAGTTTTTGTTTTTGTAAAGCTATGAAAATTAATTACATAAGTTTATGACGTTTTTTATTATAGATTTTGTCTATCTATGTATGAAGTAATTTATTGGCAGCATAAATAACGAGTTTGGCATGTTTTCTTGTAGAAACGATCGATTCAATGATTTTATATTTCAAGTCAGCTCCCAATTCAACCTTTAGAATTGAGGAAATCTTGGCAAGAACTTTATTGATTACCTTATTGATTAGGTTACGGAAAAAATACTGACAATGTCAGTAGTCATGTTCTAATCTATCTCGATGTATAAATGTGTCCACATTGGCTACGTGTGTATATATATGTTACAAAACGCTAGCATGGACACATACACATAAACACTACACTAATGTGAATTTGACAAACATTCTTCAAGCCTTTTAATGACTGGAAAAAAAGGAAAGAAGATAACAAAATAAGATACTCAAGGTAAGAAAACACAATGATTTTATTAATCTAACTTTCAATAAATCGTATCCTTGCTCTTTAATAACAAAAAATTAAGGCGTAGTTGCTCAACGGAGGCGTTATCTCGCCCCCCCCCTCCCATCGAGGTTGGTGAGGAGATCATGGTGGGCGCTGACGTCGGTGAGTGGGAAGATCGGTGAAAAAAAAATTAAAGATTTAGTACAAACTTGATATAAATTGATTACTTTTAATAAATTAATTACCATGTATGAATTAGCGTTGATCCCTGTAGAGGTTATATTGGTAATGTGACAAATACTCAACTATTGAACCATTTATATTTTTTCTATTCTGACTTTGTAACTCAAATTTTTTCTAAATTATTTCGTGTGCGTTGCTAAGAACGCCTACTGCATATTCTTTACATTACAAAACGGGTATTCAGACAGTCACAATTGGCTGTACAAAGGGCATTCTCTGGTTTGAAGACAAACTTTTGTCCTCACCAGATTTCTGCATGCAAACCATCTGTAGGAGAGATAATATCTTTATAAAAACCATCTGTAGGAGAGATAATATCTTTATAAAAACCATCTGTAGGAGACATAACATCTATATCAAAACCATCTGTAGGAGACATAACATCTATATCAAAACCATCTGTAGGAGACATAACATCTATATCAAAACCATCTGTAGGAGACATAACATCTATATCAAAACCATCTGTAGGAGACATAACATCTATATCAAAACCATCTGTAGGAGACATAACATCTATATCAAAACCATCTGTAGGAGACATAATATCTATATCAAAACCATCAGTAGGAGACATAACATCTATATCAAAACCATCTGTAGGAGACATAACATCTATATCAAAACCATCTGTAGAAGACATAACATCTATATCAAAACCATCTGTAGGAGACATAACATCTATATCAAAACCATCAGTAGGAGACATAACATCTATATCAAAACCATCTGTAGGAGACATAACATCTATATCAAAACCATCTGTAGGAGACATAACATCTATATCAAAACCATCAGTAGGAGACATAACATCTATATCAAAACCATCTGTAGGAGACATAACATCTATATCAAAACCATCAGTAGGAGACATAACATCTATATCAAAACCATCTGTAGGAGACATAACATCTATATCAAAACCATCTGTAGGAGACATAACATCTATATCAAAACCATCAGTAGGAGACATAACATCTATATCAAAACCATCTGTAGGAGACATAACATCTATATTAAAACCATCTGTAGGAGACATAACATCTATATCAAAACCATCTGTAGGAGACATAACATCTATATCAAAACCATCTGTAGGAGACATAACATCTATATCAAAACCATCTGTAGGAGACATAACATCTATATCAAAACCATCTGTAGGAGACATAACATCTATATCAAAACCATCTGTAGGAGACATAACATCTATATCAAAACCATCAGTAGGAGACATAACATCTATATCAAAACCATCTGTAGGAGACATAACATCTATATCAAAACCATCTGTAGGAGACATAACATCTATATCTAAACCATCTGTAGGAGACATAACATCTATATCAAAACCATCTGTAGGAGACATAACATCTATATCAAAACCATCTGTAGGAGACATAACATCTATATAAAAACCTGCAGTAGGAGACATAACATCTATATCAAAACCATCTGTAGGAGACATAACATCTATATCAAAACCATCTGTAGGAGACATAACATCTATATCAAAACCATCTGTAGGAGACATAACATCTATATCAAAACCATCTGTAGGAGACATAACATCTATATCAAAACCATCTGTAGGAGACATAACATCTATATCAAAACCATCTTTAGGAGACATAACATCTATATCAAAACCATCAGTAGGAGACATAACATCTATATCAAAACCATCTGTAGGAGACATAACATCTATATCAAAACCATCTGTAGGAGACATAACATCTATATCAAAACCATCTGTAGGAGACATAACATCTATATCAAAACCATCAGTAGGAGACATAACATCTATATCAAAACCATCTGTAGGAGACATAACATCTATATCAAAACCATCTGTAGGAGACATAACATCTATATCAAAACCATCAGTAGGAGACATAACATCTATATCAAAACCATCTGTAGGAGACATAACATCTATATCAAAACCATCAGTAGGAGACATAACATCTATATCAAAACCATCTGTAGGAGACATAACATCTATATCAAAACCATCTGTAGGAGACATAACATCTATATCAAAACCATCAGTAGGAGACATAACATCTATATCAAAACCATCTGTAGGAGACATAACATCTATATCAAAACCATCTGTAGGAGACATAACATCTATATCAAAACCATCTGTAGGAGACATAACATCTATATCAAAACCATCTGTAGGAGACATAACATCTATATCAAAACCATCTGTAGGAGACATAACATCTATATCAAAACCATCTGTAGGAGACATAACATCTATATCAAAACCATCTGTAGGAGACATAACATCTATATCAAAACCATCTGTAGGAGACATAACATCTATATCAAAACCATCAGTAGGAGACATAACATCTATATCAAAACCATCTGTAGGAGACATAACATCTATATCAAAACCATCTGTAGGAGACATAACATCTATATCAAAACCATCTGTAGGAGACATAACATCTATATCAAAACCATCTGTAGGAGACATAACACCTATATCAAAACCATCTGTAGGAGACATAACATCTATATAAAAACCTGCTGTAGGAGACATAACATCTATATCAAAACCATCTGTAGGAGACATAACATCTATATCAAAACCATCTGTAGGAGACATAACATCTATATCAAAACCATCTGTAGGAGACATAACATCTATATCAAAACCATCTGTAGGAGACATAACATCTATATCAAAACCATCTGTAGGAGACATAACATCTATATAAAAACCATCTGTAGGAGACATAACATCTATATCAAAACCATCTGTAGGAGACATAACATCTATATCAAAACCATCTGTAGGAGACATAACATCTATATCAAAACCATCTGTAGGAGACATAACATCTATATCAAAACCATCTGTAGGAGACATAACATCTATATCAAAACCATCTGTAGGAGACATAACATCTATATCAAAACCATCTGTAGGAGACATAACATCTATATAAAAACCTGCAGTAGGAGACATAACATCTATATCAAAACCATCTGTAGGAGACATAACATCTATATCAAAACCATCTGTAGGAGACATAACATCTATATCAAAACCATCTGTAGGAGACATAACATCTATATCAAAACCATCTGTAGGAGACATAACATCTATATCAAAACCATCTGTAGGAGACATAACATCTATATCAAAACCATCAGTAGAAGACATAACATCTATATCAAAACCATCTGTAGGAGACATAACATCTATATCAAAACCATCTGTAGGAGACATAACATCTATATCAAAACCATCTGTAGGAGACATAACATCTATATCAAAACCATCTGTAGGAGACATAACATCTATATCAAAACCATCTGTAGGAGACATAACATCTATATAAAAACCTGCTGTAGGAGACATAACATCTATAGCCTATAAAAACCCAAAAATAAAGTAAATGAATAAACAATAGCAAGCACAAACACCTTGCACCAGTACTGACCAATGAACATTTTTACCAAACTTTTACACCAGGATTCTAAATTTGATAAAGAAGGGCTCTTCAAGCATGGATGACAATTAAATCAAAAATCATAAATGCGTGTCTAGAATACTGGATATTTGATGAAGTCGTATTCACTAAATATTTTAACTAACTATATTATTTAAGCCAGTCTATTACCATGATAGGCCTAAGAGAATACTATAAAGCGAAATTAGTGATTCAAAAATGTACTTAATATTTGATTAGTTAACGTAACATGTATTTTTTCAATGACTTAATTAAAAAATTGATTAAAATTTCTATTGTAAAAAATTACTAAAGAAAATATATACTAACCAACAGGAAAACAGAAAAAAATTTACCATGAAGTCAATACGTCATCTCTTGTCTCGGATTGTGGGAAAACGTTCAACAAAGCAAGATTTAGACACAAACCAATATGGAGACATGGTATGTAGACCAAGTATAGACTAACGTCATTACAGATCATCATTTAGTCACAAACCTATATGGAGACATGGTATGTAGACCAAGTATAGACTAACGTCATTACAGATCATCATTTAGTCACAAACCAATATGGAGACAATGTATGTAGACTTAATCCACTATTAATAATATATATTCATACGTGAGGATGCCTACACTCTGGACATTACAATAATCTAAGTCTAAATAGCCTAAATTTAATTGTATAACTTCTCTTCAAGGACATTATGTTCTATAACTAACGTCTCTATTTATCCTTTTCATTGGTATAAACGTTAGTCATAGGGCCTGCAAATTTGTTTGTATATTGAAAAAAAAACAAATTGTGCAACACATTTTAGCTTTAATCACAAACTGCGGGCTAGCAAACGATACATTTATCGGCTGCTAGCCATCGTTGTAGTTTGTAGTAAAGCTTAGACTAAAACGAATAACATTGATATTACAGTACTACTATTTTAAATTTAATATAAAATGTGTTAACTATTTTATAATTTCCTTTAAATAAGAACTACTATATACTTTTTATATTGCTTAACATTACGTTTTGAGAATGGAAAGCTAATCGAACATTTTAAAATACTTTTATCGATGAGCCTATAGTAGAAATAGGCCTATTAATGACATCATCAAGCAGAAGTCTGGTTGTTTTTAATCGGATTGTAGACATATAGATGAGTTTTATATTTTAATATTAACAGTTAAAATGCTCTGACTTTGAGTAGTATTATTTAAGTCACGCCAAATTAATCCATAGGGCTGTTAAAGCAGCGTTGTCCAGTTTCTAATCATACTTAATTTATGCCTCATCTATAAGATCTAGTAAATTATTTTTTAGCCACTCTTTAGTCACATTTTATGTTTTTTCAGCATTGTTGGCCCATAATATAGAGTATGCCTAGGCCTATACATTATGCAAACATACATTTAATTTCTCATAGTTAAATACCCTTTAATTTTAATAAGCATGCTCTAATGTATATGTTACGGCCAAAGCCCGAAGTGCGGCCAAATCGCGATCTGGCCGGCCAGATCGCGATCTGGCCGAGGCGCTTGGCCAATGTCCGATGTGCTTGAAATTGTAAGTGTTTACGCTACTTTGGCCGGCCACTTCGCGATGTGGCTGGCAATCCCTGGCCAATGTCCGATGTGCTGATACCAGAATGTTCGGTAGGCGGCACAGGTGTGATAGCGGCTTGCATAAGGTAGCAAGGACAGTGATACATACGCTGTGACGATAATTTTCTGTTCATCTTCTGCTTCTCAGAGAAAGTCCTGCCGAAGTGGTCACTAATTATCAAGGAAATTAATTATCACACGATTTAGTAAACTATCTACTATCTGGATAAAAACACTATTTGCGCCATAAATTGACTGGATGGTGTATGCGAGTCGAGAATTGACTTTTGATAATCCACAAAGGTGGGAAGGCAGGAGCGACCGTATTTTTATCTAGCCATTGTCCGCGCGGTCTAGTTTCATGTGTTGTATAAACATGGGTGGGGCCGCCAGTCGCAATGAGATACCCTTGAGATAACACTACTGCACCAATAAATTGAGGCATTTGACTTACACATATACCGAGCATCGTTTGTGGATTATTTTACTTTGTGTACATGTGTGTTCTAGGTACTGTAGATTATAAGCGGTGTTCCAACAAATTTAAATATCGTGCATCGAATCCAATAGCGCTAAAGAATAAGTTCTGCTATCACGCCTATATACTAACAAGCCAATTTTGTTTTGATGAGTAGAAAGTGCACGTAGGGACAGTACAATTAATTGGGGGCATTCAGGCTCCGATTAGGCGCAACAACGTGCACTCTGCTGGCCACCCCATCCCCTGTCACAACATGACACTGCCTATGTTAATTGTGGTTTCATTGTGAGTATTGTATTCCTCGTCACGAGTTTGTATAACAGTATAATAACAGTCTATATGCATTTAACTGGGGCTGTATCCCATGTAGCGGCGTTTCAATTTCAATAAATTCATATTATTGTTTTGTATGCTATCCCATGGCTTCTACTGACGAGACTAGTATGCTGGTCGAAGTTGGCGTACATGTAAATGCGGAACTAACATTTGATATGAAAACTATGTTCTTAGATACTTTGAATACGTTACTGCAAGAAAAAGCTAATAATAGCTGGATCATCAAAAGATACAAATATTGTGCTTTTATAGAGGACGTTATGCAGGCTAAAGCAAAGCAGAAAAAAAGAAAGTGTTGACTATCGTCGTCTAAGAAAGTATGACGTTATTTAGGTTGGTGGCAAAGAAAAGTTTATTGTGCCAGTAACAAAAGACAATAGCGTTATTTTGTACTATGTGCACACAGAAGAGTAATTGACGAACATGACTGATTGTAATTTAGTATAAGCTTAAATAAAGATGGATAATTTACTATAATAAACTAATTTGACTGATTTTTTAATTTATTTTAATTAAATATTGTTAATTTACTATAATAAACTAATTTGACTGATTTTGTCATTTAGCTTAATTATTAAACAATATAAGCCTAATGTGATAATTACGGTATACAAACACTCAAAATCTGCTCATGACCTTCTAATCGGGCTTTGGCCGATCGTCCCTGGCCATTTCGCGATCTGGCCGGCCAAGGTCCGAAATCAAGAACAGATCGGGCTTTGGCCGGTCAAATGTGAGGTGATATTGGCCACTTCGCGATCTGGCCGGCCAGATCGCGATCTGGCCGACTTCGGGCTTTGGCCGTAACATATACATTATATAAGCTATATTATATAGGCCTATATATATAGTTAAAACTATTAATTGTTTAATTGGAAAATGATTAGTTTTTACTTCTTTTTCTTCTTCATATTACTATAGAGACATCGTTAGGTCCGAGGAAAAAGTCCACAATATAACTATATATACAATTGTATAACATACAGCGAATAATATACAGCATATAACAATCATGCTTGTTTCTAAACTTTTTTATTTTGTTATATTTTTTTCTTAAAGTTGCATTGTATGATGTTATATTCATTGTTATGTTATAAAAAGCCCATTTTACATTAATTTAAATTTAGTCTTCAAACTTTTCTTTTGTAGTTCCGTTACAAATGACAATTCTTTAGTATTGATAAATTGAATAGTGTGCGATGCAGTTACACTAATTTATTAAAGCCTCTCTTATATTATTATTAATTTTCTCCAGTCTTTTATAAAATGAATAACTTTTCACTCGCCAATCTCATAAAATAAACTTACACCAAGATAAAAGTTAGTATATTATATTTACGTATTCTTTATATTCGTATTGAATTCCTAACTCCTTAAGATAAACTACATTATCAAGCGACTACATCCAGACTACCGTTCCTTTGTCTTTCTCTCTGTCCAGTTCATTCACGCATCACCGCAAAAAGCAAAACAAAAAACAGACGTCTACACACACCCAAATACACTGTCTTCTTCGTGTGTGGAGGGTGCATGGCAACATTATACTTTTACACTTTACTGACCCAGGCTAAAAAGCAATGTTATTGTACATTTTGTTATTCATAGTATAATGCTGTTGAACAATTTAATTTTTTTTCCTAGATTCATTTTTGCTATAAATATTGTATGATGTTCAGACAATTTTTGCTATAAATATTGTATGATGTTCAGACAATTTTTGCTATAAATATTGTATGATGTTCAGACAATTTTTAAAAAATCCCAATAGTCAAACAAGTTAATTAAAAATATTGAAAGCATCTCCACCGTTAACAGGACAACTTGTAAATAAGAACAGTATTTCACATTTCTTAAACCAAATAAATTATCTAATCATCTTAACTGTACTAAATAAAAAATCAATTAACAAAATTAATTCTTAGGCTCTATAGAATAAGCAAATCAAGCATATAATTTGACAATTTTAATTCATGTTATCAAAATATATTATGCTACGTTTTTATTGTTTAACAAACAAATCATACAATACAACTGTAAAAAGAAATATTTTTCAATATGTGTTGACCAATATCAATGCTACATTTGAAAGAGACATTGAAAAAAATTCATTGTACACTATTAGACATAAATATTTTATTAAAAACAAGTATTTTAAAATCTAAATGTAAAATAATAAAAGAAGTAAATAAATAATTAAACCACTTTTATAAATTTAGTAGTACAATTTTAAAATGTTTGTTTTTTTTCTTGTTTTTTTTCTAGAAAAATTGTAACTTGGACAGAGAGCAATACATTTTTAGAGAAAATGTTGAAGGTATTTTTTGTTTTACTTTAAAATGTTAGTTTAGAAAAATGATACATTTTTGACAAAGGAATTGTAGTTTATTTAATAAAATGTATAATGAACTGTGTTATTGTATTACTCTTTATATTCGTATTGAATTTTTTTTTTCGTATTATCATCATCATCAGACTTTTAAACGTTGTAATCGTTGAGTGAGCGAATGGACATCTGAGATGTCGTTTCTTTTACATTTTATGCCTAACTTGAGCAGCGGTCAATAGTTCAGTCAACTGCAACCCTGTCCAATCTTTTATATCGTCGAACCAAAACTTCCGCTGACGGCATCTCCGACGTCCACCTTTTAAAGTACATTAAAGAATTGATTTTTTGCTGGTTATTATGCCGCAACAGATGACCGTCCCAAGTCAGCTTGCTCTGCTTGATTGATGCCATTATGGTAACATGAGGGCCCGCAAAAAAGGACATTCTGTCCCAGACATACTCATTAGTCCTCTGTTTTAGGTAGGAGTTCCGAAGGTTTTTTTATCGTGTACAAATATAAATATCTGCAATTTGTTTTCAATGGCTGCTAGCATGGTCCAAATCTTACATCTGTACAGAACGATGGTTTTAACAAGGGCTCTACAAAGCCTGAGGTTTGTTGTGAGACTAATGCTTTTGCTGGACCGGATTATCCCTAGTCTAGCCATTGCCACCATTGCTGGCTCAATCCTAGCAGCTTCCGTCTGCGGAAAAGGTGGCTCCTAGATATTGGATTTGTTTGTACTTCTTCCAGCTGTTATTGGTTCATTATAATGTTTGTACTTCTTCCAGCTGTTATTGGTTCATTATAATGTTTGTACTTCTTCCAGCTGTTATTGGTTCATTATAATGTTTGTACTTCTTCCAGCTGTTATTGGTTCATTATAATGTTTGTACTTCTTCCAGCTGTTATTGGTTCATTATAATGTTTGTACTTCTTCCAGCTGTTATTGGTTCATTATAATGTTTGTACTTCTTCCAGCTGTTATTGGTTCATTATAATGTTTGTACTTCTTCCAGCTGTTATTGGTTCATTATAATGTTTGTACTTCTTCCAGCTGTTATTGGTTCATTATAATGTTTGTACTTCTTCCAGCTGTTATTGGTTCATTATAATGTTTGTACTTCTTCCAGCTGTTATTGGTTCATTATAATGTTTGTACTTCTTCCAGCTGTTATTGGTTCATTATAATGTTTGTACTTCTTCCAGCTGTTATTGGTTCATTATAATGTTTGTACTTCTTCCAGCTGTTATTGGTTCATTATAATGTTTGTACTTCTTCCAGCTGTTATTGGTTCATTATAATGTTTGTACTTCTTCCAGCTGTTATTGGTTCATTATAATGTTTGTACTTCTTCCAGCTGTTATTGGTTCATTATAATGTTTGTACTTCTTCCAGCTGTTATTGGTTCATTATAATGTTTGTACTTCTTCCAGCTGTTATTGGTTCATTATAATGTTTGTACTTCTTCCAGCTGTTATTGGTTCATTATAATGTTTGTACTTCTTCCAGCTGTTATTGGTTCATTATAATGTTTGTACTTCTTCCAGCTGTTATTGGTTCATTATAATGTTTGTACTTCTTCCAGCTGTTATTGGTTCATTATAATGTTTGTACTTCTTCCAGCTGTTATTGGTTCATTATAATGTTTGTACTTCTTCCAGCTGTTATTGGTTCATTATAATGTTTGTACTTCTTCCAGCTGTTATTGGTTCATTATAATGTTTGTACTTCTTCCAGCTGTTATTGGTTCATTATAATGTTTGTACTTCTTCCAGCTGTTATTGGTTCATTATAATGTTTGTACTTCTTCCAGCTGTTATTGGTTCATTATAATGTTTGTAGTGTTGATTATTATTTAATGTTTTTTTCTGAGCTAATTCCCATTATGTATGCCCCTGCTATTTATGCAAGCTTGTAAAATGAGCTTTTGGAGTTCTTTGTTGTTCCTGGCAAACAAGTCGGTAATATCATCAGCAAATCTTATATTACATAGAGGTCTTCCACTAATGGAGAGGAATGTGTTCATAATCTTCTAGTGTTTCTTCCAATATTTTTTCTAGTAAGACTGTCGATAGAGTGCAACCCTGACGGACTCGAATTGATATCTTGAAGATGTTCCCTGCTCGCTTGATAGTAGAGTGCTTAGATCGTATTTACCAGCCATTCTACAATGATGAAGCTTTCCATCACTTGTCATAGACCCTCGTGACATACACGGTCAAAGGCTTTCTTGAAGTCTATGAAGTTATGATGGAATGTTCGCGTAGGTGTTGTTGGTGTTTTTCTATGAGCAGGCGACAGTTGAAAATCTGCTAAATTGTGCTGCTGTCTGGTATGAAACCTGCCTGTTCTTCTGCCAGTACTTCTTCAGCCATAGGTTCAAGTCTGTTGAGGATAACGTTTAGCATTACCTTGCTAGGATGGTTGATAAGACTGATTGTCCTGTTTTTCTGGCAGCTGGGTCCATTCCTTGGTAAAAAAATTTGTTAAAATTTCCCATATCTTCTGGCAGATTATTGTAAGTGTTTTGGTTACCACTACACCTTCATGTTTCAAAAGTTCAGTACTATCTTTCATGTTTTTTCTGTAGTATGCTGGTATCTTCTTTAGCCTGTTTAATCTCTTTCCTGATGCTTGTATGCATTAGCCTGTACTTATCTGTTGCTACCTAGTTGGATTTTATCTTTTACTTTAGAGCTCTTCTTTCATAGCATAGATCAAGTATCTTGTTTGTAACCCACGGCGCCATCTTGATTCATTTTATTCCTAAGACTTCTTCTGCAGTTGAAATTATTATTTCTTTAAAATTATTTGCTAATGTATCTACATATTGGTTAATAAATGCTAGTGCTGCAAAATCGCCGCCTACTTGGGCCTTAAATATGTCGGCCACTTCCGGATCTTTTAGTTTATATTATTTATTTTAGTTTAGTATTTCTAAAAGACATTGTTTACCCTTTGTTGATGCTCAACTTGTATCATTGCGGCACAAGAATGTAGTATATTTTATTCTGGATTTATCCTCCCGGTTACTGCCAAGTGACTGCTCGTGATTTTCTTGTGTGGGGTAAGAGTATTAGCGATGATCAAGTGATGGCTTTATGCAAATTCTAGTAATCTAACACCCTGCCATTTGTTTGCCATAATCCACATTTTCAAACAGTTTCTGTATGTTATTAATGTCGATAAATCGTACATTTCAGAAAGTAGCAATGATGTAACGAATCAATATCACGTCCAGTCACTTGGTAATATAGATGAACTCATTGGTAAGTATTATTGTTTTGTGGTCATTTTTTTCTCACAGCTGTCAGACCCTTTAAGGTAATAATATGTTCTGATACACTAGACTATATAGTGAATTTAAATCTTTATATATCCCTGAACTTATCAGTGTAAAAATGTCTCTAATTCTCTTTCACCAGTTTTTCTCCACTACAGACATAGACAGTGATCTCAATCTTAGTTTGACAATATTATTGACTGGAAGTATTTTTATAATTTTACTCATAAATTTAAGATAAACATATAATTTGTATTCTTGCAGTACGATTAAAATACATTTGTACAAATACAAACTGTTTATATTTCAGATTGTCCAGATATTGTCACTGACCAAAGTGATGACCAGTCAGCTGATGATGAACTTATTGGTTAGTATTGTTCTCTCTTAATCTGCATGTCTTAACCTAATGGATACAATTTATAAAGGTATATTTTAACATACAGTATTTACAGAAATAAAGTTTATAATAAAAATCTTTATTACCTACATTTCAATAAACTTTTTAACTGATTGTATTTACTTGTTCAGGTGATCATGAAACTCAGCTGGTTGAAACAAGTGAGGCAGACTTGCATAAATACCTTACAGGCTGTACAAAGAATCCAGGTCATAAAGAATTTATACCTGTTGGAACATTCTCCCTAGAGCATCTACCCGAAGGTCATCGTGACAATGATCTATATGAACATATCAAGGCCATAGCTGACCTGACAGTTAGAGTAGATGTTAGAATGACCAGTCCAGACAGACCTGAGGTTTGGCCAAAGACAAATGTTCCATATCCTTTTTACAACATTAGAAAATCAACACATTTGAGGACAGGAAGTGGCAGGATAAAGAAAGTGAGACAGTTCACAGATGGAGTTAATCAATATGGAGGTAAACATAAGAAAAATTTAAGAAACTGTTGGTGTAAAAATTGTGAAGGTTCAGACTCACCCAGCAATGTGTGGTGGCAGTTTGATGTTGTTACAGCCACACATGTGGTATTTGATGACATTGAAGCAAACCAGACGTCCTTGAGATTGTTTTATGATAGAGATGATAGTCCAGTGGTCAGTGTTGATAAGGTCAGTGTTGATGATGTAAACATTGAAGATGACAGGTGTAGTTTGAAATGGGTTACATGTAAAAAAAATCTAGGAAATGTACTAGAGGAAATGTGGGAACATAATTGTGAAGTCGGTAAAAATGTTTTGGACAAATACGAGAAATATAGAGATGTGTTCAAGCTGACCTTTATAGTGTCACATCCTCATGGCTGCTCTAAGCAGGTCAGTGTTGGTCAATGGAAGGACAAATACCAAGTTGGTGATGATAAATATAGGAATAAGTTTACATATACAACATGTACATGTCCAGGAAGTAGTGGAGCACGTGTCAACTGTGTGGGGTATTTTACCGGAATGTTTTCTACTGAACTTGTCCATAGTGGAAGTTTAAAGTCTGGACTTAGTCAAAGTGGTGCTGGTTGCGTCTTTAATTGAGTTATGTCCCTTGTGTATTAAGATATAAACATACAACGCGGAGATGTTTGATATCTTTTTATATCAGGTTACTTTCTCTTGATAATCAACTTTTAAATCTATTCTTTCTTTAAAACACATCTATAAATCTATTTACATTTACTTTGGTTTATGTTAGATTTATATAATGTTTTCTTCATTTTGTCATAAAATGTTTAAAAAAAAATTGAATTGTAAATGGAAATAAAAAAAATTTAAGCAATTTTTATCTCTCAATGTAAACTTTTTGGTTAGTTTTTCATCAATTAACTTTATACATGAATATATTTATATCTTTGTTGTATTTTTTTCCATGATCTGAAATGTTTGTTAAAAAAGTATTTATTTCCATGATGTGAATTGTTTTTTTATAAATGTATTTATTTATTGTATTAATGTTTCAGTATGAATAGTTTGTTTTGTCTTCTATAGATAAAAGTTTATCTATCGGCAATTCACTTCTTATGTCTAGCAATGGTTCTAACGTTTGCTTCTAATAAATGCAAACTTAAAATATTTTATTCACTTTATTCTAGAAATATCTCATCAAAATACATTAGTGATTAAATAAATACAATTATACATAAACAATTCTAGAAGTTTCAGTAATGTTTTATACAACCAACTATTTCTTTTCTTTCTTTACGCCTGGCTTTTTCCTTCTAATTTCATTCATTAAAATTTATAAGCTACTATTCCTTGAATGACAGAAATAGTTTACATTTTTATTTAATAAAAATATAAAACTACTAAATAAAATTCTACACAAACATAATCATAAGAATATTGTCTTAAATACTTTTTTATGCTGAACACAAACAAATATTTATGTTTAATATACCTTATGGTGGATAGTTGAATATAACATGGTATGTATGCGACATGAAATGTTCAATAAAATAAATATTATTTATCTAAATATCAATAGACAGGTCTTGAAGAGACTCTGTTAGTGTATCATTTGTTAAAATAGGATTACAAACAAATTAATTATAAATGTTAAAGTGATGAAGATATTCTAGTAATAAAGACAAAGGAGGAAAACTTAGGCTGACTTATTTGGATTATAATTATGTAGGCTACCTTACTTGCCTTGTCATTGTCTAGTGCAGCCTATGAGCCCTTTTCAATGGCACGCGGAGGGCCCCCGAAAAAATGTGTTTTTTAATGGTTTCTGCGTACCATGTCATTTTTTTTTCATTAGCTCTCGCTGATCCTTTTCAGATTAATCAAAATAAATCATTGTGTCGTTTGCCTGTTCAAAAGCGTTCGGTTTCAGTGGATAAAAATAGTCTTTGCGTCTCCTGTGCTTACATCAAAAGAATGAGCCGACTATCCTACATTTGGTTGGTTTTGTATGTATTATATCGCAAGCCAAAAAATATCGAATACAAGTGGTTAGTATCTGCAAATCATAAACTGAATTAAAATTTTATTATAAAGTATATCCTTCAATTTAACGTTATAAAATAGTGTGCCAGAGAAATGAACCTCCATTCCCCACCCCGAATAATAATTAAAAAAAACAACCATCATCGATTTCAGATTTCCGATTTGATATTTAAAATTTATCTTAACAAGAAGATATACATCAAATTAATATAATTTCACCATATCTTTAGGCCTATATAGCCTGTATAGAAAACGTTTACAATTATTTAAAATGTTCTATTATGCGGCGATATATCAAGGTATAAGTATAAGTGTCTATAAAATATCCGAAAAGGACTAAAACGCTGCTGCGATGTTTGGCAAACAGAAAAGATTTGTCAAATTTCTTGCAAACCACATTGGGAGGCTGCTGTTAAGCTTCCATTGCATATACACCATAAAAGTTTGTGTGCAAATATCTCTTTATTAAACTTGCGCTTTGTAATGGAAACTGTTGTTAGAATAGTCACCTTTATAGTGTCCCACTCTTCGTGGATTCACCGACAATTCAAATCTTTACTACAATAAATTGATAGTGAATATGGAGATCTTCTGTTGCATAGCAGTTTTAACTGACTTAGTCAAGGTTAAGTGTTCAATAGATTCGTTTCGTGTCTGGAAGCAGTATACGATGTTTCTTGATGAAATAATATTTTTCGTAATTGAATGATGAAGAATTCCTGATGAAACTGACGTTTTTGACAGACATAACGACTCATTTAAATGTTGAACTTGTGTTTACAAGGACAGGATCAAACCATTCTTGATCTGTTTGGTTACTCATTTTTACTGGAAAGAATTTGGATTGAAACTGGGCATTGGACATATTTATCCGTGATATTACTAAAACATTATATTACTTTCCCCTATGTCAAAACTCATTAAGATCTATATACATTACTCATAGATGAGCTTAAGAAGTATATTGAAGCACTTAAAGCGGAGTTTTCTGGCTGAAGTCTATTTTGAAATGCTGCAAATTAAATTTAAAACTTCCCAATTATGGACATCAAATTTTGACGAATTGCGAACAAATCTGGAAGAATGCTGCTTAGAAAGGTCGTCAGCTATACTTAAATCGTTCGTGTGTTTGAAAAACGTTGCATTTGTTTTACTTTCATCTATTGGCTCAACTTACACTTGTAAACAGATTTTCTCATAAAAGATTTTCTCATACAATTAAACTTTTTTAATCCCATAAGAAAAAATGTGACTACATCACGGAAATTGCACCTGTCAAATGTGTGTTTACTGCTAAGCAAAATGGGTTTATTCAATGGCGTAAAATTAAATTCAATGGCTCCTACAACGTCGAAGCACCTATGTGGTGAAATGAATTTCCGAACATAGTTAAACAAACCGACAATATAGAAATTTTTTAAACAAAATTAAAAACACACTTTTTTTTATTTATTTTTATAACATATGGTAAATGTAAAGCGCATTCGAAGACTTTGTTATGAATAGCGCTATTTAAATATGTCATTTGTAATTTGTAGTGTAGAGAAGTACAGAACGATACTTGTGTATCTAGCTTAGCCGTCAGTTTGACAACACTTGTTTCACTGAGTAGGTACAGCAGTGTGCAAAACATTGTTATTGTTTTCTTGTCGAGACATCCCGACTACGTGTACCAGTTGTTGAACATTTGTACTCGAGACTACACATAAAAAGCGGAAACCACCCACCCCATAGCTGGAGCGGCACCCCCGCCGGTGCGACCTGACTTCCCACCTGTGCAAGAACATGAAGCTTTATGGAGAGCCTGCACCAGTGGTCACCCAGGGTCACAGAAGGAGCGACGCCCATCTAACAGTAGAAACTTTTGACTCACCCCTTCCCTCGCGTCCAAACCGTCTGCAAAGCGACCTACCGGACGTCACCAGTGGCAAGGCGTCCTACCTCCAGACATCACCGGAGAGCTCGCTTGTACAGGAAGCCCTGTCACAAGACCGGAAGCGTAGGGAAGACAACTTTCCAGTGAGGGTTAGTACTCCATTTGTTTCTCTTCCCGGTGATCACCATGGCAACCACCCACTATAAGTCCCCAAAGGAGGAGTTAGGGGAGGGGCTGACACATGCGCCGGATTCGCTTATGCTTGAACTGAGTGGTCCAGGCGAAGCACGCCTAAACACGATGACCAACTTAATGGCCACAATAGGGCTTAAAGCCCCGAAAGTACTAGCCTTATACAGGTTTGAAGGGTCCCTGGCCAAACGCCATCTAGACAAAAAGCCCACCGTCCGTCCAATAGTGCTCTTAACGTACGAGAAGCGAGTCTTCCGATCCCCCATCTCCATCCCCGTCACTATTAACACAGGCATCCCCTAATCCACAACAAAAGGAGCTAGTCTTCCTCTTACTCCCACAAACTTTTAATGGACCTTAACCACTCTCACCCCCGTACCCCCAGACAAGACAAACATTTAAACAAAACAAACAAAAACAATAGGAAGATGGCAGACGTACACTTATTGCGCTCAACATTAGGAGCATTTGGAACAAACGAAAATACAATTGTATACCTTTGTAAAAAAAACATAAGCCAGACTTCTTCTTCTTACAAGAGACCGACATTAATACACATTACACTGCGCAACGCTACACAGCAGACAGGCAGCGACAAGGGCTTAAAAAATTGCATTTTTAGCTTAGGAATATACGCCAGAGGCGTGCCCATACTACAAACATCGGATAAATATATACACAGTCACTCACAAACACACACGATGAGGATAGACTTGCAATTATTAGGGTAGAAAACGACACAAACAAATACACACTAGTAAAATATATATATATATATATATATATATATATATATATATATATATATATATATATATATATATATATATATATATATATATATATATATATATATATATATATATACGTCCCTGTGTGCTATATTGACAAACCTGCCTTCTTCCAAAAACTAGAAGAAACAATACACACACAATATCAAAACGACACACTAGTACTTGGGGGAGATTTTTATTACACCTAGGTATTGTATTGACAGACAAAACGTAAACAAAACAACCGAAACAAGCAATGGCTAGACAAACACACTACAAAATATTCACTTAGTCATTCAGGGTTTCCAGATACATGGGTATCAAAAGGAGGACATAGAGAGACAAAAAGGGGACATAGGAGGACATAGTGATACCAAAAGGATGGCATATTGAGTGTTTCATTTGAATCATTTTAAATTGTCCAATTCAATGCGGATTTAAACAGCAGTACAATTTTACTCCAATACTGTAGATGTCAATAATTATCTATTGGTAAACCGACCAAGTAAAAGTCTTTAAAAAAATATAAATGAAAAAAAAATGTGAAAATATTATATTTTTTTATTTTTACAATTAATACATTAAGCTCTTAGGCCTATTATCTTTATTAATTATACAAAATGTTTCTCTGACGAGCCAACATTTTGCAGAAGATACTCTTTAGCAAGCACTAATGCAAAAAACTGTTCGCATGGGAGATTTTTTAGTTGTAGGCTACTTTGTAATACCCCTAACGTTTGTTTCGACTCGTAACTAACTGTGTGTCAAGTGCGTAGTTGCTTATCCCCAGCTATTTCTGGTAAAAATAAAGCTGCGACCTAGATAACAAAAATATACCCGGGAGTGGGGGCTGTCCCTGAGTCTACACAGCTCTGATGGGTACCTGACCTTAGTTGGGGTCAATTAAAGGCGGCTGTGTATAATGCACAATCACCTAGTATGCCACAGAAACTGGTAAACGCTGCTGTCCGATGGGTACTTTACTTTATAGATAAATTTAAGTTTATTTGAGTAAGAGGCGGTGAAGTGGGGAAAGTGAAGATGGGTAGCCAATAAATCGAACACCACATTAGATAACACAATAATTGATTACATTTTCTGCAAAATATTTATTTATTTTCCAGTGGTCGTAAAAAGCATAAAATATTACAAAAAGCCGGACATTTAAAGGGTTTCTACCTTTGCCTGCCGGACGGAGGACACCGAGCTAAAAAGAAGGATAGGCTATTGAAAGAAGCCGACCACTTCGACTATATTTGATGTAGCTGACTTGAAGCGGGTGTGCGTGGTCATGAAGGATTTTGTCAATCATAGATAGGCACCTTGAATTGAACAGATCTCCAAGAGCTGGTAATTGTGTTTGTGTTGTGCGAGTGGTTTTGTTTATTAGGCGGTCTATCTGGTGTTTGTTCAATGTAGTGGCATTACCATACCAGTAGGCGATTGTGAAAGTGATGATCCTACCAACAGTTGCCAAGAAAATGAGATTCATAATGGTTTTCTCTATATGATATGTCTTTAGTTTACTAAGACAGAAAAGTCTTCACTGGATTTTCTTACAGAGACTTTGGCATGGTCAGACCAAGCCAGCTTGTCAGTGATTGTGACGCCAAGATATTTGTATTGCGAGACTTGATCTATTATTTGGTTATTTATTTGTGAATCAGTCAGCTTGTTTTTTGTCTTTCTTTCCAAAAGTCTACAATCATTTACATTATAATGTAAACCACTGAGCTATATATAGCGAAAAACATAGGCACCACATATCTTTGATTGAGCACTCCATGTTCTGTATCTTTCAAATTTTGTAAATCAAATGTTTAGTAAATTTGCCTCTTGTTACTGTTGGTCTGCTTTATAGGATTTTCTTCTCTATTGGTTTCTGGTGCTAATATGTGAGTTTCTTAATCCTAGACGGAAGATTATCCTGTCTAAATTATGTATTGAAAAAAGTAAAGTCATATAGTAAGACCGAACTCATCAAATAAGGTCGATGAAGCAGCGTCCACCTATTTCTATTGCCTCGGCATTCTAGGGAAAAGTGTGGTCAGCACAAAACACCGCTGCCTTTACTTTGCCCCAGCAAGATTCGGACGACCATGTCATATAAATTATGTATACAATCGATGGACTAACTATGTTATACTAATAAATAAATATATGTTGTCACCAAACAGTGTGTTATTCTAATAAGAAAAGATATGTTGTCACCAAACAGTATGTTATACTAATAAATAAATATATGTTGTCACCAAACAGTGTGTTATTCTAATAAGAAAAGATATGTTGTCACCAAACAGTGTGTTATACTAATAAATAAATATATGTTGTCACCAAACAGTATGTTATACTAATAAATAAATATATGTTGTCACCAAACAGTATGTTATACTAATAAATAAATATATGTTGTCACCAAACAGTATGTTTTACTAATAAATAAATAATGTCACCAAACAATATGTTATACTAATAAATAAATATATGTTGTCACCAAACAGTATGTTATACTAATAAATAAATATATGTTGTCACCAAACAGTATGTTATACTAATAAATAAATATATGTTGTCACCAAACAATATGTTATACTAATAAATAAAAATATGTCGTCACCAAACAGTATGTTATACTAATAAATAAATATATTTTGTCACCAAACAGTGTGTTATACTAATAAATAAACATATGTTGTCACCAAACAGTATGTTATACTAATAAATAAATATATGTTTTCACCAAACAGTATGTTTTACTAATAAATAAATAAATGTTGTCACCAAACAGTATGTAATACATGTACTAATAAAAAAATATATGTCACCAAACAGTGTGTTATACTAACATATAAATATATATGTTGTCACAAAACAGTATGTTATACTAATAAATAAATATATGTTGTCACCAAACAGTATGCTATACTAATAAATAAATATATGTTTTCACCAAACAGTATGTTTTACTAATAAATAAATAAATGTTGTCACCAAACAGTATGTTATACTAATAAATAAATATATGTTGTCACCAAACAGTATGTTATACTAATAAATAAATATATGTTGTCACCAAACAGTATGTTATACTAATAAAAAAATATATGTTGTCACCAAACAGTATGTTTTACTAATAAATAAATAAATGTTGTCACCAAACAGTATGTAATACATGTACTAATAAAAAAATATATGTTGTCATCAAACAGTATGTTATACTAATAAATAAATATATGTTGTCACCAAACAATGTGTTATACTAATAAATAAATAAATGTTGTCACCAAACAGTATGTTATACTAATAAATAAATATATGTTGTCACCAAACAGTATGTTATACTAATAAATAAAAAAATGTTGTCACCAAACAGAATGTTATACTAATAAATAAATATATATTGTCACCAAACAGTGTGTTACACTAATAAATAAATATATGTTGTCACCAAACAGTATGTTATACTAATAAATAAAAAAAATGTTGTCACCAAACAGTATGCTATACTAATAAATAAATATATGTTGTCACTAAACAGTGTGTTATACTAATAAATAAATATATGTTGTCACCAAACAGTGTGTTATACTAATAAATAAATATATGTTGTCACCAAACAGTGTGTTATACTAATAAGTAAATATATGTTGTCACCAAACAGTGTGTTATACTAAAAAGTAAATATTATATGTTGTCACCAAACAGTGTGTTATACTAATAAGTGAATATTCTATGTTGTCACCAAACAGTATGTTATACTAATAAGTAAATATTATATGTTGTCACTTTATCATTTAATGATCGATCAAACCGAAAATAAAACTTCCTATGACACCTTCGCTGTCTTATTCTGTGGCAAATAGACAACTTCGATTACTCGATTACTGCAGTCTTTGCATATAATGTTACTTACAATATGGTTTAAATATCCACGAGCATCGATATAGTCTGGAATATATGATACTGGACATGTAAATGATATCCACACCTGAACATATACGTGATATACCTTATAGCCTGATGGGTGACAGGTCACTTCATCCACAGACACTTCACCCCCGTCACTTCATCCCCGTCACTTAATCATCGAGTCACTTCATCTCCAGACACTTAATCCCTCAGACACTTAATCCTTTCTAAAGCAGCATGTAGTACATTGCTGACAACTTGAGCAGTTGTCTTATGGTAGACTTAAGGGCCTCCTCCTGTGACGATCTATTATACTAATTAACAGAACATTAATTAGTCTGTGATATTCCAATTAATGATTTCTACGTTTGAAGATAAAAGAAAATAAAAAAGGTCAAGGGGATAAAGTATCGTCGTCGTTTATCTCAGTATTGCCTCTGGCTTGATTGCTCGACAATGTTTATTTAATTTGGCCACCGGTGGTACCGGTAACTCGCGGTCGGCTCTACCTTTGTTTGATACGGCCGTGCGCCGGGTTCGCTTTGATGATAAAAAGCATGACGGATAAATAGGACTGTGGACAGAAATAGGATACCACTCTTACTGCATTAGCCAGGAGAATCGACAACCTTGTGCAGTGCTACAAGTCAATGGATCGTCTTCTCTATCTCCAATCTTTAGCTTTTCTGTCACACTGATTTAAAAAACACTCACATCACAAACTCTTAATAACAAAATAAAAAATTGAATTTCGAACTATTATCTGTTTTGTGTTTGTTATGATTAATATTTCGATCTGATTTTAATAATGCTATACCTAAAACTGCATTTTTAGGATTAAGTGTCTGAGGATTAAGTGTCTAGGGATGAAGTGACTCGAGGATTATGTAAAAATAAAATGAAAGAAAAATATATGTCTATGTTATGGTGGAAACAAAGGCGGTCTTGTTAATTGACACCTTTTTGACACTTTATGTGCCTTAGGCATCTGAAGAAATGATATTTAATAGGATTTTATTTTTCCTTTTTTTTTAAGTTTTGAAATTTAGTAATTCTTAAAAACATCATTGTGTTTGAGATCGAATCATAGTTATTACATCGGTCGACCGATTGATTAGAGGTCAGAGCTTTTATCTTATACCAATGTCGTCTTCTGCATAAGTTGTCTTCAGATTCCATTGTATTAACCACTGATCTATCCTTTTTTATATCCGTGTTTTTATCGTATGGATTTGTTCTAATCATAAGTTGTTTATTCGTGTAACTAGCTTATGCAGATAAGTGAATAGTGGGAAAGGAGAATTCAATTGGGCTTCAATTTGCGCAAACACATTTAATATGGAGGCGCTATCCATTGTTTTTATAGATGAGTGGTTTTCACACACCGCTTCTGCACAGAAATCCTCGTAGTCCCGATCTGGTGAAAACTTAGTGTTTGCGATGCGACATCAGATAGAGATACTTATTATTAAGTTATTACATGCATAGGCATACTGCTTTACAATCTTACTATTTTCTCTGGTTCCTGTGAGGCTACAGAGAGCTCTAGTTGTGAAGGGTTCCTGTTAGTGTACTCTGATCTCTAGGTGTGAATGGTTCCTGTGAGGCTACAGAGAGCTCTAGTTGTGAAGGGTTCCTGTTAGTGTACCCTGATCTCAAGGTGTGAATGGTTCCTGTGAGGCTACTCTGAGCTCTAGTTGTGAATGGTTCCTGTGAGGCTACTCTGAGCTCTAGTTGTGAATGGTTCCTGTGAGGCTACTCTGAGCTCTAGTTGTGAATGGTTCCTGTGAGGCTACTCTGAGCTCTAGTTGTGAATGGTTCCTGTGAGGCTACTCTGAGCTCTAGTTGTGAATGGTTCCTGTGAGGCTACACTGAGCTCTAGTTGTGAATGGTTCCTGTGAGGCTACACTGCTTTTCATAGTGAATAGTATTACAGTTGGCTGACCATTGCGTTGGCTACACAGTTCCGTTGTTACCGTAGCAAATGAAATAAGAAGTTCTCTTTTACTAGCCGAAACGACCGTCTTGTAAACGAAACCTTAATTTTTATTATTATTATAATTTTGTTTTTCTAATATCGCGGTATCAGTGAAAGGAACAAAGTGTATATCATTAAATCCGAAATGAATCCTGAATGAATTCCACAAAGCAACACTTTGAATTGTATTATGTATCCACAAACTGCCCCAAACACTAATGCAATACAATTTCGACGTGTCAAGTGTTTTCCATAGGCTTGAAAAAATTGTGTTTGATTCCCTACAACAAGTGACTCAAGTTACGATATAGGAAACCATTCAAACCAAAAAAATGTGTTTCTTGACTCAATTTCATCCTGCTATCTTGCTTAAAAAAATATGTATTTGCTTTCTTATTCAAACGTGCCGTTGGCAATTATCACGCTAACCAGCCAATGCTAGTAATGTTAGAACTGAAGATGATAGTCGATGCTATACTTTAAAATACACACCACAATATTGCTTTCTTACTCATTGTATTACTTGACAATAAATAGATTAAACAAACTGGCGATCTGATCAGTTGCTTTAATTGATGCTTTTCTTTTGCTGAATCGAACTTCTCTATATAAATACAATCTTACGTTTGAATAAATACAAGTTATTAGAACAAGTCTTTTCAGAAAAAGAATTGGAGAAAAAGTTGTTACCAGGTACAGGACCTACAATGAATGTTTTATTATTTTGATTTCAAGTGTAACAAAAACATTAGGAATATTTTCTCAAACTGGAGATAGGTCTATTTGGAAAACGTAGCCGTTTTTTAAAATCGTATTGCTTATATCAATAAACTATTTCATCGACTTTAATTTTCAGTGATTGACTTCTTGCATTAAGTGAAAAGACTTCAATTTTGTTATTCTAACGCTATAAAAAAAATTGCTAAAGAGAATATATATTTATGTCATAATACTTTCAGGAAAATGAAAATGGATTTATAAGCATTTTTTTACTTTAGGGCCTATATATAGAACTTATTCAACAGGGATCAAGAAAAGATACACACATAAATGTAATAATGTAATGACACCGACGTTTCCTTTATGTAAATTTGGATTTACCATGATGAAACAAATGAAACGAACTTTTTCTAGAACATTTAGTGTCATGTTTTTTATGCATTGTATTTTAGGCATGTGTACTTTCAGTAGCGATTACTTAAAGGAGATCAAGAAAATCCTGGAAGATAATGCGATAGACCCTGAACAATTAGTGGCCCTCTATTCTTGTAAAAATGACTGCAATGATTCCTACATGAAATGGAAATATTGTTACTGTAATGCAGATTGTATAGTTTACAGAAACTGTTGCGAAGACATGGCTACGGAATGTCCAGAGGTGGTCAGAGAAGGCATCAGGATGTTTGGACACATGCTGGACTTACAAGTAGACTGTTTACAGATGTCTGACACCTTGGCTGTAACAAGTTGTCCGAATCAAACAAAGTTTACAAAAAGTTTGATTAATGAAGACTCATTTTTTGATATTATCAACAATGTTCCAATAACTGATAATGATACTGGTATAGTTTATGCCAACATTGACATATTTCATTGTAATTCAAATAATAAGGGAATAAACTGGACAATTACTGTTTTAACTGACAATTTATTTCCTAACGAATTTTTAACCAACATAAAATATCTTACTTTTCACACGCCACTATATTATGTGAGTGAAGACATGGGATATCCTTACCACTTACCGTACCGCTGTACCCCACACAGCATTAGTCTGTGTAATCATTCTATTGTGTTACAGCGTTTGTGTCGCTCATTTATACCTCATCTCTTACTGAACAATCTTATTTACAACTACACACTCTGTGAAGCCTGCAGGTTAAATGTATCCACATATTCTCTTGATAGCACATTTAATCCTAACGAATATGGGCGAGCTAAAATTGTGCCAGAAGAAGGATTGTTACAAATAATGGAAATGCAGTGGAAAGAGGCCAAATGTGATATGTCAAGGAATTCTACTTTAAGTGGGTTCAAGTGTCAGTTTGTACAGTGTGATCCACGTTATTATCTCAATGAAGATGGAACTTGTAGAAGTTTAACTCTGTTATTTATTGCTTTACAAAATGATCTATGGCTACTCAACCAGGACGAATATGATGATCTATTAAATTACATGATGTATTACCTGTCCCATTTTCTTCAGATTGAACCTCTAGGCGCAGTAAAACCATTATATTCATTATATAGTACACAACTTCAGCAAAATTTCTCAGTTGCAACCTTTCTTCAAGACTTGAATTCATCAGCTACAGAAGATTATCTCTTTTTAAGATACAGAGACGAGCTCTCCATCTTAGCTTCAGACGTAAGAGCAATGGTTGAATTCAAGATAAGTCAATTCAACCAATTAAAAACAGGATTCGAGTCGACTAATGAGGTCATCGGAAGACAATGGGTGGGAATTCAAACAAATCAAACCAAGACAGCTTTGGTGTATTTGAAATGGTGCAGTGGTCCAAAATTGACCTTTTCTCTCTTCACGTCTGCACAAAACATTAGTCCTGTAGTATGTCTGTCAAGATTTATGCATTATCAAAACTCTGACGACTTCTGCTTCAAGTTAGAAGATGCTGCTGAGTTACGATGTTACGACGAGTTAAAGCAGGACAAAGATTTATTTAAAAGCAAGCAAACTTCCTCGTATGCTAGCAAGACTAACTGGAATCTCATGTTTCTCTTTGTAAACTTTGTTGTTTTTGTTTTATTCTGAGTTTAATTAGTTCACACATCAATACTTCACTGCGTCCTGTCACACACCGCTACTTCACTGCGTCCTGTCACTCATCGCTACTTCACTGCGTCCTGTCACACAGCGCTACTTCACTGCGTCCTGTCACACAGTGCTACTTCAATGTATCCTGTCACACAGCGCTACTTCACTGCGTCCTGTCACACAGAGCTGCTTCACTGCGTCCTGTCACACAGCGCTACTTCACTGCGTCCTGTCACACAGCGCTACTTCACTGCGTCCTGTCACTCAGCGCTACTTCACTGCGTCCTGTCACACAACGCTACTTCACTGCGTCCTGTCACACAGTGCTACTTCAATGTATCCTGTCACACAGCGCTACTTCACTGCGTCCTGTCACACACCGCTACTTCACTGTTTCCAGTCACACAGCGCTACTTCACTGCGTCCTGTCACACAGCGCTACTTCACTGAGTCATGCCACTCATCGCTACCTTAGTGCATATTGTGTTGTGCAACAAATGACAACCACATTGTGTCATGTCACATGGCACTATCTGAACGTGAACAATTTCATTCTAAATTATATTGTCTTAACAAATTGCATCTATTAATGATTTAAAGTTAAATTAGATTCATTATGTGACTTTTAAATTGTACACTTCATGTGTTTTGAATTGACACACAAAAATGTATAGAGCAAATCTACTTATTCTAAAAGAATACAGTGTACAGAAAAACTTAGGAGTCAGTGATATATTTATATTCAAACAATGATATTGCTTGTTCAGTTACATTTCCATGAAAAGCCCAAGTCATCCCAATTTAGACTAGCATATAAGTGGTCAAATATTTTTAATGTAATATAATGTGAACGCAAATGCAGTTGAATATTTAGTGAATTCAGTATAACTATCTTTAGGAGCTATAAGCTCGCTTAAACTTAAACTCTCAAACACAACACACACACATTTTTGGTGGTTGGCCCCGGGGATTTGGGGGGGGGGGGATACTTTTGCTTATCGTAATTGCTATGTCACTGCTGTACATTATATATCTTACATAATATATATATATATCTTACACACACATTCTCTCTATATATTATACATATCTTTCACCTGCACAACTATATAATATTACAATTCACTATTATACGTGATAACACTCAAGACATTGTCAGGCTTTTTAAAGTTAATTGTAATCTGCATTTTAAACAAAAATTATAATGTATGAAGATAAACAATTTCGCAGCTTGATTGATAATAAAATGTATAACAAAATATTTCATGGTTAAGATCTCATTGTTTATACACATAGTATTATTATATGATTGTGTTAAATATTTTATTATAATTCTTACTTGCTAGAGTTGCCTATTCTACATTTTTAGTTCTTACATTTGTCTTAAATCTTTATTAAGGTGGCAGTTCTAGCGAGAAAAAAAAAAAAACCTCGATTTTTAGCATTTGTAATTGAAATTAATATCAAATTAAAGAGCATTCAATTCTATTCTGCACAATTCTATGTTTCTAGTTTCTGTAGAAATCAAATAGTTTTTTTTTAAAAGTATTTTCAAACAAGATATGTTTGTGTTTGTGTTGAATGAATACAAAGTTGTTTCCTTCTATATAGCTTAATAGTAAATTATTTCTTTAGTTTGTGTTCAAACAGAATTATTTGTGTACAGGAGTTATGCAAGGTGCTTCAGGTCAACAAATGTAGGAATATGTGCACCTGTTTTTGTCTGCACTTCTCAGTAATAGCAACAACTATAGATAACTATAAACTGCATTTGGAATGTTTATTCATGTACACATAAGCTTACAATAAAAGATATTATCTAAAAACTCTATTAAGAGAAAAGGACATTTAAAATAAAAAAGAAAAGTTTCATTAATGCACACAAAATGTTTGACATTTTAAATCAAACATTTTATTTTGAAATTTTGCCATATATAAATGTAATGGTTCTAAAAACCACACTCATGTAAAATGTACAATCGACTCTTTCATGAAAAATATGATTGGTATAAAAATATTTTTATTCTATTGATTCAAACCTTTCTCAACCAACAAACAGCACATAAGCCACCAATCTTGACACCATAATGAACATATTTCACAGTTGTAAAATTGATGTAAATTGTTACATGAAAGTTTTAAAACAATGGCAACTGTTGGCTTTTTAATGATTAGGTTTCAATTTCCTAATGGAATTAATTGATTTTATGAGATATTATATTATGCATTTATGCAAATTATACAATCATTTAAAACAAAAGTATTAATTTATAGACTAAAGGATGGATAACTTTATTTTATTTTCATGCACAGTCTTACAGTCAAGGTAAGCATATCAACACATATGTATTCAGGGAAAGACAATCAAAACAGAACTATGATTTGTCTAGCTTACACCACATATTTATTTTATATAAATGGTTTTAATGATCTCCCCTAAGTGAAGCAATATGTATGTTTTTGCATGACATTGATTTTCTTCTCTGATGAACAGATTAAAAAAAAAATCTTTCAAAATTCATAAACTATTTAAAACAATGAACTCTTATTATAAGTTTAAGTAAGTTTAAAGTATAAAAGCACTAAATAGCCTCCAGCTAACCAACAAAATTACTGTATTACAAAATTCAATCTGAAATTTTTTTTGTAGCAATTATACAAATAATTTGTGTTTAGATTCAATTTAGTTAAATTAAATAAAATACAATAACTTTTAATTTATGCTGTAACTCTCAACTCTCAATTTTGCAATGGCTTTACTTTAAAAGTCCCCAGATGCAGATTTTTATCTTAAACAGATATGCTGCCTTCTCTAAAGTTGGTTTTTCCAATCAAAGCATTGATCAAGACACTGTGGCCATTATGTGACAACTCAACAGCTTTCTGCAAGACTTGAAAAATTTCACCCTCATTGGACCGATCCAGGTGCAGACCTTTCCCGCCAAAACCTTCAGCTGATGTTTCGTATTTACAGTACTAAGGGAAAAAAATGGAAAAAAAAAGTTTTAAGAAAGAATTGGTTTAACCCTAACTGTTTAAGATCTGCTCCTATTGAGAATAAAAAATGTTCCGCTAGGGTCTAAATGTGAAATATGTGGTTAGGTAGAGAATAGGACTTTGACAACACTTAGTGACAATCTGACAGCACATTGTGACAATCTGACAGGACAAAATGATAATCTGACAGCACATAATGACAATCTGACAGCACATAATGACAATCTGACAGGACATAGTGACAATCTGACAGGACTTAGTGACAATCTGACATCACAGTGACAATCTGACAGCACATTGAGATGATCTGATATCACATAGTGACAATCTGACAACACATTGTGATGAACTGACATCACATAGTGACAATCTGACAGCACATTGTGACAAACTGACAGCATATTGTGACAAAGTGACAATCTGACAGCACATAGTAACAATCTGACAATACATAGTGACCAGGGGCGAAGTCACAGGGGGGCTGAGGGGGGCTACGCCCCCCCTGGAATTTAAAAAAAATATTTTTTTCAACTGATTTTTTTAAAATATGCACTAAATTTGCTAAAAATTTGGTAAATCTTTGTCACGCGAAAGTTTAGCCCCCCCTGGTATTTTGCAAATATTTGTTTAGCCCCCCCTGGAAAAAATTTCTGGCTTCGCCCCTGCTAGTGACTGACAGCACATAGTGACAATCTGACAGCACACAGTGACAATATGATAGCATATAGTGACAAGATGACAGCAGGTTTATTTACTGTATATACTCGCGCATAAGTCGCACCGGTGGATAAGTCGCACCCCTAGTTTAAGACTTTTCTTTCTTTCATGTTGTCCTTGACTGGTGCATAAGTCGCACCCCGACTTCCAAACTTTCCTTAAAAAATGGTTTCAATCGTGCATAAGGCAAACATAATCAAATAAAGGCAGGGCTTCATTTATTTTAAGCAACCGATCAATAGGCCTACAGACATTAGTGATATGGGGAAGTAAGGTATCTGTTTCTCCATCTAAATCTCTGTCCCTACTCAAATTCCTATCCCTATTGTCATACTATAGTGGGTCGACACACACAAAAATCTTTTCAAGTGCGTCATTAGACTGAACGTCGCCTAGACTGTGCAGCACCGCTTTATATGGCATCATTCCATCCTCAGGGGATGATGGCGCAGTCTCCCTTATCTCTGCCTCCCACCTTTCTCCTGGCACACTTCTCTTCATTCTGCCAGGAGATGCGTTCTCCAGCAAGGCCCCCCACGTTTTGGGCTCAATGCGTGCCAGTAACAAGTCTTTTTTGCAGACGTCTTTGAAACGCAGGTAAGGGAGACCTCTCTTTCTTGTTCTGGATGCTAGCTCTCCATACAGCAGGGCTCATGGATACGTTCCGCACCCATCATGTGGACGCGTTCCGCACCCATCCTGTGAACATGGCCTATCCATCGCAGGTGCCTCTCAGTCAGGATTGAGTTCATACTCAGCATATGGTTTCTCCTGAGCACCTCCACATTTGTGACTCTTTCCTGCCAATTGATGTGGAGTATCTTGCGCAGGCATCGCAGGTGAAAGCTATTGAGCTGCTTTATTTGCTTAACGTATGTATGAAGACGCTATACAAGTGACCTAATTACCATTAACATTGTTTGTAATGATTTCAAGCGCGATTGTGTGACCGACAATAAGCTTTTTTTTTTCTACTCTTACATGCAACTAATGAAAAATATAACACACTATTGAAATTTCATGCGTCGATAGGCCGATTGTAGTTTTGGAAACATTGCTTAGACATGGTACGGTTTTATCGGAATGCTAAACACTGCCTTATTAGTAGGCTATAGCCTATAAGCCTAGGCCTTAGGTCCTAAATAAAACGCATCTTAAGTTACTAGTCTACAAGCTTATAGGCCTAGTTACATTATAGGCCTAGACAGGCTTTCACACATTTACGATTCTTTCCATACTGTAATTTGCATTCAATAAGCCTACCAAAAAATGATGTCTTTAAACTTACGCTGCGTTTCGGCAATAAAAAATCGGCCATAAAGTTTAAAAGAAAAGGGTGGGTGTGTTTGAAAAAACTCAAATATTTGTCCATTTCAAAAAAAGTTATATAAAGATAGTAATATTTGCACCTACGAAAGTTTTCTAAAGTTAAAATGTAGTCTTATGCATATCCTAGTAATTCTACATCACTACAATCAATAATAAGGGTTATATAGGAAACTTTATGATAGAGTAGTAATGTTTTTTTAACTTTTCAAAAACAGGGTGCACCCCTACTTTTGTAAAAATTTTCTGTAAAAAAGGTGCAACTTATAGGCGAGTATATACAGTAATTGTGACAGAGATGTTTACTTGATTATTCTTCACCATTAATAGCATCTAAAACTGCCAATTTATCCAGCACTTATTGTATAGTAAAATACCCATTAACTCACATGCTTTTCTTTCATGGGACAAGTTAAGAAATATTTCAAATTTCTGTGTTCAAATTATGAACATTTAATTCATTTTTAAAGTACTAGAAAAAAAGACATTTGGGTGCAGGCATGTTTGTTTAAAATTTTTCATAGGGATAGATATCTGATTTTTTTAAGAAATAGATGCCTTTATACTATGCACAATACTGCACATGTCCTCAGACTGGTTAAAAGGCCTGAACATTAGGTGTGTATTGGACGTATATTGTATATGGGTTTCTCTGTCTCAATGAGTAGTATATCTCAAATTAGAACTGATATTCTAAAATTTCATCTCATCCTACATTTCATTTCGTGTTCAAAGAAATTAATAAGTTTGAATGTCATCAAAATAAACTATTTCATTAACGTTTACATCAACATCTGGATATTTATAGAAACAAATGATAATTGAGTTTTTGTCAAGTTTATTTTATGAGTGTAGATTTCTCAGCTGATGTATTGTTATACTTGACATACCTCTAATTTGCAAGCCACATCTGATCCAAACATTGGCACTTGTTCTCTAGCAATCTGCATCCAGCTAGCATCATTACCAACAAGAGCTAAGATTGGAGTCTGTCAAAAAAAAGTAATTACATATTACTTACATAGCTTTAATCCAAATACACAGTAACAATGAGGCATTAAAAGGAAAAGTAAAGATAAAAATATTGCTTCTTATCAATGTCATACAGGAAAATTATTACATTTATAGTCATATAGAAATCTCATTACTTTTGAGAAGTATGTTAATAATTACTTTATTTACATGGTAACAATAAAAATATAGTGTTGTTGTTTTTTTATTTGGAACATGCATGATTGGAATAAACTTTATAAAAACATTTCTTACAGTTATCAGGCTGTGGGACTTAGGCCTACGGTATAACATCTAGCTATTAACTTTTACAATTTAATTAATTTCAAATGTAATTATATACAGAAATTGGTAAGAAATCAAAAGTATTTATAATAAATTTAAAGAAAAATGTTCAATGGCTCTTAGTTGAAATTCAACAAAATTTGACATTTTGTTTTTAGATATTTAAAAGTTATAGTTTAAATTCATTTTAAGACTTTGCATACATCCTCACCATATGACTAATCTATGCAATGCTTCAATAATACTTCCTCACCTTATGTCTAGTATAGGTATCAAATTCTACAATGCTGTAACCCAACGAGCCATCTCCATAAATGATCCAGACATCAGACTCCGGCCGACAGAGTTTAGCACCGAGAGCAAACCCCCCTCCAACTCCTAGAGTGCCAAAAGCCCCGGGATCAAGCCAGCGAAGAGGTCCTCTCGGCCTGTTGCCAAATTTACAACAGAAATAATTTAATGATGCCATGCCAGTGTAAAACAAAAAGAACAACATTGACTTCCAATTTCAAGCCAACACAATCTAGGACTTTTTAAAATATTGAACTTACAGTTCATTATCACACCAAGAGCGCGGGATAGAAGCGCTGTAAGAAATGCCCATTCAGGCATTCTTATCTTATCTTTTTTAATAAATGTTTCTTTATAATTTATAATCTGAGCTAACAAATGATGATGTATGTACATTATACCATCATGTACATTAAATAAAGGAATGAATAAACACAATTTTTAAAATGTATATTTTGACTATGCAAAGTTTTACTTTACAATAATAAATTCTCAAGGGGGAAAGTTTAGTTTGACCGTTATTGACATGGCATTATTGAAGGTAAAACTCACAGAGTAAAATTAGCACAAACTTGTATTTGTATAACTTCAAATTGTATTTTATTCACTAATGTTTTAATTGAAACATATGTTTTCTTATCTTATGATAACATATGTACTTTTAAGATTATTTATCAAGTCTTATATAAGCTAACCACCCTAGAGTATTGCTGATGAGCTGATTGTTGTTTTTTTTAAATTTAAAACTAGATCTAAAGTCAGTCTGGCTTGGTGAATTAAAATTATTATCCAATTCAGTATTTATACTCGCAGATAGGTCACACTTTTTTTTACCAAAACTTCAAACAAAAAGTAGGTGTGTTACTTATACACCCGACACTGTTTTTGAAAAGTAAGAAAAAAAATTACTACTCTGTTATTAAGTTTCCTACATCACCCGTATCGTTGATTGTAGTGATGTAGAATTATTAGGATATGCGTAGGCCTACATTTTACATTTAGAAAACATTCATAGGTGTAAATATACTATCTTTGTATAACTGAAATTGAAATGGATAAATATCTTAGGTTTTTCAGACCCCCCCCCCCTTTTCTTTTGAACATTTGGACTGATTTTGTATTGCCGAAACATAGCGCAAGTTTAAGGTGGTATTTTTCGAAGGCCTATATTGAATGCAAATTACAGTATGGAATGTGTAAAAGCCTACCTAGGACTATAATGTAGGTATAAGCTTGTAGACTAGTAGCTTAAGATGTATTTTATTTAGGATCTATGGCCTAGAGCCTATAGCCTACAAACAAGGCAGTGTTTAGCATTTTGAGAAAATGAGGCCATGTCTAAGCAATATTTCCAAAACTATGATCGGCAGATCGATACATTTCAGGACATTTTGGAAAAATTCTGCACTCAAACTTTTTTTTTCAAATATATATAGAAATAATGAAATGAAATATCATAGTATGTTTCATTTTTCATTAGTTGCATGTAAGAGTTGGAAAAACACACAACTTATTGTTGGTAGCGAAGTTAAAAAGCCAGCACTCACCGCTTGTTTTTTTCTGAGCAGTCATGATTGAAAATATTACAAATGATAACTCAAAAACAATTATTTTGGAGTGCACTATTTAGAATTGGCATTGCCTAAATTATGGTTACATGTTCTGCCTCAGATATTAAAGGATTAAAAAGAAAAGGAGTCATTAAAGTCATATTTAACTAGAATTTTTATTTATTTTTTATTTACCCCACCAGCAAAAAGTTGCAATATTTATTTAAAATTCTAAGATATAGCATATTGATACAAAAACACCATTGACATTTCAAACATACATTTTTGTTTACTTTGAATTATAATTCAGGGTTTTCTTGAAATGTTCTTTAATTTTCTCGATGGACCAGTGAGTGTGTAAAAAATTTGTAAAGCTTTGCGTCAGGGTAAGATTTTCTCAGAATGCTGAATGTTGCCTTTGAAAGCTAAAGGCATCTAGCTTAAATTTGTAAGAAAAAAGTGTATCTTTAAGAAAAAGCACATCTTAAACTAATGCAAGCTTCGACCAATATTATGGATAACCTATATTATTTGCGATACTTAGCAGATAAAAATTTGTGATCAATTTAAAGATTTAGTCTTAGCCTATGCTACAGTAATACAAAATTGGTCCAAATGAGGGAGGAGGTCTGAATATCTGCAGTTTTTGCCTATTTTTTTCAAAATGTTTGGTAAAAAAAATAGACCTATACACAAGTATGTGAAGCCGGCTGGTCCAGCGGTTAGTTCGCCGGACTGTCAACCAAAAACCAACTGACAGGTCGCGGGTTCTAGCCCTGCCACCGACGGATCCATGTCGCCCTGCAGGAGTTTTAGGCCTAGTGGACGTAATAATCTTCTATCTAGAAGGAATGTCTGTATGTACAGTAATTAAGAGTTACACTAGCTTTGTTTTTCATGTTTATTTCAGGTTTATTCTTCTCTAGGCCTACTTTGCTATTATTTCAACAAAATTCACAATCAATAAAGGGATCACTTGGGCAAAAATGCGTGAAAAAACTAAAAGTAAAAGACTGAACTAATTTGTCTATCCTGATTTGACAATTGAATTATATTCTTACTCAGATGGGTTTGCATGTATATATTTGATCATCATTTTTTCCATACCCCCCCCCCCCCCCCCCCCAAAGACATATTACACTGACCTGAGGATGTAAGCAGCTGTAGCAACAAAGTCTCCCCCGTCTGCCACCAAGATGGCATCCTCAGACAGAACTTCCTCCAAGATGTGAAGAACCTTGACAGGATTCAGATGAACATCTGTGACCTCTGAGCATTTGGCCCTGGAGAGAAAGAAAACAATTCTTGAGATTTTTTTGCTCTTTGTTTACAAAATTTCACATTAGAAACAAAACTTTTATGCATTTGTGTTGTATATATACAACCAAAATATAAAATGTATATACAATTTTTTAATTAATACATTTTAAACTAGTTTTCTTGTATATATTTTCTACATAAAATAATATTTACATATTTCCTGCTTCCTTCTCCACATCTCGTTTTCTAAGCAGCTTCACCCAATCAGGATCACATTTGTATCCTTTCAGGCCACTTATCACAGACACAAGAAAACTGGCCACATCTGATTGAACAGCTAGGGTAGGTTTCCAAAACATATCTGAGTTCTACGGATCAAGTTTATAAAGTTATAGATGCATTACTGGAAGATATTCAAATGAACATTCAATAAGAAATGTAAAAAAAATAATAATAATTTAATAATGCATTACTAATGTCTGAATCTATAAAGTAACAATGTACCTTTAGCATAGTCTTTTACAATACATTGAATGCAAGTTGTACTTTTTAAAAATAAAATGAAATGGATAAATTACCAAAAATCGATTTGATGGAGAAAATACTTTAAAATAAACTAAATACCTTTAATAGTTGCTCCTTGTTTCTGTTTATGGCAATAATTTTTGTTCTCCTTGGCAAAACACGACCATAGCCAAGCCGGAAATCACACACTGAACCTAAATAGTAAGAACATTGCAAGATTAGTATAATGTATTTATATATGGGGGCCAGATATGTATAACTCATTCATAAGTATAATTAGTATTTAGAGGTTGTTATTTGTATGTTGTTAACAAATTATCAGAAACCTTTATTGATCCTCATTACAACCTAAAACTTAGTTAAAACAACTGCTGGTGATGTTTCAAGTTTTCAAGGTCAGATACCTGCCAGAATTATCAAATCAGCTTCTTGCAAAGCTTCTCTCCTCTGCTGCCTGACCTGAATGTCACTATGGCGACCAAGCAGTCCTCGAGACATACCACCCAGGAAGCATGGAATAACCAGTGTCTAGTTGGAATAAAAAGAACAATATTTAGAAAGAAATATACTGGGGGAAAAGCAAGAAGTTTAAATATAAAGTAAATGAAAGAGATCTATATTCAACAGAAAATCAAGGTATCCATATCTGACAGAATAAGTAAAGTACCCTTCGGACCAAACTATAGGGCTGGTGAGGCAGCGTTCACCAATTTCTGTGCCCATGGCATACTAGGGGATGTGTGGCCAGCACAATGCCCAGCCACCTTTACTTTACCCCAACTAATGTTAAGTACAGAGCTGGGTAGTCTCAAGGACACCCTCAAGTCCTGGGAAAAAATCCTAGCCTCCACCAGGATTCGAACCCAGGACATTCGGATTGCCAGTCAAACGTGCTGCCACTCGGCTGCCATGCCCCATATCTGACAGAGAATGAAGGTGTTTATATTTAGTATGAACCAAACATCAAAATTAAATTCAACAAGTGAAAAGGTTATTTGTGGTTATCTTAATGAGAACCAAAAAAAAAAGTGTTAAGGTATTTTTCTTTTAGACTAAAACGTCATGAACAAGAAGATAAACATATTATAATCTAACTTCTAGAGACTTCCTCAACTCTTCCACTGGAGTTGGCGGCAGTGTGGCTTGACTTCCCAGTAGTATCACAGGTTTCTTTGCTTTTGAAATGAGTTCAACACAATTTTGAACTGAAAATGTGAAAATAAGTTATACCTTGAGTCTAATGACTTTTATAATGAAAAGTAAACTTGTTAATTTCTAATAATATATTCTGAGAGGTTCACAGCATTAGTTTAAAGCATTATGAACCAAAATGCTGCTGTTGTTTTTTGACTAACAAAAAAAAGGGGTAAGGGTTGTATTTGAATTAATATGTCTGGTTAATTAATAAAAAAAAACAAGAACTGGTTCTCACTTTGAGAATCAGAGGCTCTTGGAATTTGAACAGCTAAAGGTGTTTTATCTCTATCCTCCCAGGCTCCAGCAAAGAGGTTAGTTAGATGATTGTTCAGATACCTGCATAGTAATTAACACATTTACTAAACAAAATTAGTCTAAAATTAAATGATGTACAAGAAAAAATAAAGCTAAAATGACTAATTCCTTCACTAATGATGCAAGGAAAACAGTTGGTATTGGCTGTCCAGTGTGGGGTTAGATGGAGAGACTGACTGAATTAAGTAACCTTAACTTTGGGATAGGAGGGGACAAAAAGTCTCAACAATATGAGATCAGGTAGACAAGTGAATAGCTTGTTAGCTGAGGACATCAGGTAGACAAGTGAATAGCCTGTTAGCTGAGGACATCAGGTAGACAAGTGAATAGCTTGTTAGCTGAGGACATCAGGTAGACAAGTGAATAGCTTGTTAGCTGAGGACATCAGGTAGACAAGTGAATAGCTAGTTAGCTGAGGACATCAGGTAGACAAGTGAATAGCTTGTTAGCTGAGGATATCAGGTATACAAGCGAATAGCTTGTTAGCTGAGGACATCAGGTAGACAAGTGAATAGCTTGTTAGCTGAGGATATCAGGTAGACAAGCGAATAGCTTGTTAGCTGAGGACATCAGGTAGACAAGCGAATAGCTTGTTAGCTGAGGACATCAGGTAGACAATTGAATAGCTTGTTAGCTGAGAACATCAGGTAGACAAGTGAATAGCTTGTTAGCTGAGGATATCAGGTAGACAAGTGAATAGCTTGTTAGCTGAGGATATCAGGTAGACAAGTTAATAGCTTTTAGCTGAGGACATCAGGTAGACAAGTGAATAGCTTGTTAGCTGAGGACATCAGGTATACAAGCGAATAGCTTGTTAGCTGAGGACATCAGGTAGACAAGTGAATAGCTTGTTAGCTGAGGACATCAGTTAGACAAGTGAATAGCTTGTTAGCTGAGGACATCAGGTAGACAAGTGAATAGCTTGTTAGCTGAGGACATCAGGTAGACAAGTGAATAGCTTGTTAGCTGAGGACATCAGGTAGACAAGTGAATAGCTTGTTAGCTGAGGACATCAGGCAGACAAGTGAATAGCTTGTTAGCTGAGGACATCAGGTAGACAAGTGAATAGCTTGTTAGCTGAGGACATCAGGTAGACAAGTGAATAGCTTGTTAGCTGAGGACATCAGGTAGACAAGTGAATAGCTTGTTAGCTGAGGACATCAGGTAGACAAGTGAATAGCTTGTTAGCTGAGGACATCAGGTAGACAAGTGAATAGCTTGTTAGCTGAGGACATCAGGTAGACAAGTGAATAGCTTGTTAGCTGAGGACATCAGGTAGACAAGTGAATAGCTTGTTAGCTGAGGATATCAGGTAGACAAGTGAATAGCTTGTTAGCTGAGGATAGGGCAGTAGTATATAGTAGAAAAAAGACTAAAGTGGGTAGTTAGCAAGATAAATGGTTTAGAAGATTTTTGAAGTTCATGTTGTCAGCTTGAGAGTTTTAAGCTTATGACCACTAGAAAATGTTTTCTAATGTAACACTTATTTATAAATGTTGTATTAACTGGTCAGGCCTTAAAGCCATTTACTTTGGATGTTTATGATCGTCTACCAGATTTCAAATAGGATTATAATGCAACTCTTGAAAAAAAAACATCCTATCTCATTTGTTCTATCTAACTAGTTCAGTCACCAATTGACAACTCGCTGCCCTAGAGACACAGCCCCTTTGTCCTTCATGCCAATTTCTTTCTTCACCAAGTAGAATGGGTAGAGAGTGTCTATTGGGAATTCTACAAACACAGGACCTGAGTGGAATAAAGATTTTTTATTTACATCATTTTTCACAAAGAAACTTATTGAAACAATACAAACAACTATTAATATTGAATGTATAAATAAATACAAACAACTATTAATATTGAATGTATAAATAAATACAAACAACTATTAATATTGAATGTATAAATAAATACAAACAACTATTAATATTGAATGTATAAATAAATACAAACAACTATTAATATTGAATGTATAAATAAATACAAACAACTATCAATATTGAATGTATAAATAAATACAAACAACTATTAATATTGAATGTATAAATAAATACAAACAACTATTAATATTGAATGTATAAATAAATACAAACAACTATTAATATTGAATGTATAAATAAATACAAACAACTATTAATATTGAATGTATAAATAAATACAAACAACTATTAATATTGAATGTATAAATACAAACAACTATTAATATTGAATGTATCATTAGTCATTTTAAAAACGTATATCCAACTAATAATTGTTTAACAACAAAATGGAGACTTATCATTTTTAATCATTAAAAATCATTTTATAGCAAGGGAAGAAAATATTTATTAACAAAATACATGATAGTGAAACAAGTAGCTCAACACTCTCAGTTCAACAAGAATCAGCAATAAAATTGGATAAGAACCTGGTGTCCCAGATTGGGCAATCTGCAATGCTTTCCTGAGTGTGGGCACAATATCTCTAACAGTTGTCACCGTAGCACAAAATTTACATAGCGGCTTGAACAGTGACATCTGATCAATATCCTGCAATGCTCCCCTGCCCTAGAAAAAAAGGAAAACACTTAATTTGAACATAAATCTACATTTATAAAGTTGATGTGTGTGTCTTTTCTGATTCCTATTCAGGGTTCGTACAGAAAAATTGCCTCAAAATTCCAGGAGTTTTCCAGGAAAGTACCAGAAGTTTTTCAGGAGTAAATTTTTTGAAAAGCCAAGCTGAGCTCTTTAAAAAAAACAGACACCTCTCTACACAGCTTTTTTTTTTGTTTTACGACATTACGGGGACTAATATAGCCTATATCCCAAGTTTGGATTGAAAAAAAAAACAAGATCTAGTAAAAAAAAAAGAACCATGGAGTGGCCTCACTGGTGTCATCAACGTTTGCGCACAGAAATAAAAAGTGGCAAAGAGGGTTAATGTCAATTGAGCTTTCTGGAAAAGTGAAAGTACAATCTAAGAGAAGTGATTACGATTTTTTTTATTATTAATAATTAATCTCCCCTAAAAAATAAGGAGCTTTTAGTATTTTCCTAGGACTAAATGCAGTTTTTCCAGGGGTTATAAGGTCCTGGAACACAACTTTTTGTTTTCCAGGAGTTTCAAGGAGTTTCCAGGAGCTGTACGAACCCTGCCTATTGGTAAATTTGAATACATGTGACTGTAATGTCTTATATCATTTTATGATTTTGCTTCCCTCATGTGTACTGCCTAACAAAGTGGTTAGAATCCCTGGCTCACACATGGGTGACCTCCCTTATATTGCATTGTTAACTTTAAAATCATTTTCTTTAGTAATATTATAATATTAGGCCTACCTATTTTTTCATTATTACATTTTTTTTTATTTCAAAGATTTTTTTGTTTTCCTAATTATTTTCAACAAGTAAAAATTCTATTTTACATTACATTATTGTTTTTATATCGTAAGGCTTGACTATACTCAATTAATTTGCATTTATAATTTAATATAATAATTATAGGCTAATTTTTTGGTTGGACATAATGTAGCATAAGCACATTATTAATACCCATTTGCCAAATTCTATATTATTAGTTCAGCATAATTGTGTTATTTAACTTTAAATTAAGGATGACAAGGATTAGATGTTATCCATAAAGGAAGCCTAAATATAATGCTGATGGTAGGCCCTAGTCTACATGCCATATATATGGATAAGCAATAATCTTCAGTATAGAAAAAGGGTCTGTAATAGGGATGTTAAACGAAAACCGGAATACCGGATTCCAGTTTTGAAACCTAAAACCAGTTTTGATTTTTAAAACCGGATTTCGGTTTGTTGGGTGTAAGTTGGAAGGTAATCATTACTTCAAGTAGAAGACGCTTTTATTTGGTTCTGATGGAAATATTTGTAATAAATAATGTTAGACTCGCACAAAACCATTCTTGAAGTGCCTTGCTAACACTATTTAGTCATAGATATTGTGTTTCTTGTGTTTCCAAATACCAACTAGTCTATGGCTTGCGATAAATACAACATCAAACCAATTGTTAAGTTACAGTTACAATTAACATGAATCTTTTTACTTGTCGGCTCATCTTTTAGATGTTCGCGCCTCTTTGATGTACGCAATAGAGAAACGCAAACTAACACTTCCCTGTGACCCCGAACAATTATTCGGCTATGCACCACGTCTGTGCTTTATTGTTAACGGGACTATTAAATACACATTCTTTTGATTGGTGCTACGCGAAACCTTTCAATACAGACATTATTTTACAAGTTACCATATATGCCTCTTCATATGCTTCTTAGTAGGCTCGATTATGATTTTGGTCAACGATGATCGGAAATTTGATTATCACTATTAAAAAATTGAAAGCTATTATGGGTTTTAATCAATTAGCCCACATTTTTTTTAGTTTTAAGGAATTTTATGGTAAAGTGTACATAATCATATTGTATTCACACAAATCAACCCATTGAATGCCCTGCAAACACCAATTAAGTTTGAACAACTTTTCAAATATAGCCTACCTACAAAACTACGTACATTAAGCTTTTCCGGCCCATGAGTGACTTGCGCGGGAAGGGGGGAACCGAAATCCTGTTTTAAACCGGTTTTATAGAACCGAAAACCAATTTTGAAAATAAACCAGTTTTAACATCCTTAGTCTGTAACATATACAATAAGAAGATACTCTTCAATGTAACTTTTACCCTGGGCAACATATTCTTTTGTGAGCATATTATAAAAAAAAAAGTGCAAGTTACAACTTATAAAATTGCTTTCTTAGCATACACAAGCTTAACTTACTTTCAGGAGAGTGGCTGCTGCCCCACCCATGAGCAGCAAAGGTGATTCTGCCATTTGGGCATTTTTTACTGCAGTTACTGTGTTTGTCACTCCTAGAGGTTTGATAAACGTTTTAGTTAGCAACGCAAAAACACCTAATTAGGAGTGTCTAAACCTCAAACAATAGAGATAGAACAGCTTCATCAAAAGATTTTAACAAGTTAGCAGGTATACAAATATTAAATCCTTATTAATGTTTATAAACCTGGGCCAGCAGTAACAGCAGCCACACCCACAGTTCCAGACATCCTGGCAACAGCATCTGCAGCAAACACAGCTGTGACCTGTATTCAATGGAAAAAGTTAACATCTAATTGTGTAAATTGGAGCAATAAATGTATAATTTTTTTCCATTAAAGCAGATTACTAAATCAAGTATTCAGATAAGAAATAATAATATGTTTTCTATGACAACAAATATTTTTTTACATAGAAATTAAAAAAAAAAGATTTATACAAGGATACCTTAAAAAAAATTGTGATGTTCATTTGCAAATGTAGAATTAATTACATACCTCATGTCGAGTGTCAACTACTCGAATGCCCAGCTTCTCACAGGCAACAAGAATTGGTGAGATATGCCCGCCAGCAAGAGTAAAGATATGCTTTACATTATGTGCCTGTAATCAGGAAATATAAATGCAATTTACAAAAGCCTCATATTTTTTCTTCAAAGTCACTCCAAAAACATCTTGATGGGGCAAACTTTAAATGATCCACGATTAAATTGAAAAGAAAACTTGGAAAAAGGTATTATTATGCAATAATTAATTTGTAATAAAAATTAAATGAGGCAATATTGCATTTAAAAAAAACTAAATAACTTCCAGATTTAAAAAAAAAGCTTTTACAAAAAATGTGAACATTTAATATCAATACCACAGTACAGTGAACACTGATTCTTTTTTAATATTTTCTTACAAGTGTCAGGAATTTTTAGCAGACAACCTGATTCTAAAATGCTTTGAATTAAAATAAATATTATAAAATAAATAATATAAACAGAAAACTCCAGTAAATTATATGATAATTTTTTTTCCCTACACAATACAGATAGGTTGAGTCACTTTTTTTTTTTCAGATCTCCAAACTGCATTCATTGATTAATAATCAAGTCATTTTTGTAGGATTTAGCTCTTTCTGGAAACTCTTTTATGTTTATTTTCTCAGTTTACCAATATCTATCTCCTATCTTTGTTGTTTTCTCTTTTATTTCTGCCTGCCTCTGAAGTTATCTTACTAATTATATTTTGGTTCCTTTGACTTCTAGTCTTAAATGCTTAGGTTTATTTTGCTCTCAAGGTACATATAATAATGCTTCCTTGTTGCAGATTCATAGGCAGACATGACAACAATATCAGCACCATCAATATTTCTTTAATCAAAACACTCTAACCAATAATACCATATAGAGCTATTAACAATAAAAAATGGATGTATAAATATATGTGTTAAGCTTTAGATATTATTTGACACAGAGAAACTCTCCAAAATTAGTTAAAACTATCAGCATCTGAGTTTTTAATTATACTTGTGTTTTATAGAGTCTTGCAAAGCAGTTTTTAAAGAAGTACTACAAGAAAAGCATTTTGGACATTATTATCCAAAACAATTGTTTTTAGTTTTTTTGCCCATAGACCAGAGTAATTTTTTTCCCATACTTTCTCAAGACTTTCATACAGTAAAAAAAGAATTGTTATGAACATTAATCACATTTCAAAATATTTATTATTACATTTATTGCGTATGTTTTGTGATAGTAATATTCATTATATTATCTGAAAGGAAATTTTTGACTATCTCTTAGCTAAATCACAAACTGCCCCTCACTAGAAAAAAAAGCCCAGTCAATTTCTTTTAAAACAAGTCTGCTAATGAAAAAGTCAAATTTACCTTTAATACCTCAGCTACCAACTCTCCTCCATGGCGTTTAGATTTCTCATCTACCTAGACATCCAAACAAAAATAAAAGATATATCATCCATGTTTTCACTTTTTCTTCTGGTCCTTCCTATTTTCAGTAAGTAAATAGTCTAATCATTATATTTTAGACATGCGGGAAATGGGTGTTCGATTCCCCACTGAAACTTTTTTTTCTTTTTCTGTATTACAATAGCAATAGGTAGGCTACTTTTGTACATTTCCATTAATATTACTTTTTTTAAAAATTGTCAAGAATTTTAGGACTTAAAGCTTAGCTTTCCTAATTTGTTTTCAGTAAGTAAAATCTAATATCATTATATATAGTATATAGACCTGCGGGCGACTGGTAGGCCTATTCGATTCTCAGCCAGGAATAATCCTAACTTTTTTTTAAATAAAAAGACATGCCTATTTTTAACCCAATTACAAGATTAAAAAAAAAATTACTTGCTTAAATGTTTTAAGTAAATAACTAATAGGCCATATAATTATATGTTTTAAATTATTATAGCTTTCTGTTCATTGTAATTGTAGTTTCTATCTGTAGCTATAGGCCTAGGCTATGTAATTTTTTTGGTGGGCAACACTGGGCAATTTTTTAGCTTGTTGTATTATATTTTATCATTGTCAACAAATGGCCACGTCAATAAGCAGTTTACCCAAAGTCTCTGACTCAAATCACCTTCTGGCCTCTAACTATAGGCCTATACTATAGTTATAGATCTAGCGTTATAGTTTTCTAGTAGATTTAGATGTTTGGCCTAATTTTACACATTGCATATTTTTAAGGCAGTGTCTTGGTGTCTGGCAACTGGGCGAATAGGCTGGGAGATATTGTTCCAGTGGGCATGTCATGTGAGAGCCAGACGACAGCACTAGAGATCTTTTTCTGGCAGACCTAAGTCTATTGTATAGGTCTACAAACTAATTCCCCGGCATGCCCAGGGAAAAAAATTACATTACCCTAACCTTAGTCTTATCCCTAGCCCTTTTTATTGAACAAAAAGTTAAGAAAATCCCTGGCTGGGAATGGAACCCGCATGTGTCTAAAATATAATAGATTTTACTAGCTGAAAACATTTTAGGAGAAGTCCTGAAATTCTTTACAATCTTTAAAGAAAACATTAATAGAAAAAAAAATAAAGTACAAAAAGAAAAAAAAAGGTATCAATGAGGAATCGAACCCTGTGCACCTGACTGGCAGTCGGCTACGCTTTATCTAACCACCAAGTCAAGAAGTCACGCTAAATTTAGGTCTACAGGAAAAATATCTTTCATGATATGCCCGCCATAACAAATATCTCCCAGCCTATTGGTCCGACTGTCGGACACCTAGACACTCCTTATTTTTTCTTTAGTTTAATGGAACAGCCAAATATGTTATAAAGAGTAGAAAATGTTCAGTTTTGTTTTAAGCCTACTAAGTATAGGCATATCCCCATTAATGTATAGGGCTAGGCTAAGACTACAATGAGTAAAACTTAGGGCTATGTATTTATATAGGCCTATTATAAATAAAGAACACCAGTAAAACTAGCCTAGGCTATGTCTATATACTCCTATAGATAATGTTTCATTTTTATATGCGTTATATGAAGTGGGAATAAATCTTAGCCTAATCCTAAGGAAATAACAAGTCAAGAATACAAGAGTATACAATAATCAATAAGTTAGTTTCTTAGTTTGATGGGCATGGTGGCCGAGAGGCAGCGTGACTGGTGTATCGTCGAAGGTCCTCATGGGCAACCTGGGTTCAGATCCTGGTGCAGGCTAGGATTTTCGCTTTGGTCTGGAGGGTGTCCCTGAGTCTACCCAGGTCTGATGTGTACATGACCTTATTTGGGGTAAAGTAATGCATAGTGCTGGCCACACAATCACATAGTGTGCCATGGCCACAGAAACTGGTAAATGCTGCTTCACCGGCTCTATGGATCAATTTGGTCCATCGGGATACTTAATTTAATACTTTACTTCTCTATTTTATCAGTTAGAATATAGACTATAATATAATAGACCTAGGTGGCTAGGCCTAGGGCTAAGTAAGAAAAGAAACAAATGCGGGTGTGGGGGAGGGAGCGAATAGCCTTGAATAGGGGTTGTAATTTATATCATATATATTATTGTTTGAGTTAGTAACTCAATTGACTCAGACTAGTATGACTACTCACTGTAACTCAGTAGTCAGTAGCCTAGCCCCAGACCCAGTAGCGGGCAGTAGCCCTAGGCCCTAGTGACTAGTGATAGTACTAGTGACTAGTACTAGTTTACTAGTAGTGACTAGTGACTAGTCCTACCACCTAGTACAGCAGGCAGTAGTGTAGTACTAGTCTGTCTAGTACTAGTAATACTAGTAAATGTTTAATAAATATAAAATCGACCTTAACTCTATTACCATAAAAAAGTGCTCACCTTGTGAAAAAAGTTATAGATGATTCCAAATCTTTTCAAAAAGAAAAATAATCCTACTGAAGCTGCGGTCAATCCGACTGGATAGACCAGATTGATATTACTACGAATAATTTCACCAAAGCGATCAAAGGTCGCCATTTTCAGAGTTATGGGTCATGTGATCGATTTCAAAATAGCAACAATGTGATAAGATGATGGTGGCTCCGTATCCTGTTCCTTAACTACACAAAAAATGAATGGATAATATATTATAATAATAAAGGCCTACAAAATGTGATAATATAGGCCTACTTGTGTGTGTGAAGAGGTGGGCTTTATTTTATACCATAAATAAGCATATAAGAGGGATAATATGCCCAGACCGATACTAATATGGTTATTATAGGAATTATAGGTTATACTGGCGATGCGGAGCTCTACACCTTTAACTTTGCGTTAGCTAGACTGCTTAGGTCTTAGACTCTTATAATAACTCTTGGCGATCCCATAAGTAGCCTAAACTGTAGGCCTACTAGAAAGATCTTGGAGTCCCCGCTCCCATTATGATAATTATAAGTGATTATGTAACCAATAGAAAATATAGACAATAGACCTATGTCTATGTTTACGACTGTGACTGTAATGTGCTGCTGGCTTAACCGAAAAATAGCTTGCAATCTTGAATCTATGGCCCTCGAATAGAACTTCACTATTTGATTTTCATATCCCCAAGTTTTTATTTTGCCATATTTACTACTATTTGATGAGTTTTAATTCTAATTTGATCTCAATTTGCACGACTTCAAATAAAATTAACCAAAACGTTGGGACAAAAATACAAATCGGCCGACTCAAAATCAGTCGCTAAGTTTTATATATAGCTCAGTGCTTATACAGTCTTTGCGGCTCTTTACGTTAATTTGTACTTAGCAGCCGCATAGTTGACATCATGGCGGCCACAACCTCAAACATGTTCAAACGATGCTTATTTTTCATAATAGAATTACATTTTATTATTTCTTCTATGAGCCAGAATACTACTGGAGATACAACGATTTCGAGCACTATAACTACTGCAAATACAACCACTATATCGACGACTACTACGACTACAGTTACAACGACAACTATTAGGCCCACCGTACCAGCAACAAACATTCCACAAAATACTGGTAATCACCTTAATCAGTCATATTTTGTTTATTTATATAGGCTAAAATAATAATTTAAAAAAACGAAATGGCAACTCCCAATAAAACGTGTCGCGCCCCTATTTCTAAATATGGTAAATATTCAGACTTAAAGACACATTAATATTATTATTTAATGATTATTAATGATTATTATAGTTATAGGCCTACATGCATTCATGATTGCATTCATCATTTAATTTAGGCTTTAGGCTATAGCCTAGGCTATATAGGCCCAGTCATAATATATTTATGTGGCTATATGATATATGAATAATGCATATAGCCTATATACTATAGAGTATAGAATAGGCCTATTTATGCTAATTACTAATTCCTAGGCCTATCCTATACAGATAATTTAAAATTACCCTTGTGCTGCTTGATTAGTTGATTTGTCTGCTGCTCAACGTTCGGCATTCAAGATATTGCCCTCTCCTGGTTCAGGAGCTATTTTCAGAATTGCTCCCAGACCGTCAGCACTGAATCCTTATCCTCCCAGCCCATCCCGGTCCGCTAAGGGTCCGTCCTTGGCCCAGTTCTTTTCACCTTGTGCCTTGTTCACCCAACCCCTCTTCCTTGTTATCGAGCGCCACAACCTGAAATATCACTCTTTCGCCCATGACACCCAGCTCCATAACAACGTGAGGGCCGATGACCTCAATGAGCTCCTTGCTTCCATCTCCATTTGTTTCCTGGACATTAAAAACTAGATGACTGGAAACAAGTTGAAGCTGAACAGTGAGAAGACTGAAGCTCTTGTTAACGGAACAAGACAGAAAGTTGCTTCCCTCACTGTGACCGATCTTCAGCTGGCTGATGCCACTGTGCCTTTCTCCCCAACTGTCAAGAGCCTTGGCGTCTATCTGGACTCCACTCTGTCCATGCAGCCCCACATCTCGGTCATCTCATTCCTCGTCAAAACCTGCTTCTTCCACCTGTGTCGTATTGCCGCTATCTTACACATGAAGCTTGCGTGAAGCTTGTCATCTCTCTCCTCTTCTCCGGCTTGGATTATTGCAATTCGCTCTTGGCTGGCCTCTTGAATGAGGCCAGCCTCCCTTCAAGGCCTTCAACGTGTCCAGAACTGCACTGCCCACCTAGTCCTCAAGAAGAAGAAATCAAATCATATCACTCCTCTGCTTTGATCTCTGCACTGGTTACCCATCAAAAGCCGAATCTCCTACAAGCTGGCTTCTCTCTGCTACAAGTACCTGAATGACTCTGCCCTGATTACCTTCGCTCCTGTCCTGAGCTCTACACCCAATGCCGTCCACTTCGCTTGGCTCCTGGCACACTTTTCGGATCTCTCACGCAAAGCTAGTGTCCACTGGCTAACATGCATTCTTCTACGTGGACCCCTCTGCCTGGAATTCCCTCCCATTCCATCTTCGCCAGAGCCCTAGCTTCGACACCTTCAGGAGCCGGCTAAAGACTCATCTATTCCAGTAGCGTACTGGACATTTATACATTTTCGTATGTTCTTAGTTGTTTGTAATCTATAACTGTTGTCAGCGCTTAGAACTGTTCTCAACAGAATATTCGCTATATAAGCATCATTATTATTATTATTAATTCAAATTATGATTGGAAATTGAAACTAAGTCACACAAGTTAATTATTTACTATTAACCACCCAGCGGGCACACCACATCATATGGTGTGCTTCTGAGACTGTAGTATCTTAAATTCACCTATTTTCTTTGAAACCGAACATGTTAAATAGGATATTTTTTCATACAAATACATACACAAGTCTACGGTAACTGAAGACAATGATAGCATAGAATTCAGAATTCAGTGTTTCTTAGCAAATGTCTCAAACTCAGAGAAAACATGGGCAGGCACAAGGAGACATGTACATACAGTCTTCCAGCGGGTGAAATAAAACATTGAAGATGATGACAGTATAATCTTGTCTTTATATAGCACAGTACTGTATATATTTTTGCCTGTACAATTATTAATGGTTAATTTAATTTATACCAAACATTTTTACAGTAATCTTGAAGTATTTTGGTGACAAATCTAATCTTTAACACCTGCAAGTGTTTTATGAATGGATACAGTTTGTTTGTAATAGCATAAAGACTTTAGTTAATTTTCCATCCAAATTACATGCATCTTCCAATCAGCATCTAAGGGAAGGGTTCTAGAACCTAATCCCTGCAAATGTTAGGTTTTTATTTTAATTTGAAAAGACCTAGAGGTATTACATAATAAGACTCCTACCAAAGCGTGTCGTTTCATCCAGAAAAGTGCCAACTATTGAGATTATAAAAAAAAATAAAAAAAAAAAAAAAAAATGACAATCATTTAATAATTTAAAAAAAGAATAACTTACCCCTTTTATATCATATTGTCATACTGGAAGCTTGGGCTAGTGAAGCAGTAATTATTAGTTTTTTTGACAGCATACAAAACACATTGGCCAGCTTTCTTTACTTTCCTAACTCATTTTCAAATACCTAGTTCATCTTTTAGACCCAGTTAAAAATTCTGTCATTTTTTGCCTGGATTGACCCTAGAGACCTTTTTAAAGGCACACTAATTGAGTGCCACTCAACCAAAGTGTCCCATATTTTATTCATGCTAAGCCCCTTCTAAAATGCAAACTACTTGCCTGGAGAATGTGTCATAGGCCTATCCCTGGCAATAGCATGCATACATTTTTTATGAGAATATAATTTTTAGTGGGACACTCAAACTTATATTCAATTGAAATGAGCATATTTGAATAAGGCTTCATTACAAGGATAAATCATTATTTGTATATTCATTGGCTTAAATAAGATTCTTTAAGAAAAAAAGTCTTTCAACCCATTCCTGTTTTCAAATTTTAAATTCAATAACTCTGTTTAATAGCATCTCTAAAAACTTGAAGACTGTTTAAATTTTGGATGCTGTTTTCTCAATTATCCTGTTTGCTTAAAAAAATGTGTTCTTTTGTAGTTTAAAAGTAAAAGGTGTATATTTAAAGTTTATATATTATTTTTACATTGATAACTATAAAATAGATAGGAATGTGACTTATAAAAGAAAATTTAAATGGTTTTTCTATTGTTAAGATATCAGTAAGTGTCCTTGTGACTTAACTGGAAATGCCTGTGATGTAAACTGTTGCTGTGACCCTGAATGTTCAGATGCTGACAAGACTGTTTTCGCTGAGTGTCTCCCAAATTCTTATGTGTAAGTGCAATCTTTTATTACAGACAGGGGAATGATTTTCATAAAAAATTTCCAGAATTCATCTCCAGTTGAAACAGATGAATTTTTTCCTAAAGTCAACCCAGCTCTGATAGGTCCCTGACATCATTTGGAGAAATTGAAGGCAGCTGGGTGGCTAAAGAAACAAACCCTGTTGACTAAGGTGTCAGAAATGGACAAAAAAAACTTTATGTTCCTCTTTTATACTCATTATATAATTTTACTTAACATTCTTTTTGGGTTTAGACAGAAACAGAAATCCTAAAAATATTTATTTAAACAGAAAAAAAAATATTGAAATAGAAACAATGTATAACAAAGGAATATCATTTTTCATTTTTTTCCACTAAAATAAAATTGGTAGTTTTTTATTATTAAAAAAAATGTTTTTATTATTGTTTGACTGTTGCAATTACTTTAATTGCATAATTTATTTCAAGTAATAAACATGTAGAAATTAATTTTTTTTTATTAACGCAAAAAGCATGGCCTCTTTATTTCAACAACATTTTTCTTTTATATCATAGATTGGATGATAAGCTGTGTTTCAACAAAGATGTTTTTCTCTTTGAGAATGGTCCAGCTGCATCGGGCGAGTCCAATGGCTTGTTCTGTATTTACTTTGATAATGGTAAGACTTAATAGAAATACATGAAAAACTACATTTCAAAATGTCATTCCATTTATTTTTTCTCTCTTTCTAGCTATATTCAACTAGAATACAATTACTTTTGTTTTCTAACCAGCATATTGAAATTTTAATTATTTATTTCATATATATAATTTAAAAGTAAAAAATCATTGGAACAATGAAAAGAAATTGTGTTTATTACAGACCAGCAAAGGAATTACTACAGCAACCCTGCATTGGTGACCAGCCCAACAGAATTTCTGAGATATGCTGCTACTTATGGCAAATTTTCCTTTCAGAACCCCACAGCCACTCAGTTTACTTCACAGTTTAATAATTATTATAAGGTAACCTGATTCTTTCTTATTGTTTGAAAGTATATATGTTTTTATTTGACAGTTACAAATCTCATATATTGATAATTTATTTGATTGTAGATAACATTTTTGTAGGAAACTTAATAAATTTCTGTCTTCCATTCACAGAGTGGTGACCCCATCTATGTAGTATATCCCAATGATGCTTTTAGTTACCTGGGTCTTCCAGCCAGCCTGAACTCTGGTCATTGTGTTGACAGTAATCCAGCAGGTGAGATAACACATTGAAGATGATGACAGTAAATAAACTGAATAAAGAACTAACAAAAAATATCTCTCAACTTTTGTTTAACCACCACAAGCTGTTGGGTCAGGTGTGCAATTCTAATATAGTAGCTGGTGCAGAGAGTTTTTGTGTAGCCTCAATTCTAATATAGTAGCTGGTGCAGAGAGTTTTTGTGTAGCCTCCAACTTAAGTCACAATGCTGTAAAAGAAGCTTTTTAGTTGGGTTGTTTTTAATGAATAAATGTATCCACCACATGGCATTGAAAAATATGAGTAGAAATGGTTTTACTTTAATATAATACTACTATTACTATTGCAAATATTGGGAATGTGAAGGACAAAGTGTATTGATAAAATATTTTTCTTTGATAAAATCATACCACTAGAATATAAACAAAATATTAAATTGTAAATGTTTCAATAATATATCCCTAAAATATTATTTATATTTTACCATTGCAATATTATTTAGTTCTATACTTTAAATATAAAAAAATTAAAAATATATAAACTATACGAAAAAGCTACAAAGATACAAATGAATGATCTAATAAAGTATTTTCTCTGATGTTTTAGTATTTAACTGTTGATTGGTATGCTCTGTTTAGTTTGTTTTCTTGAATTCTCCTGTATTTTAAATGTTCCTTTTTTTATAAACTAAACTTATGTCTCATTCCAGCTTATTTGATTGATCAGTCCAGTCAGTGTAGTAGGGTCTTTTCAAATCTCCAGTCTTCTTGTGACAATGACTCATCACTGAAGGCTAAAACATATTACACAGGATTCAGAATTGTCAAGGTAACTCATTATGTTACAGACACCCATTGTACGCCTTACACTTATCCGTGGTTTTGAGTCTAGACCTATAAAATTTTTAATGATATTGATTTTTTTGAAATATTCTTTTAGGCAACCAACTTAATGCACATGTTCCGCTCTAGAAGAATAAGAATTTCTGTGTATTAATCCTTTGCATATGGAGCTAGACTGTTTATGTTCACTTTGTCTTTATGAGAATTTTATTCGATTATTGAGTTGCTTTGCAAAATTTGATATCAACAATAGATTTGATTTAGCAAGAAGTAACAAAAAAAAATTGTTTTACTGGTTGTATAAGTCCAAATGACTTTGGAAACAGATCCCAACCATTTCTGTAGTGATGGTACTGACAGGGGCACTGTAGCTAGTATATTTACTAGCCCTCTTTACATTGCCTAATATTGGTTACCAATTAGAGTTGGTCTTAGATAAAGTGATCTACTATGGACTTAATAATAAATAAAAATGCCACAACACCAAGCAATCTTCTCTATCTTTCATTTCCTCTTGCTCCACCCATTTAGTATTTTATTTGCCCACAGCACTAGACCATGTCTTTGGTTTTATTGTTTTTTGTTATACAATTAATTTCCTAACTGATACAACCTGTTTATAAATTCTACAGGATCCCTTTCTGCTGAAAGGTTTTAATTCTACAATAAATATAAATGATTCAGTCATTGGTAAGTCAATCTTAACAAAATTATTGTCTCACTATTTTAATTAAAGTACTGTTTTGTTTGTTGTAGTAATGTTTAAGAAAAAAAGCCTAAATAAAAATTACATAAAAATGAAATGAAGAAAGATCCTCAAGATATGGTTTTTCCACTTGAATATATGCAAACAAATTTGTCAACAACTGTAAATTAGAAAAAAAAACTAATAATTTTTTTTGATTCATCATAATAAATATTTAATTAGTTAATAAACCAGATTGAAAACTTCTTTTTTATATTACTAATGAACATTGACATATAATCTTCTTAAATCTACTTGTAGTTACCTGTAGCTTGGTTGCATATTTCAACTGCTTACCAATTTTGTGCTATTACTTTTAAATGTTAACTCAAAACTCTTTAAGGTACTTAAAAATTAATGTTATAGCCTACATTATTCTTTGCCATCGTACTGACAAAATAAACATATATAGTAAAATATTATTAAATACACATACATTTAGATTATGAACAGTTACATTATGTAATTGCTGTTCCCAATATATCTATACACTGTGCACCTCTCTATGCTCTCTACTGTCTTGTTGTAGAAGATGAACTCTTGTTAATTTATTTTCTGTGAGATACTGGATGCTGAACCAGAATTTTCTTTGCTGAGGGTATATAACTGTAGAATTTAGTGATTATCTCCCATCGTATGAGAATTTTGTTCTAATATTATGGGGAGCCTCCATGAATGGACTAAATAGTAATATTTACAATATTAATCTGAAGGAGCAATTATGCAGGACCTAGATGATAATAACTAACATATGATTTAAAATCATTTCAATAATAATAATAATGGTCATTTATATAGCGCTTCTATCCATGCTATTTTAGCATGCTCAGTGGGCCCTAGAAGACTATTAATCTGTGAGAGGTTTCACTGCTGCCGGTGAAGCGCATGTGATAACAACTCAATATTAACGTCATCTAGTCCCAAAACTCCTGTAGGGCGACAGGGATCTGCCGGTGGCGGGGCTCGAACCCGCGACGTGTCAAGTGGTTTTTTGGTTGACAGTCTAGTGAGCTAACCGCTAGGCCAGCAGGCTTCACTAACAATAAAAGTAAAAAAAAAATCAATTAATTTTTTTTTTTCAAATCAGGGACACCAGATCTGTCAAGTGTAACCAACCTATATAACAACAGTTTTACTGCAGACATTGAACTAGATCCTCTGAATCCAATACAGTGCATTAATGAATTTGGCATTAAAGGGTTATGTTCATTTAATATCTCAGATAATTCAACATTCTACAACAGCAATATATGTTACAATGCTGTGTCAGAGGTAATTTGTTGATTAAAATCATTCAGTATTTATTACTATTTTCATGGCTCACATTTTATTGTAATGATCTTACATTGAGAAGATTCCCTTATTACCCAATTGCAAAGCATTCTTTTATGATTACATATTTAATAAATTCCAAACTATTCACTTATTTGATGCTTCCTTTAAAAAAAAATGTTTCTTAGCATTTGTAGTTTTATTTATGGTTAGAAAAGTAAGAAATATAACAATATATTTCAATCCATTACTGTTTTGTGAAGTGTGAAATTTGTGTATTCTGTTATGTTAAAAACTCTTGAATATCTATAGTTACAACTTAAGATAATTATATAATTGGAACTTGAATTTTCTTGCATGTGTTGTTAAACAGTTGTAATTAAAGCAATACTTTGGAAAACTATCTTAATATTTACAAATTGATGCCCACAGATTTAAATTATATTTATCAAAATCATTATGAAATAATATTTCCTAGTTGACAAAATAGATAAGACAAATACTGTGTTTCAAAAATGAGTTATAACTGTTTACAACTGTATTTTTACCCAAAGCAGTTCCCACATTAAAAAACCCATGTATCTTGGATTGTCACCAAGAACTTATTATATTGTTATTTGAGAGCAGATTCTATCTCTTCAAAAACTTTTGTAAACCCTAAGTTCAGTTGCATGGCAACAGTTTTAAAAATTAAAATATAAGATAGGGGGCCTATGTAATTTTGCATCCTAAATATTTTTCAAAATGCTTATTAAAATCAATCTTTGATCGTTTTGGGTGATTTTAAAATAATATTTAAAGTTTCTTTTTAAAACAATGTATTTTCCAGGTAAACTATAGATTTGAAAGTAATGGAACATTAGGACTACAGAAGGCTTACGTCAGTTTTGTTTTTCGTAACATCAATCTTTTAAATTTAACACAGACATTTTCCACAAGCTTCACTAAGGTAATTATCTATTTAACTATGAAAAGAAATGAAAAAAAACAGTCTGACAGTGATCTGATTTTATATACATTCAGGGGCGAAGCCACAGGGGGGGCTGAGGGGGGCTAAGCCCCCCCTGTAATTTAAAAAAAATATCTTTTTCAACTCATTTTTTTAAAAATATGTACTAAATTTGCTAACAAATTGGTAAATCTTTGTCACGCGAAAGTTCAGCCCCCCCTGGAAAAAATTTCTGGCTTCGCCCCTGTATACATTATGTACTTATTTATACACTCTGATTCATTTTAATGCTGATCAAAACCTTTAAATATGTCTAAGTACATTAACATATTTTTTAGAAAATACGATTTACCTTTAAAAAGATGATTAATTGTGATGTAAAAAATTAATTTGTTGAAATCAGTGTTTGTTGACTTTGCACCCTTAGCAAGTGGACTTCTCAAATGTTTATTTTTAACTCCACTTAAAAATTCTAGTGATTATTTTCATAGCTAGTGACAAAAAATGTACAATTATTTGTTGCAGAATTCAGACTAAACAAAAACTAATTCTATATTAGTTGTTTATTATATTTCTATATATAGACTGCAGCATCAACACAAGAGCCACAATATCGAAGTGGTAATCCTGGATATCAAATAGGACAACCTGTTATTGCTGGTATATTGAATGTCACAGTTCAAGGCACAACTACAGTGTATCCTTAATATCAAGTTAAGTAAAGTAAAGTATCCCGTCGGACCAAATTGATCCATAGGACCGGTGAAGCAGCGTTCACCAGTTTCCGTGGCCACGGCATACTAGGTGATTGTGTGACCAGCACTATGCACAGCCGCCTTTACTTTACCCCAATTAAGGTCAGGTACCCATCAGAGCTGGGTAGACTCAGGGACACCCTCAAATCCTGGGAAAAAATCCTAGTCTTCACCAGGATTCGAACCCAGGACTCTTGGATTGCCAGTCGAATGTGCTGCCGCTTGGCTACAGTGCCCCATCCTTAATATCAAAGTCAACTTTAATGATGTTTTATATTATAAAAAAAATTAGTATTTGATACTTCTAATAATCCTTGCCAGGCTGCTGGGTTGCTTGCTCTTTCTTTCCTGATACACTGTGGAGTGAGTTGCAGGGTAGTTGTGCACATTTGAAAAGAAAATGTTTGTGCTGTTGTGTGTGTGAGTGCAGGCAATGTCTACTGTGTGGAGATTAAATGCGTTGTGGGTTCAGCCGTTCAGATTTAATTCCATTAAAAACACTGGCACCCTGTTCTTATGAATATGAAATAACCTTCTATTGGAAGAGCAGTTTGCTTAATCTTGTTTATTGGTTGAGTTTATTCGGCTGTTCTGGGTTCTGCCTAATTTTTTTTCTCATATAGTCATCTATTTTAACATTATTTATATTGCAGTTGACAGGTTTTTCTTGTTAATTGCTTTGGATGCAATACTCTCGGTACTGCATTATGATTCATTATATAAAATTTCTTGTTACAATTCATTATTTCTTTTAACTTTTGACTCAGTCAAAAAATATTGCTGATAAAGGCCCGAGGCCAACAGCTGTCTCTGATGCGACCTTCTTTGAATGGTGACTGTGCCACAGATGCTGGTCTTGCTAGAGAACCTGTAATATTTGGCCAAGACATGCGCACTGGCTGTTTCATTAAGTAAAGTATTTTTAATGGAACTTAACCTCATTGTTACTCAATAATAAACATGTCAATTAGCATAACTAAAATGCTTGTTGGGTGAAGCAAATAAAATCCCAATAAAATACAATGTAATTCCCATATTAAACAAATTTCAAAATAAAAAGTAATAAATTTATTTTCTGTTGTTTTGTGTAGTTCATGTTAGAAAATATATCACTTAACCCTTACAGTCCCGTATATAGCGGAACTGAAGGCAGCATAGATAGAAGTAGGTCGGTACGGGAAGGGTTAAGCTTTTAACTGTCTTTAAAGATAGGAAAAGCGACTCTTGGATAATGGTTTATGAATTACATTAAATTTTGATTCATATCCACATTTGAGCGCATTGAGCATGTAGGATGGGATGGCATGGACATACTTGCTACCATATACAAATGATAATCTTCATCATCACCTACTCAACATTTATAAATATATTAAAACTAATAGTAATAGAGTAACTATGATTGAGTTGAACTATCAACTTTTACATTTCAGTATAAATTCAACAAATGACAATTCAGTGTGCCAGAAACTTCAACAGCTGATCATCAATGCCATAGAAGGGGACGCAGTTCCAACATATGACCCCATTTTTGGTTCATATCCTACAAACAACCGCTATGTCGCCATGTTTGGCAATTCAGATGTACTCAAAACTGGTGACTGGGTGGAGGTTTTGTACAGGAACAGACCCATTCCACCCACAGTAAGCTTCCTGTACTATTTATTAGGGAAATCATTCTCAAAACATCAAATATTTTCTGGCATAAAGTGAAAATGAAAAATCTAGGTTGCTTTTATTATGCTTTAATGCTAGAGCATTTGAATTTCTGACTCATTTATTTGACTTGGGGAGCACATTGGGGGAACACTGAAGTGTTGGAAAGTAGAAAATTATTTTTTTTTAAATGTAATATCATGAATTGTAATAGGCAGAATTGAAGATCTCCTTCTTTTTTCTCTATTTTATTTATAAAGTTACTACTAAACACTATCTTAATCTCTAAAATTAACTTTTAGTTAAAATGATGTGTATTATTCATGTGAGGGTCAGCAGGATTAGGGAATTGTGATATCATCTAGATGGCAATCTAGCTTTTTGTGACAAATATATGAAAACAAAGGGAAGGTTTTTTTTTAAAGTTGCAAAATCTTATTCTACTTATTCTGTACAAATAAAGTACACCATTCTGTTGCACAGAGCTATAGGGTTAGTGAATACAGTTTCAATAGCAGTATACCACTATGGCATCATCTGACTCGCACATTTCTCCATAAATCATAAATGCCATATAAATTAATATAAATGCCATATAAATTACCATAAAGGCCATATAAATTACCACAAATGGCTGATTTTAATAGTTATTTTAAGTTATATCAAATGATCTATCAAAAAAGCCAAGTTTATTTGTTGCATCTATTTTTACTTTAAAAAAGTATGTTCAAGCAAGAGACAGTAAACAAAAATTATTTCTAATATCAGTTTTTAAATACTTTTATTTATTGTTCAATCTTAATCCCCAGACACTTGGCACTCAATGTTCCCTGTCATTGGGAGCCAACATACAGATTCTATATGCCAAGATTGGAGCACTTCCTAACCCGCAACCAAAAATTATTGGCGTCTCATTTGTCTATGATGCAATTCAGAGTGTTGCTTACAAGGTACAAAATTAGTTTTTGGATTTTAATGTCCTTATCTTCTTATCTTATACATTATTGCGTCCTATTATTGTGAAACATTTTGTAAACTTAACCATTGGAAGTACATTAACTGATTAACTTAAATATAATAACCAAAATCAATATATCAAAGAAAAAAACAAAATATGCCAATTATATTTAAATACCTTTAGAAAACATTTTTTTACAGATACAACTTTCTAATATTCTCATAAGTAAACAAAATATTGTTTTTATCAAACTAGCATACAATTAATCTAAATATTTTTGGTCAAATTCATTTTATATAAATCTTGTTTGTTTTTATTTCCAAAAATTTTTGAACATCAGTAAAAAATATTTCAGTACAAACAATGTTATAAATAAAATATTCTGATACTTCAAATAGAATTTCTGCAGAAATAAGAAAGGTCATAAATAGTTGGTGAAAAGTTGTGTATTCTGTGCAACTATACACTTTGTTTATGTCTTGTGATTCATTGATGCTGTAAACTCTATACTACAGAATATAAAAACCGTTTTATTTTCTTGTAGTGTTCAGGGCCTTACTGTCAGCCTGGATCTTCCACATTGTCACAGAAGGTTGAAATCACAAGTTCTGTCACATTTATTGATGTATCCCTGACACCTGAAGGAGTTGAAGGGAAGTACCCAACAGTGGCTGTACGTTTGCCTTATGATTTCTTCTATCCCTTCCTGAGCTCTTCAGCACAGCAAAGACATTCCTTTTTTATTTCTCAATTGTTGGGTTTTGTAGGTATCATGCACATTTTGTTAGTAACCTTGTAAGGAAATCATTGTAATTTTTTTTAACTTCATCCAGCCGTCCATATCTGCAGAAGGTGCCAGTAGGTTGAAAATATTCTCCCCAAAGCCTGCAACATATATTGAGCATGCTAAATGTAATAGCAGGGAGAGAAGTGCTCTATAAATAACTATCATTTAAAATTGGATGCAAAAGCTACATGCTGAAAAGTCATGTAATATTACTGTTACAAAACATTGACCAGTAGCTGTTGTTAGGTAGCCTATGTTCAAGTAGATTATCTGCCCCTGACCTCTAGTTGAACTCTGCTACTGTCGCGTAAATAATTGTTGTTTACTAGAATGTACCTAGAGCATTATTTCATAGCCTAGAAAATGTTAGAAAGAGATGTTGACAATTTTTTTGAGTTATTCTTAGCATACTTTTATTCCAGAAATCTCTAACATGTATAGTATAAATATAGCAGATTCGCATTATAGAAAGGAAGTTTTTACATCGATGTAGTAGTCTATTAAGCCTTGTGTCTTAGCTTATCTATTGTAGAAATTAATAATCAGTGGCAGAGCTGTGTAACATCTTTTATGTACAAGTAAACCTAACTAGTCTACATTGTTGTTTTATTCTGTTGTAAGGATTTTCGTGAGTTTATTTTCTATTCTATTTTAATGTTATATTAATAATGTTTAAGTTAGTAAATAAATTTTATTTAAATTGGTATAGTCTGACGTGTTGTTTTTATTAAATAAATTATTTTTATTTTTATTTATTTAGTTAGCTATCAATAATTACTATTGTTAGTCATTTATTGCAACCTCTTTAACGAGACCACATAATTTAAATTTAATTCCACAAGAGGTTCGTAATACTGTAATCAGACATAGATATGCTTGTCAGTAATCTGAGATTCTCACTCTTGCTATTAAGTAGAGAACTGTGATAAAATACATTATTTTAATTATTATTTTCTGAATCACTTGTAGATAAAAGAAAATTGTTTATTGCTTACATTTCATCAGCAATTGTATATTACATGTTAATTATGTGTATGTAATAAGAATGTCGGTATAATTAATTTTGTTTGAAGAATGAGAAATAAATTGTCAGGCTTCAAAATAAATATTTATTTATTTAATATTATTTTTTTTACAATAATCACCTAATATATTTCAAAATGTATATTGAAATATATGAGCACTTCTTTCCTTGTCATACAGCTTTAAAATAGTAATGTTCACAAACATTCCTAATTCTGTTTTAGTACGAAATCAAATATTGATGGCCATTGTTTGGCCAGCTATGAATATCAAAACATGTGATATTTATCTTGTTTGTATATACTCCATTATATTCTCTGTTTACATGCAAACCTATCAATAGTTTAAGTAATGTGACATAATTAATGACCTCAGTCTCCTACTGCATTACCTCCCTTCATGTCATTTATTATCTGCTCATTGGTTGTTTTGATGGCTGTAATGTATTACACTGTTAATGTACTTAGACAGCCATAGAGTTGAGAGAAACTTCATGTTTGTATTTTTCCTATATCTTGCAACATTTATCATTTTTAATACATTTGCATTTTTTAAAATTTCCTTGTGCATAACAAACATAAGAATATTAAAAAAATATATGTTTGACCTAGTTGTAATGATATTTGATGTAAAACCATCAGGTACCTTAGAGATTATTTATTGGCTGTAGATGTAGGCATTTTACTTTATTTACTAAAAAATATTTTCTCTTCATGTAATTGTATTTTACAACATGTAATTAGTTTAATAAAATCTTTTCTTTTTTTTTAATTGTTAGTTGAATAGTTTTCCAAACATATTCTTTCTCTTTATTTCCAGAGATAATCGTGCCTTACTCACACTGTAGGGAGCTTCAATGTACATATCTATTACTCTATGAATACATTTCTTAACCAACTAAAGTTTCAGCACTTGCATTGCTAGCTCATACTTCCAGCAATTGTATCATTATCATAGAAAACCTTTCAAAACTTGCATTGCTAGCTCATACTTCCAGCAATGATATCATTATCATAGAAAACCTATCAAAACTTGCATTGCTAGCTCATACTTCCAGCAATGATATCATTATCATAGAAAACCTATCAAAACTTGCATTGCTAGCTCATACTTCCAGCAATGATATCATTATCATAGAAAACCTATCAAAACTGAATTACTTTGTGTTCAGACAAGGGCAAACAGGGCTCTAAGAGTATCTTAGAGCAAGTTTAGACCAGTGAAACAGAAATGAGTTTCATTCTTCATTATTTGAAACCTTGTTCAGTAAGTACAGAATTCAAGCTGTAGTTAATTGCTTCAAAAGTATATATGTGTCCGTGCTTGTTCTATACAAGCTTAAAGACAGCTGCTTGTCATCCTAATTTTTTTTTTTGGTACAACCAATTAGTTTAAATCTTTGTACTACACAATGATGTTACAATGGTGTTACACAATATATTACACAGTTGACCATATAGTTTCTGTAGACACTCTAGAAAATGAAAACTAATGTATGCAAAATAAACTAAATATTGTTTCTTACATGTTTTACTTCATAATACATTTTATTAGATTTTATTTATGTCATTAAAGTTTTTAAATAATTATTTTGTATGTTTTTTCTCTTAAATATATTGAATGTTTACTTTAGATAGCAAAACCTAGATAGAATAAGAATAAAAAGGGCTGTTTAATTTATATATTTCACACTATGTAACTATGGGGTCATTCTTTCTAATAGATGAACAAATGTGATGCCACTCTTGATGATATTTTGCTTGCCCACCCTGATTTAAAATGTGGGTATAGAAGATTTCACCATATAAAGGTATTATGTGGGCCACACACATTGAACACAATCATAGAACACAAATCACCATATAAAGGTATTATGTGGGCCACACACATTGATCACAATCATAGAACATAAGGCACCATATAAAGGTATTATGTGGGCCACACACATTGATCACAATCATAGAACATAAGGCACCATATAAAGGTATTATGTGGGCCACACACATTGATCACAATCATAGAACATAAGGCACCATATAAAGGTATTATGTGGGCCACACACATTGATCACAATCATAGAACATAAGGCACCATATAAAGGTATTATGTGGGCCACACACATTGATCACAATCATAGAACATAAGGCACCATATAAAGGTATTATGTGGGCCACACACATTGATCACAATCATAGAACATAAGGCACCATATAAAGGTATTATGTGGGCCACACACATTGATCACAATCATAGAACATAAGGCACCATATACTGGACAGTCTGCTACTCAACCCAGGAAGATTTGAATAAGTGACTTATAATTATTAACTATAACGAGCTGGCCAGTAAGCCTAGCCTATACATCTATTTGCCAATGTATGTCACTATGTTAGAGGTTGAGAGAAAAAACATGAAATTACTATGAGACGTGTGGTTTAAACTCTATACTTTTAAAAAAAATAAAGAAGCTAACTAATAATTATTAGCATGACCTAGAGCTGCTATACCATAACTTTTCAATTAATATTTTATATATTGTTGATTTTCTTTACATTAAAAGTGTGGAATAGATTATAAACCTCAAGGCAATATTTTTTGTACAGTGAGTGCATTTATACATTTTTAATTTACTTCATTTAAAAAAAACTTGTGTTTACGTTAACATCTAAAACAAATGAACTACAGAGCTTTAGATCCACCAAGCAGATGCAGATGTAACCACAACTGATAAATATACTACTAGTATTTTAGACCAATAAAATGTTTTAAAGTTAAAGGTGCTAGCCAAAAAAATATAAACTCCAAATCCCTAAAATATGGATTAGCCCAGAACACGAGAATTTTCTGCACAGCCCCAAACAGTTCTAGTTTATCTTTCTTATTTTGTGCAAGAATTTAAAAAAAATAAAAAAATATATACATTAGTTAGGTCAATAGTGATTTTGTAATTTATAGAAATAAAATTTAAAAAAAAAAGAAAATACCAGTTGAAACTTTTATTTAAAAATATATTCTGCACCAGCAACATTGTAAACAATATATTAAATAACAAAACTAACAACTACATACAGCATACAAATAAGGCACATAAAAATTACATTTCAATTTTAAGAATTTTAAACGTGTACAATTTCTAAAAGTGTACCTGTATTTATTCTGTGTACATAATAATATAGTGTAAAAAGATGAATAAATATAAAGTGAAGACATTTTTTTTCTGGTTTACATAATTTGTATTTCAGTCATAAATAAAAATGGATGTAGTGGTTTACCAATGGTGCAGTAACTTAACTATACCAAAACACTCAATGAACATTTAAAAAAGCAACATATTTATTCAATACTGCTGATGCTTTTACATTGATGACCACTTGGTCTCCAACTCGTACTTTTTGATTCAGACCAATAGATTCAATTTACCACTCAACTAGAGCATTTTAATATCACAGTGTGGTAATTCATTTCTAATCTAGTCTGACTAGATTGTTGAATCTCATGAAAACATCTATCACAGGTCAAGGACAAGATTTATACAGTTTTGTAAATATAACTTGTTAGTTGCTAGGTTGCTGGTTAGGTATAATAATAGACATTCTTTAACCCTGACCTTCTTTTATGTCCATTGATTCTTTTTTTAAGTTGTTTTAATATACACTGAATCAATGACATTTAGATGATATAATTTTCTTCCAAGCTATAAAGCAAATGTTTCAATAGTTGACACTGAGATACATTTTTTTCCATTTCAATCATTTGTAATGTTGTAAAACTAGAGAACAATTCTTTTTTTTTACAAGCTTCTTGACAAAAACTAAACAAAATAACAAGGTAATCTAAATTTTAGAAGTTTATATCACAAAGTTGGAGTTCAAAAAATTGCATGGTAACTATATACAGACTTATATAATATAGTTTATGACATTCTTAAGTATTTCACTATAAGAAATAAAATTAAAAGATTTTTTTCATCTTTAAATATTTGGAAAAAAAAAATATTTTCTGTTCAATAAAGTAAAACACAGGACATTTGTTTGGTGTAGGGTCATTTTTTGTTCAAGTTTAGTTTTGTTACTGGCATTACAACTTTGATCTCTCTCTCTCATTCTGTTAAATGAGTTCTACTATACTATTAATAATAAGCCCATGCACATACAGAGAACAAAATGCATTTGTCTTTTTGGCATAAAAAGCAAAACAAAAAACTGATCATAGTTATTGAAAATAAGAAACAAAATCTATGGATAAGTTGCTTTTCAAAGAAACTAAACTTTAGTGATGTTCTGAGATTCCAAACTATTTTACCTAATAAAATAATTAAATTTTACTTAAATGGTGTATATATATATATTTGTACAAAAAAAAAAGCCTAGCTGTATCACTGCTCTACAATAGTAGATAAATACAGTGGAAAATGAAGACATTCCTCATAGAATATAAATTGTATATACACAATGCCTGAGACAGAAAAAGGATCTTGATATGTCTCACTATATATATTGATTGAAAATTAGAACCAAATAATATGTTATAATCATTTGCTTATATTGTTTTCTTATTATAAATGCAAACTAAACAAATTAAAGGCATATTTGCAAAACGTAACAAAGCAAATTTTAAAAAGGCATCTTGTTTAAAAAATAATGAAAAAAAAAATCAGAAGAATAAAAAATTAGATTAAAATTAGTCTTTAAAAAATTCTGTTATAACAACATGTAACTTTGTTCTATAAAGTAAATAATTGATCTTTTTAAGTAAGATTATAAAAATAATGTGTCAATGTAAAAAAAAAATTCTGTTATGAAATTTTAATACTTATGAAAAAAAATATACTAAACATTTTGGCCTCTAAAAGTAAACATTTTTGCTAAGGAAGTTTAATTTCTTCTTTGACTTTCAACATTTTGAGACTTAAATAAGATAATAATATGGATAATGTGCTGGTTAGTAAGACAGTCAAAAAGCCTTCATGCCAGGACATCAATGTAGCTATCAGACTAAGTGGGTAACCAGCCAGTATACGACCAACTGCAGAAAAAAATAAAAAAATAAATCATAGATCATTTAGCATTTGCAGTTTATGAATCAACCTAAACACATAAACACTGGATCAAATATTTAAATTGCTTTCAATTATTTCAAAATAGAGCCTTTAGTTTTATGACTAAATCATTTTTGTTCTGAATTAGTCAAATTTCTACATTATAAGATAATCTTGTTATTTAATTGACAAGATTTATATTTCTTGATGTTATGAGTAGGTCAAGTCTGATGACATATTACCACTGATCTATAAAATTAAAGATAAGTGCATATGCCAGACTACAGACCAAAAGCTAGAGGACTAGCTAAAACAGCACTGTTTTCTATTCTTGAAATAATAGAAAACAAACAATTACAATATTTACTCGCATACAGATTGTACCAGTGAACTGGTGAACGCTGCTTCACCGGCCCTATGATAAATTTGGTCCAACAGGTACTTTACTTATAAGATTGCACCAGTGGATAGGTCAAACCTTTAGTTTAGGATTATTTGAGAGAAATTTTGCACTTGACTGGCAGATAGGTCGGACCCATAACTTTGGAAATTACACTGTCTTTAACTCATTTGCTACTAACCAAGATTTACGTAACACCTCTGAGAGTACTAACCAAAGGCAAGGAACTCCTTGTTAAATTTAGTAAATTATTTTTAAATATTTTTCTTATTAAATATTACCTAATGTTAAAAAAAAGTACATCATAAAATAGAAAAATTTCTGAGCTTTCTGAAAGTGTATACTTTTAAACATAAAAAATGTTGAATTATCAGTATAATCATCCGCTGAGTGTTGAAACTCTTGGGTTTAGATCAATATTTTGACTATCCCTAGCAATGGAGTCTGTTAAAGTATCATAAAGCCTGTAAATCAAGTTGTAATGGAAATTCATCTAAGTCTATTTCTGAATTATCCTTATCATCAGAACTATTGTTAAATGTTATATTTGGAGGTATAGAGCTATTGATCAATAAGTTAAAAAATTAAAAGGCGATGTCTAAAAAAATATATTACAAGACAAAAGGCCAGTTTAAACTACCCATACTTTGACAGAGCATAGGAAAAAAATTAATCGTAATTCAAACATTTGTTGTTTTTTTTAACTGACTATATTCCTACTTTTTAAAGGCCATGCTGTTACTAAAAATACTGCACAGAATGCATAACGATAAATCAATAAATGACAAGTTATTAAATATTCACCCTAATTTGAAAACTCTCTTTAAGAAAAACTTTCAATCATGCATAACGCAAAACATAACAAAAAATGCCGCATTTCATTTATTTTTATCATCCAATCAGCAAAGCCATTATGCTTAAGGGAAAGTTTTTGGAAAGCATTGTTTCTTCATTAAAGTCCTTACTTGAGTTCCAATTCATATAGTGGATAGATACGAAAGAAGTCTTTTTAAGTGCACTTTTAAATGTAGCACAGCTTATGCTTTTATACATTTCCGATTCTTCCCATATTGTAGCTTGTGATAAATACAAAAGAATGCTGCCTTAAGCTTAGGCTACTCTGCAACAATACAAAAAATCTGTCCAAATGTAAAGGGGGTGGGGATATGCAAACCATCAATTTAGGTCCATTTCATATATATATAGAGAGAGTTTATATTTACTTTTTAAAATTAAATACTAATTAAAAGTGCACATTTTTTTAGCTCCATTAGCAAAAAAATGGATAAGTGTGCCTACCAAAGTGTTTTCAAAAGTAAAATATTGGCCAACACGTATCCTAGTAATTTTACATCGTTATAAACACTCATAAGCGTGATATTTGTAACATAGTGACTGAGTAGTGCTGTTCTTCAAACTTGTAAAATACTGTGTCCAGTGAATAGGTTGCACAGCTAGTTTTTTCAAAATGTTTGGTTTCAATAGTGCCATCTATACACAGTTATATATGGTAATTATCTCCCCTTAGTTCCCACTATAAGCAATGAAAATACACTTACTGTTTCCTCCTAGAGTCACCATAGAATGTGCAGTGCCAGATAGGTTCTCAGGAGCAGTTTCCATGGCAACTACTCCCAACAAGGAAATGTTGCCGTACATACCAAATCCAATGAAAAAACTTAACAGGTTGATCACAAGCTGCCAGGAAAAAATTATTATTTTCATGTCATTCATTTGAGCTTTGAAAATGTATGCAGATACACTTAGATATACGCTGGACTCAAAAATATAATGTATTGTAGCCATAAGCCCTATATTATCAATCACTACATAATATAATGTATTGTAGTCATAAGCTTTATATTCTCACTCAATACATAATTATAATATAATGTATTGTAGTCATAAGTTCTATATTATCAATCATTACATAATATTCTAAGACAGGGGTCAGCAACCTACGGCTCGAATGCCAGACTTAGCATGCAGAGCTCTTTTCACTGGCACGCGAAAGACTACGAAAAAGGCAATCCAAGTCACTTCCACACAAAAATTAAGTGCTAAAGCAGGATGACTTTTAGTCTGTTGGCACGCTGAATGAATTAGAAATCCTACTTTGGCACACTATTATCAGAAGGTTGCCAACCCCTGGTCTAAGATATAAAGAAAGGAAAATCATATTTGATATTCTTTCTGAGCGCTACAATGAAAAAAGCTTACACAGCTAAAATCAAATCTCAAATATCAAGCCCAATTTTATCAGGCAAATAAAGGTTTAAAATACTTTTTAGGGTTGATTGAATTAGAAGAAATAATAGTTCAGCCCTTCTTAATAAACAAAACTGTAAATTGCCCAAATAATTAATTTAAAAAACAAAAACATAAAGAAACAAACCTGATTCGAATTGCTGTCAATGTGAAATACTATAAAATACATTCCTACAGTCTGAATTGCACTAAGGTAGGTTATAATTAATAGGCGAGGTCTGGCACTACTTACTTCCTATAAACAGAAAGATAACTCACATTAGTTCAATGGATTCTTCTTTTTTTTTTTTTCTTATTACATCTTTTTAATAATTGAACAATAAAAAAAATTCAGTACTGTGCTTTTATCACAGATGCTCATTTTAAAATGCAGAGAGTTAAGTATGAATTATATCTTATTACAAATCAATTTTTTGGTATCTATATTTGAACATTTTTAAAAGGAGAATAATATTTTACCTTTGAAACCATGGAATCAGAAACATAGCCAGTCAAAATAGATCCTAAAATGCCCCCGATTTCCAAACTGCTTATAAAACTGCTCCCTACAATGTATAAATATTTAAGTTACTTTACTAAAGCCATATATATTTTAAAATACTTGAAGTTGAATTTTGTGTACAACTCTTTGTTTAAAGTTTCTTAAATAAAATAAAAAAATAAAATAAATTATCATGAAATCAATGTGAATTATTATAGAAAGAGTGATGTGTGATTGAATCAGTGAGTAAAAGTAAGTAAGTATCCCTTTTAGATCTATAGGACAAGTGATGCAGTGTTCACAAGTTTATGTGGCCATGTCATACAAAGGGGATTGTGTGGCCGGAAAATGCCCTACCAACTTACTTATCCCTAACTCCTGTCAGGTACCAATCAGAAGTGAGTAGACTCAGGGACCCCTCAAGACATGGGAAACAACTCCTAGCCTTCACCAGGAATTGAGCCCAGGAGCTTAAATACAATGGTAGAGGCCTCATTAAAGGAGTGTAGTCTCATTGCATCAGTGAAGGTTTATTGAATCAGTAAAGTATTGTGGAACTGAAGTGAATTCAAAAGGAATAGAATTGAAGTGAAACACGTCCATTTCAATTCACATGTGAATCCAAGTGAATTCTTGTGGAGCCCACTGGAATTCTTGTAAAGCACAGGTGAATTCTTGTTGAAAATGCACAGGTCTTTGAAGAGATCATATTTTAAAGAAAGTCGGGCATCAAGAAAACAAAGAATTTTAGATGCATTTATTGTAATGGATAAGTTCTGTGTGATGAAAATAAATCTCACCTACAAAGTGGGACTGCCCTTTGTTCTTTATCATGTAGACAAGCCCCCAGTCATTACAAGCTCCTCTAATGATAGAGATAAGTAGATAATTTACAGAAAGCAGTATCAACAATGGATTTAACAAACGCCTCCAATCACGATGCAAGACTGTGAAGAAATAAAAGAATGACAAGATTTAAAGTTTTGTCTTCCATGAAAATAAATTGCATCTTTAGTTAATTCAAAGACTGCAATAACATGGACTTCTTATGCTTTGATTATTCTGCTATTTGAGGACTCAAAAACTCCTGTTAGGAAATTTAGATCACACACGGATTTATAGACTTCCGGTCTAGTAATTTGCTATAATTTTATCAATGGGAAACTATGGCTATCATAGTTGCCAGTTGTTATCAGAGAATTTAAAGAACTGTCAGAGGTAAATTCAAACTTTTTAATAATGCATTTGTAAAAGTAAATGTTTTCATTTTTAAATTTCATCCTTTCTGTAACTTTCATGTAAAATTGTAGAAGAATGCCTTTATAGAAGAAGTGTCTGTAATATTTAAGATTAGAACTAAAATAAAGATTTAGTAGAAAGTTGTATAGAGCGGAAGTCTTGTGGACAGTTTAATAGGCTGCAGACGGAAAACACAACTCTTAAGCTCTAAAAATAGAGCAAGAGGTACATCTTATTATAGTCTTTGGTAGAAGTCATTGTACATATCTCAGATTTTGCAAAGGGAAAACAAAATAAAAGATCAATTTACCATTACTATCTTTAGGTTTAGGTATATTTCTTCTTGGCTGAGATTTCAGAAGTTTGAAGAAAAATAAACATATTATTCCAATTCCAATAGAAGAGAATGCTGAAAAGAAAAAAAATTATGAAGAAACTCAATTCTCATTCTTCCATAATATTTAAATCTGACAATAGCATATTTGGGTCTAGGCACACTTTCTTTCCTTGCACAAAAGGCATTTTCCTATAGCAAACTCTGAAGTTGTGGGTTAGATGTAGGCTGCACATCAAGTTCATAAAACTTATAGCCAACATACAGAACAGATTAACTTTATAGTGGCCCCAGGATGAATCAGAAATTCACTTTTCTATGATTTCTTTTCTTTATTAGAACAACTAGGCTCCAGTTCCACTAGGGTCAAATTTATAACTTCTTCAGCTGCACTCCAGGTTCCAGGCAATACATTAAATTTTAATGTTAGTCAGAAGCTAAATTGTATGAGCAGCAAAATGATGTTGCTGATTAAAAATGTTAATGTGACTAAAATGTGTATGTAACACACCAACTGGCATTAGCAGGAAATAACAATAAGAACATTTCTTAGGTAGGAATTACCCACCCACCCTGAAATAAATAAAAAATAACCTACCAGCTGAAAGTAGAGAGGCTTGCCAACTTAAAGTGCTAACAATGTACTGAGAAACAAAGGGTCCAGCAGTGCCTGCAACATTGGTAGAAGTGGATAATACACTCCACCAAGTAGCAAACTGGTCAGCAGGAAAGTTCTGTTACGGCAAAAAAAGTATAACAGGGGGAGTAAACAACATTAATAGGTTTAAATCTACTGGAAAATTTCTAAAGAAAAATAAGGTTTTAGATTTAAAGTAATAAAGCCTATTGCATGACATTTTTAAAATATCACAGACCTGTGGACAATACTATTTGTATTATACAGTAGATGGTATAATAACTTTAATGAGACATTATGTCAGTTGATCATGCAACAATATGAACTTGCAGACTACATGTAAGATAACATTGGATGTATACAAACAATGGAACAAGCATCAAGAGCATACCTGCTTTAGCAGAACAGCACAAGCAGACCAGGCAGGCCCTTGAGCCATCCCACATAAAAACCATATAATAGCAAAATAAGTTACAGATCTCACACCTGAGGTAAGAAATTGACAAAAATCACATCATACATACAAGTTATGGAGATGTCCAATGAGATGGTCATTGTCCTACAAATAGCATTGTCAATAGAAATATTCATGTTTTATATTTAAAAGGTAAAACCAATTTGGTTAAAATCATTTATAGTATATTATTGAATTAGAAAAAAATAAAGCACAAGGCTGGAATCACAGACAGTAAAACATACAGGAAAGACAGAGAGTTAAATAATCAGAAGTGGTAATTATATTTCAGACTAAGAAGTCAAACAGTTATAGTATACAACTACCAAAATTTAAATATGTAAAACTAAATCTCATTATCTGCATTTAAACAACTACATAAAACCATTGTATCTATTGTTTCTTAAAGAGAATGTTAACAATAAAATTGTATTCTAGTATATTTGTTTTACCAATATAACATCATGCAAATTGGTTATTCTTTTGTTATGAAGACTAACACATTATTTATTGTTTTAGAATTTAAGAATTATATTTGTAGAAATTAATAATATTCCAGTTGATGACAGTTCTATGCGCTGACGACAATTACAGAGCACAGACAAGGAACAACAGACAAAATGTATATACGTACACCCGAATACTGCTAGGCGAGTCTTCAATTGTGTTCAATTAAGTTATATTTAAACCACTAGGTCACCAATAGATAGCAAATTTCTCTTGTAGTTTTCTTTTTATGTTTTTTGCTGGAAAATAACAAAATGTAACAGAAATTACATTCTCACCTGTAAAAAAAGCAGACATGAGCCCTGTTAGAATTAGACATGATGTGAAAGTGAATCCAGGATCTAGAAGATCTGCTAAAGTTCCGCCAATGAATTTTATAACTGTGTATCCTAACTGTTGGCTGCTTATAATCAGACCTGCAAAAAAAATGTTTTTCAATTTTCAAACTATTTTCAGGTTTGTAAATATTAACAAGCCATAGATTTTGTTTTTTTATTTAATAACAAATTGAAAATATAAACCACCTCACCAAGAGTGCTTACCAAGATCAGTATTACTTAATTTCTCTGACTCTGCAATATCAGGCGCAGCAAATGACACTGACTGCCTAACATAGACCAAGGTCATGTAACCAACATAGAGAAATATAAACATAACTTTCTTATGGGCATCCATTTCTTCAGATGCTATGACCCCTGAAATGAAAAAAAAATAAATCCATATTTTTTTGTTTACATTTGTTAAAAAACATAAAAAAATTTATCATGTCATCTATTTATAAGCATAAAATTTAGTTCTTTTTAAAACCTTTATTATGTTTCTATATATCTCAAGAAACACATCAAGGTAACAGTGGACAAATGAGTTCTCAACAAACTAATGGTTTTAATTGAAATTATATTTATTATAATATAGTGACATTTCAATTTTTTTTTTTTACAATTTTTAAAATAAATATAGGTTTGACACCTCCTACAAATTCAGCAGGCCCTATACAATACAAATAATAATATTTTGACAACTGCTAATAAAAGGATATGGACAGTAAGCAACATTGATATCAATAATGTAATACGTTGATATTTAATTAATAATACACCTCATATTTAGTGGATTTTTCTTAGATTTTCATAGAAAAGTGGGATAGCTTTAATTTAAGGTGGTAGATGTACAATATCTTTTTTCAGAAATTTTACTAAAAAAATATAATTTTTGTTTGCTCATTTTATTGCAAATGTTTAAAAATTCAGATTGCCAGGTAGGTAGGTAGTGTTAGCATTTCGATAAAGCCATGTCTGCTGCAAAAAAAGTTTTTACACTTCTGATCGGCCAATCGTTGAATTTCAGGTCATTTCATGAGAAATTTTCAAATTTCAGGAGGTTTTCAGAACCCTGAAATGTAGTGCATTTGTGGCTGTTACATAGCACGGCCTGTCATCGAGGCGGCTGGCTCTCGAATAGAACCTTCGTGTGCCCCCCTGAACATTGCTTTGCCCTAAACAGAAGACCTGGACAGCTTGGATGTTTTTTTAGGCAAGTATAGTAGCCTATTATATTATGGGTATGGTCTGCAGCAGCTGCATTATGTGCATATTGACCTAGAGTAGATTTTTTACCAGATAAATGTTCACTACTTAGGGCTGGTCAGAAAGATAAACATATTATATTTAAGTTTATATAGGCCTAGTCTAGTCTAGGTATTACCTAGTCATAGTCGGCCTAACTAGATGTTTTATTGTTTCATTATCATTGATTATCCAAACTTTATAATTATGCCAATAGTGTTGTCAACCTATTTATTCATAATTCAATTATCATTTCATTTCATGTTTAGTAGGCTATGACATTATTCATGGCTATACTTTGGTTTAACTGCCTTACTGAGTTTTTCTAAGTACCATATATCAATTTAAAGATCTTTTTGTCCTGAATACAAAAATCTAGGTTTCATTGAGCGGTTCCATTTGTGTGATTTTTATTTAATGTGGAAAATTTGGTAATTTTGCATGTTTTATTAAAAATTGTTACTTCCCTTGAGCTTTTTGTGTTAAATTTTGTTACGTCCCTTCGATTTGTCTATTTTTATTTATTTTTTCTTTTATCCCTATAATATCAAACGCACACACACACTCCATGTGCCAAACGCTTCTCAGATTTTTCCACCACTATCGGTTAGTTTCTAAGCTTTCTAAGTATTTGTTTTAAAATGATCAGTATCGGTTAGTTTCTAAGCTTTCTAAGTATTTGTTAATGATTAATATCGGTTAGTTACTAAGCTTTCTAAGTATTTGTTAATGATTAGTATCGGTTAGGTTACAACATAGGGATAGCTATACATAGCCAACCTGGCCATATCTTGGGACAGGAAGTAGTAGTCTAGAAAAGCACATGGCACGCATGCGCAACAAGAGACGAGGTGGTCTCAACAAGTAGGAAGAAAGACCAATAGGATTTTGTGTCTTTTTGTTTTATTTCATATGAAATACGGTAAGAATAATTTAATTTTTGTATTAATTTCGTGCTATTTCGCCCCTTTTCCCTATCGGTTCTTAGAAATTCCGGCTGAAAATTTTCGTATTAGGAGTTATTGATGAGTGTCTTAGGAATCGCTGCAGACTTGATTCATGCATCGTGTTTCATGGCCGTGTGACGTCACAAGCCTTTGGTAAACACAATTGAAAAGAATTTTTTTTTCGATGAAAAGATTTTTTATTTTATTTTCAATAGTCTGCCGCTCTTCCTAAGACACTTATCAATAGATCCACGCGAAAAAAATTTCTGTTGGAATTTTCTAGAACCCTACTTTTTGTGAGGCAGCTGAACCAAAGTATTATCTTATTCATATCATATAGGCCTACTGTGATATATAGGTCTTTGCCAGTCTATGTTTAATTAGGCCTAATAGTTTTTGTATGAGTATGTGAGTATGTCACAGTATGTGTGAATGAATGTGAATAATTAATTAATTAGACTATTAAGCTTAGCCAACTCTTATTAACTTATTACTCGTCTTAGGTTTGGTCTTTTAAATTATAATTATTAATTACCCTATTTTAAAATTATTATTCTAAAAAGTAGCTATGCTAGGCTAGGGGGCTTAAACTTAGATTGCTATGCTGCTAGCAGCTATGCAAAACAAAATACCCATAACAAAGCTTAAATTTGCACATAGCTGATACCTACTCGACATTATAAGAAAAAAATAATACAATAGGAACTCTTTTATATAACTTCATGGTAATAGTGTAGATTAAGACTTTCATATATATGCTCAACTGTGAATTTTATAATATAACTCATATTATGAGCTATGGCTATGAGCTATGAGCCCATTATTAGTGCTTTCAAAAATGTGAATCGTGGCAATTTTTCATAGTCTACACATTGACAGTTGAAAATTATTCGTCTCCAACACTGAACTATATAGTATTATACAGATTGGTAGTCGTCAACCACTGATCATATATTATTATTATATCGAGCAAATTTAGATCAAAGACTATAATAAGATGAACCGCTTGCTCTATTTTTAGAGCTTACATGTCTTTTTTTCCGTGCACGTCCAATAACGCGGTCTTAATTTCTTAAATGACTTCCACGCTCCTAAATGTTTCCTATGTAGCCTACAGGGCCGGCTTATCCATATAGGAGAACTAGGCGGCTGCCTAGGGCGCAAAATTTTTGGGGGCGCAAAATTGAGGATTTTTTTTTAATTTGGGGATTTAAAAATATAAACAATATTAAAGTGTAGTGTTTCTGCGTGCTACTAGCATAAGCAGATGGATTACTAGGTAATGAAAGGCGAAGGGTATTTTATTTAAGTTGTCTTAGAAAATAGGAAAGTTTGCCCTAGGGGTCGTCCATTAATTACGTCAACAATTTTTTGGCGATTTTTACCTCCCCCCCCTCCCCCTTGTCAACAACTGTCAAACTTTCAGAGACCCCCCTATATAATTACGTCAACAATTGGTTACTCCCCCCCCCTCTCAAAACAAGTAACACAATTTTAGACACTTGCTTTTATGTTTAAAATAGATTTGAAACGGAAAGGTTTATACAATATAAGCGTATATAATATACTTAATTGTAATAGGCCTACATTTTAAAACGTGTTTAAAAGATGTCAAATTGACCATAAGCTTAACTCTCATAGGCGTAGCCACAAAGGGAGTGTAACATGGTTCCTACACCCTCACTCGCCCCTCCTACATTTTTTTCCAATCCGAGGATCTTAACAATATTTCTTTCCTTTTTGTTTACTATTGTTATTTTCATATAAATATTTTTTTTTCTAATTTTACGTTTCACTAATGAGCTTTTGGTACAATGTTAATTGTTAAATAGTGTAGGTGGAAATTGTGCACCAGTCGTTAATTATAGCCTTCTATTTTAACCATATTATGTTCACTATTCCTTCTTGCATTATGGTCTTCACACACAGACACACATACATTATACACACTGTAGTTGTCCTCCATGTCCTCTACCTCTCGCACCTTGCACTATTTGCAATCCTGGCGACGCCACTGATAGGCTACTAATACATTTTTATCTCATACAATTTTTACAGAAAATTAGAAATTAAAACGTAAAATTTACTAAATGGATCTATGTAGCCTAATCGACCTAATTTTAATGTTTCACCTATTATAACGTAGCCAGCAATAAATCTATATAATGTCTATATATCAGAATTAGGGATGTTAAAAGGAAATAAGGTAGGCTAAGTATTTCGTAGTGGCGTATTTCGTACTTCATGTGGTGGGCCACAAATTATTTTTTCTGAAGACAATATTTTAAAATAACCGTGTTGGAGATTCACACAATACACTTCATTCAATGTTGTGCAAACATTACTTATAGTCTTAGAGAGGGCCTATTGTGGTTTTTAGTTCTATTGTCAATCCCAGCCATCGCTTACAAGGCTTAATTAACGAACGCCAGTCTCTGACGCCTAAATGTAGGCCTACTGAGCGGCAAAAAAATGGGTTTCTGAACGTACTCTGCAGACAGTTTCTTGGTGTGTTTGTGTTCCTTTGTTATTCTAGCCACCATGTCTCGCTAGACTAGGGTTGCCAGACATCCGGCAAAAGGAGGACATGTCCTCCTTTTTAGACTCATGTCCTCCGTCCGGCAGGCAAAGCACAAAATCTTTAAAATGTTTTTTTTTACTATTTTGTTTTGTAGGCATTAAGACAAATAAATTTTTTAAAATAGTATTAACATGTTAAGAATATAATTGTTAAAGAGGTGATGATTTGTACAAGAAAACAATTATCCTTTTTTTTTAAAGAGTCTTGCATGAGCTTTAAAGTTGCCCTACCAAATACAAGCTGCCTTTCAGCCTATAGTGAATTTATAGGCCTATGTTTTTTTTTTAACAAAACTGTTTCTTGCTCAGTTTACCAATACATACTTAAACTTAGTGACAGCTCTTGTAATAAAATTATAGCCTACGGATTGTGGGTTTAGTTAAAGCGAAACTATTCAATTAAAACACAATGTCCAACCCTAAGCTAGTCAGCCAAGGCGCTACAAGTTTGGTCGATCACACTGCCTTGCTAAATAATTGCATTAGTTTCCACCCATACATAGATCTTCAAACTTACAAGATAAACACAAAAAGGACATGTCAACTGTAAGCTTAGTTTCCATAATTGATATATTTGTATTAACGTAAAACCATATTTTTACATGCTATCTATGTAAGTTGAACAGGGCAAATGTAGAATTTTGTAATAATTTTTATTATTGTTTATTTCATAAAAAGTAACATTGTTGACGTCAACTTTTCTTGACCCCCCCCATGTCAACAATTGTCAAACTTTATTAGACCCCCCTCCCCCCTATTTTGTTGACGTAATTAATGGACGCCCCCCAGTAGGCTACTTAGTTTGACAACCTCACTGTGCGTAGCAAAGTGCACAAAAAGGCAACCCTTCACTTCCCCCGGCCACACTCTGGATGCGATGAGGCAGCAGAATATCATAGTGAAGTGACGTGACCGTAACCTCCAAGTCAGTTCGTGAATCGTAAGTCGTGAGGGCGCTAGGTTTTTGCATTGGCAGTGCAGTTGTTTTTGTGCATTTCCAGACTGTTTATTACGAAAACGAGTATATTAAATCCCCTAAGTGGCACAAGATGTCCAAGTCGAATTGATGCACTGACACCTCTGAGGTACCAGTTATCTAAGGTTTGTGATGCTTTGGAAGAGATTTCTGAAGACACTAAATAGATCTAGTGGCAGTATTGCGAACGTAGAAGCACTTGGGTTACTTAAAAATATCTCAGACTTCAAGTTTATTGTTGTACTTTTCACATGGCACACCATTTCGTTTCAAGTAAACATAACTAGTAAAGTACTGCGAGAAAAGGACCTGAGTCTTCAGAGAGCAGTTAGTCTACTGAAAAAAAAACGAAGAGTTTTGGTTACAGTTAGAAGTGATTTAGAGTGCAATAGAGTTCTGGTTGATGCTAATGAAGTAGCATTAGAAGTTGCATGGAATAGAACCAGTATTTGAAAAAGAGAAGGTCCGAATTTAAAAAAAAAGAAGAACATGGTTGATTACGAATCAACAGATGAATATGTAAATATTGCAGGTGACCCCTTAGAAAGTTTCAAGATCGTCTTTTATGTTGCTGCTTTAGACACAGCTGCTGTAAAAGAAAGATTTTCCCAGTCAAATAAAGTATCTGTTGTCTTTAGATTTTTTTACAACATTCCTGACCTTTAAAACAAGACCACATCAGAGGTTAAGTCGATGTGCAAAAACTTGGGAAAAGCATGAACAATTGAACAAGATGAAGGTTTGAATAAATCTGACCTTGCTGCTGTAAGTCAGTGTTCTGAACTAAGAGCAATTTCTAATCATCTCCATGACTCAGTATCAAACTCTGAAGAAGTCCTCAACTACATTTACCAACAGAATCTTGAAAACTCTAACATTTGTTGAGCACTTCGTATTTTGCTTACGTTGCCACTTTCCATAGCTAGTACTGAACGAAGGTTTTTCAAAACTAAAGCTAATTGAAACCTATCTGCGTAGTACAATGCGTTAGGAGAGACGTGTCGGTCTGGCGACAATTTCTATTGAAAATGAGATAGCAAGACAGTTAGACTCAAAAACCCTTGTACAAGAATTTGCTAAGCAGAAAGCAAGAAAAGTACCATAATGGTTTTAGTCTATAGGATAAAAAAATAAAGTGACTTTTGGAAAGTAGTTAAGAAGACAATAATCCAATATCAAGCAATATCAAGTAGTCGTTGTGTATTTTTTAAAGTGTTATAAAAACAGAAAAACTATCTGTAATCTAACTTTTAGTTTTTGTTTTTTTTTTTATTAAGAGAACTGTACATAATGCAATTAAAACACATATAAACCTATATAGAGCGTTCGCTATGGGCGGAGCTTAAGTTTTTTAGTGACGTCATTTGTAAATTTGAGGAAAAAATATGGCACATGGTGAAGTTTCTTATCATGCCAAATTCACATCTGAATATTGGCTATCCTACTAAAAAAAGGAGGTAAATAATAGTACTGTAGATGAATTGATTAATGTGATTAGGCTAGGGCCGACTAGACCTATTTACACTTTCAATTTCACTTTATAGGCCTACACTTTTAATGTTTCGTAGGCTAGGCTAATGTCTAAGTAGGGCAGCTACGATGTCAAGTGATAGTGTTGGTGAAAAGGCTATCCAGTCAAGTCACTAATAGGCTCACATCGTCTATGATCTATGTCTATAATAATAATAAAATAGCCTATTTTATTTAACATACATAATACAGCTTAAATCTTAATAAGACTTAAAACACAACACATCGTTTAAAAAAAGCCCGAGCCTATATGAAACTTTATTAATACAGCGGCCATTGTTACTTGTACACCATTACACAAAGTAAACACAAATCACGTGCTTTTTGTCACGTGATTGCAAACGCCCTATATAATATGCTACCTAATATAAAACAGTGTTATTTAACTTTTCTAATAATAATTTAGATTTCTAATTATTAATCTATAATGCAAAGCCATTGTTACTTTTCATTCAACTGCTTTATTTACATCTCACAGTCATTAATGAAAGGTTATAAAATAAAATTCTTTGTTATGGATATAGCCCAATAAACAATTATTAACAAAAACACATTTGCGAAGTTCCATACCCGGCAGACCCAGCCAAATGCACTTTAATGACGGCGCAGAATTTGTTTTCGCATAGGGCGCCAAAAACCCTTGAGCCAGCCCTGCCTATGTAGGCCTATACGGTGTCACGACAAATCGTCTACAGACTTTTCGTCTACGGCACTTCGTCTACAGAAAGTAGGTCTACTGACACTACGTCTACCACGACAACTCGTCTAACGACACTTCGTCTACCGACAAGTGGTATAATGCGACACTTCGTCTACCGCGACATTTGGTATACCAGACGATTCGTCTACTACGATAGTTCGTCTGCCGACACTTCGTTTACCGCGACAGTTCGTCTACCAGATAATTCGTCTACCTCGACGGCTCGTCTAACGACATTTCGTCTACCGCGACAGTTCGTCTACCGGACAATTCGTCTACTGCGACAGTTTGTCTACCGACGTTTCGTCTACCGCGACAGTTTGTCTACTGGAAGATTAGTCTACCGCGACAGTTCGTCTACCGGACAATTCGTCTACCTCGGTAGTCAGAGGGGGGCATATGCCCGGGGGCGGCACTTCAATGGGGGGCGGCACATTTAGCCTAAGTTCATACCAGAAATTTTAAGGGGAAATAAAATTTGAAACACAAATTGTAAACAAAAGGAATAATTAATAAATATAGATTAGTAGAAGTTGACTTCTTATTTAATTACACTCAAACTGTTTTATACAAATGTTTCATTTTTTAAATGGCTCACAAAGGTTTCATCTAGAATAATCTTATTAAAAAATAAATTATATTTTAAAATGTCGTTAATCATAATAATTAACTAAGCGCCCCAGGGGGCGGTGACAAGCTCGGGGGGGGGGGGGGAATTGATGTTCCCGGCAACAGTAGGGATCGCTGAAGGGCCAGTGGGCGGTACGGAAGTAGACTACTTGAAATAGATTCAACACCACTGATTTTTTAATTACCGAAATTAAGATCTGCTTCACTTATAAGAAGGGTAATCTTGAGCTTTGACATAGGCTTTATCGACTTATGTCTACTGTGTAATTGTGACGTAAAAGTCATATAAAGCCCATTCTGTACTTAATCTTGATCTATTGCTATATTTAGACTGTATCTGAGAAATGCAGATGGGGGCGGTAATTATATTTTTAGAAGAGGAAGTAGGGGCTAGGGTGAGTATAAATTAAATATCTGGCTCAGCTCGTTAGAAAACGAAGTTCGGTTTTTGTTCATTATCACAGTTTCATTCAGATTGTTTTAGTTTTAATTTGAATAAATTAGATTTATATAGCCTTTGATTTATGCAAAACAGTTTTGATATCGACTTATAAAAGAAATATAAGTTGAGCAAAAGCACTATGCAGATACGAATTAATGAAATGGCACGCGATGAAGTGAGAGTATATTGTGTGAGTACTTAAAAACTTTCCACATTTTTCCAACTTGATGGGAGTCCACGCTTTTTATTATAGAAGGGAACATTTTGCTAGTTTTGCTAAAGAAAAATAATTAAGGACACTTAAGGCAAATTATATTACTTTAACTAGAATACTTTTTAGGGAAAAAAAGAAATTCTTCCATCGACGATGGTATGGATTCTATCATAGCTTGATGTCGTAATTAAAGAAATCTCTGCAAGATGTTTTAGCTGTGTTTGATTCATCGACAACATTAATTAGCTAAAAATCTCAAAGTTATTGCCTGCATCACTCACTACAATACGTAATTACTGCAGATAACAAAACAGAAGCAACGCATTCAATGATAGTTTGTTCAGAGAGTTTGGCAGATTTTTTAAAGAATAATAAATTAGGATTACAAAAAGTTTGTTACTACCCCATAGGTACGCTAGTCATCTAAAGTTTAAATCTATTGTATGGATATTTGTTTCGATGCTATAGTTTTTGGAAACCGAAGACAATTATTTGAGAGAAAATCTCATACAATTGAAAACTGATATCCCTTATTTATTTGAATTAAATAAGTTTTAAAAAATGATTTCAGGGAATTGACCTTAATTAAAAGAAGACAAAGAGTGTTGTTGTTTTTTTTGCATTTATGTCAAACCTTCTATTGTACAAGCACAACTTTGAACGCAGAAATCTTGAATTTATAACGAACAACTGACGAAGACATGCTTACTTCAATACATTGAAACAATTAATGATTACTTCAACAAACGCTATAAAGATAATATTATAAACATGAAAATTCCTGATTGGTTATTAGACATTAAAATTTGTTTCTAATGGTGAAGTATTAAAATCAGCCCTACCCTTACAACTGCAAGAAGAATAAATTACAAAAAAAAAAAAAGAATAAAAATTGAATGCAGAAATGGGCTATAATCACGACTTTTGGTTGCAAAAGGACATCCATCAATTTCTCTAGGTATTTTGGTTTTGGGAAAAAAAATTTTTATTCCATTTCCACACCAAATTTATTGGAACGTAGAAGAACTACTAGCAACATACCAGGAACAAGCTTCCCTTTAAAATTGTTTTATTTTCAAAACCTCTTTGCAGTATATTTTTTTATTGTTATTTATTAAATAACAATTAAACAAATGTATTAATTTCATCTCTTTTTCTGATATTTCAGCTCTTTTTAGGATGATAAAATTGCTTACAAATCTAGTCGGCATATACAACTCATATGCGGAAAATTTGACTCATTAGTTCAGTTTCGGATTTGCAGGGGGTGGGGGGTAAACAGTGAGAGATAAAAATTTGAAAAAGGGGCGGTGAGCCGAAAAAGGTTGAGAACCTATGCACTAAACAAAGCAGTTATAATGTGCAAGGGGGCGGCGCTGACACTTTTGCCCTGGGGCGTCACAAAGGCTTGTGAGGGCCCTGTCGGTAGTTCGTTTACAGTCTACGCCTACTGACACTTTGACTACCGACTCTTCATCAACCGACCTTTTGCCAAACGACATTTAATGTTCGTCGAAAGAAAATTAAAATTGGGATTTCCTCACTTCGTCGAATCTCTCCATGTTTGGTTTATAGTTGGAACATAATTCAATTTAATTACTGTCTCTTGCTAGTACACCGACTATTCATGGTACCAGCAATGACACTATTTATATAATTGTTTACAGATTGCAATGTGTTTTATGCTATGTTTGGTTTATTGACAAATTGTTAATATTTGGAGTTTTATCTATTGACTATATTCTAGCTCAACACAATAACCCGTAAAATGTCTGGCTTTTGTAATATCTTATGTTTTGTACGCCAACGGTTTTAAAAACCCTTAGTGTATTTATAGACTACATTTTTTTCTTTCCCTACCTTAACGCCCCTTACACACCTACAGTTAAATTCACCTATGTCGCAATTTTATTATTACAAGAGATAACCTGGCATGGCATCTCCAATGTTGTCTCGTTGACTCACAGTTACGAGACTAAGCAAAGGCTAGATTGCTCAATAGATAAAAGAACGAAACGAACTCTCATTTAGCTTTGTAAAATGCATTATTCTTATAAAGTACAATATGAAAAATCTCACAATGGCATGTGAACAGTTTTATGCATTTGTATAATAATAATTAATAAAGATGATATAATGTAATAATTGCAGAATTGAATATTTATTTTCAAACAAAAATGTTGTAGGCTCATTGTTAATTTTCGAAAAAAAATGTAAATTGTATTTACAAATTCTGTATTGTGAATGGAAAGAACGAGTTTTATCTGTAGACTTCATGCTATTATTTACTACTTAAATAGAAAATTCGCTTAGAAACAAATACTGTAGCAAACATGAGTGTAGCGGACGAATTTTATTTGTAATCGACGTATTGGTGGGAAAAAAATAGGTAGAAGTTTGTCAAAATGTCGGTTGATGAAGAGTCTGTAGACAAACTGTCAGTAGGCGAAGACTGTTGTGGTAAACAAAGTGTCTGCGTAGACGAAATGTCGGTAGACGAACTGTCATGGTAGACGAATTGTCTGGTAGACGAACTGTTGCGGTAGACGAAGTATCGGTAGACGAACTGTAGTGGTAGACGAAGTGTCGTTAGACGAGTTGTCGCGGTAGACGTAATGTCGGTTGACCTACTTTCTGTAGACGAAGTGTCGTAGACGAAAAATCTGTAGACGAGTTGTCGTGGAATCGGCCTATACACCTTTTGATTTAAATTTTAATTTTTCATGAGAAAATCATACGGATTAAAAAGCCTAAAACGGAAGTGCACAGTACAAAAGTAAAAAGGAATCGGGAATTCCGAAAAGAAGTTATTCGAGTCATCATAATAATAAAGCAGACATCTGGAGTAGCTTCAAAATATAACCAAGGGAGATAATTTTATTTTTTATGTCAAAGAGAAATATTATTTTTAAATAATTTTTTTCAAATCACAATTTGCATTCAAATAAAAAGGTATTATATAAAATTAAATTATTTTTTAAACTGGTAAATAAAAAAATAAAATAAAACATTAAATAAATATTTTTTTGACATTAAATAATAATTTAATAAACACCTTTAAAGCTACTAGATTGTTTTCATTAGTACGCATTTACTTTTTCAATTGAGTATTATATATTTAAACATATCTGATATGTTGAAAATATTTTAACGGCCTTTTTATTAAGGCTTTAAAGAATGCAAATGAAAGGAAATAAGAAATGGTGGATGCTGAGCACATTAATTAATTATTATTTGTATATAGAGTAACTATGCCCAATAACACAATAATCTTCTTTATAGAAGGAGCGTCTGTAATGTATAAGATAAGATAAGTGTAATATTAAATAGAAAAGAAGACTGTTAGAAATGAATGAAGAGCCTAGAGGGCGACGTTTTCTAATCTTTTCGACTAACTACACTGAAATAACATATAATTGACTCACAGTCTCCTTTTTCCAACCTGACCGGAATAAGCCTTTAAGAGCTAAATAACAACAGGGTTGGTTTAACTTTCAGTAATTTATAATTTCTTTTCTTTATTTCTAATGGAAAACATTATCTTAGAAATATTACGGTTAATGAGCAGCAATCGGAAGACAGACAAGGTGCTTTGCTTGTTAGATATTGACTAGACCTCTATAGGCCTATTATTAATTATTTATTGTTCCTAAATTTATTTGAATAATCATATAGTCAGTTTAAGCAAAACTGTGAGGTTGATAGAAAAAAACACAACAACATAAGATAGAGATGCTAGAGATTTAAATAAAACATGTGTAAATACTAAACGTTTTTCTAGTCTAAAACATGTGTAAATACTAAATGTTTTTTTTAGTCTAAAACATGTGTAAATACTAAACGTTTTTCTAGTCTAAAACCTGTGTAAATACTAAACGTTTCTCTAGTCTAAAAAATGTGTAAATACTAAACGTTTTCTAGTCTAAAACATGTGTAAATACTAAATGTTTCTCTAGTCTAAAACATGTGTAAATACTAAATGTTTCTCTAGTCTAAAACATGTGTAAATACTAAATGTTTCTCTAGTCTAAAACATGTGTAAATACTAAACTTTTTTCTAGTCTAAAACATGTGTAAATACTAAACTTTTTTCTAGTCTAAAACATGTGTGAAAACTAAATGTTTTTTTAGTCTAAAAAATGTGTAAATACTAAACGTTTTTCTAGTCTAAAACATGTGTACATACTAAATGTTTGTCTAGTCTACAACATGTGTAAATACTAATCTTTTTTCTAGTCTAAAACTTGTGTAAATACTAAACATTTCTCTAGTCTAAAACATGTGTAAATACTAATCTTTTTTCTAGTCTAAAACTTGTGTAAATTCTACACGTGTTTTTAGTCTAAAACATGTGTAATTACTAAATGTTTCTCTAGTCTAAAACGTGTGTAAATACTAAACGTTTTCTAGTCTAAAACATGTGTAAATACTAAACGTTTCTCTAGTCTAAAACAAGTAATAAATAACACAAACATACATTTTAGTAATATACATTTAAAGATAACAAAAACAGGATTATTTATATAGCGCCTGAATCCATGCGATTACATATAGCAATCTCAGACAACTGTCCATTTTACGTTTTAATTTTACTCTTAACCAGTGCTTTTTTTGTAAAAAAATAGGTGCTGGTACTCAGTGATGGATTGCCTAACTTTTAAAGCAGTTTCGCATTTTATATTTTAATTCTTATTGCGCGCAATTTTAAAATAATTCAATTTGAACAAATTAATAATATAATAAATTAATAATAAACGTTAAAATACAAGAAAAGTAATACATTTTTCCCCACATTGAAAAGGATGCCGGTACGGTGCGTACCGTCACAAAAAAGCACTGCTCTTTAACCCATATTTGCTGGCATCCTTATTTAACGACGCTTCGTAAAATGCGATTTAAGACATAAAATTAAGTTCATAGTTTGCAATTTTTTCATTAAATGTAAAGAATATAATATAATAATCTATCTAATTATTATCTTCATTTGTTTGCTTTTAGATTTTTTTGCGCTCGAAACAAATTTATGTCGTGAGTTTTATAAAATTGCTGAAAAAAAGTCAAGTCTGAAAAAGTGATACTTTAAAAAAAATGAAAATGATAAAAATTGACTTGAGCTTTAACATAACTTTGTTAATTAATGTTCGTAGAAGGCATAAACATAGATATTTAGTTTAAAACATTAATAATAATTACCCAGAGGTGTTAAAACCAACTGTCTTTTTTTAAGGACACTAGCAACAAATTAAATGATACCGTGACCTGAAATTCTTTTTTTTTTCTTTGCAAAAACATAGAAAAACGTATTATTTTAGGATTTTTTTTTATATATTTGGAGTCTTTAACATTTGAAGCAAGTTGAGTAGGAATGATATATTGTTTGTCCATATTAACTAGTTTTTAAACCACAATGTACATTTATAGCCTATAGATAAATATACATTGTTAGACAACTTCTAGTATACATTATAATTTTATTCTCAACATCTGTCACAAACTTTACTCAATTCAACATGCTATTACTTAAATATAAGACGAATATTATATAATGCACTCAATATATTGATTCAGCCGCCATGTATGTAATAAATATGACGTAACTAAAGACTTTCTAGTGAATTTCTAGATTCTAGGTCTCCTAATTATCTAAAAACAAATACAAATAATGTTGAATCTAAGATGAGACTATTCAGCTTTGCAGATTGTTTTAAGCAAATTTATGTTGACTAAATCCTAGAATACTTAATACATCTGACAAAGACAGGGTTCTCCTTTCCTAAAGCTGGATACTATTTTTCTATTACAATAGGATCGACGCAAACATTTCTTGCCTTTATTTTTCTTTTGCTGGCTCCGATACATTGCCCAAAAGACAAACGTGATGCTTATACGACTATCCGCTACCCATAAGACCAATATAATGTCCAAAAGAACAATTTGTTGCCCACAAAATCTGTCCAATGTGCTGAACACAAATCCTCTTCCACATAGCTGCCCAAAATACAAATATGATGCCCTAAAGACGAGTGCGCTGTCGTTAAGCCTATCCTATACACATAAGACCAAGCCAGTGCCCATAAGACCTATCTGATGCCCATAAGATCAATATGTTGCCCACAAGACACATCTGCTGCCCAGAAGACAAATCAGCTACCCAAACAATGAATCTGCTGCCCAGAAGACATGTTTACTACGCGGAAGACTAAACTGGTGCCCATGAGACCAATTTGTTGCCCAGAAAACCAATCCGTTGCCCTGAAGACCTATCCGATGCCCATAATACAAGTCCGCTGCCCAGAATACCAATCGGTTGCCCAGAAGACCTATCCGACGCCCAGAATACCAATACGGAATAAGATATTTACAATGCAATATGATGAAAACAATACGACGAGACGCAATCATATAATATATTTCTTTGGACCCATATAATGTATTATCGGAAAGAATATCAGATTTCGTTATAAGTAAGGAGTGATATCTACTACTGTTGGCTCAGCTGCCTATATATATTTATCTAGATGCTTACGCTGAGTATCACAATATCTACAGTATATTATGCAAACAAACAAAAATATTATTATACACAGCATATTTTTTAACAATTAAATATGTTGATATAATATTATATTATATATTACATTCGCTCCTTCTGTAAAGAAGATTATTGCGTCCTACGCTTATCTGTGGTCAGAGTCTAGTCTTGCATTTTTATTAGTGTTTTAAATAATGTTATTGGTTTTTCTGGTTTGTTCAGTTAACCCATTCTGTGCCCGGATGCCACTCGAATGCTAATGTTTTATTATGCTATTTTCTTATCTTATTGTTTTGAAAAGCTATAAATTAAACATTCCAACTTAACTTGTTAAAAAATATGTATTCATCCTTGAGATAAGAGGGCCTGTTTTTCAAGTAAAACTTAAACTCGTTTTCAATTAGAATTTAAATTAAACGGATGTGCAAATGTTTTAGTTCTAAGTTTATTATTGTAGGGACGTTTCGTAGAAAATAAATTCAGAATTTCGATTGCCTTTATAACTAATTATTGCACATCAGTCTTGAATTAGTCAGTCTCGAATGCCTTTTGCCCAAGTTTTCAAACGAAGTGCGTACAACCGGAAATAACTTAGTCTTGCTTTTCATCATCATACATTTAGCATGCCCTTGAGAAAGTAATTCTGTTTAACTCTATTGTCTGTGAGTTCATCCAGTACTCTGCCTGAGCGGTACCACTCACCCTCCATTCCCACCACACACGCATCCGTTCGCATAGGCCTAAGTGTCCTTACCCAACACAACCTCCCCAATAACTCCGTAGGTAATATATGGATGGCTCCTTAGTCATGCATTGACAATAAGAAAAGGTATTTTTTAAATCTTTTTAATTCGACTTTAGTTTTGTGCATTTTATATTTTTCCTTTGTTACTAAACAACATGAGAAATATTTCACTTAAAAAAGAAATAATTTATTTTTTAAGACTAATTTTTAAATTAAACTCAATATAGTCTACATTTGATTCAGTTTCGTTATTTCTTTGTGAATGAAGTTTAAGTTCTAACCGATATTGTTATCTTAAAAATATAGTTTTATAAGTTTACAAGCCGTTATGTGCCCGATTCTTCGAACGGGCTTTTTTTTAGAATATGCTTGACACATTATAGTTTTTTAGTTTTGTTTTCGCAACATACATAAAGTAGTATGTTTTTTTTTTGTGGTCAGTATTTTTTAAATTTATTTTTGTTTTGCACACTTTATTATACACCAATTCAATATACAACTAAAAAGGAAAAACAAATAATAATAATTTTTGTTTATTTCTTGCTCAAAGTATGACCTATATGATCGAATTTTGTGAGTTTATTGGGTAATTAAACTCTTTCTGTAAAACAGAACTCACATGTCTTTTAAAAAGTACTGTTAATTCAAAAATGATTGTTTGATATTTTTTTTTTCTACAACATTAGTCGTAGATCAATATTTATTTTTTTTTGTGTTTTTTTGTTGGTGTTATTTGCTATTTATTTATTGTTGCTTTGGAAGCAAACTTAGAATTAAATTTTAAATTCAACAGGAAAAACCATAACAACTGAAACCGATATGAATCATAGTTTATACAACGTATACGACATGAATTAAAACTTTAAAAAGTTGGTCCGGCAAATTTAAACATTGCCCAGCAATATAAAAATTTCCCGCTACATAGTTTATAAGACGTATACGATACAAATTAAAACTTTAAAACGTTGAGCTCGGCAATTTAAACATTGCCTGGCAATTGAAAAATTTCCCGCTACAAACTTTATAAGACGTATAGACAGAATAGGTATAGAACAGAATGCACAATCCCTATATACACAGTTACTAAAAGTTACCATTTTCCGCAATGCAGCGGTCGCTAGAGACGCTACTATAGTAAAATGAGAAAGGATATCTACGTCTGCCATAAATATATACAATATATATAGGGCCTACATTATCTTTCATTTTAGGCTTACTTTTATATAAATTTGACTTAATTACCCATTTTGTTTTCAACATTATATGATTAGGCCAATATGATGTATAAATATTTTTATTGCCCGGTACTGATTTGAAAAAAAAATGGCTTAGACGTAGCTCGGTACCGGTAACTAAATTGCTGCGGCTACCGGTACATAAATATATATACTTTTTAAACCAAAATAAACTTTTAAAATTATGAAGGGAAATAGGCATATAATTCATAATGAGTTAATATGAGGTTGTTTATGCTGTTGTTTATCCTTTATGGAGTCAGGAAAGCCATGCAGTTTGACATGCTCTTTTTTACGATAATCAGTCGTTTTCGCATCATTGTTGTAGTTTATTACACAACCGTTCATGCACATTTTGCCTGAACTATTAGCTTTGGATGTTCGAACTTGTAGATTTGAAGAAAAGGACGTTGTAGGCTAAATAAGCATAAATATAGAGTGTAACCAGGACCGCTGCGTTTAAATAAGATTAGTATGGCGTCGGTATTACTGCCCAAAACAGAAATAAAATGCGATTGCGCATTCTGTTTTATACCTATTCTGTGGACATATACAACATGAATAAAAACGTGAAGGAATTTTGTATTTGCCAGATACAACGTAAGATACCCATTAAAACCATTAATCATTACCCATTATAACAATTTAAAAATATCCCGCTATAAATTACGACGCAAATTAAAACGTGAAAATATTTTGTTCTATTCATTCATAAAGTACATTAGCAAAGGTTGAAGCAAAGTTAATTTTAAATGAATACGCAAAATTTGATGACGTCATAACGAAAAGCCGGCTAGCTATTCCTGCGCAAACTTTGATGACGTCATCCTGAAAAAAATCTCAACGCCATCCTTTTTTTTATTTTTTTAGCGCGATCGATCGAAAAACTATAAAAAGTTGGAACGGCAATTTTAACATGAACCCAAAATATGTCGTTTTATTCGCGTTTTTTGACCAAACTGACCAATGCGGTCATTTTAATTTTTTTTAAACCTTGACAGTGTTCACCGCCGTAACGCAAAGAATATTTGTAGCAAATTTCACGTTTTTATGTCCAGTATTTAAAAAGATTATGCGGTATGTACATACCCAGCCAGCCAGCCAGCCACATACATATTCCTTTTGAGATTTATATATATACAAGCCGTTATGTGCCCGGTCCTCCGAACCGGCTAAAAGTTATGTTTACATACACTCTAACTACTCAGGCAGTTATAATGAGATTGCCCACATGACCTACGACACGAATTTAAACGTAAGGTAATTTTTTATTTGCCCGCTACAACATGAATTACCCGTTAAAATCATTACTCATCACCCATTATAACAATTACAAAATTGCCCGCTATAAATTACGACGCAAATTAAAACATTAATATATTTTGTTCTATTCATTGATTAAGAACATTCGACAGTACTTTTATTTTTTTTTAATGATTGTTTGATATTTTTTTTTTACGACAAACATTAAGTCGCAGACCTATGTTGTGTTGTTTTTGTTTATTTGCTATTTATTTATTTATTGTTGCTTTGGAAGCAAACTTAGAATTAAATTTTCTATTCAACATGTAAAACAATAACAAATGAAACCCATATGAAATAATGTTTATAAAACGTATACGACACGAATTAAAACTTTAAAAAGTTAGTTCCGGCAATTTGAACATTGCCCGGCAAATTAAACATTGCCCGGTAATATAAACATTGCCCAGTAATTTAAACATTGCCCGGTAATTTAAACATTGCCCGGTAATTTAAACATTGCCCGGTATTATAAACATTGCCCGGTAATTTAAACATTGCCCGGTAATTTAAACATTGCCCGGTATTATAAACATTGCCCGGTAATTTAAACATTGCCCGGTAATTTAAACAATGGCCGTTACCAAGGCGATGAGCCTAAAGGTGCCCAGTTCTCGGAACTGGATAAAATAACCCACGGAGTTATAAGCAATAGTCTTAAGCGGGGAGAAAGTATTTCCGGTAACTGAAACCATTTAAATATTGCATTCTACAAATTACGACGCAAATTAAAACAAAACTTCTTAAACGCATAAATACGCAAAATTTGATGACGCCATATAATTATAAGCTTAAATATAGAGTGTAACCAGGACCACTGCGTTTAAATAAGCTTACTAAGTCGTCGGTATTACTTCCCGAAACAGAAAAAAAAATACTATATCTATTTGCTTTTGTCCTATGTTTGTAAAGTTTTAAATTATTAATTAGCTTTAAGTCATGTATTCACAGTGTAAAGTATTAAAGTAGTGATATATTAAGAAAATCAACTACAGTATTGGTAGTGTAAAGAATTTATGTTGTTTACGGCACGTAGACAATTTAAACATGAAGAAAATTTGTTCCCGTCATTGAGTTGAGATAAAAATCCATGCACATAGTTTGATGACGTCAATTTAAACATGAATGAAAAATGTCCCTTCATTGCTATAAAATCCATGCGCAAAGATTGATGACGCCATAAAAATAATCTCAGCGCATCCTTTTTTTTTCTATTTTTTGTGACGAAAAACTATAAAAAGTTGTACTGGCAAAGACAATGTGAATCAAAAGTTGTGTTTTTTTCGCGTTTTTTGACCAAACTGACCACTGCGGTCATTTTAATTTTTTTTAAACCTTAACAGTGTTCACCGCCGTAACGCAAAGAATATTTGTAGCAAATTTCACGTTTTTATGTCCAGTATTTAAAAAGATTATGCGGTATGTACATACCCACATACATACATACATATTCCTTTTGAGATTTATATATATAATGATATGATTAGGAAAGCGTTCTTTATTCAATTTGCGTACACTTTAATATACTAGTCACGGATCAGTAGTAATACTAATATAAAAATACAATTCTCACTTGCAACCTATTGTTAGTCATGTCATGTTTATTTTCTCCATAATACTGTTATAACTATTTACAGCTTGATACCATCTAGTGATTCAGTAGATTCCAAAGATTATATATCATACGATTATCTTTAAATGTATCGAGCTATCAGTGTTAACTACTTGTGTTTGAATTTAACTCAAAGGTTTGAAGAGATTATTTATAATATGTGATTGTATAAATACAATCCTCCAGGGCACGGTGGAAGAAGGGCGCATGAGAGGCCGTCAGCGCATATGCTGGTTCGACAATGCAAAGTATTGGACAGGGCTGCAGTTGACTCAACTATTGACAACCGCTCAAGATAGGCAAAAGTGGAGAAAGTTGACTGCTGAGGTGTAAATTCGCTCCCCCCAACGACCACAACGGTCATCGGACTGATGATGATGATGATTGGGTATTAATCCATGTTGAATAGTTCTACTAAGCTAAACCTAATTGTGTGGACAGGTTTTGTGATCTTGCATGTCTAGAATATTTTGACATTGAGACTATTCAATGATGAACTCTACGGTCATAATCGACTTATGTTATAGAATAAGGCCAGGTTTGGATTAAGATCCCCAGGGACCGTAAATAGCTAAGAAATTGGGTGCCTTCCCCTTATAAAATTAATTTGAAATATGAACTACAATAGACTACACAATAGCCTACCAATGTATTACCATTGAGAAAAACTTACAGTAAGATGGCAAATAATGTTCCGCTATGTATAATCTTCAAGTTTGCTCTAACTGTTTTAAATATCTCATTCCTCTCTTTTTTCTTAATAATTAATAATATAGGACTTTTTATTTTCCCGGAGATTTGTTCAGATGTACAATTTGCAGTAATAAACCATATCAGCCTTCACCATAGTACAGTCAGAAAATATTTGAAAAAAAAAAAGGTTTTAAGATAATATTTTAGTAAAATCAACCAGATACAAGCAGAAAAAAAACATAAAAAAAAAAGATGATACAGAAACAAAAATAATAATAAAAAACTAACAAACTTGAATTTTAGATTCTGAATTTTTATTTATCGAGTAATCTCCGTCAAAACTACAATAAAAGTAGACTATTTTTTTTAAATAGGAAAATTCAGATCTATAAGGCTCATTACTAGTAAATATTTATAACAGGCAGGATTAAACTGACAATAGTAAAATTAATATTTAAATCACTAAAACTTAGAAACACTACAGGAAAATCTCTTACAGATAATATAATATCTTATCATGCTCTCTTATCAGTACCATCTAAGTCAGAGATCTTCAATTTGTTCAGCCCGAGGGCCGCATTAACTATCAAACAGCAGCTCGGGGGCCAACTACACACTCGAAGTCCAAATAAAAAAAAGAATCAAAACATGGATGTTGTTTTTAATTATGTATTTAATATTATTGTATTCAGTTATTATTTAATAACACATTGGTGCACTACACTTCAACACCTGTATTAGTGGGAATGGTGAAATTGTTTCTTGGATGCCAAAATATCAGACACGTCTGGCTTTAGATTTGGTGTCCCTAACATCAACATTGACCTGAGTTTATCATCGGACAAGTTTGTTCTATACGTATTTCATTCTTGAAAATGTTTGTTCACAGAGGTATGTTGTTCCACAAGTTGAAATGTACCTTGATGCAAACGTTTTGATATTAGAAAAGTCATCCTTGGGCAAAAACTGGTAAAAACCCATCAGTCCTTCTTTGAACTTATCCATAAGGAGGTCATTTGCTTGCAACTCAGTGACCTCTAGGTGCAGTTTATCTGGGCAACTGGCCACGTCTGCTTCAAATGAGTTTTGATTCTTCTGCCTTAGAATCCAAATCAGAAAACCGCTCATGAAACTGCAACTGGAGGTTGTAGAAATTTAAAGAAGAGAGAGAAAATTAAAACACTGAAAATAATACAACTAAAATTTGATTAATAAACAGCGATGATAACGCAACATGATTTTACAAAGATTCTACTGAATTTGCTAGTGATCTATAGAAAACATGTGTAAATACTAAGCGTTCCTCCAGTATAAAACAAGTAATCAATAGCACAAACTTTAGAAATATACATTTATGATAACCAAAACACAATTTTAATAATAATAATTATTTATATAGCGCTTGTATTCATGCTATTACATTTGGCACGCTCGATGCGCACTTAGTATACATTGCACTGGCAGCGTAAAGCAAACGGCCATTAGTAAAAGATCAAGATCTCCTAAACACTTTTTAAAAGACTCTTTCGTCACAGAATATCTCCCTGTCCGAGGCGAGCTGTTCTATATTGAAGGCGACACTTATTTAAACAAAAGTGTGTAGAGATATAAAGTTATAAAAAATGTAAATAAAATTGAAGGTTTTTGGATGTGTGCTAACAATGTTTTTTTTTTTCAAAAAACTTGTATAGACCTCTGTGAAGACGTTTTTTGTTAATTGTTCTACGTTTTATATTATTTCTTAAAAAAAAAATTCAACGCCAGCAAACCTGATATTAAAAACCAGTTTACGGGGTGCAGTTGGAGGGAACAATTTGCATGATAGAGAAAGTTAAGACTGACGCACAGTTAGAACTTTGCAATAACAAAATTGTAGGCTATATTCTGGCATCTATTCAAATTATATTTAAACAAACCTACAATTACACATCTTTGAAAATTGTTTCTTTTGTGATTTAAATTCCTTACAACATACATAATGCATTGTACATATTAGATAGAAGGTACTACATAGACTCATTTTTTTTAAAAGCCCTCTTGCAAAGTTGCATTTCAAGCTATTTAAATCTAAATTTGTATACATCTGGAGTAACTTAAAAATGTAATGAGGGGAGATAATTTCGATTTTATGTCCTAGGGATATTTATTTGTTAATTATTTGTTTTTCTTTTTAATGTGCCGTCAAATTAGTATAATGTAAGATATGATTTTTTTGCTAATCAAATTAATAAACAAGTTTAACAATTGACAAACCATTAATTATTATGTTTGTATTGTAAATATAAATTTTAAACACTTTTTTTGCTACTATATTGTTTTCCTTAGTATGCATTTACTTCTTTTGATAGTATATATGTATGTTTAAAATATAATTTTTGAACTGAACAGCCTTAAAGTTAAGGCTTGTAGATTGTAACCATAAGAATAGAGAGCCTAGAGAAGGTCGGCTACGTACCACACTCGGCACGATTTTTATCGATTTTTATTGGCACGCGAAATACCTCATAAAAGGTAGTGCATGCAACTTCCAAAAGAAAAGGGCAGATAACTTTAGGCTATTGGCACTATGTATGAATAAGAGATCCTACTTTGGCACACTATTATCCAAAGGTTGCCGATCTCTGGTCTAGATGACATACGTTCATAAACCTTTCGACTAATAGAATTGCTCGCCGCCTACACTTTCAACCTTTCCGGAATAAAATGTTAATAGTGAAATTTAAATGTTACTTTAACTTTTCACACGTGGCTGTGTTCACGTTTAAATGAGGAATAAAACTCGAGCTGAAGAAACATTAAAATTTATTATAAACGAGAACAAATAAATTAGACATTACTAACACATGAGATATTAACAAAAGTTACTGGAAAGTTTGTGCCTGGAGTCAAGCTACAAGTTTTCTATATTTTTTTTCGCTCTTCTATTCGAATAGTCTTTCTTTTTATGTGTAATAACATACTAAGCTAATTTCTACGTAGCTTCGAGGGGAAGGGGGTTCAAATTGTACAGAGTCTGACTTACTTGACTTAATCCTGTATATCTCCATAGGAGCATAAGGCCGCAACTACGCTTTTCCGTCTCAGTCTTGGAAGGCTCCCTTTATTTGTGTCTATGTGAGGCCAACAGCCTTTGCCTCACCTACGACCGATCTACTTTTACTGGGAGGGGGTTCCAAAATGTACAGAATGCTACTGGGAGGGGGTATAGAAATACTAATGTAACATTTTGTGTAATATGTATGTAACGTCATTCTAAATGCTCCTGTCATTTCCAAGTGACGTTACGCCATGCACTGGTTTTTCTCATATGGTCAAGAAAATTGACAACTAAACATTATTTAACATCAGTTTACTTTTGTGGTTTTCTAAACAATAACAAATAAAGTGAATAATGAACTATACAAATGGTATTAATAAACATTACTGTAAAGTCTGTGCGTAATAGTAGATATATATAAAATAGACTGTATATGTTTTGAACTAATCAAATTGGTTTATTTAAAGACACGTGACCTTATTGTCTTACCTTTGTGATCCCTTATTGACATGAAGTTTCCCTAACGAAGTGGTTAGCGTCTTCGACTGCCTTGTGGGCGACCTCGGTTCGATTCCACACTCATAGCTTTATTTTTTGTTCTACTTTGTTTTTAATTTCCATAAAAAAATTTTCTTTTTAAAGAATATAATGACTTTAGGACTTCTTCTTCTTCTATCCCATAACCCGAGCGAGGGTCGTTGGGACACCATTTTTTGACAGTTGGATAATTTTACGCCATTTGTCTCGGTCCTGCGCAGCCCTCTGGGAGTCTGCAAGAGTCAAGCCGGTCCACTCCTTGATGTCATCATCCCATCGTCTCTTCTGCCTTTCTTTCTTCCACCTCGCACTGTGCCCTGCAGGATGGTTTTCGCCAGGCCTTCGGATCTTGCCACATGCCCATACCATCGGAGTTTTCTGGATTTAATGGCACTGAGTAGATCCTCATTAGGGCCGATGACGTAGGTGATTCGCTCACGGACAGCCTCATTTTTAACTCGATTAAAATGTAAATAAAATATAATAATTATTTTTTAGACGCACGTGGAAGACGGGTGTTTGATTCTCATCCCATATGATACTCCTAACTTTTTGTTAAATAAAAAGACATGCTATTTTTTTTCCCGATTACACTATGTATTTTAAATTACTTTCTAAAATGTTTTCAGTCAATAAATAATAATATTCTTTTTAAAATTATTATAGCTTTCTGTTCGTTGGAGTTTATAACATTTTTATCTGTAGCTTAAGGCCTACCTAAGCCTTTTTTTTCCATCGAGCAACGCCGGACAATGTAGCTTTTGGTCTAATAAATAGACTTGTATATTTTTAACCCGATCATGATATGTATTTTAAATTACTTTCCTAAATGTTTTTAGTAAATATTAATTATATTTTTTAAAATTATTACTCTTGGCCTATATCTTTCTGTTCATTGTAGTTTATGAAACGTTTATCTGTAGCTTATACAAGCCTATTTATTTTTTCCCCAGGCAACGCTGAGAAATATAAGTTGAGTTCTTTATTTTGATTTGATATATTTGTATGCAATAACCTTAGTTCCCCACACTTCTCTATTTACAGAATCATTGTTTAATTGTGTAATAACAGACCACGTTTTACTAATTAGAATTACATGAATATAGCCTAATCTTTTAAAGAAATCTTTGCCAATGCCCATAAACCGAGAAAAGGTTTCTTTGTTTGCTTCTAGAAAATTCGATGTCCCATCTCTTTAAATTATAATATTAGCTCTTCGGTGGGTGATATTGCAATCATTTTACTTGCAGTTGTAAAAGGAGCCTTGCTTTTAATTAATCAGTACTTGTCAATAGAGCCGAAATATATTCAAATTGTCTGTTAAAGTCATTATTAAATACTCCATTGTGTTTTCATTTCTATGTCTTTACCAGTTGTTGTTTTTTATATATAGAAAAGATTAGAGAGATTTGTAAAATTCTGAAAATCAAAATGTGCATTTGTACAGTAGAGTTTTTGATTGTGTACTTTTCCTTACAGTCTTCTTATAATGTGTTTCAGGAATGATGTGCAATATCATATATATATATCATCATCATATATATATATCTAATATATACATACTTTAAAATAACTTCATTCGCTTCTTTCTTTCACTCAATTTACTGTAAATGTAATTATATAGTTATATAGTTGAAGTGAAAGAAATTAGGAAAGAAATAAGGAACATTGTATTTTTTTTTCATTTTCAAAAATTAAAGGGGAAGAAAGCAATACAAATGATTGTATTTGCATAAAATTACTAGGGTTTTGTCCTTTCCTGGGTATTGGTATATTGCTCAATATATTACAGAATAAAATGATTTACGATTAGTTGCAATAATTATATACATGTATCTCTGAATTCATTAAAAAAATTGTGGTAATTAAAGTAATGCGTTTACTGCTTACTGAATATATAGACAGAAGTTTTAAAAAACAGACAATTATTATCAAATAATTAAATGATAAAATCAAGAAAACCATAAAAACGAAGTTTTTATTATACTCCCTTTATTTGCAAACTAAGTTTACCATCATGTAATTAAATAATTGATTGCCTACTGCAAATGAAACGTACAGAAAAATATCTGTGTCGCAAATCTCAAAAATATCTCCTTACTCCGTATGAATTGTTCTAAAAATAATCTTAGCGCATAATTTTTTTTCTATCTTTGCGCCGAAAAACTATAAAAAGTTGCACAGGCATTTTTAAAGTGAAACCAACATTTTTCTTATACTTTCCTTTTAAGAAATGAATATTGTCATAAGTGTAGTATTATTAAGTTGTTTTAACTGAAAATTTGATAGGATGTATTGTTAGTCGCCACAAGTCTGCTGTCCAAATTTCAGCTCGATCGGACCACGGGAAGTGGTCGAAAAATCGAAGCCAATTTTTGCACCATTGCAGACAGACAGACAGAAAATGCAACTTAAAATAAAGGGAGTAAAAATAAAAAATATAAATGGAGATAGTGGGTTGCCAATCTCGTCACTGAGTAGAAGTTGTAGAATATTGAAGGTGAAATAAATACATGCTCAATTAGAATAGTTTAATACATACATATTATATATACATACAATGTTCTTTGTTTGACGATTCTGCTGGCAAAGTTCTTTATTTGTGCCCATTTGCCGAGCCCATTTCGTCTGATTTATTAAAGTTTATTCGGGCGCCGCCACCACTTTTGTGATGTCGTTTTCCTTTATTGAGATGTCGTCTGCAAAGGCGAGAACTTTTAAGCTGTCTGCCTGGCCGGGGATGCGCAGCGCTGCCATCTCGCTTTCCCTCTCGGATGAGAGAAGCCGAGAGCGGGGCTAACCCTGTCTCACCTATCTTTCTAGGGAGAAGGATGGAGTGGATTCTTACAGCAACCTGACCCACCCTTCTACCCGTGGACCGCCATTACATTGTATTAGCGTTTTGAACAGGTAGATGTGGGCTACTCTGTCCAATGCTATCTTTTGGTCTTTAACACACACCATGCAAACGTATATGAAATTAATAGACAGTCTAGGTATTTATACATGTATTATGTAGTTTCCATTCTTTCCCTTAAAGTCTTCACGTTTGTACAGAATATCAAGATGGCGGTGTTGGTGTGATATTTGGAAGTAATTTTGTTTAAAATATTTTTACATTCTTTAGTGTAAATAAAATTAACTTCCGGAGAGGGAACACTGATTGCAAACCCCCACTGCGGCTAAAAGCATGTACGGGGAATGCTAAGGGAGTAAACACCAAAAACAAATCAGGAGCCGGAGTCCCTAAGGCAGTACGCTTTCTGTTCGTCACGTAGCTTACTGGAAACTCTTGCGACCCAACTGATTCCAAGCTTTATTAGCTATCCCTTTCCCTTGTACACATCTGATACGTGGAGAAAAGGGAACTGAGGCATGGGCAACACCAGCTTCTCCTTAACACACTACCCAGGCTTGCGCCCTGGAAAGGACACTCCAGCTTTGCTATTTAGCGTCGACAAAACACGGAAAGCGGCAGTTACTGGCTATAAACCATCTACTCGTGGGTCAAGGGCTGCTTACGACGGTGGGAGACACTAACATAAGTTGCTCCTGACAAACTCCAACGGTCCTGCTTTCAAGTGCCAGAGATGAGACAGAGCCTGTCTCTCAACGATAGGTCTGCACAGACGCAGCCAATTCTGCAAGGCTGTCCAAATCACAAGAGCGCAAATCTAATCTTCTTCCTTGGAGCTAAGGATTATTTTAGTTTTAATTTAACATATCAATATGTTTCAGTCAACTACCCAAGACTCTACATAAGAGTCCCAGGTTTCATTGACAAAACAAACATGAACACAACAGCTCTTGGGAGAACATTGGAAAGATAAAAGCTCAATGGCATCTAGTCAATAAATATGAACAATCAACAACAATTTGTTTTGAATTATCTATATCTATCTAATAATATTAAACGAGACAAAATTGGGGGTATATTTGTTTGTGGGTTTGTTTGTGTGTTTGTGTCAGCGTTCTCGAAAACGGGCCCTACGATTTTCGCGAAAACTGTCCTATTGATGTATTCTGGTGAGAAAATGCGTATTAGATCAATCTCATTTCATTTGAACCACTGCTTGACCCTCAATTTTTGGAAAAACCACTGACCATTTCTAAAAATAGATTTTAAATTGGGCTAAAAGAAAAAAAAAGCAAGTCATTGGATTCCCCATATAGCGCGATCGCGATCAATACAACTCTTATGACGTCATAGCCAAGACGACTTTTATTTAGTATCCGCGTTTCGGTAATTCCCGTTTTAAAGCATTTAAATCGTTACCATTTTCGCCGCGCAATGAAATAAAATCAGCATGACATTGTATCATCAATAAAAAAAAAGTTAAGTTATGTTTTAACTTTGTATTTTGCACTCCAATTAGTTTTTAATATGCTTCTTTTAAACTAAAAGTGAGCTTTCGTAAACATCTTTTAACTACCTACATGCTCTATACACCACGTGTTTACGATTTGTGGCGATTCATTCTTCTACACATATATTATTATTTGTATTCACGGATACACTAGATAGTTTATGTTTCTGAGATAAGTAAGATTTAAAGCTATTATCAATATATTTTTTTCTATCCTTTAAATGTGTAGTTAATTTATGTTTAAAACTAATTTATTTTTGCACTGGTTGATTGTAGTGTAAATAAACAGATTAAAAAAATGCCAGACTAGACTCGGACCACGGATGAGCCTAGGACGCAATAATCTTCTTTATAAATGGAGCATCTATAATGTATAATATAAGATAAGATGGGGTAAGATTAGTTTGATAGTTTATATTATGATTGAAAGAGTCCAAATTGATTTAGGGCCTAACCCTTAGCCTACCGATACATCAAACAATTAGGGTACTATTAAAGTTGTGGAATACATTAAAACTTATATAGTTAATTGCATAGTTATGATGGTAAGTAATTTATACAGTCTTTAAAGTTATAACATTTACAACTTCAGGAAAATGCTTGGCAGACGAAAAAAGAATAATTATATTATAAACTTGAAAAAGAGAAAGGCATGGACACAAGCCTATGTAGCGCCCCAGGGCAAAAGTTTCAGCGACGCACACTTGCATACTGTAACTGCTTCATTTAATACTATATTTAAGGTAATATCTGTTCTTTTTAAAGCCCTTAAAGCAGATTACAAAAGATATTGCAATGAAAAAGAAAAGAGATGAATACAAAATACATTTGTAGGCCCATACCTGATTAAATATACTCCCTGTAAATAGTAGCCTAAATTATATGCATGTATTTTATTGTTTACAATTTCTCTATTGTTTTAAAGATCTTTGATGTTAAATATATGTATCAAATATTCTAACAATATTATTAATTTCACCCTATAAAAACCCCGATATTTTATTTAAAATGTTACATTTATTACCTTAGTTTATTAAAACAAATTGTGAATGATCAGAATTTAAGGGTTGGATCAAGAGAGGATACACCAAGATACTGTCCGAGACTAGTCACCCAGCCGATAAGGCGTGCCGCGTAACATAGTGTACGGTCTCTGCATCACATGCACTACACTTCTCTCCCCACCTGCTGAATTCCACTTCGATCATTAATGATCGTATACTTGTACTGTCGCCCGGTAGCACTAATTCCAGACTATTTGCCTGGATATCTAGACATCCAGGCACCAAGGCGGGGTTGAAATTGACTGTTACGCTCATTGCTTACTTCCCACAGAGCCTTGGAGCCTCTCGGCAGGACAATAATCCATGAACACACAACATGGTTTGTCCCCGATGAGTTGGTCCACCTGTGTTTTCTAAATGTAAGCATATCGGTGCTTTTCACACTTCGCCAGTGTTGGGACCTAAGTGTAGAGAAGTGTTTCTCAGTTTCAATGTTCATTTATTGATCACATTTAGTTTATGAACATTAATAATATGAAGCTATTTAACTTTTTATTTTACTTTCCCATCAAATTATAATATAACAACAACAGAAGCGTTGGTTTAACAAAAATCTAATTTATGATTTGTTGTTCTTTTTTTCTAATGGGAAACATTCTCTTAGACATAAAGGTATATTGTTTCTGAGTAGCAATTTGAATACAGAAAGGTTGTTGTGCTAGCTTGATACTTAATATTGTTTTATTGTTAAAAAAATGTAGTAAGAAAATCATACGGTCAGTTCAAGCAAGGTTGAGTAGTTGAAGGTAAGGCGATGTTCCACAATTCCAACAACTCTATTCTATAATTTGTTTATCAATTACACTAAAGCAGGAGTGTGCAACATTTTTCTGCTTTGGGCCGCATATGAAATTTGATACAACAAGACGTATATATATATATATATATATATATATATACAAGCTACATTGCCCGGCGTTGCCCGGGTGAAAAAAAAAGGACTGTCTGGGGTGCAGATAACAAATTTATAAACTACACTTACTGAATACTTTTAGGAAAGTAAATAAATATTGTAATAGGGTAAAAAAAATAGTCAAATATTTTTATTTTACAAAATCTATATTGCCTATAGATTTACCATGTCTTTTGTTTTTAAAAGTTTGAAAAATTAAAAAAAAGTATAGTCTAACTGGAGAATCGAACCCTGGTCGCCCGTATATCAGTCCACTACGTTTACCACTGAGCTATCGAAGACACATGTCCGATGTGAAAAATTATTAGACGGTATATTGGGCTAGGCCTAGATAGGTCAGTGACACACGTGTTTTCAAATTGACCAATGGGGATCCTCGCGGGGCTTAACACTGTCTTTTTATATATATAGATATATATATATATATTATGTATGTTCAGTATAAATAAACTAACCCATAAAAACAAAGTTTTTATTATACTCCCTTTCTTTGTAAACTAAGTTTATATTTAATTAAAATTTTGATAGATTAAAATAAATATAAGTGATATCATACCTTATGAATTTCCACACTAAAATTTTGCGCATCTTTTTTTTCTAGCAATGGCCCGCAAAAACCATAAAAGGTTAACACGATTTGTTTCGGCTATATTGTGTAGTTTTCATTCTATTTATTTCGTAAAAACGAACATATCCGAAAAGTTTATTTACTTTCGTCATTTCTGGTAGAGGCAGCCATATTTCCATTTTCTTCGATTCGTAAATTGGTCGAAGGTATTAGTGACTATTCCAAAGGCTATGTTGCTGAAAATTTGATAGAATGTATTGTTAGTCTGGACAAGTCTGCGACCCAAGTTTCAGCTCGATTGGACGACGGGAAGTGGTCGAAAAATCGATGCAAAGTTTTGCTAACAACCAAGCAAGCAAGCAGACAGACAGAAAATACAAGTTAATAGAAAGGGAGTAGCCGAAATGTTCATACCATCTGTGGGCATTCCCCTAAAGACGATGACGAAAGGTTATGGGGTTAGCATTTTGTGCCTGTTCGCTTCAATATTGAGAAAGCTATCAAAAATAAAATGGAATCGAAATCGAACCTCGAAATGCAGGCCAAAAGAATGAAAAGGGGTTCTCATAAAAATTCCTCCTGCGCCTTTGGGAGCCACCGTGCGAGTTCAGGCTCGCGAAATATGTTGTCAGTTGTTATGAGCATGACAAAAGATGACTTTTACCGCCTTGGAACTGCACAAGGAATTTTGAAGCAACTCTATGCCAGATCATAATTCACTATATGTCGAAAAGATTTAATGAAAGCAGAAGACGGTCCTGACCATGAAATAGCACCCCGATCTGTTGCTTATTCTCAGTCCACATGAAGCGGCCAAGGATTCGTCAGGTGTATGTGCTAGACGCATTGCCAGATTATGAGGTGTCTTTGTGTGAAAAAGAAAAGTAAGTGCAATTCAAAATGTCATTCTAGGCTTCCCTGCTGCAACAAGTAGCTCATTCCAGTAGTGTTCTGCTTGTTTTCACCGGAAACAACATCATATCCTTATTATTTATCAATTCTTCACAAATTCTTACAAAAACTAATATTTCATACTTTGCCTAAAACCATCAGGCATTCTATACATTTTCTAGGCATTCTATAGAATGCCGGAATTTCACACTTCGCCGGTAACATATACATTAGATAACAAAGACTACATGGCCTTAGTTATTGACAAATAAACTAATTTGTTACAAACAAAAATGTTATGATACCTTACCAGATACTTAAATCTATTATTTAAGAAATCTCAACATCAAAATTTAATAAAGGGAGGCAATAGGCTTTTTATGTGGTGGGGCAGTATTATTTGATAATTATTATGTTTGTTTTACTTCAGAATTTGCATCAAAAGAAAAATTATATCGTATAAAATTATATTCTTTATTAATTTTATAAAAATATGGATACATTTTAAAAAAAATAATTAAAAACATCCATTGTAATCCATTGTAATCATATTTAAGAAACACCACCATTGCTACTATCTTGTTTTCCTTAGTTTGCACTTACTCCATTTAATAGTGCATTTGAATGTGACTAAATATAATGTTTGAACAGTCTTATAATTAAGGCTTGAAGATTGCAAAGAAACGAATTAAAGCTTACAGGGCATAGTTTCCATCCTTTTCGACTAAACGCACTTAAATAAAATAATATGTAAGCTCAATGCCTTCTTTAAATTTGTTTAAACGTGTAAAAAAAACAGACCACGTTTTACTAAATAGAATTACATTAATGTAGCCTAATCTTTAAAAAAAATATTTCCAAATACCCTGGTTGTTTGCTTCCATTAGTCTCGAGAGACGACGGAATTTTGTGTGCCCTTGAGGGAATCTGTGATCCTGGCCTTGCAGCTTCTGCTGTGGCTGTACAGGCCCACACGCGAGTGACAGTCCCTGTTGCACGTCTTGCACAAGAAGACAGAATTGGTCGTGGACTGGTCTCTTCCCTTCCTTCTGGTGCGCTTCTCGTCAGCGAGCCGTTGCAGGTTTCTTTCTCCTGCTTCCAGTTCGGAGGTCAGCGCTCGTCTCCAACTGGACCTATCCTTGGCAAGTTCCTCCCAGCTGTTTATGTCCATGGCTAGGGCTTTCATGTCTCTCTTGCAGACATTCCTACAACTGAGGTGGGGCCGGCCTGCAGTCCTCTTTCCTCTGGCTAGTTCAGAGTATAGGATGTCTTTGGGTATTCTGCCATCGTCCATCCTCCACACATGTCCAAACCATCTGAGCCGGTGTTGGCGGATCAGAGTAGGCATGCTTGGCATTCCAGCCTGCTGCAGCCCCTCGTTGTTCGTGACATGGTCCTGCCAGGAGATCTCGAGTATGCGTCGGAGGCAGCGCATGTGAAAAGCACCCAATCTCTTCTCTTGACTAGAGTATAGGGTCCAGGTTTCGCTGGCATAGAGTAGAGTGCTTAACACAAATGCACGGTACACTGCAACCTTGGTTCTTATGGTCAGCTTTTTGTTGTTCCACACTCTGTGTGATAGTCTGGCCAGTGTTGAGGAGGCCTTGCCGACCCTTGTGTTGAGCTCTGCATCTAGAGATAGGTTGCTAGTGATGGTGGCGCCAAGGTAAGTGTAATGCTCCACAGCCTCAAGTTCGTTGTCGTTGATGGTGATTTTGGGAGTATCAGCTTCCTGGACCATCACATTTGTCTTTTTTAGGCTGATAGTGAGGCCAAAGTCGCTAGCAGCCTTGGCAAAGCGGTCCATTAGGCTTTGCAGTTCTGCCTCTGTGTGTGTGGCTAAGGCAGCGTCATCTGCAAAAAGCATGTCCCTAATCACGGTCTTACGTATCTTCCTCTTAGACTTAAGCCTGGCCAGGTTGAATAGTTTACCATCAGAACGGGTGTGTAGATAAACCCCCTCGGTTGAATTTCCAAAGGCATGTCTCAACAGGCTGGAAAAAAAGATGCCAAAGAGTGTTAGGGCAAGGACACAACCCTGTTTGACTCAACTGAGGATATCAAATGCGGCCGAAGTTGACCCGTCATACTGCACTGTGCCTTTCATTCCATCATGGAATGACTGTATTATCTTCAGCAGTTTTGGTGGGTAGCCAAACTTTGCAAAGACTGTAAAGAGTCCATCTCTGCTGACCAGGTCAAAAGCTTTTGTCAGATCAATGAAAGCCAGATAGAGGGGCATATGTTGCTCTCGGCGCTTTTCTTGGAGTTGTCTTAGTGAGAAGATCATGTCGATTGTGGACCTTTCTGCTCGGAATCCGCACTGTGATTCGGGATACCCTTCTCAGCGAGCTTTTGCAGTTTCTTTAGAACAACACGAGCAAAGACCTTTCCCACAATACTGAGAAGGGATATGCCCCTGTAATTATTACAGTCACTTCTATCTTCCTTATTTTTATACCCTGGTAGTAGTAAAAACAAACACTAAGAAAGATACTAGACACACCAACAAAACACACACTAAGAAATATACTAGATAAACCAACAAAACATACACTAAGAAATATACTAGATAAACCAACAAAACATACACTAAGAAATATACTAGATAAACCAACAAAACACACACTAAAAAGATACTAGACACACCAACAAAACACACACTAAGAAATATACTAGATACACCAACAAAACACACACTAAGAAATATACTAGATAAACCAACAAAACAAACACTAAAAATATACTAGATAAACCAACAAAACATACACTAAAAAGATACTAGACACACCAACAAAACACACACTAAAAAGATACTAGACACACCAACAAAACACACACTAAGAAATATACTAGATACACCAACAAAACATACTACAGTTACAGGACGAGGACATCAATTTGATCAAAAACAAAACAAAATTTAGAGGCATTTTATTAGACTAAAAATCTAATGTACGAATAGAATGTTTGCTTTTGAAAATTGTACCAGTTTATCCAATCTGTTAAATAAAAAGGAAACTGGTAAACTGGTACTGGTAATTGGTAAACATATAATTGATAACACCTTGAAGCACTTAATAATTTTCAACAGACAATTTCAAGATATCAATGAAATTGTCTGTAGGGTTTAGCATATGCTAACAAATACAGATTAATTACTAGCAAGTATAACTATTTTTAACTGCAATAAATATGATTGCAAGATCAACCAAAAATAAATAAAATAATTTCCAATGATGGGGCTATCGCAACTGCTGGATGCGAAAAACAAACATTTCCCAGACTATAGTCATTGGTAAAGATCTTCAAACATTAGGCTAAATTTATGTAATTCTATTTAGTAAAACTTGGTCTGTTATTAAACATTGAAACAAAGATACTGCTAATAGAGAAGTGCAAGGAAGTTAAGTTATTCTATACAAATATCAAGTAGAAATGTAGAAAATTAGTAGCATCACACAAGGCAAAAAAATTACTGTAACAATTGTTAATATATCATGTGTGGGTAATGTTTTTATTTTATTTGTTCTCGTTTATAAAAAAACAGTAAACTTTTTATTCAGCTCGATTTTTTAGCCTCATAAAAACGTAAACACAACTATATGTGGAGATTTCATTTTACATTTAAATTTGGATTATTTCAGTCAGTTTGGAAAAGGAGACAGTGAGCCAATATATGTTATTTCAGTGTAGTTAGCCGAAAAGGCTAGAAATGTTAGCCCGTTTAACCATTCTTATTTTCTTTTATTTGAATTTATAGAGCCCTAACTATAAGGCCGTTCAAAAATAACCCTTTCCATAATGAAAAATATATTTCATAAATTATATAAAACAGGTAAATGAGTTCTAATGAAAACAAGCTAGTAGCTTAAAAGATGTATAATAAATTATTAATTAATGTAAAAACAATAAATCAATCAATTGTTCATTTTATGTTTTTATCACATTTATGAGTAGTAATATAATTTTCTGTGATACATATTTTATTAAAGTACAAGTTGTGAAGTAAAAAAAATATTTAAAAATAATATTTACCTACTACATAAAAAGTCGTTTTATCTCCCCTTGTTATATTTTGAGTTGCTCCAGATGTTTTAAATTTAGATTTAAGTAGGTGAAAATGTATAATGGCTTTATTTTTGAAATAAATTAGTATATATGTCATTAACTAAGTCTATGTACTATTAAATTTTATGTTTGTTTGCAAAAGCCTATGTATTCTTTGCCATTTAATATAAGTAAGTACCCTTTGTACGTTCGTACCAATCTGATCATAGGGCCAGTGAAGCAGCGTTCACCAGTTTCTGTGGTCACTGCATACGAGGGGATTTGTGGCCAATTTAATACAATAATAATACAATTTAATATGGTTGTTTGTCTGCAAAAGCCTATGTATTCTTTGTTATTTAATAAAAGAAAGTACTTTTCGAACCAAACTGATCATTAGGCCAGTGAAGCAGTGTTCACCAGTCTATGTGGCCACTGCACACGAGGGAATGTGTGGCCATCACAATACCCAGCCGCCTTTACTTTACCCCAACTAGTGTCAGGTACCCATAAGAGCTGGGTAGACTCAGGGGCACCCTCAAGTCCAGGGAAAAAACCCAGCCTGCACCAGGATTGGAACCCAGAATCTTCGGTTCGCCAGACGAATGCACTGCCACCCGGCCACCGTGGCCCATAATATTTAGTATATAACTTACAATTCACAAATTGATCTATTATAATATTTAATATATAACTTACAATTCACAAATTGATATATTATAATATTTAAAAAAAAAAAAAAATATTTGTTCAACTTAGTTTACTCCACATGTAGAATATCATTTAAAGATGTTCAAAACAACGTCATGTAAATGTATGTATTTTAAAAATATAATTTCACTTAATGCTAGAATATTCCTTTTTTTTAAAAGTACAATTCTCACAGTATTTCATTTTTCACTTTATGTATCATTCTAATTGTTACCTCAAGTCGCAAACTAACCATTTGGGAATAGGATTATCCTTTTCATTATTTATGGATAAGTTTATGTTTGGTGTCTCATCGAGAATATTGTTTTCTGATTTTCCTATTGTTTGTAAAAAATTAAAAGTTTGTAGAGCAGGATAAAATTCTTGTTCTGGTATATCTACTAACTTTTCATTTTGCAATAGAACAGGTTTCAAATTTATATTATTGGATTTTTCATTCATCCATTTTTGAAAAATGTCAAAACTATTATCATGTTTGACATTGAAAGCATTACCAATAATTAGAGTTGCAACACAGTTTTTCATTATGGCTGCCTCTGTTTTTCCTGTAAGCCATTGACAATCAATCTCTATTATAGTGACAGGACAATTTACAGTAGAACCATTTCCTAGTTTTATAGTATCCACTCATATAATATTTGTGGGTTTCTGATTTGGAATGATACTTTCATCTACACATATTATACTGGACCCTGTATCCCTCAAACAATATGTACTCTTTTTTTCCACATAAGCAGGAAAAAGTATTAAATGACCCCTATTTTCAAATATCACATTATTTGTTTGAGATGTGGAATTGTTTGGTTTTCCTCTATTTCTTCTATTTTGAAAATTTGATTGAGTTCTATTTTGAGTATTAGGAAAATCTTGTCTTCCAAAATTTTGATTTGGCACATTGTTATTGGAAAAATTCTGATTTGGCAAATTTCTGTTATCAAAATTTGAAAAATTCTGATTTGGAAAGTTTCTATTATCAAAATTAGAAAAATTTTGATTTGAAAAATTTCTATGATCAATATTTGATCTATTGAAGTTTGAATTGAAATTTCTACCTCTTGCATTGTTATTCCTGTAACAATATTCTGATGAATGGTTTGTACCATTGCAAAAAATACATCTATAATTATTAGATTTTGGTTGATTACCAAACTTTTTTCTATTGCTAAAATTGATTAATGTTCCTTGATCTAGGAGGTGAATAACTTCTTCTTCTATGCTGGATTGTATTTAATGTTTGATTTTGTTTAGTCAGTTCTACATTAGGGTGACTATCTGTCAGTGATTGAAATAGAACATAATAAATAGTCTATGGTCAAAGAGAGATAACCAATGAAAAGAAGAGTAGACCTTGACCTTGGATAGCAAAAGCAGAGGGGGACTATAATAATTGCGCAGTAGTGTTAATTCACGTGTTAGGTTAGAAAAGATCGGAGGAAAGGTTACGAGACTTGACATTGGTAGGGTAGTGGGCATTCAGCTTTTGTAGAGAGAGGAGCTGTATTTTTATGTGGAGATTTTGTAATGGAGATAATAGGAGAGATCTCTGTGAATCTATTCGGTAAATTATGTTATGTGTATTGCACTGATATTGAGTGAATATATATACAGATATCATTGTGCATGGATATTCATTTGAATTGTGAGGACATAAAATTATATGTGTGTGAATAAATTTATATCTATACATTTTACTGTTCCTGGAGAGTGTTCTTAACTTTGTCAAAGCCTCAAAGAGATTGTTAATGAAAGTGTCTAACAGTCACTAAATAGCAACTTACAACTGGTGGCAGCGGAAACTACCATAAAGAAAACACGTTGGCAAGTACTAAAAATCAAAATTTTCGTTCGTCGTACAATACGTCCTATGCAGTGGAGGCCCAGGGCATGAAAAATTTGCCGACCCTGAATATTTTATTACAAGTGTATACTTCAACTTCTTGTAAGCTCGAATACTAAAATGATACAGCAAACAGCAATGACAATTATAAAGTCAATTCATAAATAATAATCAATTGTCATCTGAAAATTTTAAGACAGGAAAAGACATTTTATTCTACCAGTGACTGAATTTATTTTTATATCAGAGCAAGATGGCGCACTAACAAATTCAAAATGGCGGCGCACTGTTGTGATTGGAAGTCTCCTTGTTTCAACATAACTGCAGTTCAACTTCAACTTTGACTAATTGTTTTATTATACATATACATCCCGACGTGACATTGAATGTCAGTAAACAGATTAGCCGGAAGTCAGATGTAAAGATCTTGTGATATACACAGTACCTATTTTAAATATCCAGTTCCCATCGGAGATGGCAGATTTCACGTGAAGTGAAGACAGATCACACAATTGTCATAGTGTGCCTACCGTATGCTAGTCATACATGGATATGTAAAACTTTCAGACTCGTCATAGTCGGAATAGTGTGTTAACATTACATCAAGGCATTGAAGAAACTGACACTGATCGTTACTATCGTTACATCAAGTCATTGAAGAAACTGACACTGATCGTTACTATATCCTCTTTCTTATGTGTAATTACTGCCTTTCTTTATCAGTAATTACTTTGTTAAATATAATAATTTCATGTTATATGTATACAATATATGTGTGGGAGGTTGGAGGTAGTCTATGTTAAGACCTCAATACTTTTACTTCTGTCTTTACTCTAATTCTGTTTCTTTTCGAGGTTTTAATGTAGATGATTCTATAGGGATATTTGTTTTTTTTACAAATATAGTCGTTATCTGTGTAAGTCTTGTTTGTGATCGTAAATAATTGTTGTATTGTTATTAAAACATCATATTGTTTGGTCAATGTTTATATATTGTAATTCTATTGTTGAATTCCTCTTGGTATTGTCTATTTAAAGCAGCAATTATTTTGTTTTTTGGTGTTCATATGCATTATTTGTAAAGTAGCAAATAATTTATTATGCAAATAACTTTGGAGTACTGTAAATAATATAATTAAGTTTTGAATTCTTTTAAAAGATGCAATAACATACTTGTGAGGTAACATAATATTGCGCACATACAGATTCAGTACATTGTATAAATAGTCATAAAATAAGCTTTGTAACACATAGTAAATTTTGGGGTGGTCCAGAAGTTGAACTTTCATTTGACTCAAGTAATTTATGGTGAGTAAATAAATTATTTTATCATTGCACATTTATTGTCCTACCGTAGGAACTTAGTGTGATTAGATCAAGAAAGAGACTAGTCATATAAGTCATCAAGCTTTGACGAACTCTATAAAAATATAAATGTGAACAAATAATCATGTAAGTCATCAAGCTTTGATTATCATTGGGTCACATTTTAGTATAACTAATATATAGAATCTGTGTTACTAATCATATCAGTATATGATTAAGTTGGTCACAGTACAAATAAATTGAATTTGTGTAATAAATAAAACATACTTTAAAAATTGTGTGATAACAAATACATAATAACACTGGACAAATAAGCAAATAAAAAAAATGGCTTCGTTTGAAACTAATGCACAAATGTATGCCAGGGCTAAAGAATTAGCTATGGAATATGAATTAGAAAAAAAAGACATGATGAAATTTATCGAAGAAAAAGTTCAGGCTTGGACTTTAGCACAAAAACAAGAACAAAAAGAGATAGAAAATAAGGAAAGAGATAAAAGAGCTGAAGATAGAGAATTTGAAAAACTAAAACTAGCTCAACAAACAGAAATTGAAAAATTGAAAATAACTCACCACACAGAATTAGAACATAAAAGGTATGAAACTGAATTAGAGTTAGGAAAAATTAAGGTCACAGAAGCTTACACTCATAAAGTTAATGACAAATTTAACGTACAGCCCTTTGATGGAAATGAAAATAATTTAGATAGTTTCTTATCTATTTTTGAGGAAAATTGTATAGCTAATAACTTACCAAAAGATAAATGGGCTGCTAAATTATTAGGAGCAGTTAAAGAAAAGGGGCTAAAAGCAGTAGGTGAAGGAATTGGTAGAACATATGATCAAATAAAAGCAGCAATGTTCAATTTTTATAATTTTACACCTGATCATTATAGAAAACAATTTCATAAGGTTAGATTGGAAGCTAGTGACAACACTGATAGGTTCATTAATGACATAAGCCAATACCTAGAAAAATGGTTAACACTAAGTAAAGTGGATATTAATAATCCCAGACATATATTAGACATGATAATTATTGATAAAATTCTCACAATGGCCACTCCAGAACTATTTACATATCTTAAAGAAAGAAACATTAGAAATGTAGAGGAATTGAAAACAGCCTTAAATAATTACAAAGACAGTCATCCTGGTGTGGCACTTAGTAAAAATGAAGATACAAATAATTTGAATGCTTTTGAAAACAACTTGAATGTTTTCAATGCATATCAAAATCAGGACAACAGACCAAGAAACCAAAATAGGAGTAATGCTAGGAACACTAACTATCCTTTCAGAAGACATAGTTTGTCACCCACAAGAAACACTAATTCTAATAACCAAAATAATTGTAGATTTTTCAATAGAGGTAACAACAATAATAGAGGTTACTATAATAATAATAGAGGTTACTTTAAACAAACTAGAGGTAACAACAACAGAGGCTATTATAGTGGCAACAATAGTAGGGGTTCTTACAATCAGTCTAGAGGCAATAGCAATAGGGTCAATGATAATCCTACATCAATAAGATGTTATAATTGTCAGGGTTATGGGCACATATCTTATGATTGTTCATCACCGTTTCAGGGCCAACAAACTGAACCTAAACAATTGTTTGACAGTAACTTTTCTCAAAGTAACAATTTTTCAACTGTAGCACCAAAATCTAATACTGGAAAATATTTTACTAACATACATGAAGCAGGTGGACAGTTATACTTGTTCCCTTCTTATGTTAATCATATTCAGACCATGACATTGAGAGACACTGGGTGCTCGTGCTTAATAGTACAAGCTAATCTAGTTGAGTCTGATCAATATATTGATGACATAGAAGTAATTACACTAGGTGATGGGAGTTCCATTACATGCAAATGTGCAAATATTTTAATTGACACCCCTTGGATCGCAGGGAAAGTAAAAGCTGTCGTAATGCCCAAATGCACTGCTCCACTTATCATAGGTAATGCAACCAATGTTAAACCAGACAATTCAGTACACATTTTTGAAGAATGGATTAGGAATAGACTAGATATAAAAGAAATTCAGAATCCTATGACTTTGAATGAATTCAATAATGATCCCATCAGTACACTATCTCAAAATCTATGCATTTTGAAGTCAAATAATGTTCAATCACATGAATGGATAAACATGTTGGAACCTGTGAAACTAAAAAGTAAAGAAAATAACTTCCATAATTGGAATGGTACTCAACAAATTGGTCAATACATAGATGAGTTTGAAAATGTGTGTAATGAATTGAATGTTCCTGGTGAATTGAAATCTATAATTTTGACTCAGCATGTCAGAAATCATGATAAAGCTTTAAAGATAGCAAATGATCATTTGGATAACTATGAAACCCAAAAAGATGTCATAAACAAACATTTAACTGTAGCTATTAGCAAGAAAGAGACATATAAACCAGAAATAAGTAATCATGAAAAGAATCAGGTAGAAAAACAAACATTTGCTGAAATAAACACTGTAAAGCATAATGAAAAAACAGTGCTTGAAATGGGTAAAATAACTCATCAATTGTTACAAGCTGAACAGAAAAAAGATGACTATATAAATAAATTGTTAGAAAATAAAACAAATACTAAAGAAGGTGAATTCAAACAGAATAAAGGTATAGAAATAAAGAATGGAATAGTTATTCGACTCAATATAGATGCACAAATGCATAACAGAGAAGAGCAGATAATAGTTCCCAAGACATTAGTAAATACAATAATTGTAGCTGGACATAGTAAACCACTAAGTGGACATTTAGGTACAGATAAGACGTACCATACAGTAAAAAGAAATTTTTGGTGGAAGGGAATGAAAAGAGACATTCAACATCACATAAAAGAATGTTGTAATAGTTGTTTAAGGAAAAATAAGAACACATCTACTCACATAGCTCCCATTCAAGAATTTAATGTGATAGGAATACCATTTCATAAGGTTGCAATAGACATAATAGGTCCCATGACAATGACTAAAACTAATAAAAACAGATTTGCTTTAGTTATCATTGACTTAGCCACAAAATGGGTAGAGGTTATTCCACTGAAAGACATAACATCTGAACGCATTTGTACGGCTTTGTTGTCCGTATTTACAAAGTATGGTTTTCCTATGGACATATTAAGTGACAATGGGACACAGTTTGTTTCCAATTTAACTAAAGCATTCCATGAATTGCTAGAAATAACCCAGATATTTTCCACTCGATATCATCCACAGTCGAATGGATGTGTGGAGAGATTTAACCAGACAATTAAACTAATGATCCAAAAATGCTGTATAGATAAGCCTAAGGAATGGGATGTTTATTTACCTATGCTTTTGTTCGCATATCGTAATGCTATACACCAGACAACTAATTATTCACCATTTGAACTAATGTTTGGAAGACAAGCCAATAGTCCTTTGGACAATTTCAAAAATACAATACTTGATAATGATGACATTGAGTATAATACAGAAGAGTATATTGAAGATTTAAAATCTCAACTTGGTTATGTAAATAAAATAGCCAATGAAAATTTAAAAATGTCAGGACAAAAACAAAGAGAAATAAAAAACAAACATAGGTATTTGAGAACCTTGAAACCTAATGATCTAGTATTAGTTTTTTCACCAACACCAACAAATAGTAATAAGGAATGGCATGGTCCGTATACTGTTAAAAAAAGAATTAATACAGTTTCATATGAAATCTCTGTAAAAGACTCTATAAGAAAATTTCATATTAATGATCTTAGAAAATATTCAGTGACAGCTGAAAACATTAACAAAATTGAACATAATGTAACGTCTGAAAATAGTAGTGAAGATTATGTAGTGATAAAACTGAATGATGACACAAATGTTTCACAAGTGCAAAATTGTAATGTACTACAAAATAGCAATACTAAAAGCTATAAAGACATTTCTTTAGCTCCTTTAAAAGAATTACAAATCAAAGAAGTGAAGGAAATATTAAAGAAATTTGAAAAAGTAATTTCAGACAAACCTGGTCATACAGAGACAATAGAACACTGTATAGAATTAAATGATGAAACACATTTTAGAGCCAAAGTATATCAGGTACCCCAAATGCAGAAAGCAAATGTTGAGAAAGAGTTAGATACATTGTTAAAAGAAGGGCTGATACGCAAATCGATATCACAAATTTCGTCACCTATGGTGATAGTAAAGAAGAAAGATAATAGCATTAGATTATGCTGTGATTATCGAAAACTGAATGCAGTTACAAAAATAGATCAGGAAGGCTTAGCTAATATAGAAGACATTGTTAATGAGATAGGGAAAGGAAAAATATTCTCTACCTTAGATTTAACTAGAGGATTTTGGCAAATTCCTATGCAGGAACAATCTAAACAATACACGGCATTTACAACAGATCAAGGATTATATGAATGGAATGTAATGCCTTTCGGATTGATTAATAGTACTGCAACATTTACTAAAATGATGCGCAAAATAATACCTAGACATCCTAATATTGTTCATTATGTAGATGATATTTGCATATTCACTGAGACTTGGGAACAACATTTGAAAGTTTTAGAAGAATTGTTAGCAATACTAGCTGAACATATTCTAACTATTTCACCACAAAAGATGAAATTAGCTCAGAATGAAATTGAATTTTTAAGACATAAATTTAAAGATCAGGCAATACAACCAATTGATAGGATGCAAGAAAAAATGTTGAACATAAAGAAGCCTGAAACAAAAAAAAAACAAATCAGAGCTTTGTTAGGACTATTTGGTTACTATAGAGATTTCATTGAAAATTACAGTCAAATAGTAAAACCACTTGTAAATTTAACAAGGAAAGGTCAATCTAATACAAAAATTAATTGGACTTCAGAATGTGAAAAAGCAATGCAAAATATAAAAATACTATTTTCTAAAGAACCAATTTTAACTACCATTTCAGCTAAAGATACAATCATTTTAGCTACTGGTGCCTCTAGGCAAGGTCTTGGTGCATGTTTAATGAAACATTGTCTGGAGGAAAATAGTAATATGACAAAAAAAAAAGAAAAGAAAATTATGGGTATTTATAATACAAACCAGCATTGTATATAAGTAGATCACTGACAAAAGCAGAGGAAAAGTACTCTGTAATTGAGTTGGAAGGTTTGGCCATTGTATGGGCAGTAACTAAACTAAGAAGATATTTGTTAGGTCGTAAATTTACAATATTTACAGATCACAAACCTTTGATTAATTTCAATGTGAGCAACGTGAACAATAATAGGATCAATAAATTTGCAATGAAACTTAGTGATTACCAGTTTAACATACAAAGTATTAAAGGGACAGACAATCACATACCTGACATATTGTCAAGATTAGCCATGTAAACAGTCACAAACTCATTGTACATAATTACACTTACTAACATAGTCTACTAACAATAACTAACAAACTATACTAACAAATATTATTACATGTATGATTTATTTTATATATAACATAATCTATGTATTGATTTATGACTTATATGGATGTATTAATTATGTTTTGGATATAAAAATGCCATGAATGTCATTTTATTTATGGGCAAGGGGTGTGTGTCAGTGATTGAAATAGAACATAATAAATAGTCTATGGTCAAAGAGAGATAACCAATGAAAAGAAGAGTAGACCTTGACCTTGGATAGCAAAAGCAGAGGGGGACTATAATAATTGCGCAGTAGTGTTAATTCACGTGTTAGGTTAGAAAAGATCGGAGGAAAGGTTACGAGACTTGACATTGGTAGGGTAGTGGGCATTCAGCTTTTGTAGAGAGAGGAGCTGTATTTTTATGTGGAGATTTTGTAATGGAGATAATAGGAGAGATCTCTGTGAATCTATTCGGTAAATTATGTTATGTGTATTGCACTGATATTGAGTGAATATATATACAGATATCATTGTGCATGGATATTCATATGAATTGTGAGGACATAAAATTATATGTGTGTGAATAAATTTATATCTATACATTTTACTGTTCCTGGAGAGTGTTCTTAACTTTGTCAAAGCCTCAAAGAGATTGTTAATGAAAGTGTCTAACAGTCACTAAATAGCAACTTACAATATCTTTAAAATTTGAGATGGCATCTATCAAACTTTCAACTGTCTTTACTTTTCTTTCCATAATGTGAGTAAACAATGGTTTAGAAGCTTGTTCTAATACTTTATCAACAACCATGATTTCTATAATTTCATTAGGATTTTTGGTATCTATTTTTACTAAGTCCAACCATGTAAGTAAAAATGTTTTCACTTCAGACACAAAAGCTCTCGGTTCTATCTTGTCAGTTAAGATAAAGTTGTGGAACTTTTGTCTATAATAATCCTCAGAGTGGATAAAGAATTTAATTAACTGTTCTTTGATAATGGCATAATCAGTTATTTCTTTATCAATATGCGATAGAGCTTCCCTACCCTTATCTTTCAATTGTGGAATAAGGTGAATGTAATATTCTGAAATGGGAATCCCATATCCCTTACATGTCGCTTCGAAAAGATTTAGAAAATCTACAATTTTCTCTTTTCCATCACATGGAGGCATTTTAAATCTTACACCATGTTTTGATTTTTCATTATTTGTTTGCTCAACTTTAGTATTTTGTAATTTAGCCAACTCCAATTCATGGTCTAATTTTAATTGAGTTTCTTTTAACTGAGTTTCTCTTAACTCTTTTTCCTTTTCTTTGTTCAATTCTAGTGCTTTCAATTCTTTTTCTTTATTTATTTCAAGTTCTCTTTGTTTAATTTCATGAGCCCTTAATTCTGCTCGCTCATCTCTTTCCTTATCTGCTAATTCTTTTTTTAATTGTTTAACTTTATTTTCAACAAATTCTTGATATTCTTTCTTATCAGTAATACCATATTTTTTTGCCAACAATTCAGCTTCATCATAGAGTAATTGAACCTTTGAATCCATTTTTATTTATTGTGAATGTCAAGATTTATGATCCTATAGTACAGTACAATTTTTATAAGGCACTATTTTATAATACAGCACTCTTATAATGCTATGCTATAGTAAGATGCTAGAATGTCAACAAATATTAGCTATGCCAAGACATATTTTCTATTATGGCTTGTTTATTTTATTATTATTAGCAATTTTATAGTAGAGTTGAATGCAAGTCAAGTCATTTTTGCTATTATGACTTATTATTTCTTATTATTGCTATATATGTTGCAACAATTATTGTCCGCAAAGCAACGTACAATATTATTATTACTAATGGTAGCACATATACAATATTATTATTATTATTATGATGGCACATAACAATTTGACTAATGTTATTATAAGCAAGTATTCCATTATTATTAATTGCAATATCAATTAGCAAGTATTCTATTATTGTTTATTGCAATATCAATCTTAAACAATACTATTCTATTAGCATTGCACAGCACAATATTATATTTATTTAGGCTATGTCATTTGTTATATTGTGTATAATTTGTAGTAAACATGCATTAGATATCAATTATTATATTGTTAATTGTAGTTACATGTATTTGGGCACCACTTAAATCATATAGTTGTACTATTGATTATTCATATTATTATTAGGCCTATATTGGTAAATAAATTATTATTGTTATTGTTTTTACCATAGACCATTATACTCAGAGATCATATTGAATATCTCAAAAACTAACTAATGCATATCAATGATATTTCAAAAAGAAAAAAAAATTATATCAAGTAACAATAGAAAAACACAATTACAATATTGAAACACACTAATGCTGCTTGGACCACAAGAAAGAGGAATTTTTGACAAAGAATCACAACATGTATTACATTGACAAGACTATAGTAATTTTACTTTAATAATTCTTAACAAAAACAAACAAAGTCAAGACAACTAACAGAAATAACCCTAACAAAGAATCATTTCTAATCAATCTCTTTTAAGAAACAGAAATAGATTATAGACAGAATAAGAATCGACAAGAGATTTATTTTAGAAACTACCGCCAACCAAAGCCCACTTTATACATATATATATATAATTCATACTCATGAATATGTATGTAAAGAATATGATTAAAATTAATAATTATAACTTTTCACTTCACATCCATTAAAACAAATATAGATTATAATATACATTTTTAATAATGGTCTCTGAGTCTATATATATAACGTGCGTTCCTTACAAGCTATCGGTGAGACTGAAGACAGCATGGACAGTCATGTGACTATGTACTTCCGATATATTTAGTAAGACTCTAGGTTTCTCTTTTATTTTATATTCAAAGATGGGTTTTATTTTGAGTTTTTAATTCTTACTTGAGTCACTACCCTTATATTATTTACTTGCTCCATAGCAAATGTGTATAGTATTGATATGGAAACATTAAATTATTTTATTATGGCAAGTAAAATAATGTTTTAACAAGTTTAAATGTGTATAGTATTGATATGGAAACATTAAATTATTTTATTATGGCAAGTAAAATAATGTTTTAACAAGTTTAAATGTGTATAGTATTGATATGGAAACATTAAATTAGTTTATTATGGCAAGTAAAATAATGTTTTAACAAGTTTAAATGTGTATAGTATTGATATGGAAACATTAAATTAGTTTATTATGGCAAGTAAAATAATGTTTTAACAAGTTTAAATGTGTATAGTATTGATATGGAAACATTAAATTAGTTTATTATGGCAAGTAAAAAAATGTTTTAACAAGTTTAAATGTGTATAGTATTGATATGGAAACATTAAATTAGTTTATTATGGCAAGTAAAATAATGTTTTAACAAGTTTAAATGTGTATAGTATTGATTTGGAAACATTAAATTAGTTTATTATGGCAAGTAAAATAATGTTTTAACAAGTTTAAATGTGTATAGTATTGATATGGAAACATTAAATTAGTTTATTATGGCAAGTAAAATAATGTTTTAACAAGTTTAAATGTGTATAGTATTGATATGGATACATTAAATTAGTTTATTATTGCAAGTAAAATAATGTTTTAACAAGTTTAAATGTGTATAGTATTGATATGGAAACATTAAATTAGTTTACTATGGCAAGTAAAATAATGTTTTAACAAGTTTAAATGTGTATAGTATTGATATGGAAACATTAAATTAGTTTACTATGGCAAGTAAAATAATGTTTTAACAAGTTTAAATGTGTATAGTATTGATATGGAAACATTAAATTAGTTTATTATGGCAAATAAAATTATGTTTGAACAAGTTTAAATGTGTATAGTATTGATATGGAAACATTAAATTAGTTTATTATGGCAAGTAAAATAATGTTTTAACAAGTTTAAAGGTGTATAGTATTGATATGGAGACATTAAATTAGTTTATTATTGCAAGTAAAATAATGTTTTAACAAGTTTAAATGTGTATAGTATTGATATGGAAACATTAAATTAGTTTAGTATGGCAAGTAAAACAATGTTTTAACAAGCTTAAATGTGTTTAGTATTGATATGGAAACATTAAATTAGTTTATTATGCAAGTAAAATAATGTTTTAACAAGTTTAAATGTGTATAGTATTGATATGGAAACATTAAATTAGTTTATTATGGCAAGTAAAATAATGTTTTAACAAGTTTAAATGTGTATAGTATTGATATGGAAACATTAAATTAGTTTATTATGGCAAGTAAAATAATGTTTTAACAAGTTTAAATGTGTATAGTATTGATATGGAAACATTAAATTAGTTTATTATGGCAAGTAAAATAATGTTTTAACAAGTTTAAATGTGTATAGTATTGATATGGAAACATTAAATTAGTTTATTATGGCAAGTAAAATAATGTTTTAACAAGTTTAAATGTGTATAGTATTGATATGGAAACATTAAATTAGTTTATTATTGCAAGTAAAATAATGTTTTAACAAGTTTAAATGTGTATAGTATTGATATGGAAACATTAAATTAGTTTATTATGGCAAGTAAAATAATGTTTTAACAAGTTTAAATGTGTATAGTATTGATATGGAAACATTAAATTAGTTTACTATGGCAAGTAAAATAATGTTTTAACAAGTTTAAATGTGTATAGTATTGATATGGAAACATTAAATTAGTTTATTATGGCAAATAAAATTATGTTTGAACAAGTTTAAATGTGTATAGTATTGATATGGAAACATTAAATTAGTTTATTATGGCAAGTAAAATAATGTTTTAACAAGTTTAAAGGTGTATAGTATTGATATGGAAACATTAAATTAGTTTATTATTGCAAGTAAAATAATGTTTTAACAAGTTTAAATGTGTATAGTATTGATATGGAAACATTAAATTAGTTTATTATGGCAAGTAAAATAATGTTTTAACAAGTTTAAATGTGTTTAGTATTGATATGGAAACATTAAATTAGTTTATTATGGCAAGTAAAATTATGTTTGAACAAGTTTAAATGTGTATAGTATTGATATGGAAACAATAAATTAGTTTATTATGGCAAGTAAAATAATGTTTTAACAAGTTTAAATGTGTATAGTATTGATATGGAAACATTAAATTAGTTTATTATGGCAAGTAAAATAATGTTTTAACAAGTTTAAATGTGTATAGTATTGATATGGAAACATTAAATTAGTTTAGTATGGCAAGTAAAACAATGTTTTAACAAGCTTAAATGTGTTTAGTATTGATATGGAAACATTAAATTAGTTTATTATGGCAAGTAAAATAATGTTTTAACAAGTTTAAATATGTATAATATTGATATGGAAACATTAAATTAGTTTATTATGGCAAGTAAAATAATGTTTTAACAAGTTTAAATGTGTATAGTATTGATATGGAAACATTAAATTAGTTTATTATGGCAAGTAAAATAATGTTTTAACAAGTTTAAATGTGTATAGTATTGATATGGAAACATTAAATTAGTTTATTATGGCAAGTAAAATAATGTTTTAACAAGTTTAAATGTGTATAGTATTGATATGGAAACATTAAATTAGTTTATTATGGCAAGTAAAATAATGTTTTAACAAGTTTAAATGTGTATAGTATTGATATGGAAACATTAAATTAGTTTATTATGGCAAGTAAAATAATGTTTTAACAAGTTTAAATGTGTATAGTATTGATATGGAAACATTAAATTAGTTTATTATGGCAAGTAAATAATGTTTGAACAAGTTTAAATGTGTATAGTATTGATATGGAAACATTAAATTAGTTTATTATGGCAAGTAAAATAATGTTTTAACAAGTTTAAATGTGTATAGTATTGATATGGAAACATTAAATTAGTTTATTATGGCAAGTAAAATAATGTTTTAACAAGTTTAAATGTGTATAGTATTGATATGGAAACATTAAATTAGTTTATTATGGCAAGTAAAATAATGTTTTAACAAGTTTAAATGTGTTTAGTATTGATATGGAAACATTAAATTAGTTTATTATGGCAAGTAAAAATTTTTTTGAACAAGTTTAAATGTATATAGTATTCAATTGAAAACATTAAATTAGTTTATTTTGGCAACGTAAAATAATGTTTTAATAAGTTTAAATGTGTACAGTATTGCCATAGAAAGGCTTAAAGATATTATAGGCTACATGCCAAGTCAACCAAGTTGGAACAATTAAACTTTTTTTTGCAAAATTGTCCATTCAACAAACGTATTGAATTATATATAAAAAATTAAATTTAAATTAAAAAGGACTGCATAAACTTAGTATATTTTGTTACACTCAAAAAAGCCAAAAGTTGCTTAAATCTAAATTTAGACAGCTGCAGTCACTTAAAAAATTAATCAAGGGAGATAATCGACCTTTTGTAAGTCGTAGGGCATTGTTAGTTGTTAGTGATTCTTTTTAATTTACAATTTTCCTTCAAATTAATACAAAAATGTAAAAGCTAATTCCAATAATCAAATTTTGCAAAAATACCTAAAACAGAAAAACAAATAATTAATGTTTTTACATTGTAAATAACATTTTCGAAACACTTTTTAAGCTACTATGAATTTTTAATTAGCTCAATTTACTTCTTTTAATGGTTGTGATATTTGGTAACAATATAAAATTTTTGGACAGCCTCATTTTATAGGCTTTAATTCTGTAAAAAAAGATGCATTGTCTATAGTAGATATTTCCTGACCTCCACCCATACCACCAACACACACATTAACGCAAGTTTGCTCACCTCCCTCTCCCCTCCCCCTGCCGGCATTGAGTAGTTAATAGTCAGATTAAATGTAACATGAAATTTCCACACAAAGCTGTGTCTACGTTTTTATTGACACATCTTAAGATGCATTGTGAACCTAAAAATTGATAGTGTACCAACATTTCGGTCCTATTCCTTCATTTACTGACAAACCATGTATGTGTACTGTGTTACTGGTTGTTCGGTTGGAAGGGAATATATTTTTTACATTTCCACTTGATATATAACAACAATATATTACAATGCTCAGATTAACATAACTATTATAACACTTTTGTATCCAATATGGCAGAAAAAAAGCATATCAATACTTTTTCTTCCCGATTGGCACCTGGAATGTAATGAGTTATCTGGACTAACAGGAAAACTAGTAATTTATATATATATATATATATATATATATATATCCTCAAGGGACGAATGAGCAGTCTCCTTTTTCTATGCCTCTCGCCTTTCTCCTGGCTTGTTTCTCTTCACTTCTCTCTGTGAGGGTGGCTTCTGCTGCTTGAGTGCCCTCGCGCACCTTGGACCGCCAGGAGGTTCATTCCTCAGCAAGGTTCTCCCACGTTTTTTTGCAAACGTCTTTGAAACGCAAGCAAGAGCGACGTCTCTTTCTTGTTCCGGCTGCCAGCTCTCCATACAGCAGGGCTCTTGGGATGCGTTCCGCACCCATCCTGTGGACATGGCCTATCCATCGCAGGCGCCTCTCACTCAGGATTGAGTTTATACTCAGCATATTGCTTCTCCCAAGCACCTCAACATATGTGACTCTTTCCTGCCATTCGATGTGGAGTATCCTGTGCAGGCATCGCAGGTGAAAGCTATTGAGCTTCTTTATTTGCTTAGCGTATGTAGCCCAGGTCTCGCTTCCATAGAGGTGTGTGCTTAGCACACAGGCCTGGTAGACACAGATTTTTGTCCTATCAATGAGTTGTACATTATCCCATACTCTTTGGTTGAGCCTTGCCATTAAAGATACTGCCTTGCCGATTCTGGTTTGTATTTCTTTTTCCAGGGTCAGTGAGCTTGAGATGTTGCTGCCAAGGTAAGTGTAGTCGTCGACAACATCCAAAGTGTTTCCCTCAATTGAGATTGCCGGGAGGCATTCTGTACCTTGCCTCATAATATTGGTATTTTTTAGGCTTATTGTTAGGCCGAATTCTTTGCACGCCTTTGAGAATCTACTGACCAGTTGCTGGAGCCCTTCCTCTGTATGTGAAGCAAGTATTATTGAGGCTTTCCATAACAACATGCACAGCACAGTTCTCTTCGATGGCGCCACATCAGAACCATTCCCAGTGTGTAGCGGGGTTAAACAGAGCTGCGTCCTGGCAGCAACACTCTTTGGTATCTGTGGCGTTTTGGGGTCTCAACAAGATTAACGCCACACGAAATTAAGGAAGATTTCGTATATTGCTATTATCGTTTCTAATGCTATCATTTATTGCTATCATTATTATGCTTACACTTTACATTGGTGTATATTATCTTGCGGGCTTGCGTGTAGCCTACCCCCCTCCTCGTGGTCATACTACGAACACGTGCGGAACACGCCAGGGTCACGCATGACACAATCATGCTTGGTTTTGCCATTCCTGACCTTCCCCCCTCTACCGCCACCTATCGTCCAATTCAAAGGTTTTTAACATGTATATGTAAATATACCTCTCAGTGTCCAGTTTCCCTGGTCGAATCCCCTTTGACTTGCAGCCTCGAGATGCCACCGGCCGAGGAAATTGCCCCTTGATGGCCCGCTTCCCCTCATCACCCCCTCCCGCACCCATTCTCCCCTCCGCCTCGCCAGGTCCCCCCATTCCCCCCCTCTCCCTCGACTTAACTTCACATGCCAATCAAATGCTGAATTGAAGAGACGTTGACCAATCGAGGCATGATTCTGTGAAAGTTCTCCTGCGTCGGCTCCATTGGCTTCCTATGAGAGCCAGAATTGAATATAAAGTGGCGCTACTTTTACATCAGTGCCTTTATAACAACGAGATGTCGTCCTAAGTCCTAACTCAAGGAATTATTTTAAACCGTATGTTCAGCAAAGAACACTTCGTTCTGCCGACTCCTCGCTTCTGGAAGTGCCCCGTTTCTCGCTGACGACCATTGGCCATAGCGCCTTCTCAATATTCAGTCCAAAGGTGTGCAAGCTACTTCCCATTCAACTCAGGCGAACAAGCTATATTGTTAATTTCAAAAATAACTTAAAAACTCATTATTTCAATTTTTACCTTAGATAACATGCTTTAGACCACTTCTGTCTTACTTATATGTTAGGTCGGTTATTGCTTCATTTATTTGATTTGCCCTTGTTTCTATAGAGTTTTAAATCATCAATTAGCTTTATATTTCTTAGCCCAGAGATTTTATCCGTGTTCTTAGTTGTATGTTGAATGCGCTCTGAGCGTACATTATATTTGTTGGTAGCGCTCTACGTTTACAATAGTTATCTTTTTTTTTCACCATTTTAATGTAAAGCTTACTAAAAACATATGCTTAATGTGTTTAGTTTCATTACAAAGTCACAAAACAAGAATTATAGCCTACATAATCTACAGAGGTAATATTGAATGCATTACATCATAGGTTCTCAACCTTTTTCGGCTCACCGCCCCCTTTTAAATTTTTTTTCCGCTCACCGCCCCCCAACTTAGTTTTAGCGTAAACATTTGTTAATTAAATGGAGATAATTAACCCTTTTCATTTGAGGTAATATTTCAATTTGTTTTTCTTTTATAAAAAATTTAATGGCTCGCATTTATAACTTTGAAATGATATGATTGAACTGTAAAAATTATTTGAAAACTGTATAAATATTATATGACTAAAGAATTTATATGAATAATTTCAAGCATTTCAATTACTACCCAGTTTGTATAATTACTACGTATCTATACCGCTCAGCTATTGTGGTTACCTCTTTACGAAGGATTCAAACGCATTAAAGGACATCTCGGTAAAACATCAAAAGAGTAATATTATATAATAGTAATATTTGCAGATGTTAAGGCGACAGTCCGGTGAACCAACCATAAGACGAGACGGCCGCATACCATATTTGCCAAATACTGACACCCCCCCCCTACTTCATCGAAAAGTCATTGCGATTCTTATTTATTGTTCAATAATATGTATGCCTACTGTTGGGGGATATCAGATATTTAGCAGCACTTGCGTTTACATCATATTTCATCCAAAAACTAATCGATTTAAATAGCTGAGTTGTTGAAATTATAGCTGGTAAGTGTGTACCGCCCACTTGCCCTTCATCGCCCCCCAATCGCCCCCCAATCGCCCCCGGGAATGTTATCGCCCTCCTAAAGCTTCTAATCGCCCCCGTTGAGAACCTATGCATTACATTAAATGTACTAAACAAAACATGAGAAGAAAAACTGTGCATTATTTAAAAGAATGTATTGAATCTGAATAGGTTAGAGTTTAAATTCTAAATTTAGACATCTGCAGTCACTTCAAAATCTTATCAAGGGAGGTAAAAGGCTTTTTTTTTACGTTGTAGGTCAATATTATGTGTTAATGATTTGTTTAACTTTACAACTCGCATTAAAATTAATACAAAAAATTGAAAGCTTATATCAATACAGAAATTGATAAAAATGCATAGAATGGATACATTAGTAATTAATTTATTTAAATTGCAGATATTATTTTTAAAACACCTTTTTGGCTACTATCTTGTTGTCAATAATTTGCATTGACTTCTTTAATGATGTATGTTTCTTTACTTTACTTTTAAATTTATGTACAGCCTAAATGAAAATTAAGGCTTAAGGACTGCAAAGAAAAGAATGGATAAACTAGAAGTCAGAGGTTCCTCACATTAATCTATCTTGAATTAGACCAATACTAGAAAAAGCATCATCTGTATATGACCCTTGAACTAAAGAAAACATTTCAAAGTTAGAATAAATTCACAAAATAGCTGCGAGGTTCATTACTAGCAAATAATTACAAATAAAAAGAGTAACCCCAATAGATAAATCAGTAAACCTAGACACACTAGAGGAGAAATGAGTAAAGAATAAAGTTTGTAATAATAATAAGGCATTAAACTATAATTTAGAAATACAACACTATAACAAACTACTACATTGCTAAAAAAAAACAAGGATAGAAACACTTTCCTTATTCTTTATACAAGAACAAATGCATATAACCCTTTTGACTAACCGCCTTCAAATACCATATCTTTACTCAATGCCTCCCTTTCCATGTTAAGAAACAAATTTTAATGTAACATGAAATTTCCATACAAAGCTGTGTTTACGTTTTTAAAAGACTTAAAATCGAGCTGAAGAAAAAATTAACCGGTTTTTATAAACAAGAACAAATACAAGCAAATGGCGACCCGTAGGTTCTGGGTTCGAATCCTGGTGAAAACTAGGATTTTTTCCCTGGACTTGAGGGTGTCCCGAAGTTTACCCAGCTTTGATGGGTACCTGACATTAGTTGGGGTAAAGTAAAGGCGGCTGGGCATTGTGCCAGCCACACATCTCCTAGTATACCGTGGCCACAGAAACTGGTGAACGCTGCTTCCCTGCCCTTATGATCAGTTTGGTCCGAAGGTTTTTTTTATAAGTCGCGATGGCGCCATTACTTTAAGGGGAGGAATTCGCATGGAATTGATCAAAATGTCAGAAAATCCAATATCGTTTCTTTCGCACATTTAGTAAAAATTAAAATAAACAGTCGATTTTTATTTTACTATTTTTACTGTAGACCCCCCCCCCCCCCCCCATCGTGGCTTCCCCCCTGCTTACAAGTGACACTAAGAATTAATCATAAATTTTCAAATGTAATTGTACACTTTTCATTCATGTTGTATCCATATTCTATCAAAATAATTGCATACAGTTCGTTAGTTTAGTAGGATTACTCCGAACTGCCAAGTAAAGTTTAAACCATCCAGCGTTTTGAATTGTAATTGTGTGGCTTTTTGTTCCAGATGATGCCTGTGATTTTGATTTTGTTTTATAAGTTGTTTGGACAGTTTTGTCTATGGGTCCATGAGCCGAGGCCCATTATCTTGGATACCTTAATGTTTATTTTTTTCCACGGAAGCTGCGTTGTAATTGTTGAAATGTTTGAGAATGGTTTTGATGTCCTGTTCGGATGATACCATAAAATAGAGATTAAAGGAAAACACGTGTAAATACTAAATTTTTCTATAGTCTAAAACAGGGGTCTCCAAACTGCAGCACGCGGGCCACATGCGGCCCCCGAAGCCTTCTCATGCGGCCCGCCTAGACCTTTACGGAAATGTATCTATATCCTACCAAGATCAGCCGCCACCTACGTGGACGTTATGTTTTTGCCGAACTCAAATAGAGGCGGTCAGTAGTGCGTTATGTTTTCCAGTCGATCACTACATTGTAAAAACCTTATTCGCTGCTTACTTTTTCAACTTACGTCCACATTCAATGAGATGATATAACGAAGCCGGCTGGCCTAGCGGTTAGCTCACCAGACTGTCAACCAAAAAACCACTTGACACGTCGCGGGTTCGAGCCCCGCCACCGGCAGATCCCTGTCGCCCTACAGGAGTTTTGGGACTAGATGACGTTAATATTGAGTTGTTATCACATGCGCTTAACCGGCAGCAGTGAAACCTCTCACAGATTAATAGTCTTCTAGAGCGCACTGAGCATGCTAATATAGCATGGATAGAAGCGCTATATAAATTACCATTACCATTACCAACGTTAACGTCATCTAGTGGCGGACTATGGCACTGTTACTGGACATGATGTATTTAAAGACATTTGCAGATTCTAACTTGGACTGGACTAACCTCAGTTGCCTCAGTTGCCTGACTGTTGATGTAGGAAAGTACGTGAGTGGCATATAGACAGGCTTGGTTGGACAAGTGAAGCAGGTGTGTAAAGAGAAAAAACATTCCACAGTCAATGTTTCTACTCTGTATTATTCACCAGCAAGCTTTTGTGTGCTAAATATTTGGACATTAGAAGTGTACTGAATCCTTTGATGAAGATGGTGATCTCAATAAGATCACACGGGCTCAACCATAGACAGTTCAGAGATATGTTGAAAGATACAGACACATAATCGCAAGATTTACCATATTACACAGCACTTAGATGGCTAAGTTCCGAGCAGAGTATTTAAGTTAAGAAAGGAAACATGTGACTTCCTGGAAAATAAAGGCAAGCCACAGCCATTACTGTCTGATGAAGAATGGGTATGGAAATTAGTCTCTACTAGTAATTTACATTCTCTGAGCCTAACACTAAAATGAGAGGAAAATCTAGCTTTTGATCTATACAAGGGCCTTTAGATCCTAACTTGCATTGTTTTCAGAACAAGTACAGACAAAGAACTTGACGTACTTTCAGCAGTGCAAGGTATTCATGGCTGAAGCAACAGCTGAGTTCAGCATGTCATTTTTGCATGCGAGATCAGGAGCGGTTTTCTGAATAGGATTCAAAGGCAGAAGAAGTGAGACTGTTTCAAAACCCATTTGAAACCGATGTGGCCAGTTGCCCAGATAAACTGCAGTTGGAGGTCAATGAGTTGCAAGCAAATGGCCTCCTTAGGGACAAGTTCAAAGAAGGACTGGTGGGTTTTTACCAGTTTTTGCCAGACTTTCCTAATGTCAAAACTTTTGCAACAATGTACCTATTAATTTTTGGAACACCATACCTACGTCAGGAACAATTTGAGAGAAAACTTGTCCGATGATAATCTCAGGTCAAAGTTGATGTAAGGGACATAAAATCTAAAGCCAGAAATATCTGCTATTTTGGCATCCAGGAAACAATGTCACCATTACCACTAATCCGGGTGTTCATGTGTAGTGTAACAATTTGTTATTAAATATTAACTGAATAAAATTATATTAAATAAATAATTAAAAACAACATTTATGTTTTCATTATTTTTTATTCGGACCTCGAGTGTGTAGTCGGCCCCCCAAATGCTGTTTAATAGTGTCATGTATATTGTTTTTTCCAAGAATTGGAACACGCAATGTTTATTCTTCTCTCTCTCTCTTTTCTTACTACACACAATATTAGGACGTTTAGTAGGAAAACAAAAGGTTCTAGGTAATGTTGGGATTCTGTGTTGATCTCAAATTCTCAAGGTCTGGGAACGACTCATTATTTAATAGGGGAAGTTCCTATCGTTTTGTTATGAGTTTTGTAATGATACCATGATTTTCACCCCTACTGGTAATGGGTCTGTCCCTTGCACCACTCGGATGGTATTTAATGATTTGTTTTGTCTGAAAGACAGAGAGTTTCAAAATATGTTCCTTTGAGAACGTTTGTGTTTGCACTATTTTATTCTAACTGTACATAATAGATATATTGTATATATTGAACATATCACCTGAAATAAACTATCAACAACAGTTACACTGAAGCTTCCTTGTCAAGTTACTATTCTATTGTGTTGTATACATTACTATAAGATTTATCTACTACTCTAATGTCCAAGAAAGGAAATGTTGGAATACAAATACTGAGTTTGTGCCCAGGACTATAAGAAGAGTTCGTGTAATACTGAAACATAAATACTAATAATTAAAGTCTCCCCTAGGACTAACGAGAATTATCAGCAAGATCTACACAGCTCTGGCCACAAGGGGATTGTGGACGTAACAATAGTTAATGCGGCGCTCAGGCTGAAAAGTTTGCAGACCCCTGGTCTAAAACAATTAATTAATAACACAAACACACATTTTAGTAATATACATTTAGTATAACAAAAACATGATATTAATAATTATTTATATAGCTACCAAATATAGCATGCTCAAACATCTGTCCATTTTACTTTTAAATTTTACACTTAACAGATTATTCCGGGGAGTGGGCGATTATTCCAAAAAGAGAAGTAACTAATACACTATAGACTATCCATTTATTTCCTAAATTGCCTTAATTATACTGTTTAAAACAAATTCGTGTCTAATAAAATTAACACACTATTAAAAGAAGTAAAAACATACTAATGAAAACTAGCTAGTTGCTAGCTAAATAATTGTTTTAAAATGTACATTTACAATGAAGAAACAGAAACAAATGAATAGGTTGTCCATTTTAAGTATTTTTATAAGTAGGAGTAATGGTATAATCATATACACATTTGTTATTATGTCAATGTAGACATCTGTAGTAACTTCAAAATATAATCAAGAGAGATAATAATACTTTATTATTTTGTAGGTCAATAATATTTGTAATTTTTTTGTTTCACTTCACAACTCGCATTCAAATTAATACAAATTAATAATAAAGGACAAAACACTTTTCTTATCCCTTATGCCAAAAAAAAATGCATATAACATTTTTTACTAACCCCCTTCAAATAGCATATGTTTACTCACAGCCTCCATTTGCATGTTAAAAGATATGTAACATAATATGTCCACACATAACTTTGATTATGTTCTTATGAGCCTTAAAATCAAGCTAAAGAAGGGGAAATGGTCAGACAACTATATCGAGCATGCGATTGGTCAGCCTGTTACTGTTACGGTTACTTCATCGTTTGAGTTTGATACAAGAATGGCGAGGTAGAGTCGGGGGAGAGGGGAAGTGTGGGGGTACCTGGCGAGGTGGATGGGAGAATGGGTGCGGTAGGATGATGAGGGGGGAGGCGCGGCGGGCTATCAAGGGCGCTGTTTCCTCGGCCGGCGGCATCTTGACGTTGTACGCCAAAGGGGACTCGACCAGGGAGACTGGACTGAGATTTATATTTTGTATACATGTTATATCCATTGAGTTGGAGGATGGGTGACGGAGGGAGGGGGAGGGGAAAGGTCAGGGATGGCGAGTCCATGCATGATTGCGACATGTTTGACCTTGGCGTGTTCCGCACGTGTGCGTGGTATGACCACGAGGTAGGGGTTGGTTAGGCTATACATCAGCCCGCAAAATGATATAAACCAATTAGCATAATAATCATAGCAATAAATGATAACATTAGAAACGATAATAGCAATATCATATGAGAACATTGATATTAATGTAAGCATAAAATGAATACTGACAACGAATACGCAATGTAGCAATACAAAAAATATGTTACATATTGTGCAAGAGCTAAATGATTTAGTCATTAAAGACAGACACCTGTCTAATTATGCGTAAAAAAATATTTTTAGCGTATTTGATATTTTTACATATTGAGACAGTTTAGCCATTGCTTTAATAATAAAATACAGTTGTTACACAAAATTTGAGCTTCAAAACCCTTATATAACACATTAAAACATGCACATTTAGTTCATTTCAGAGCACAGTTTTCTTTCTTTTTCTGGTTTTTCTAATTTTTCTTCGGTTATTTTGCTACTTCTCTGTAACTAATCATCACATAAAGTTAAAACTTAGCAGTTTTCTTCATCACTATGTTTTCTTTGATTCCATGCATGATTTTGAAGATTCGTTGAGAACTTTTTCGATTTTTGAATTTTCGTGTGTCAATATTGTTACTTCCTTAATCCCATTGTGGCCAGAGCCGTGTAGATATCGTTGATAATTCTCGTTAGTCCTAGGGTAGACTTTAGTTATTATTATTTATGTTTCAGTATTACATGAACTCTCCTTATGGTACTGGGCACAAACTCAGGATTTGCGTTCTAACAGTTCCTTTCCTTGACGTTAGAGTAGTAGATAAATATTATAGTATTGTAAAAAACACAATAGAATAGTAACTTGACGAGGAAGCTTCAGTGTAAATGTTTGTTGATAATTTAATTCAGGTGATATGTTCAATTACATATGTAATATATACAATATGAAGATTATGTACAGTTAGAATAAAATAGTGCAAACACAAGCGTCCTCTAAAGAAATTATCTCGAAACTCACTGCATTACAAAACTCATAATAAAAATGATAGGAACTCTCCCATGCAGAAATAATCAACCATTCCTAGCAACTCCGAGAATTTGAGGTCAACACGGAATACCAAAATTACCAAGAATCTTTCGCCTTCGTACTAAAAGTCAAGGAATTGGAAAAATAAGCTCCGCCCACAAAATCTCGTGTAAGGAGAAAAAGAGGGGGGAATAAGCATTGTGTGTTCCAATACTTGGAACTACCAATATATGACAATATGCATATTTTATATGCATTTTTAGTAGAAAATTCATATTTCTTTAAATAATAAAGCTATCAGCATAATCATGCATGGAAAGATAGATAATATAAATTCAAAGCAATAACAGAAAACAGAATTGAATTATCTTCTTTGTAAAAAAGTTATAGGAACTTTTATAAAAATGTTTGTCGGCCATTTTTATGGTTGCTATGGCAAAAAAATGTATAAAAAAAAAAATCACCCCTAGTATACATAAAACACACACCTGAATCTGATAGGGTAATTACAAATTTTTAGGTATGCGAAATAAAATAAAAAATTCTAGACAGATGTCGGACCTTGAGTAGAGATAATGATAGGTAGATATGTGCATTCAATCATTCATTTAGTAGTGGCTATAAATAATATTTCAATGCAATAAAAACTAAGAGACTTATAGTGTTAAAAGATTTTTTTCGGTATTTAATTTTTGTTCTTGCTTATTGTATCAATAAAACAGTATTGATAATGTTTCTTTCGGTATTTAGTTTTTATTTTATATTGTTGCTGTCAAGCTTATGGTACCCGGTATTTGAAAGTAATCATTTATAGGCCTAACTTGTTTTTTTATAATTCGTATCATTTAATTTATAGAGTGTATAGAGTCGCCTATTAAAGAATATTCTCAATAACGACGTAAATCCATTAAATAATTATTTTTTTTAATTCGTATCATTTAATCTTTTTTTATATTATTTACCTTTTTTATTGTTTTGTATTTATGGTTTTTTTTCTTTTAGATATTTTATTATTGTTAATTTAATATTATTGATAACAAGTTAAGTCAACACAATTATTCGCTACATTCTAATATCGAATTAAAAAGTCTCTTAAGAAGACCCGGAGGAGCCTTTCGGCTCTTGTGTGCAGGGCGTAACGCTTAGGATTGAGCAATCTCTGTCCGGGCCCAGCCACCCAACGACACGCCAAAGGCGTGTGTGCCTTGTAACAGGGAAGGTTTCCGCAGCCCAGCAATCGTTCACTACGGTTCCCCTAAGGATCATTATCGTAATGGCTCGCCAGTATACCTGCACTGTCACCCAGTAGCACAAATCCTATACGTTAGGTACATGCATCCAGGCACCGGGTGGTTCTCGAGTCAGGATTGCAGCGTCCATTGCTTCCTCCCCACTGAGACCCCGTGGCCTCTCGGCAGTGTAATGGACCTCGGACCCGCTGCGGTGGCTGTCCCCCATGCGTTCGCCCGCCAGTGTATTCTTAATGGGAATGTATCGGCGGTTTACACACTACGCCAGTTCTTGAGGCTATAATTCTTATGTATATGCCAGGGTCAGGTCGACCAGAAACAATTAAAAATAACAAAATTAATTACCGAAAGAAACATTCTCAACACTGTTTATTTAATACAATAAGCAAGAACAAAAATTAAATACCGAAAAAAATCGTTCTCACTTTAGTTTTTATAGTATTGAAATAATATTTTCTACGCTTTTTTTTATTATTTACTTTTTTATTGTTTGTTATTGTGTTGTTTTTTTCTTTTCGATAGTATACTATTGTTAACTTAATTGGCTATTATTAATAACAAGTCAAGTCAACACAACTGTTCGTTACGTTTTAATACCAGAAGCTTGACAGTAACAATTATTATGCATATGCCAGGGTCAGGGCGAGCAGAAAAAATAAAAATAACAAAAAATTAATACCGAAAAGAAACGTTCATTGTCTTTATTGTAAAATATATGTTTGTTCGCTATGGGCACCAAAGTCGATTGACTAAACGGGACAAAAGTTATATTCATAAATTGGAAATGTCCTCCAAAAGGTTATTTTGTTTTATGACTTATATTCATGAATGTGTTGATTAAAAAAATCCAAAATATTATATGAAATTTGCAAATAAATATAACCGTACAAATCAAATGGCCATTTCCGTTCATTTACTATGTTGAATGCGAGGGTCTTATCGGATTTTCGTAATTCTGCTGTTGTTGTTTTTTTAATGTCTATCAAGTCATTTCTTTTTTCATTATAGATGTTTGCATTATCTTTTAAGTAAAATTAACCACATGTTTCAATTATTTAATGTATGCACGTCGCTATTGAGAGCATCCCTTAATAGGCGACTTTCTACACTCTATAAATTAAATTATACTAATTATAAAGGACTAGTGACAAGTTATAAATTATTACTTTTAAATAGCAGAAGCCTGACAGCAACAATGCTTATGCATGTGACATGGCGACCGGACACAATATAAAAAAAAATACCGAAAGAAACATTCGCAATACGATTTTATTGATACAATAAGCAAGAACAAAATTAAATATCTTTAAAAAAAAAACGGACAAGCCTTTCGGCTCTTGTGTCCAGGGCGTAACGCTTAGGATTGAGCAATCTGTGTCCGGGCTCCAGCCACCCCACGACACGCCGAATGCGTGTGTGTCGTGTAACAGGGAAGGTTTCCACAGCCCAGCGATCGTTCAGTGCGGTTTCCCTAAGGATCATTATCGCGGTGGCTCGCCCATATACCTGCACTGTCACCCGGTAGCGCAAATACTATACTATAAGCACTGGCATCCAGGCACCGGGTTGTTCTCGAGACGGGAATGCAGCGTCCATTGCTTCCTCCCCACCGAGACCCCGTGGCCTCTCGGCAGTGCAATGGATCTCGGATCCGCTGTGGGGGCTGTCTCTCACGCGTTCGCCCGCTGGTGTATTTTTAATGGGAATGTATCGGTGACTTACATACTCACTACGTCAGTCTTTGAGACCCATGGGTACAGGGCGACCAGAAACAAGTAAAAAGACCAAAAACTAAATACCGAAAAGAAACGTTCTCATTCCAGTTTTTATTGTATATATATACATATATTATTGTATTTTTTTTCTTTCTCTCTTAACAAATCACATTGTAGTCATTCATTTCTACGTCATTTTGTCGGGCATAACCACACAAGCATACACAATTTGCCGCCAAGCTTCTGGTATTTAAAAGTAATACATTCTTAATATTGTTTTATTGTTACAATAAGCAAGAATAAAAAATTAAATACCCCAAAAAAATCGTTCTCACGTTAGTTTTTGTTGTAGCCCTATTGAAATATTATTTTCTACGTTTTTTTATTATTTACCTTTTTATAGTTTGGTATTTTTTTTTATTCTTTTAGATAGTATATTAGTGCTAATTTAATATTATTAATAACAAGTCAAGTCAACACAACTGTTCCCTGCTTTTTAATACCAGAAGTTTGACAGCAACAAATCTTATGCATATGCCAGGGTCAGGGCGACCAGAAACAATTAAAAATAACAAAAAATAAATACCGAAAAGAAACGATCTCACTTAAGATTTTATTGTCATAATCTTTTTTCTTTCTCTCTTAATAAAACACATTTGTTTCTCCGTCATTTTGACGGGCATAACCACTAGTTGTAATATATTGTTGTTATGTAGCAAGTAGAAATGAAAGAAAATGTATTCCTTTACATCTTCTTTTCTTACTCGCCGAACAGCCAGTAACGTAGTACACATACATGGTTTGTCAGTAAATGAACGAATAGGACCGGAAATGTTGGTACACTATCAATTTTAAGGTTCACAATGCATCTAGAGATTTGTCAATAAAAAAGTACAAACAGCTATGTGTGGAAATTTTATGTTACATTTAATCTGACTCTTAACTACGTAATCCCTGCAGGGGGAGGGGAATGGATGCGATGAGCAAACTTGCCTTAATGGAGGGCGGTTAGTATGTGTGTTGAGCGGGGCCAGGAAGGTATTTCCTATAGACACTGAATTTTATGTTGTTATGGCCCTCTAGATGATGACTATGATTACGACTCGTTAAATCGGATTCAATGAATATAGTTGTATCTTTATTAGAAGTCTCTAGATTCTGCTAATCTGTAGCCCAAGCTAGGGGTTCCTTGACTGACAGGTCTATGCAGTAATGTAGTTATATTCGTGATAATTATCTTCAACACATTTCTCAACAATGATAGATCAAACAACTCCAGTTGTTGAATAAACAATTTTATTTAAATTGTAGACTCAATATAAACGATCAATAAACTTTATCAACTGATGGCAACATAAGTTTCAATAAAATGACATTATATGTACAAGTATTAATATAGCGACTTCACTCTACAAACGTTTAAACTGAACTAACTTTAAGGAGGTCGGGACTTTTCAAAGAAAACTATCATCGAAGATTCTACAGGGTCTTAATACGCATTTTAACCTCTTTCTCTATAATTACTACGATCCAGAATTATCCTCCAATTTCCACGGGATTTGAACGAATTATTTTATTTAAACTGCCCTCAGGGCATAAAGGTCAAACCTTGGTCGCCTTGGACTCTGATACGCACTTGTTAAGAGGTCAATGCCTTACTACGTCATTCCTCTATGACCGATATTCGTAACATCCCCCTCCTTCTAAAGTTTTATAATTATTTCTTTTACATTTTAACAATACTAAAAATGTTAATTTTAAGGAATAATTATAAAAGAAAATATTCCGGGGAAAACAATACAGTTCAATTGGCTATCCCAATAATTCAATCGAACTGATAACAATAACATATAATATATGCAATATAAGTTCATCTTATCAAATGGCTTAACTACAGTCATTCAATCATTCAATTTTTAATTCAAAACAATGGACAATTAAATTGTTTATCTAAATCTTGTATACAAGAAAAATACATAGGGTTAAATATTATTTAACATTCCACGTTAATAAAAACTCTCGCGTCTATTTAATTATAAACAAATATCTTTTACATTTGTGATTAAACAACAAGAAAAAAAAAATCACTTAATGTCTATTCAGACACGACTTATTTTTTCATAAGGAGAAAAAACCAAACGCTCTGATAGAACACATACTAGGCCTAACTCAATTACAAAACAAAAAATACTAGCCCTGACCTAATTTCACTTTACAACAAAAAATATTATTGCTTGTGTAGACAGTATTTTTTTCAAAGCCTCTAGGCTGACTAACACATTAGACCAAACTGTCTGTGGCGAGACAACAGATTTCTAGGTCAGTATTCTTTTTTTCTTCCTCTCTCTATTCCTTGCGATCACTCTCTCATTCCCTAAATGTTTACATGGCTATGCAAATTTCCACCCAATCACCGCTTTAGGTCAGAAATTGCTACGCTCTTAAAAAGTTATCTTGACTAAATGAGCATTATTTAACAACCATTATCTCAATATGACATTCATTTATGTTATATTAAGAAATTTAACATAGTCTGTTCCAGAATTAAAATAGTTTATAGACAATTTCATTAAAAATATTTCAATTTCTCATTTTACCATGACCTTTCATCAGTTTCCGTTCAAAATAGTTCACAGAGGTTACACAGTAGTTTTAAATTGAAAACATTCTATTTTTCATGCAGACATGGATTTACTTAAACAAATTTGGTTAATTTACTTAATTAACTATCAATCAAAGCAGATTATATTATCTTCATACAATCTTAGTACTACACAGTAAGTACTTATTTTCTTTAGATTACATCAAAGACATTTCAAATACAATATTATTGAAGTACAAAAGATAAAAGATTAGAATTTAAAGAGCATAGACTATATTTTTTTCAGACAGAAATCAATTTAACAATTTTTACAAAACAATTTCTGGTCTGAATGGTTCCATCTCCCAGCTTTTCAGTTATGGTAAGGTTGGAATCCATTGCTCTTTTCCATGTTCCACAAAGGTTTTATTCATTATTCATAGATTCTAGGTTCTCCTGTTCCTCACAGTGTTCAGGTCTACCCAATCTTTTGCTTGTCAGTACAATTCATTCAATCTATTTTAACTCATACAGAAAAAAATAGATTAGTCCTACAATCTTGACATGAAATCCTTAATTAATAATACTTTTGTTGAACATTGGTATGTCAACATTATAAATTCTCAACCATGAAATTCTCAATCATTCTGGTTTACAGTGTCAAGTCAGTGGCACATATCCTAAATTTATACAAAACAAGGATAAGTTTTATTTTACATTAGTTTCACTTCTGGTCTGCTTTTCATGTAACAGTATCCTAAAAGTGAAAAATCATATATAATACATTTCTTGGAATTCTTGTTAGTCATAGTTCTGCCTTGCTGCAACTATTTTTACCCTTCATTATCATACATTCAATGATAATAGAACAAATGAATAAATTCACATAGAAGAAATTTGCATCTTGACTCAGTGCAATATTTCAACAACAGTACATGATAATATAAATCCATAGTACAATCATAAAACATTTCTCAATACTTTAGTGATAGAAAAATTCTCTTTTCTCAAAACCATTTACATCTTTTTCAATCAAATTATCCTCTCTGCCAAATGTTTCAATTATCATTTCCAGAGATTCTCAAACATATCTTATAATCAGTCCACATTTATAATGTCCTCTGATTTAGAAACCAATTCTGCGGATAAAACTGATCTTTTTCTCTTATAGCAATTATTTTAAATGCTCAACCTAATAAGTTTGTTTAGAAATATCACATTATAATGATATTTACTCTAACAATACTTTTACTCAGTCCTTTTTCATCACAAGTAAGGGATTTAGTTTTAAAATAGTAAGTTTGGTAACTAACTATCAGTGAATTTGTCATTCAATTCATCCTGAACTCCAGGCATGAATTTTACAATTAAGAGTAACAATGTTAACAACATCAAGCTTATTCCAATTGTTTTCAGAAGGTAAGGCTTTATCATTTTCAAATGATATAATATTTTTGCCTTTCTTTCATCACACAACAATGGCATCTGCATGTGAGCAGTGTACAGTTTTTTCCTAACAAACACAGTTATGTCAGACAAAAATTTTATGTACTTATCTAGGTACTTGCTCAGCCCAAGGAGGTCCAATTCGGTCGGCCATTCCTCTGGAAGTATTTTGAGTGGTTCTCGGACAGTGGGTCCAAAGATTGGTCCATAGGCTCCTCGACTTTCCGGATAGGATTCAGTTGTCACCTCATGATCCAGGCATACGTTCTTTAGGACTGGATTAAAGAGTTCCGGGGCGAAGTTGGTCCTTCGATCTGTCGGTATGGATTGTGGTAACCCATAGCTTTTGGTAGTTTCGGTCCAGCTCTCCGCACTCGTTTCTTCAGTGATGCTCCTCAAATCTTCATCTGTACCGGCAACTGCAGGTTTGCATTGTTGTTTGTTCATGCTGTGGTCTATCTGTTCATAGACATCAGTAGTAGGAGTTTCTTCCTCGTCGACAGCTTTCTCATGTAGCTGTAGCAACTCTGGGTCTACTTTCTGCTCAGCAATCAATTCATTTTGCGATGACCTCTTTGATTGATCATTTCCTTTCGGACAATCTTCAATCTTGGAGAAAATAGTAGTATCAAGTTCCACTTCTTCTTCCTCTTTCTTCTCTCGTGGGAGAATTTCTTCTTTCTTTTCCTTTTCTTGTGAGATAATTTCTTCTTTCTTTTTCTGTGGTGTCATACCATTTATGACATCACCTACAGGATAAAGTTCTTTTTCTTTTCCTGTCTCCACCATAGGACTAGGGTCTGGATTTTCCTTCACAATCAGTTCAGGTCTCACCCTCCCTTTCGCCAAATCATTTGCTAGGATAACAGATATGCCCTCAACAGGAAGTTTTGATATTACTCCAACTGTCACATATCCTGTCACCAAGTCAGATGCGAGGTATATCCTATGTAGAGGTATTTCTTCTTTCCATTCAAAACCTCTCAATAGGACAGTCTGTCCTGTCAATGTATTATCATTCAATGGTAATACATCTTTAAGCAGCAGTGTTAATGATGCTCCTGTGTCTCGTAATATGTTTACGGACTTCAGTGGTCCTTCCTTTTGTAAGGCCACACAACCTTCACTAATGAACGGTTGAAAACTGCACAGGGTCTCTGTGTCAATTTTATTCTTCCCTTGACCATGACTTTCGGGTGTTGTTTCATCTTTCGATGACTTCAGACTCTTGTTCGAGTCAAAAATACTTTGGTCTACTTTCTCGTCTCTGTGGACTTGGACAATTAATCCAATAGTAGCCATTCTGTATTTATAATCAGGATATCCATCCTTATTTTGTTCAGTTGTAGATTTCTCTACCTTCTGACTTTTGCCCTCAGGCAATTCCACCCTCAGTGTTTCTGGTTTAGAATAATCTTTCTTCGAATTCAGTTCGTTTGTATCTTCGCTTTCTTGTACATTCTGTATTGGTGCATGTCTGACGCACATTACCACTTTATTAGGTCCTTTTTCTTTCCTTATACTCCAACAGTCTTCTATGCTATGTCCTGTTCTCTTACAAAAAGTACATTGGACGTTTTTGTTGACAGGTTTTTTATTAACATCATTTTGTTTCACAAAATGCTCTTTTTCACGATGTTTTTGTGGTGTGTTTTCTGCTTGCCGTTGTGCCCTATTAACATTCTTTTCACCAGCTGTCCTATGACACAGTGCATACTGTTCCGCTAAATCAGCAGCCTTATGTGGGTCAGTGATGTCACGCTCGGATAAATACATTCTTATATCCGGCCTCACTTTGTTAATAAAATCCTCTAAAAGAATGATATCTTTCAATTCTTTTAATGTGGAGATATTTCTGGATTTTATCCACTGATCCATTAACTTTTCTTCTGCTCTAAGGAAGTCTAAGTGTGTTTGGTAAGGGGACATTGTGTACTGACGGAACCTTTTCCGATAACTTTCCGGTATTTGGTTGTACGCTTTCAGTACAGAATCTTTGATGATTTCATAATCATTTAAATGCTCCTCTTTTAACAATAGAACACAATCTCTTGCCCTTCCCTGAGTAAAAGCTGTTCTGACTAATATTCCCCATTTATCTTCTGGGAACTTAAAATCTCTGCAAGAAATTTCAAAGGTCTGGAAGAAATTAGCTATTTCACTTTCTTTATCAATGTAGGTAGGGACTAGCTTTTTCCATCTGGCCATCTCTACATCATTATGAGATTCTTTTTTAGTAGCTCCTATCTTTGCTAGTTCTATTCTTTCCTGACTTTCTCTTTGACTTTTCTTATCCTCCATCTCCATCCGTTTCATTTCTAGTTGAAATCGCAACTGTTCGGACATCTGACCTTCAACTTGATATCCCTCCGCGCTTGATTCTACTTTCAACTTGCCACTCGCAATCAACACATCTTTTATCTGCTGTGTCAACACAATTCTGGATGGTGTAGTCTCCGTAACTTCTATCTTCAAGATCTCAGCGATCTCTTTTAACTTCTTTATTGATAAAGTTTTCAGAACTTCTTCTTCTGGATTTTCAATAAATTCCATTCTTTAGTTAAGAGATTTATAAAGTGGTAAATTTTTCCAACTTACGTTTTTCCAATCGGAAGAATAATTTCAGCGTTCTTAGGCTTGCTCAGTAGGTCACTGCTCCAACACACAACACAACACAACTTGAATATATGCTTCACTATACAACTATATCGGACGCAGCCCGCAAACTGTTATGGCCCTCTAGATGATGACTATGATTACGACTCGTTAAATCGGATTCAATGAATATAGTTGTATCTTTATTAGAAGTCTCTAGATTCTGCTAATCTGTAGCCCAAGCTAGGGGTTCCTTGACTGACAGGTCTATGCAGTAATGTAGTTATATTCGTGATAATTATCTTCAACACATTTCTCAACAATGATAGATCAAACAACTCCAGTTGTTGAATAAACAATTTTATTTAAATTGTAGACTCAATATAAACGATCAATAAACTTTATCAACTGATGGCAACATAAGTTTCAATAAAATGACATTATATGTACAAGTATTAATATAGCGACTTCACTCTACAAACGTTTAAACTGAACTAACTTTAAGGAGGTCGGGACTTTTCAAAGAAAACTATCATCGAAGATTCTACAGGGTCTTAATACGCATTTTAACCTCTTTCTCTATAATTACTACGATCCAGAATTATCCTCCAATTTCCACGGGATTTGAACGAATTATTTTATTTAAACTGCCCTCAGGGCATAAAGGTCAAACCTTGGTCGCCTTGGACTCTGATACGCACTTGTTAAGAGGTCAATGCCTTACTACGTCATTCCTCTATGACCGATATTCGTAACAATGTGAACAGAATTAAAGCCTTTTTAAAGAGGCTGTTCAAAAATTTTATTAAGAAATATATATTGCAGACTTTCAGAAGAAGTAAATACGGACTTATGAAAACATTCTAGTATCTAATAAGGTGTTATGAGAATTTCATTTAAAATGTAAAAACATTAATAATTTTTTTTTGTTTTAAATTTTCTTCTAAATTTGAGTAGTGCTATAAAAGTTAAACTTTTATTTATGTATTAATTTGAATACAAATTGTGTAGTAAAAAAGGATCATCGACAATTAATAAAACCCTACGACATAAAATAATCCTATTATCTCCCTTGATTATATTTTGAAGCACTGAGCTATATATATAGCCTGATGGCCAGCCATGAATTGCAGCACGAATTTAGACAGGATCATTGACATTTGAAGAGATGCGATCATTCATGTTGTTGTGTTGGAAACTACACGTTGATCCAGTGAACACCCAATGTATCCAATATATCAGTACATTTGTTGTTAATCAGCTTGTCAGGTTTTAGTTTCCATTTCAGGAGATGGTATAGGTAACAGCAATTAGTTTTAAGAAATTATATGGACAATTAATCAATGAATTAAAATAAACGAAAAAGAAATCTAAATTAAATTTAAGAAATGAACATTAAATCATATTGATTTCGCAATGTTTTAGTACTGAGTTTCATTTAAGTAGAAATGCTTGGTCTAAAATATTTAAATTTCAATAACATTAATTATCTTATATTATTTATAACATTAGTCTCTAAATAATAATAATAATAATAATAATAATAATAATACTAATAATACTACTAATAATAATAATAATAGTGCTTGTTTTGCTCATATCCCGTTGATGACAGTTACATGGGCTGACGAAAACTATAGAATACAGACATCGAACAACTACGAAAATGTATTATATTATATGTACACGCGAATACTGTTACTGGAATAGATGCGTATTCAGTCGGCTCCTGGAAACAAGGGCTCTGGCAAAGCTGTAGTGGGAGGTGATTCCAGGCGGACGGTCCCGAGTAGGAGAATGCACGTTGGCCAGCGGACACTAGCCTCAGTCTTGAATGCCAAATATGCAGACTTTCAAAGCGAAGTGGGAACAACCGGCATACCTTTCCTGCCCTTGAGAGTAATTTTGTTCAACCAATCTTCTGCCTGAGTGTCTCCCTCATCCCCATCCCACACGCCTCATACGCAAAATGTTCAATACCCAACACACTTTCACTCCAAAGAGCGTACGCAATATAATAATGGCCCCTACGTCATTGCATAGGTAATATACAACTTTTTGTATAGTTATTTTTTAATTATGAAAAATTTTAATGTTGTATTTTTTAGGGAGCATTTAACATTGTTATATTGATTTCAAGTATCAATGATAAATCAAGAATAAAATGTCAAAACAAAATCTAAATATGGTCCCAATGTCATAATGTATGGTGAACTGAATCAACTGACTGCAACGGCGCAGTTCATCAGAAGTATTAAATGTGTTGTCTAAATCTTCCAAAACAAAACGCTTGAGAACAAAGACGAAGAAGAAGAAGAAAATCAGGTCTAAACGGTTATATTTAAGTAAATTTAAGGTGCGTATAGAATTATTATGTTAATTTTAAGTATCGCACATAAAACTATTAAGAAAAAAGTTTAAGTCAAAATCCGATGCACAGTATGCTAACAACACATTCACAAATCAAACACAAGCATTGTTTTAAAAAAAACAATACGAAATGAGTGTCATACATCAAGTGTTATAAGGCACGGTGTCCGAGCGGCAGTGCGACTGGCTGGCGTAACGAAGGTTCTGGTTTTGAATCCAGGTAAAGGCTAGGATTTGTTCCCAGGTCTATAGTCTCCCTTGGTCTGTTGGTTGACTGACCTTAGATGAGTTATAGCAAAGTTGACTGGGCATTGTACTGGCCAGACAAACGCCTAGTTTGCATGGGCACACAAACTGGTTACTGCTACCTCATCAGTCTTGCATTTTTATTATTGTTTTATAGAAAGTAAAATTCCTTGTTTTCCTACTTTGTTCTGGCAACACAGTCCTTGGCCCGATACTACTCGGGATGAAAAAAATACTTATATACATTTCTTCTCACTTAAGGAATAAGGAAAGCGTTTCTGTTGTTTTCTCTGTCAGTGCCTTGTAACAGGTTGTTATTGTCTTGCATTTCATATTTAGAGTTTAATGAGTTTAGAGTTTAACGACTTTAGTATTATAACTACTCTTTGCACTACTGTTCTCTAGTGTTTCTTCTTGTTTTTCTTTTGTCTGAGGAAAGCTGTTTCATATAGAAGGCACCAAATATTCAAACGTTTATAGAGATATTAAGTAAAAAAAAAAATTAAATATAAGGTTTTGGTCTGTGTTATAACTAGTTTTTTTCAGAATTATTTTACAGACCTCCGTGAACACGTGGTTTTGACAATGGTTTGACATTCTATAAAAGTTCTTAAAAGAAATTTACGTGAGTACATTAAAATATGTTTTCATTTTGCGACCGAAGGGAACAATTAGAATGATAGAGAAAGTGAAAACTTACATACTGTGATAATTGTACTTTAGAAAAAAAATGTTCTAGCATGAAGTCAAATTATATTTTAAAAATTAATACATTTACATGACGTTGTCTTGAAAATCTTTAAACTTTAAATCTAATACATGTGTAGTAAACCAAGGTAGAGAATTTTTTTTTTTTAATATTATAATTGATCAATTTTAGAATTGTAGGCTATATATTAAATATTAAAAAATATCAAGTTGTGATTTGAAGGCTATATATTAAATATTATAATAGATCAATTTGTGAATTGTAGGCTATATATTAAATATTATAATAGATCAATTTGTGAATTGTAGGCTATACAGAACATATAATTTTAATCGACTTTAATAAACATTAGAATAATACAGTCTATGTTACTATAGTTACGTTATTCTATACAATTTATAGAATCATACGACGAACTGTCTTCTGTGCAAAAGAAAGAATGACGTTATCGTAAACAATTGCATTATTTCTGTACATTACAGAGATTGAATTGAACCTCTTCTGTACTTTTTTAAAATCTTAAGTAATTCTTTACTGTCTTTAGCGCTGAAAACGACCGTTCTGCTGAGCAGTTTGACGCTATAACATCATTCGGAGCGTAATTCCTACGTTTGGATAAATGTCCAAAATGCCTTAAAAGGCATAAAAGGTATTTGTATAGCTTTAGTGACGATAACTCCATAACTTCATCATTCGACGACAAATAATCTTGCGTGTGCATACACTCGTTTTCCAAAGTCATATCCAAATCCCCGGATAAAAAGGTATAAGGTATCATTTACGGATGTCTTTAGATTCCAAGCGATGTAGTTTCGTATGAAAGTCAAACTTTTTACTTACCCTCATAAGCAGTTCCGCGTCGCCGCAGTTCTGTAATTAGTCAGTCTATAATGACGTTAAAAATGGTAACTCTGAATCTGTCCCTGCCAGAGAGTTCGGTCTCGTTTCCTTTTTCTTCGTCGAACTGGACTTTACGCTTACGTTTCCTCTGCATGTCATATGTGTAGCTATTTGCACCGAAATTTTCAATAACTTTTGACTCATAATGATCAAAGGAACTGGTTTCCTTAAGTGTTCTAGGTATGTTACCGAAAACCGATACAGTTCAACGATCGTACCCAGATCTATGTTAACAGATTTGCTAACTTTATTGAACTTTTCCAATATGTCATTCCAGAGACGTGACAAAAAGCAAGTTTTCATCGGAGTCTAATGAATTCAGAAGGCCTGAAGCCACAGAGCGCTTAGATGGTTGTTCATTTACATCATTGGCAATTATCTGAAGAGGTACCATAATCTCATCTCAGGAGCAACATAGACTTCGGCAGGCGTCAGCTCGAGCAGACCATCTTGTCTGAGAAAGACTCTTCACGACTGTTGAATTTGACTTCAGTTTCGACAGCGAAAGTTGTGTGTTGATGACGAAAAAAAAAATACAATGACTGCAAAATACCGAAGAAAGATACAGCAGCTGTACAAGACTCGGCCGCACAGGATCCAACAAGATTCAGTGAGTTAGCCGAACAGAGAACAAAATCTATCAGAGGGTTCATTTGTTTTATTCTCGGTTAAAGACCAGAATATACACCTGACATATTGCTAGCATTGTCGTAAGACTGCCCCCGGCATATTGCTAGCATTGTCGTAAGACTTCCAACGGAATATTGCTAGCGTCGTCGCAAGACTGCACCGGCATATTGCATTGTCGTAAGACTGCCCCCGGCATATTGATAGCATTGTCGCAAGACTGCCCCTGACATATTGCTAGCATTGTCGTAAGACTGTCCCCGGCAATCGGCGATATCCAAGTCGTGATTTTTCAATGTCTCTAGGACGACTATAGCCACAATTCGGAATGAATTAAAAAAATCGTTCAACAGGACATCCAACTTCAGAGACATATCTCACTATGAAAGAAAGATGATCTACATGAGAAATGTCCGGAGTAGAGTCCACATAGATAGAGAAATATTTGACATGTTTTATCTCAGTCATGATTGTATTTATTACCTTTTTCTGCCATGATATTGATCATTTCATCGCATATTTTTGACGAAAGATATGATGTTGTGCCACTTCCTTTGTTACCGTGACGTTTTATGTGTAAGTCGAGAAAAGGATCGAACTCAGCCAAAAGTTCTAGGGTCATACCATAGTTCCCACTGATTTGTATCTCATGGGAAACTCTAAACGGCTATCCGCGTGCAGAAAGTGACCTCACAACAGCCCCAATGCGACACAAAATCCCATGTCAGTATTTTATTTCTTCTTCCGTCTGAAGAACAAGACTCTTGTCAACTCTACCGACCGCACTTTCCTAGCTAATAGTGTCACAACTGCTGACCTGTGTTCGTCCGAATCCTCATGTTCCTTCATTCTTTGAACTGCGTTTTTCCAGTCGTTGTACCCTTCATTGGCTAGCGACCCCAATTTCCCAAACATCTTACAAGGGGCGAAAAACACTGCACCCTTGCTCTTCGAAAATATGAGCCAAGTTCGAGGTCGTGTTTTACCATTGCTTATTGTTCGGCTAAGAAGAGCAGGGCTGTAAGTAATATTATGAGTGCCCTGTTTTTGAAAAATGTAGTGAATATATTTTCTATAAAGCTTTTTGATAAGGCAAGCCAGGCTTTTGAGCTTATGTAAAGATTCCGCCACCGGGGCCCCTAGGCTGGCTGGGCCCCTAGGCCCGGGCCTTATGGGCCTAGGCGGAAATCCGGGCCTGAGGCTATATATTAAATATTATAATAGATCAATTTGTGAATTGTAGGCTATATATTAAATATTATAATAGATCAATTAGTGAATTGTAGGCTATATATTAAATATTATAATAGATCAATTTGTGAATTGTAAGTTATACATTAAATATTATAATAGATCAATTTGTGAATTGTAAGTTATATATTAAATATTATAATAGATCAATTTATGAATTGTAGGCTATATATTAAATATTATAATAGATCAATTTGTGAATAGAAGGCTATATATTAAATATTATAATAGATCAATTTGTGAATTGTAAGTTATATATTAAATATTATAATAGATCAATTTGTGAATTGTATGTTATATATTAAATATTATAATAGATCAATTTGTGAATTGTAGATTATATATTAAATATTATAATAGATCAATTTGTGAATTGTAGGTTATATATTAAATATTATAATAGATCAATTTATGAATTGTAGGCTATATATTAAATATTATAATAGATCAATTTGTGAATTGAAGGCTATATATTAAATATTATAATAGATCAATTTGTGAATTGTATGTTATATATTAAATATTATAATAAATCAATTTGTGAATTGTAGGTTATATATTAAATATTATAATAGATCAATTTGTGAATTGTAGGTTATATATTAAATATTATAATAGATCAATTTGTGAATTGTAGGTTATATATTAAATATTATAATAGATCAATTTGTGAATTGAAGGCTATATATTAAATATTATGGGGCACGGTAGCCGAGCGGCAGCGCATTCGACTGGCGATCCGATGGTTCTGGGTTCCGATCCTGGTGCAGGCTAGGATTTTTTCCCGGGACTTACGGGTGCCCCTGAGTGTACCCAGCACTGACGGGTACCTGACACTAGTTGGGGTAAAGTAAAGGCGGCTAGGCATTGTGCTGGCCACAAATCCCCTCGCCACAGAAACTGGTGAACGCAGCTTCACTGGCCCTATGATCAGTGTGGTACGAACGTTCAAAGGGTACTTTCTTATATTAAATGGCAAAGAATACATAGGCTTTTGCAAACAAACATAAAATGTAATAATACATAGACTTAGTTAATGACATATCTATTAATTTATTACAAAAATAAAACCATTATACATTTCCAGCTACTTAAATCTAAATTTAAAACATCTGGAGTAACTTCAAAATATAATCAAGGGAGATAAAAGTCATTTTTATGTAGTAGGTAAATATTATTTTAAAATATTTTTTTTAATTCACAATTTGTACTTTAATAAAATATGTATCGTAGACATTTTTATTACTAATCATAAATGTGATAAAAACATAAAATGAACAATTGATCACTAATTATTTTTACATTTAATGATAATTTATTAAACACTGTTTAAGCTACTAGCTTGTTTTCATTAGAGCCCATTTACTTCTTTAAGATGACATTGACAATTGAAATATATAGAATATTTTTATACGGCCTTATAATTAGGGCTCTAAGAATGGTTGAATGTTAAAAACTTTAAATATATATTGTATATATATTGTTAATTTACAAGAAACTATGCACAATAACGGTATTTAAAAAAAAAGACTGTAAGAAAAGAAAAGAGAGTCTATAGGGCGAAGGTTTCTAGCCCTTTCAACTAACTACACTGAAATAACATATATTGGCTCACAGTCTCCTTTTCCTACCTGACCGGAATAAACCAAATTTAAATGTAAAATAAAATCTCCACATATAGTTGTGTTTACGTTTTTATGAGGCTTAAAAATCGAGCTGAATAAAAAGTAAACTGTTCTTTATAAACGAAAACAAATAAAATAAGAAATGATTTACACATGAGATATTAATAATTGTTACTGTATGTTTTTGCCTTGTGTCATGTTTCTAATTTTCTACATTTCTATTTGATCTTTGTATAGAATAACTTCACTTTCGCGCACTTCTCTATTAGCAGGATCTTTGTTTTAATGTTTAAATAACAGACAGAGTTTTACTAAAAAGAATTTAAAAAAAGGAAGCCTAATGTTTTAAAAATATTAACCAATGCCCATAGTCTGAGAAAATGTTTTTTTTTCGCATCTATAGCACCATTATTTGAGATTTTAATATTTGTTTTTTGTTGGTTGATCTTCCAATAATTTTTCTTGCAATGGTAAAGTTAGACTTGCTAGTGATTGATCAGTATTTGTTAATAGTATCCTAAACCAAAACAGAAAATTTCAGTTGATATCTTGAAATTGTATGTTGAAAATTATTAATTATTTGAATGTGTTATCAATTATAGCCTTTATATTATATGTTATATGTCTTGATCAGTTTACTTTTTATAGAACGAATTGGAGAAACTTGTAAAATTCTCAAAATCAAACTTTCCGTTTGTACTGTAGAGCTTTTGTTTAGTAAAATGTCAACATAATTCCCTTTTGTTTTTATCAAATTGATTTACTTTTCCTGTAACTGTAGACTCAATTAACGTATTGAATAAATTCGTTAATAAGCTAAACTATTGAGTGAACAAGTGCTTGTCCTGAAATCACTTAGTAGGCTGTTAGCACTAAAAACTGACTCGCTGTCTTTAGCTTATATTACGTATCACAGACGCTCCTTCTTTAAAGAATATTTTTGCTCGTCCGTGTCTGAGTCTAGTGTATTTATGTTGGTTTTTTGCAAGAAGAGGAAATCTCTGGCTTATGTTTTCTTACAAGATGTGCTGTGTACTTTGTTTCTAATGCTTCTAATGTTGTGTGTAATTACTTGTATATCTGTCATCTCTAAATTGTGTTAGTTTGTGTTTGGATTGTCTATGTCAATTGTTTTCTTGTGGAGGTTGGGGGGGGGGGGGTCAAGGGTAACTCCGGCTTCACATGGTGTGAGTTAGAGTGTGTCTGTGGAGAAATTGGTGAGCAAGGTGAAAGCGATATTGACTAAAGTCTTATTGTTCAAAAATTAAAAATAATAATCTTCTTTCTTCTTCTTCTTCTTTATTTTACTATGGAGAATCCGTTAGATGAGGACAAAGTCCACAAATCATGTAGTCAGTTTAAACAAAGTTATTTGGTTAATTAAAATAAAAACCTAAAATAGATTTGGTGAAATTGTAGACCATCACCTTACCTTTGATTCTCCTGAAAGACGTCACTGTTTCTAGACATACATTAGATAACTTACAATTTATTTATACTAAATTTAACTCTATAAACTTTATTGTATAATTAAATATAATCTACACATCTTATTTATTTCGTCTTTTTGTTATTGACATGATGGTCGGGTTGTTGTGAGTTTAGCAAACTTACTCCGAACTGCCAAGTATAATTGTAAACATGTCTCTTTCTTTGTAACTTGTTAAAACAAAGAAAATTACAAGGGAGAGAACTCTCACACAAAAAGTTAACTTTTAATAGACAATATTTACCGTTCTTTTATTATTTTATAAGCTTATTTTTCACCATTTGATAGTAAAGATTATTGAAAATATAGCTTTGAATTTTCATATCAGATTAAAAACCAAAAGCACAAATCATACATTATATAGATGTGTAATATGAAATGTATAAAGCCTACATAAAAAATCATAAATATAACATAAGAAGAAAAACTTGAAACTTGAAAAGAAAGAGTGGAATTTGAATAGGCTACAGTTTGAAAGACAAAATAGAGCGTTCTCAGTAGGCGGAGCTTAAGTTTTTTTGTGTAAATTTTGTGACGTATTTGTGTAAATATAGAACCCACTTGAGGTACAAACGTAACGTGGAGAAAGTGAAGTACTTCTTTATCATGCAAAATTCACATCTGAATATTGGCTATCCTACTCAAAAATAAGGAGGTAAATAGTAGTAAGTAAAGTACCCTTCGGACCAAAGTGATCATAGGGCCTACGACATGGTTTTAAATTTAAGAAATGACGATGATTCTAATTAGTGAAAATAAAATTTTAATCAAATTACTGAGATAAATAAAACAAAAGCATAGTTTGCTTTAACTGCCGTTAATCACTGTAAATTTTTACAATAAAAAGCGACAAAAGTTGACCATATATGAAGCTTCGACATGATCGAATGTCTTTACATTTTTTTATCGGCTAACACAAAAGACCAAGGTAATATATTTGGATTAAAAGACTGTCAACTTTCTTGCATTCTGAGAAGATCTCTGAAGTGTTCTAAACAAGAATACTGATAAAGTTTATGGTTTGTTCCCAGATCTGTCACTGAGCCTACCCAGCTCTGATGGTAAATAGTAGTACTGTAGATTAATTGATTAATGTGATTAGGCTAGGGCCGGCTAGACCTATTTACACTTTCAATTTCACTTTATAGGCCTACACTTTTAATGTTTCGTAGGCTAGGCTACGATGTCAAGCGATATTGTTGGTGAATAGGCTATCTAGTCAAGTAACTATTAGGCTCACATCGTCTATGATCTATGTCTATGATAATAATAAAATAGCGTATTTTATTTAACATACATAATACAGCTTAAATCTTAATAAGACTTAAAACACAACACATCATTTAAAAAAAGCTCGAGCCTATATGAAACTTTATTAATACAGCGGCAATATTTATATGTACACCATTACTTAAAGTAAACACAAATCACGTGCTTTTTGTCACGGGATTGCAAACGCCCTATTGAGAGAGAGAGAGAGAGAGAGACACAGAGAGAGAGAGAGAGGTAGAGAGAGAGAGAGAGAGATATTTATAACCATGTAAATACTAAAATTAAAATTTGATTAATAAACAGTGATGATAACGTATCATGATTTTACACAGAGGTTACTGAATTTGTTACATATGTAAAGAAAACATGTGTAAATACTAAACGCTTCTCTATTCTAAAACAAGTAATCCATAAACAAACACACATTTTAGTAATATACATTTAGGAAAACAAAAACATGATTTTGATAAAAATTATTATTTATATTGCGCCTGTAACCATGCTATTACATATAGCATGCTCACGCATCTGTTTTTTTTTTTACATTTAATTTGTTTCCGGGGAGTGGGCTGTTATTTCGAAAGCGAAGTAACTCATGCACTTTAGACTATCCATTTATTTCCTAACTTGCCTTAATAAAGCCGTTTAAAAAAATATTAAGTCTAAAAGAATGAACACAAACTATTAAAACAAGTAATTGTGTACCAATGAAAACAAGGTAGCAGCTAAAAATTTGTTTTAAAATTTACTTTTACAATGAAGACATAATAAATAATAGTTTGTACATTTTATGTATTTTTATTTTAAGTATGAGTATTGATATAAACTTATACAATCTTGTAATTGTCATATAATAATATAATATTAGAAGAAAGACTTTCCAAACTTTAAAATAATGTACAGAATCAAATTTTAGTAAGTAGCCTATACATTTAGGATAAATCAACATGATTGTAATAATAATTATTATTTTTATAGTGCTGGTTTCTATTACATTTTATCTAGTCTTCTCAGTGCGCTCTTGGTATAAAATGTAGTGGCAGTTTTAAGGGGGAGTAAGGTAAATAGACACGAGTTTAAAGATACTAGCTTATAGAGAAAGGTCTTTATACTCTTTTTAAAAGACTCTTTTGTCACATACTCTCTCAGTGTCTAAGTCAAGCTGTTCTATATAAAAGGTGCCACTGATTCAAACAAAAGTATGTAGATGAATGATAGTGAAAGTTAAAACTGACGTACAGTGAGAACTTTGCATTAAAAAAGTGTATATTCTGGCATCAAGTCAAATTATATTTAAACAAGCCTAAATAAACACAGTGTTGAAAACTGTATCTATTGCTATTTCAATTCCTTACAACAAACAAACTACAATATACATATTAGAGAACAGGGACTACATAGACTAAGTTAATGATATATACACTAATTCGTTTAAAAAAAATCTTTAGCAGCTCAGCTTCTTAAATATAAATTTTTAGACATTTTGAGTAACTTAAAAATGTAATGAGGGGAGATAATTTTTCTTTTATGCTGACGGGTTGATAATAATTTATTTCTTTATTATTATTTTTTTTTTTTGCCGTCAAATTAGTATAATAATGTATAAAATTTTATTACTATTCAAATTAGTAAACAGGTAAATAAATGAACCAACTATTAATTAATTTTTTTTATTCTAAATATAAATTTAAAACACCTTTTTCGATACTTTCTTGTTTTCATTAGTACGCATTTACTTTTTTCAATAGTAAATTCCATACTTTTGATTAGAATTTTTTGAACAGCCTTATTGGTAAGGCTTGCGAAATTGTAAATATAACAATAGAGAGCCTAGAGCAGGAGACGGCAACCTACGGCACGTGTAGCCGCCTTGGAACGAAGAACGATTTTCAATGGCACGCGGACCACCAGAAAAAACAATAATTATTTATTTTATTAGCTAAGACAAATAGTATAAGTAGTAATGTACCCATTGATTCCAGAGCATTCACTATTCATAAGTGTACTGTATGTACATTTAGATCAATTTCATTGGATTTCCTGTTTAAGTACTTTGTCTTTAATATTGTCTGTTTGCCTGACGCATCCATACAACTGCTACTGCAATTGAAGCCTAAGTAGGTTGTACTGAGAATACTAAATGTAATGGTCACAAACAATGATACATAATAATTATTAGATCTATGTCAATCGTATTGCATTATTTTAAATATATTTTACTTAAATTTGAATCAATACATTATTTAAAAGTTTTGAAAAAAATTCTTCTCGTGTTATATATATCTTATCTTATCTTATACATTACAGACGCTCCTTCTATAAAGAAGATTATTGCGTCCTACGCTCATCCGTGGTCCGACTCTAGTCTTGCATTTTTATTAATGTTTTAAATGATGTTAGGTTATTGGTTTTCCTGGTTTGTTCAGGCAACCTATTCCATGCCCGAATGCCACTCGGGAAGAAAGAGTACTTATATGCATTTCTTCTCGCATAAGGGACAAGGAAGGTGTTTTTGTCTTTATGTTTATATGACATTTAATCTTTAAACATTTCATTTACCACCTCTAGATTATGTGCTGTTGATTTTTTTCAAATTTAAAAGCACGAAAGTATGGAATATATTTCCCATCCAACTCAGGCGAACAAGTTATATCGTCTCTTTAACAAATAACTTGAAAACAGTATTTTAATATTTACTTTCCTTCAACATATTTTAGACACCTATTGTAGCACTAGAAATAGCCCGTGGGAAACCACGTGGGTAGATAATTTTGATAAAGTGTTTGTATAATTTATAGAATTGAATTTATATATCTGGTATTCTTTCTCAAAAGTAGGCCTACGACATGGTTTTAAATTTAAGAAATGACGATGATTCTAATTAGTGAAAATAAAATTTTAATCAAATTACTGAGATAAATAAAACAAAAGCATAGTTTGCTTTAACTGCCGTTAATCACTGTAAATTTTTACAATAAAAAGCGACAAAAGTTGACCATATATGAAGCTTCGACATGATCGAATGTCTTTACATTTTTTTATCGGCTAACACAAAAGACCAAGGTAATATATTTGGATTAAAAGACTGTCAACTTTCTTGCATTCTGAGAAGATCTCTGAAGTGTTCTAAACAAGAATACTGATAAAGTTTATGGTTTGTTCCCAGATCTGTCACTGAGCCTACCCAGCTCTGATGGTAAATAGTAGTACTGTAGATTAATTGATTAATGTGATTAGGCTAGGGCCGGCTAGACCTATTCACACTTTCAATTTCACTTTATAGGCCTACACTTTTAATGTTTCGTAGGCTAGGCTAATGGGCTAATGGCTAAGTAGGACAGCTACGATGCCAAGTGATAGTGTTGGTGAATAGGCTATCTAGTCAAGTCACTAATAGGCTCACATCGTCTATGATCCATGTCTATGATAATAATAAAATAGCGTATTTTATTTAACAGACATAATACAGCTTAAATCTTAATACGACTTAAAACACAAAACATCATTTAAAAAAAGCTCGAGCCTATATGAAACTTTATTAATACAGCGGCCATTGTACTTGTACACCACTACACAAAGTAAACAAAAATCACGTGCTTTTTCTCACGTGCTTGCAAACGCCCTATTGAATTATTTTAAAATTGCGCGCAATAAGAATTCAAATATAAAATGCGAAACTGCTTTAAAAGTTAGGCAATCCATCACTGTGTACCGGCATCTATATTTTTTTTTTACAAAAAAGCACTGCTGATACATACATACACACACTGACAGACATATTTCTTTGGGCTTTTATTATATAGAATGGCACCAGATACAAACGTTCCAGTAACTTTCGTTAATATTATTATCTCATGTGTGAGTTATTTCTTATTTTATTTGTTTTCGTTTATAATTATAAATGTTTCTTCAGCTCGATTTGTATGCCTCATTAAAAGGTAAACACAGCCACATGTGGAAAGCTTATGTTACATTTAAATTTGAATCTTAACGGCTTATTCGGGAAAGGTTGAAAGGGTAGGATGTGAGCAATTATATCAGTCGAAGGGGTTATGAACGTATGTCATCTAGACCAGAGATCGGTCACCTTTGGATATTGGTGTGCCAAAGAAGGATCTCTTATTTATTCATTCTGCCAAAAGCCTAAAGTTATCCCTCCCTTTTCTTTGAGAAGTGGCCTGCACTGCATTTTATGGCGTATTTCGCGTGCCAATAAAGGGCCAAGTGTGGCACGCTGACCGTAGGTTCCCGACTTCTCCTCTGGGATCTCTATTTTTATCTTTACAATCTTCAAGCCTTAACTATTTTTTTTTCCTTTAGGAGGCGCGTCGGAGTTTTACCTCCTTGCCCCTCTTGTGGGCCTTCTCGGCTTGTAAAGTTAGTTTTGTTTGTATGTATGGTATCGGCAAACATCGCTGATCCTTGGATCAGTTTGTTCCGCTCTCTACACAATCACTCTCACGTCAAGCATGAGAGCCGAGTGCAGACCAGCTGTAGTCCAGGCCGACCATAAGAGAGCCACTACGAGAAAAAGAGCAATCTCCTAATCTCGCAAGGCTCTGGGGGGGGGGGTGACTAAGACTTCCTACACCTGTGTGAAAAATCTAATCGCACAAGGCGGAGAAGATGTGTGCAAGATCTAATCGCACGAGGCGGAGAAGATCTACACGTTGTGTGGGGAAGCCACTATAAGGTTGCTCAGAAATTTGGTTTACTTTTATTTTATGGGCGACTATTATAAAAAGTAAATGGGATGGTTAATAATAAAAACAAGAGAGTAGCAAAATAGGTGTTTAAGTTGTTTTTTTTTTTAACAATAAAATAATTAATTTATGGTTTGTTAATTTTTAAACATGCTTAATTTATTTGATTAGCAAAACAATTATATGCTACATTTTACTAATTCGACGGCAAATTATAAAGAAAAAAAAACAAAAACAAATAAATAACCCTGAGACATACTTAAAAAAAAACACTAATTAGTCTAAGTAGTCACTGTTGTACAATGCAGTATGTTCGTTAAAAGGAATATAATTCACAATAGAAACCTTTTTTCAACCCCGAGTAAATTTAGGCTTGTTTAAATATTATTTGACTTAAGATCAGAATATATATATTTTTAATGGAAATTTACCACTGTACGTCTGTTTTAACTTTCTCTATCATTCCCATTCTTTCATCCAACTGTACCCCGTAAACTTGTTTTAGACAAGAGAAACGTTTAGTATTTACACTTATTTTATACTAGAGAAACATTTAGTGTTTACACTTGTTTTATACTAGAGAAATGTTTAGTGTTTAAACTTGTTTTAGACTAGAGAAACGTTTAGTGTTTACACTTGTTTTATACTAGAGAAACGTTAAGTGTTTACACATGTTTTAGACTAGAGAAACGTTTAGTGTTTACACATGTTTTATAATAGAGAAACGTTTAGTGTTTACACTTGTTTTATACTAGAGAAACGTTTAGTGTTTAAACTTGTTTTATACTAGAGAAATGTTTAGTGTTTAAACTTGTTTTAGACAAGAGAAACGTTTAGTATTTACACTTATTTTATACTAGAGAAACGTTTAGTGTTTACACTTGTTTTATACTAGAGAAATATTTAGTGTTTAAACTTGTTTTAGACTAGAGAAACGTTTAGTGTTTACACTTGTTTTATACTAGAGAAACGTTTAGTGTTTACACTTGTTTTATACTAGAGAAATGTTTAGTGTTTACACATGTTTTAGACTAGAGAAACGTTTAGTGTTTACACATGTTTTATACTAGAGAAACGTTTAGTGTTTAAACTTGTTTTATACTAGAGAAATGTTTAGTGTTTAAACTTGTTTTAGACAAGAGAAACGTTTAGTATTTACACTTATTTTATACTAGAGAAACGTTTAGTGTTTACACTTGTTTTATACTAGAGAAATGTTTAGTGTTTAAACTTGTTTTAGACTAGAGAAACGTTTAGTGTTTACACTTGTTTTATACTAGAGAAATGTTTAGTGTTTACACATGTTTTAGACTAGAGAAACGTTTAGTGTTTACACATGTTTTATACTAGAGAAACGTTTAGTGTTTAAACTTGTTTTATACTAGAGAAATGTTTAGTGTTTAAACTTGTTTTAGACAAGAGAAACGTTTAGTATTTGCACTTATTTTATACTAGAGAAACGTTTAGTGTTTACACTTGTTTTATACTAGAGAAATGTTTAGTGTTTAAACTTGTTTTAGACTAGAGAAACGTTTAGTGTTTACACTTGTTTTATACTAGAGAAACGTTAAGTGTTTACACATGTTTTAGACTAGAGAAACGGTTATTTTTTACACATGTTTTATACTAGAGAAACGTTTAGTGTTTACACTTGTTTTATACTAGAGAAATGTTTAGTGTTTAAACTTGTTTTATACTAGAGAAATGTTTAGTGTTTACACTTGTTTTATACTAGTTAACTTGTTTTATACTAGAGAAATGTTTATTGTTTAAACTTGTTTTATACTAGAGAAGTGTTGATTGTTTAAACTTGTTTTATACTAGAGAAATGTTTAGTGTTTAAACTTGTTTTTTACTAGAGAAATGTTTAGTTTTTATACTTGTTTTATACTAGAGAAACGTTTAGTGTTTACACATGTTTTAGACTAGAGAAACGTTTTGTATTTACACATGTTTAAGACTAGAGAAACGTTTAGTATTTACACATGTTTTAGACTAGAGAAACGTTTAGTATTTACACATGTTTTAGAATAGAGAAACGTTTAGTATTTATACATGTTTTAGACTAGAGAAACGTTTAGTATTTACACATTTTTTAGACTAGAGAAACGTTTAGTATTTATACATGTTTTAGACTAGAGAAACGTTTAGTATTTACACATGTTTTAGACTAGAGAAACGTTTAGTATTTATACATGTTTTAGACTAGAGAAACGTTTAGTATTTACACATGTTTTAGACTAGAGAAACGTTTAGTATTTACACATGTTTTAGACTAGAGAAACGTTTAGTATTTATACATGTTTTAGACTAGAGAAACGTTTAGTATTTACACATGTTTTAGACTAGAGAAACGTTTAGTGTTTACACATGTTTTAGACTAGAGACATGTTTAGTATCTATACATGTTTTAGACTAGAGAAATGTTTAGTGTTTACACATGTTTTAGACTAGAGAAATGTTTAGTATTTACACATGTTTTAGACTAGAGAAATGTTTAGTATTTACACATGTTTTAGACTAGAGAAATGTTTAGTATTTACACATGTTTTCTTTAGATCTCTATTAAGTTCAATAGAATCTATGTACAATCATGTTACGTTATCATCATTGTTTGTTTTTAAAAATACTTTCTGTATTTACATTGTTTTAATTATCTCTCTCTTTTATTTAAAAATCTAGCCTGTACAGATTACATTATTTCTTTTAAAGTTTGGATAGTTTTTCTTCTCATGTTATATTTACGACGTTTTATGTAGGACTAATAAATTTCATATTACTTATCTAAATTATTTTTGATTCTTGTTTTTGTTTTTATATTCTGAAATGAAATTTTAATGATATATTTTTAGTACACTTTACTTTTAAATGGTGAAAAAATAATAATAAAGGAACGGTAAGTTTTGACTAAAAGAGTTCAACGTTTTGTCTGAGTTCTCTCCCTTGTTAGAAGGCGGCAGGGTTTACTATTTTACTTGTCAGTACGGATTAAGTTTACTAAACTCACGACCAGCCAACCATAATGTCAATAACAATAAGACGAAATAAGTAAGATGTGTATATTATATTTTTTTTATACAATAAAGATTGAAAAGTTTATTATCCCTTTGTTGCATGAGGTATGAAGGAGTCGAGATACAGAGTTGATTTTTGGTACACAGCCTTCTATCAACATAAAAATAACTCTGAAAAAACAATTTTTGACCTATCGTGCCCGTGGGGGTGGGGTCAGAATGTCCATTATATTGGACGCCATGAACGCCAGGATCCATTTTGTCCTCATAAGACGAAATAGACAAATAATTTTATTTTTAGTAGTTTCTAATGTATAATCATAATTTGACTACATATTTTGAAAGTTTTTATAATTAGCAATTAAACACATGTAAATATAGCATGTATCAGTTTGTAAATTATACATTTTATAATAAAAAATGAGAAAAATTAGCAAAGCCAATAAAGTAATATATTTTTTAAACGTTTATTTTTAATTCATTGTATGCTTTTTCAAAGTTTTTAGGTTACATTTACATTATATTTTTAATATAAGTTTTCTTTTGAGCTTTGTACAATATAATAAAATAAACATTCTTCTCTTTTGTCATTCTATTTGATATCTACATACATACTACATTTTTTTTATATTCTACCAATACACTGTAAGAGTCCTCCTATGCATGGCGTCCAATATTTTGGACAACCCAATAAATAGTACTTCCTCCTTGTATGCATGGTGTTCAATAAACTGGACATGGCACTAAAAATCATTCTGACTTATAAATATCAAAATATATACGCTAGAATATGTTTAGTTATGCAGCTGTAACATAAATACACACTTACAATAGATTTTTAAATTATTAGATGTATTGTGTTGAGTACAAAAAAATAAAATGTCCCTTTCCTCTTAAAGGCTTTGAACGTCTTCCATTGTAATTGTTATTGAAAAAAAAGTAGTCAAGAGTACCGGCTCTTGGCTATTAAAAAACATGGTCCATAGAAACATTAAGACACAGAACAAAATATCTTTTGCATAAAGCTAAAGGTATGGGAATTAAAAAATTCTAAAAAGTGTCCAATATATTGGACGCTATGCAACAAAGGGTTATAAGTCTCACTTGTAATTTCAGGACCACTTTGAATTTTCAAACTCAATTTTCTCAAAACCGACATTTTGTGACTTGGGCACTTTTCGAACTAGACCCTTCAATTATTAAATCAACTTGTTGACTAAAGTTATTACTTATTCTATTTAGCGATGCAGCCGATAACTGACATTTTTAGAATCTATATGTTGTAAGTGAATCACACAATATAGGCAGCTAATATTATGTCTGGCAAAGACTACTTTAAATTTGAAAATCAATCCTCTATAGCGCCATATATTCGCCGGTATAGGAATAACTTTTTCTCGAAATAGTCGTGTAGTATTAAGTACTAAGTCAGTTGTTTTTTTTTTCGAAAAGAGCGAACCATCTTTCTTTGATAAATAAAAATGAACCTTAAATAACATCTTGATTGAACTCATTAAGTTGTAAAGAAAATTAGAATGATTTTAGATAATTGCTTAGTGGAATTAATTAAATACACATCAATTTCTTTTAGCCCATTGTAATTACTCTAAATAATATATTTCTAGTTATACACCAGTTCCTGTGTACAAGGATATGTAAAAATGTATTTTTTTTTCTTTTACGTGCATGAAAATATGAACGATTGTATTTATAAATCCTTTTCAAACATATTTGTATTTGAATTAAAATCATATTAAAATCAAACCGATCTTAAACGTTGATAATTAATAAACGCACCGAACTTCGATCGCTGATAAACCGATACAGCTAATCTATTTAATTTATACTGACTCAAGTCTCGACTTCAAGTTAATGCTATTTATATTCTTTGTTTGTATAATATGCCAATGGCGTGTCGTGTGGTGGCTTGAGACCGGAGTGCCCCCCCCCCCCCCCCGAGCTCAAACCTATCGTTACGCCCTGTACAAAAGAGTCCTTTAAAAGACACCTTATAACTCAGTTGCAGAAAGACGACATTTTGATTTTGAGAATCGTCCCAGTTTTTCTGATATTTTCTATATAAAGATAATTGAAGCACTTAATATTGACTTTTAGCAGACAATTTCAAGATATCAAAAGAAAATGGATGTTAGGGTATCGGTTACGTTAATAAATACTGATGAATTACTAGCAAGTCGACTTTTTACAACTGCATAAACACATTTAAATGAGTTCAAGATCAACCAACAAAGACTCTTAATGGAGGTAAAGGAGGCGGTAATTAAATATATACTATAAGAGAGCGGTTATTCGTAAAGGTGCGGTACTAAAGCCCTCTAGATATATCATTTGTCTTCTGGCCTTAATAATAAGGCTGTTCAAAAAATAGACATATGTGTAATATAACTGACAGTATTAAAAGCGGTAATCGTATACTAATGAAAACAAGCTAGTAGCTAATTAGGTGTTTTGAAAGATACATAATAATGTATAAACATTAATTAATTGTTTGTTTTTTTTTTTAAAATTTTTAATGTGTATGAGTACTTTTATAAATTGATAAATTGTTGTGACATATTTGCAAATTGTAAAGTAAAACAAATCATTTACAAAAAAAGCATTGCCCTAAGACTTTTAATTGTACTATTATCTCCCTTGATTAAATTTTAATGTTGTAACAGATGTCTAAATACTAATTTTGATTTCTTAACTTAAGCTAGTAGGCATTTGTTGAATTATTTTTTCATTTTTAAATATCGGGTTTACTCACGTTAAATGTTGTTTAAAGAAATTAAAATAATTCAGAATGTTTGTTGAGAGCGCTATACACATTTTATTATTATTATATCAGCTATTATTCAACATAACGCTTAATACTGTCGATGACTGTGTAGATGAACTATGTAAATTAAATGTTTGATGGTGAACGGATTAGGTGTACAGTTGTCCATTTTTTCTATGGCAGTGTCAAATTGTTTATGAAAGTTTTCAAAAAATACAATCTCGACTACACTAACTCATTGTTTGCTCTTATCTTATGTTACCGACACCCTTTCTATAGAGAATATAATTTTGTTTGACGCTTATTCGTGGTTTGAGTCTAGTCTTGTATTTTATGTTAAGTTACTAGTTTCCCTAGTTTGTTTAGGCAACCCATTCCATGCTCGGATGCCCCGAAAGAATACTTATATGCAGTTGTTCTAAAATTGAAAAGAAGAAACTTATTTTGTCCTTTGCGTCTATCTGAGGGGGCACGGTAGCCGTGCTGCAATACGTTCGGATCGCGTACCGAAGGTCCTGGGTTCGAATTCTGGTGCAGGCTAGGATTTGTTCTCGGGTCTAGAGGCTGTCCCTGTATCTACCCAGCGCTGATGGTTACCTGATCTTAGTTGGGGTAAAGTAAAGGCGGCGAACTATATCTTCTACATCATTGGCTACATACATGCTTCCTGTTTAGAGTAAGCGCAACTTAGTTTACGCCCCGTGTTGGATGCTACAACTTGAAAAGGGAACTATACATGGAATACGACATCTGTTCTTAAACTTTAGACATATATTTAGTAAACATCAAATCAGAAAATTGAGAAAAAAACGGATAAAACGAAAGAAAGAAAAAACATACCAGAATTTCAGACTTTGAACTTTAATTATTCGAGTACTTTCCATCCAAACAATATCGCCCTCAAGTCTCAACTTCGTCCTAGTAGGAAAACTAAAATTAAATGTTTATTTATTTCATCACGTTTTCTTTGTGTTTATGAACGTATAATAATATTGATTTATGTTTTACTTATTTTTTTTTTACTACCCATCAATGTATTATATTATGATAATAACAAAATGGGTTGGTTTAACAAGCAGCGATTTGTTATATTATAATTTGTTATTTTAAAATTTCTAATAGGAAATATTCTTTTCGATATACATGATTCCATAGCAGCTATTGAAATACAGAAAAGTTGATGTGATTGTTTAATACTGACCCTTGTCTTAGTGTTTAAACAAATAATGTAATAATCATGCCGTCAGTTTAAACAAACCTGTGTGGTTCATAAAATATAGTCATAAAGTAAAGTTGTTAATAATATAGAACACTACCTTACCATTGATTCACATAAAAGACGCCAATGGTTATAGACATAAGCTTACATTAGGTAATTTACAAGCAAGGGAGAAGCCAGACTTTTTTTCCTGAGTGGGCGTGATAAAAATGTATTATTTTGTTGTTGTTTTTTTGGCTAATTTAGTGTATATTAAAAAATACAGTCGAATTTTTTTTTATTTTCCAATTTTCAGGAAGGGCTAAGCTCTCCTCAGCCCCCCTTCTGTCTTCGCCCCTGCTTATAAGTGACAATTATAGGCCTAATAAATTAAAAATTTCCAAATGTTTTTGTACACTTCTCATTCATTTAGATTTTGTTGTTTTTTTCTATTAAAATAATAATTGCATGCTGATCGTACGTTTAGTTGGCATACTCCGAACTGCAAAGTAAGGTTTTAACCATTCAGCCTTCTTCATAACTTTTAAGACTGAGAAAAATACAAGGGATAAAACTGTAACGAAATGTTCACATTCCATGGACAAGAGTTACCGAAATTATTTTTTTTCACCATTTTAAAGTAAAGCGTACTTAAAATAAAACATTCATTTTTTTTAATTCACAATACGCGAACATATAATCTAGAAGTGTAAAATAAAATGTTTAAACATTAAATGTCATAATTATTACATAAAAAGAAATATTTTGCAAATTTTAAAACAATGTATTGAATCAAATTTAAGTAATATACATTTAGGATAGCGCAAGATGATTTTAATAATAATTATTATGTATATATTGCTTGTTTCCATTAAGCATTCTCAGTGGACTCTTGGCATAAATTGCAGTGGCAGTTGTATGGGTGCGTAAAGAAAAGAGCCAATAGTTTAAACTCTTGTTAAAAGACTATTTTGTCACAGAATCTCTCAGTCTCAGATGTTCCACTTAAAAAGCGCTACAGATTCCAACGAAGGTCTATGGTTATAAAGCAAGAAAAATATATATTATATACTACGCCACATGCCGATATTTAAAACAAAATTAATTTGTAACAACAAGCGCTATTTAACACACTTTTAGACTACATACAAACAATTAGAAAACTGTGTTTAAAAAAAATACATAGGTTTTTGTATGTTTGTTACCAAACAAATTACATCTGAACGGACCCAATGCAAACAAATGTGTTGCTTTTGAATATCATTAAAAAATGTGTAATAATGAACGAATCCATTCGACATATTATAGTATGAAGCTGACAAGATTCAATATGCACTCTTCAACGGTGCCCTTCCCACCTCCCAACCACCATCCCGTCAACTTTGGGCCTTTGTGCCTTGTGAAACCCGCTCAATCCTTTGTTACGCTAATTGTTGTGATATTTGACTCTCTGTATTACAATTAATGCTTTTACGTATGAATTATTGTCACTGTAGGGAGTTTTTCTCCTTTTAAAACCAGCTTATATGTATTAATATAACTATAATTTAAAATATTACACATTTATGGACGTCGCTTTTCTCTTCTGGCATTCTTCACCACTATCAGCTCCACTCTCAATGAGTTCAATGACAGCTTCCTTATGTCCATTTAAAAAAGATAGCATCAGTGCCGACAAATTCACTTTCTCTTCTTTCATTTGCTCCGCCTGAGTCTATGAGTAATTTAATTGTTTCAACGTGTCCGTTTCGAGACGCCAACATCAGAGGCGTCAGGCCTTCGTCAGATCTCTTATGGGCACTTGCTCCAGACTTTAAAAGTTGGTCAACAGTCTCTGTGTGTCCCATTTGAGACGCAATCATGAGTGCTGTGTATTTGTTCTTTGTTTTGTCCGTTCTGGCTTTTTTTTCGAATAGTTTATGAACTGCACATTGGTGCCTATTTTGTGACCCCGTCATTAGAGGTGTCCATTTATTAATGTTGGACACATTGCTAGACATTGGCTTGGTGTTACCTGCACAGTATTCGTTGGTATATTGTTTGTTTGCTGAAGGACAATTAGCCCCTTAACGTTGTAATAGTTTAACGATTTCAAGGTGGCCGTTTTTAGCTGCCAACATTAAACCCGTGAATCCATGTTTATTTACATCGTTTAGATTAGCTTGGAATTTAATGAGAAGTTGGGCAATCTAAACATTTACTCTTTTACATGCGAGCATTAAAGCAGTCTTACCATTTCTAGTTTTCCCATTGATGTGTGCACTATTTTCCAAAACCAATTTTACGGTGTCAAAGTGCGTATTTTTACAAACTTGCTTAAGTCCTGTGCCGCCCTTTTGTGTCTTTTCATGTTAATCTGCCTTGTAGAGCAGAAGTAATTTAACAGTGTCCGTGTGTCCGTATTGAGCAGCTTTCATAAACGGTATCCAACCATCTTTATTGAGGACATTAACATTTGCTTTATTTTGTAAGAGAAACTCTACTGTATCTGTTTGTCCATTTTGTGAGGCTACAAGTAGCGACATGCAGCCAAATATATCTCGTTCATTCACATTGGCATTAGACTCTATGAGTAGATCCACACTCTTAATGTGACCTTTTTGTGAGGCAATCATAAGAGCTGTCCATCCTAAATTTTACTTGTCATTAACACGAGCACAAAAGGGTACTGATAAGCGAACGATATCCAACATGTCAATAAAAGAGGCTTGCATGAGTGCTTTCCAAATACTGTGATTTTTTGTATGAACGCATGCTTGAGATTTCAAGAGTACATTGACTGTATCCCAATGTCCATTTTGTGAGGCTATCATAAGGAATATACCACCATCATTTCTGCATTCATTAACAGAATCATCATAATATTGCAGAAATCGCTTTACATTTCAACATGTCCATTTCTTGAAGCTATAATTATGGCAATTAAACCGTGTTTGTTTTTGTCATTTACATTGATCCCATAATACATCAGTAACACCTCAGCTGTCTCACGGTGACCGTTTTCATACGTCCGAAAGTGTGTAGAGATATATAGTTTTTAAAAATGTAAAAAAAATATAAGATTTTTGTCTGTGTGATAACTTTTTTTTTTTAAATAATGTTTGTGACATCTGCTGTGAAGACGTGGTTTGACAGTGAGTCGACATTCTGTAGTATTTCTTTAAGAAAAAATTCAACGCAAATCTTATATTTAAAAAAAGTTTACGCGGTGCAGTTGGATGGAACAATTTGAATGATAGAGAAATTTAAAACGGACGTACAGTGAGAATTTCGCATTAAAAATTTTATATTCTGACATCAAGTCAAATTATATTTAAGAAGCCTAAGTTTACACGGCGTTGAAAAATTTTTCTATTGTAAATTATATTCCCTATATAAAGAACATATGGCATTGTACATATTAGATAACAGGGACTAAACAGACTAAGTTAATGGTATATATACTAACTTGTTTTTAAAATGCCCTTTGCATTTCCAGCTATTTTAAATCTAAATTTGTAGACATATTGAGTAACTTAAAAATGTAATAAGGGGAGGTAATTTTTCCTTTCATGTTGTAGGTCAATTTATTTGTTATTTTTTTGTTCTTCTTTATAATTTGCCAGCAAACTAGTATAATAATGTATACACATGTATTGCTATTCAAATTAGGAAAAGAAGTAAAATTATGATCAAAATATTAATCAATATTTTTTAATGTAAATATAAATATAAAACACCTTTTTTTTTATAATTTCTTGTTTTCATCAGTACGCACAAACTTCTTTCAATAGCAGATGATTTATATATATTTTTGTTTACAAATTTATAAATTTTCTAGCATAAATTAAATTATATTTCAATAAGCGCAAATGTACACGGCGTCACCAAGATATTTTCATACATAGTAAACCAAGTTAGAAGAAATAAAATAAGTGAACATTTATAATTGCTTGTTTATTCGATTATATAAACTACATAGGCTTATATTATTAAAGATTTAGTAAAGTAAAGTACGAGTTGGACCAAATTGATCCATAGGTCAGGTGAAGCAGCGTTTACCAGTTTCTTTGGCAACGGCATACTAGGTGATCGTGTGGCCTGCACAATGCACTTTACCCAAACTAAGGTCAGGTACCCATCAGAGCTGGGTAGATTCAGAGACACCCTCGAGATCTGAGAAGAAATCCTAGCCAGCACCAAGATTCCAGCCCAGTATCTTCGGTCCGCCAGCCAAACGCGCTGCCGCATGACCACCGTGCTCCTGCTACTTAAATATACATTGAGACATCTTGAGTATCTTTATAAACTATTCAAGAGAGACAATACGTCTTTATTGAGACATCTTGAGTATCTTTATAAACTATTCAAGAAAGACAATACGTCTTTATTGAGACATCTTGAGTATCTTTATAAACTATTCAAGAAAGACAATACGTCTTTATTGAGACATCTTGAGTATCTTTATAAACTATTCAAGAAAGACAATACGTCTTTATTGAGACATCTTGAGTATCTTTATAAACTATTCAAGAGAGACAATACGTCTTTATTGAGACATCTTGAGTATCTTTATAAACTATTCAAGAGAGACAATACGTCTTTATTGAGACATCTTGAGTATCTTTATAAACTATTCAAGAGAGACAATACGTCTTTATTGAGACATCTTGAGTATCTTTATAAACTATTCAAGAGAGACAATACGTTTTTATTGAGACATCTTGAGTATCTTTATAAACTATTCAAGAGAGACAATACGTCTTTATTGAGACATCTTGAGTATCTTTATAAACTATTCAAGAGAGACAATACGTCTTTATTGAGACATCTTGAGTATCTTTATAAACTATTCAAGAGAGACAATACGTTTTTATTGAGACATCTTGAGTATCTTTATAAACTATTCAAGAGAGACAATACGTCTTTATTGAGACATCTTGAGTATCTTTATAAACTATTCAAGAGAGACAATACGTCTTTATTGAGACATCTTGAGTATCTTTATAAACTATTCAAGAGAGACATTACGTCTTTATTGAGACATCTTGAGTATCTTTATAAACTATTCAAGAGAGACAATACGTCTTTATTGAGACATCTTGAGTATCTTTATAAACTATTCAAGAGAGACAATACGTCTTTATTGAGACATCTTGAGTATCTTTATAAACTATTTAAGAGAGACAATACGTCTTTATTGAGACATCTTGAGTATCTTTATAAACTATTCAAGAGAGACAATACGTCTTTATTGAGACATCTTGAGTATCTTTATAAACTATTCAAGAGAGACAATACGTCTTTATTGAGACATCTTGAGTATCTTTATAAACTATTCAAGAGAGACAATACGTCTTTATTGAGACATCTTGAGTATCTTTATAAACTATTCAAGAGAGACAATACGTCTTTATTGAGACATCTTGAGTATCTTTATAAACTATTCAAGAGAGACAATACGTCTTTATTGAGACATCTTGAGTATCTTTATAAACTATTCAAGAGAGAAAATACGTCTTTATTGAGACATCTTGAGTATCTTTATAAACTATTCAAGAGAGACAATACGTCTTTATTGAGACATCTTGAGTATCTTTATAAACTATTCAAGAGAGACAATACGTCTTTATTGAGACATCTTGAGTATTTTTAAAACTATTCAAGTGAGACAATACGTCTTTATTGATACATCTTGAGTATCTTTACAAACTATTCAAGAGAGACAATACGTCTTTATTGAGACATCGTGAGTATCTTTACAAACTATTTAAGAGGGACAATACGTCTTTATTGAGACATCTTGATGTCATATATATTGTTTTTCCAAAAATTGGAACACGCAATGTTTATTCTTCTTCCCCCTCTTTTTCTCAATAAAACAGGATTTTGTGGGCGGGGCTTAGGCTTCCGATCGACTGGCATTTAGTGTGAAGACAAAAGATTCTAGGTAATGTTGGGATTCTGTGTTGATCTCAAATTCTCAGGGTCTGGGAACGACTCATTATTTAATAGGGGAAGTTCCTATCGTTTTGTTATGATTTTTGTAATGTTACCATGATTTTCACCCCTACTGGTAGTGGGTCTGTCCCTTGCACCACTCGGATAGTATTTATTGATTTGTTTTATCTGAAAGACAGAGAGTTTCAAAATATGTTCCTTTGAGAACGTTTGTGTTTGCACTATTTTATTCTAACTGTACATAATAGATATATTGTATATATTGAACATATCACCTGAAATAAACTATCAACAACAGTTACACTGAAGCTTCCTTGTCAAGTTACTATTCTATTGTGTTGTATACATTACTATAAGATTTATCTACTACTCTAATGTACAAGAAAGGAAATGTTGGAATACAAATACTGAGTTTGTGCCCAGGACTATAAAAAGAGTTCGTGTAATACTGAAACATAAATACTAATAATTTAAGTCTCCCCTAGGACTAACGAGAATTATCAGCAAGATCTACACAGCTCTGGCCACAAGGGGATTGTGGACGTAACAAAATTTGGTGGTCTCGCCCGGTATATTTGAGTTCTACTTTTCCTGACCTAGGATTAACAAAATTTGGTGGTCTCGTTCGATATATTTGAGTTCTACTTTTCCTGATCTAGGATTGGAAAAAATTTGTTGATCTCGTCTGAAAAATTTGAGTTATATTTTTCCTGACCTAGAAATATTTTGTGACATTAGTAGTACTGAGAGCGGCATATTTGTGTTTCGTTTTCTAGGACTGTGAAACTATTCTTTTTAAAAAGAGGAGAGAACTGGTTTGCGTATTTATTCCTTGGGAAGTGTGAAGATTCCACGAATTGTGTAATATTATAATGTGCAAATTTCTGGACAAATCGTAAGTTGGAACTTTATATTTTATTATACAATATATACTACTCTACTATCACAAATATTTCGAACGCTATACTATGGCTTCGAATATATCAAGTGAGGAACTTAATGCCATGTCATTTGCTGAACTAAAAGAATTAGCTGAGTCCTTTGGGATTGAGGCAGGACAGGCAAGACCTAATCGTAATCGTTTGATCAAAGAAATTATGACATGTTTGAACGGGCAGAATGCCATGAACACTGGTAATGTAGTTGAAGTGGGACAGAACGATATCAATGAAGGTTATGTAGCTCCCAGTGGGGGCGAGGTAATTGCCCACGGAGACGAGGTAAGAAATATATCAATCTAGATCATCAAACAATGAAGAAGATGAAGGGTTGAGTGAAAACCTAAAATTCCAATTAGCTATGAAGAGAATGGAATTGGAAAGAATGAGGATAGAAACTGAAAGGGAAAATGAAAGAATTAGGATAGAGACTGAAAGGGAAAACGAAAGAATTAGGATTGAAAGCAGAGAAAGGATAGAGATGGCACGCATGAACAGACCTGACCATCGTAGGGACAGCAATGGTATGGATATTAGCGCAATGAAGCAACACTTGCCTATATTCAGAGAAGAAGATGTTCATGATTTCTTTTTGCTTTTTGAGAGGATAGCTGTAGATTATCAGTTCCCTGATGATAAGATGGCTTTATTGTTAAGGTCAACTCTCAACAAAGGAAAAGCATTGGACGTAGTGTTGAGTTTAACACCCGAGGAAATAAATGACTATGAAGTAATCAAAGATAGGGTGCTAAAAAGTTATTCCCTGACACCAGAAAAATATAGAAAGCTATTTAGAGACAGAAAGAAGGCATATGATCAAACTCATGTAGACTTTTTGAGACAAAAGGAGAAAATGTTAGAACAGTGGCTAAGGTCACAGAATGTAAGTGAGTTTGATAAACTCAAGAACCTAATATTGTTTGAGGAATTCAATGATTGTATTCGAGTGGATATTAAAACCCACATCTCAGAACGGGGGGTTGAAGATGTGCATGAAGCTGCTAGATTGCCAGATAACTATGCCATAATTCACGCCAGCATAAAGCCATATTATGCTGACAAAGCCAAAGTGCACAAACCAGAGCCCAAGGAGGCTAGTAAACCAAAAGAGACAAGTGAAAACAATAATAAGAACAGTGGTGTAAATAATAATAGTAACTTAGTTCATTTCAGGAAGCAGACAGATGTAAATAAAGCAAAGGTGGTATGTTTCAATTGCAAGAAAGAGGGCCACATGAAGAAAGATTGTTGGATCCTTACCAAGAAGCAAGGTGCTATTCTACACTGTGCCAGAGTGCAGAAAGACAGCAAGCAGACAGAAGAAGTGTGCAACACAGGGTCAAGAAACTCAAAAGAAATGCGGCCGGCATCGCCCATAGTTGTGGAGTCGATGGTTTTTGAGAACAGTCTATCTAAGGTAAAAGAGAATAGCTGTAATCAATCTATTATGCTTTCAGAAGGCCGTGAGGAACAGATGGTTCCTGAAGTCCCGGAAGAGGACGACCTATCCGATTTTCGACCCTTTGTCTACGAGGGGACAGTGTCGACAGAAGTCGATGTACTCAGCAAGAAGAAAATACAGATATTACGTGACACGGGTTCTGCTGTCAGCGTGATCCTGGAGGGCAGTGTGCCGTTAACAGATGCCACCAGTACCGGTGAGTCTGTTGTGCTGAGAGGTGCTAGTATGGAGGCTGTGGAAGCTCCACTGCACAGAATAAAACTCGAGTCGGATATTTTTACAGGTAACATCGTAGTGGGAGTGTGGCGCGCACTACCCGTCAAAGGCGTTTCCATGATATTAGGAAATGCCAGTATGGGCGGCAGAGTCACTGTCGAGCCCATGGTTAAAGTGTTGGAGACAAAGATGGCGGAGGACAAAAACCTACGTCCTGCCAATGAACGCCCAACATGTGCACTGACAAGAGCAATGCAGAAAAAGAAGTCGGTAAAGACTCCTGCTACGCCGTGTAGTGCAACGAAAGATGTGTTTGTCTGTTCTGAAGATACACATGCGAATGAAACAGTGATAACTGAAACACCTGACATCAATTTAAGTGATACGTTCTTTGCTGAACTAACAACTGGTGATGCAACAGAGAACGATAACATTTTGTCACCAAAGCAGAAATTGGTGAAAGAACAATTGAATGACGAAGTAATAATGCAACTCAGAATGAAAGCTGTTGATGAAAAGACTGCAGATGCAATGGCGGAATGTTTCTACATGAAAGATGAAGTGTTGATGAGAAAGTCTAAACCGCTCAACTCAGGTACAAACGAGTGGGACAGTATTCACCAGATTGTAATACCTAAGTGCTATCGTCAAGATATACTGCGTATGGCGCATGATCTTCCTTTCGCTGGTCACATGGGAGTCCGGAAAACGCACCACCGTATCCTCCCTTACTTCTACTGGCCAGGACTGAGAAGAAATGTCGAACAATACTGCAAGACTTGCCACGTATGCCAAATGGTAGTACGTCCTAACCAGCGAATTCCTGTCGCTCCACTCCAGCCGATACCAGCGTTCGACGAACCATTCAGTCATATACTCATTGATTGCGTGGGCCCGTTGCCGAAAACAAAAGCCGGTTTTCAATACCTGCTCACAGTCATGTGTTCATCCACTCGCTTCCCGGAAGCCATTCCGTTGCGGAACATAACAACAGTGAAGGTGGTAGACGCCCTGACAAATTTCTTCACACGTTATGGCCTACCGAAGACAGTACAGTCCGACCAGGGGACTAACTTTACTTCGAACATTTTCAAACAAGTCATGGAACAATTAGGGATAAGCCATAGGCTATCAACTGCCTATCATCCTGAGAGCCAGGGAGCTCTGGAAAGGTTTCATCAGACATTAAAATCGATGCTTAAAAAGTACTGTTATGAAAACGAGAAAGACTGGGATAAGGGTGTGCCTTATGTACTGTTCGCTGCAAGGGAGGCCACTCAGGAATCCCTGGGGTTTAGCCCATTCGAACTTGTGTATGGACACTCAGTCAGAGGTCCGTTGAAACTTCTAAATGAAACTTGGCTAACGGACAGTGAACCGATTGGACTTTTGTCAGATGTAGATAAATTTAAAAATAGGCTTTATCATGCTTTTAACCATGTGAAGATTCATTTTCCACAGATGCAGGAGCGTATGAGACAGAACTATGACCGTAAAGCTACAGCTAGAACTTTTGCACCAGGTGACAAAGTTCTTGTGTTTCTACCTTTGCAAAATCAGCCTTTAAGTGCAAAGTTTAGTGGACCCTATGAGATAGAGTCAAAGCTTGGCGAGGTCAATTATTTGATAAAGACTCCTGACCGGAGACAAAAGCAGAGGGTATGCCATATTAATTTACTTAAGCCCTATGTTTCAAGGGAAAAGAGTAAACCACGGGAGGTCCCCATGATTTCGTTAGCTAGAGTCCCGACGGATTTATCTAGGATAGAATATAAGTTTGCAGAAAGTAAACTTAATAATACAGATGCCCTTAAGAGTTTAGATACAAGGCTAGAACATCCTCCGGTAGAAGATAAGGAGAAGATTATTGAGCTGGTACATGAAAATAAGTCAATGTTTACAAATGTTCCCAGTAGGACACATGTCATAGAGCACGATGTAGTGTTAACCAATAGTGCCAGGTCTATTAAACAGCATCCATTTGACCCCATCAGACCTGAGCATATTAAATTAGATGTAAAGTATATGTTAGAAGATGACATAGGAGAAAAATGTGATAGCAAATGGTCTACACCCTGTGTGATGGTACCAAAAGCCGACCAAACACTGCAGTTTTATAGAGACCTTGGGAAATTAAGTAATTTGACAAAGACCGACTGGTATCCCATTCCCGTATCATCGACAAGATAGAGACAACGTCACAGCTGATACTCTATCTCGGGTGCTACATGATTGACTGAATAACCCTATACTTCTTTTTCAGATCATCTCATTTATTCATTAAGAATGTGTCATGATAACCTATCATTCGTTTGAATTTTGATTATGGAATACCTATAGAATACTTGTATCATACAGAAGTCAAGTCTTTTGAAAGTATTAATAATTTTTATAATCATGTATAATATTGATGTTCTGATATATTTTAAATTCATTTGATTATGGAAAAGAAATTCCATTTAAATGTTGATGCATGATGCAATAAATATATAAATATGCACGTATTTACTTGATATGGATGGATAAAAGTAATTGTCATCACATGCAATTAAGTGGGAAAACTTTGAGCTAAGTTGATTTATTATCTTGTTTTATTTTAGTTAATGAATGGAACTAAATAATAATATGTATAATTTTTATCTTAGAAAGAGATGTAATATCAATTGGTATAAATTAATAGATAATATTGGAAATCTATTGCTAAATTGTTATATCATGGTAATAGAATGGGAAAAACTAGTGGATATTCACTATGTTGTATAGGTTGTTATATATTCCATATATCCAGGAACGGAGGGAAACAAAGCTACCTAAAGGTGTACACTCATTCAACCCTGAACAAACTTTTATATTAAACTTTCAAATTTGCCAAAAACGCATAATAGTGTGTTATGTACCTCTATTAATTGATGACTATTATTACGACTCGTTAAATCGGATTCAATGCATATAGTTGTATCTTTATTAGAAGTCTCTAGATTCTGCTAATCTGTAGCCCAAGCTAGGGGTTCCTTGACTGACAGGTCTATGCAGCAATGTAGTTATATTCGTGATAATTATCTTCAACACCTTTCTCAACAATGATAGATCAAACAACTCCAGTTGTTTGAATAAACAATTTTATTTAAATTGTAGACTCAATATAAACGATCAATCAACTTCATCAACTGATGGCAACATAAGTTTCAATAAAATGGCATATAATATACAAATCAATATAGCGACTTCACTTGACAAACTTCCGAACTGAACTAACTTTAAGGAGGTCGGGACTTTACAAAGAAAACTATCATCGAAGATTCTACAGGGTCTTAATACGCATTTTAACCTCTTTCTCTATATAATACTGCGATTCAGAGTTATTCTCCAATTTCCACGGGGTTGGACGAATTATTTTATTTAAACTGCCCTCAGGGCATAAAGGTCAAACCTTGGTCGCCTTGGACTCTGATACGCACTTGTTAAGAGGTCAATGCCTTACTACGTCATTCATTTATGACCGATATTCGTAACACGACCACCCTTAAAAAGTTTTATAATTATTTCTTTTACATTTTAACAATACTAAAAAATGTTAATTTTAAGGAATAATTATAAAAGAAAATATTCCGGGGAAAACAAATACAGTTCAATTGGCGATCCCAATAATTCAATCGAACTGATAACAATAACATAATAATATATGCAATATAAGTTCATCTTATCAAATGGCTTAACTATAGTCATTCAATCATTCAATTTTTAATTCAAAACAATGGACAATTAAATTGTTTATCTAAATCTTGTATACAAGAAAAATACATAATCATTCTTAATAGATATAATATAATACAAGTTAATAATTTCTATTACATGAACATTCCACTGTAATAAAAACTCTCTCGTCCATTTAATTATAAACTAATATCTTTTACAATTTGTAATTATACAACAAAAGAAAAAATCACTTAATGTCTATTCAGACACGACTTATTTTTTCATAAGGAGAAAAAACCAAACGCTCTGACAGAACACATACTAGGCCTAACTCAATTACAAAACAAAAAAAATACTAGCCCTGACCTAATTTCACTGTACAACAAAAATATTATTGCTCGTGTAGACAGTATTTTTTTTCAAGCCTGTAGGCTGACTAACAGTAACACATTATACAACTGTCTGTGACGGGACACAGAAATTTAGGTCAATTCCGCACTCCTCTCTCTCTCTTTTTCTTCCGATCACTCTCTCATTCCCTGAATGTTTACATCGCTATGCAAATTTTTACCCTATCACCGCTTTAGGTCAAAATAGTCTCTACGCGATTAAAAAGTTATCGTATTAAATGAGCATTCTTTAACAACTATCATCTCAAAATTAAATTCATTTATGTTATTTTAAGAACATTAAACATAGTCTGTTCCAGAATTAAAATAGTTTATAGACAATTTCATTAAAAATATTTAAATCTTTCATTTTACCATGACCTTTCGACGTCATTATTTTCTTTTTTAAAAGAGTTCACAGCAGTTTTAAATTGAAACATTCAGACAATCATGGATTTACTTAAAACAAATTGGTTAATTTACTTAATTAACTATCAATTAAAGCAAGTTATCATCTTCATACAATCTTAGTACTAAACAGTAAGTTCTTATTTTCTTTAGATTTCATTGAAGACATTTCAAATACAATATTATTTACGTACAAAAGATTAAAGACTTTAAAAGAGCATAGACTATTCATTTTTTTCAGACAGAAATCAATTTAACAATTTTTACAAAACAATTGCTGGTTTGACTGGTGTGGTAAAACATTCCATTTCCAATCTTTTCAGTGGTGTACATTGCTCTTTTCCATTTTCCATAAAGGTTTTATTCATAGGTTCTATGTTCTCCTGTTACTTTCACAGTGTTCATGTCTACCCAGTCTTTTGATTGTCAGTACAATTCATTCAATCTATTTTAACTCATACAGAAAAAAATAGATTAGTTTTACAATCTTGACATGAAATCCTTAATTAATAATACATTTGTTGAACATTGGTATGTCAACATTATAAATTCTCAACCATTCTGGTTTACAGTGTCAAGTCAGTGGCACATATCCTAAATTTTATACAAAACAAGGATAAGTTTTATTTTACATTAGTTTCACTTCTGGTCTGCTTTTCATGTAACAGTATCCTAAAAGTGAAAAATCATATATAATACATTTCTTGGAATTCTTGTTAGTCATAGTTCTGCCTTGCTGTAACTATTTTTTTACCCTTCATTATCATACATTCAATGATAATATAATAAATGAATAAATTCACATAGAAGAAATTTGCATCCTGACTCAGTGCAATTATTTCAACAACAGTACATGATAAAATAAATTTCCATAGTACTAGTACAATAAAAACATTTCTCAATACTTTAGTGATAGAAAAATTCTCTTTTCTCAAAACCATTTACATCTTTTTCAATCAAATTATCCTCTCTGCCAAATGTTTCAATTATCATTTCCAGAGATTCTCAAACATATCTTATAATCAGTCCACATTTATAATGTCCTCTGATTTAGAAACCAATTCTGCGGATAAAACTGATCTTTTTCTCTTATAGCAATTATTTTAAATGCTCAACCTAACAAGTTTGTTTAGAAATATCACACTATAATGATATTTACTCTAACAATACTTTTACTCAGTCCTTTTTCTTCACAAGTAAGGGATTTAGTTTTAAAATAGTAAGTTTGGTAACTAACTATCAGTGAATTTGTCATTCAATTCATCCTGTATTCCAGGCATAAATTTTACAATTAAGAGTAACAATGTTAACAACATCAAGCTTTTTCCAATTGTTTTCAGAAGGTAAGGCTTTATCATTTTCAAATGATATAATATCTTTGCCTTTCTTTCATCACACAACAATGGCATCTGCATGTGAGCAGTGTACAATTTTTTCCTAACAAAAACAGTTATGTCAGACAAAAAATTTATGTACCTATCTAGGTACTTGATCAGCCCAAGGAGGTCCAATTCGGTCTGCCATTCCTCTTGAAGTAGTTTGAGTGGTCCTCGGACAGTGGGTCCAAAGATTGGTCCATAGGCTCCTCGACTTTCCGGATGGGATTCAGTTGACATCTCCTGCTCCAGGCATAAGTTCATTAGGACTGGATTGAAGAGTTCCGAGGTGAAGTTGGTCCTTCGATCTGTCGGTATGGATTGTGGTAACCCATAGCTTTTGGTAGTTTCGGTCCAGTTCTCAGCACTCGTTTCTTCAGTGATGCTCCTCAAATCTTCATCTGTACCGGCAACTGCAGGTTTGCATTGTTGTTTGTTCATGCTGTGGTCTATCTGTTCATAGACATCATTTGTAGTAGTTTCTTTCTCGTCGACAGCTTTCTCATGCAACTGTAGTAACTCTGGGTCTACTTTCTGTTCAGCAGTCAATTCATTTTGTGATGACTTCTTTGATTGTTCATTTCCTTTCGGACAATCTTCAATCATGGAGAAAATAGTAGTATCAAGTTCCACTTCTTCTTCCTCTTTCTTCTCTCGTGGGAGAATTTCTTCATTCTTTTTCTTTTCTTGTGAGAGAATTTCTTCTTTCTTTTTCTGTGGTGTCATACCTTTTATGACATCACCTACAGGATAAAGTTCTTTTTCTTTTCCTGTCTCCACCATAGGACTAGGGTCTGGATTTTCCTTTACAATCAGTTCAGGTCTCACCCTCCCTTTCGCCAAATCATTTGCTAGGATAACAGATATGCCCTCAACAGGAAGTTTTGATATTACTCCAACTGTCACATATCCTGTCACCAAGCCAGATGAGAGGTATATCCTATGTAGAGGTATTTCTTCTTTCCATTCAAAACCTCTCAATAGGACAGTCTGTCCTGTCAATGTATTATCATTCAATGGTAATACATCTTTAAGCAGCAGGGTTAATGATGCTCCTGTGTCTCGTAATATGTTTACGGACTTCAGTGGTCCTTCCTTTTGTAAGGCCACACAACCTTCACTAATGAACGGTTGAAAACTGCACAGGGTCTCTGTGTCAATTTTATTCTTCCCTTGACCATGACTTTCGGGTGTTTTTTCATCTTTCGATGACTTCAGACTCTTTTCCGAGTCAAAAATACTTTGGTCTACTTTTTCGTCTCTGTGGACTTGGACAATTAATCCAATAGTAGCCATTCTGTATTTATAATCAGGATATTTATCCTCATTATCTTCAGTTGTAGATTTCTCTACCTTCTGACTTTTGCTCTCAGGCAAATCCACCCTCAGTGTTTCTGGTTTAGAAGAATCTTTCTTCGAATTCAGTTCGTTTGTATCTTCGCTTTCTTGTACATTTTGTATTGGTGCATGTCTGACGCACATTACCACTTTATTAGGTCCTTTTTCTTTCCTTATACTCCAACAGTCTTCAATGCTATGTCATGTTCTCTTACAAAAAGTACATTGGACGTTTTTGTTGACAGGTTTCTTATGAACATCATTTTGTTTCACAAAATGCTCTTTTTCACGATGTTGTTGTTGTGTGTTTTCTGCTTGCCGTTGTGCCCTATTAAAATTCTTTTCACCAGCTGTCCTATGACACAGTGTATATTGTTCCGCTAAATCAGCAGCTTTATGTGGGTCAGTGATGTCACGCTCGGATAAATACATTCTTACATCCGGCCTCACTTTGTTAATAAAATCCTCTAAAAGAATGATATCCTTCATTTCATTTAATGTGGAGATATTTCTGGATTTTATCCACTGATCCATTAACTTTTCTTCTGCTCGAAGGAAGTCTAAGTGTGTTTGGTAAGGGGACATTGTGTACTGACGGAACCTTTTCCGATAACTTTCCGGTATTTGGTTATAGGCTTTAAGTACAGTGTCTTTAATGACTTCATAATCATTTAATTGTTCCTGTTTTAACAATAGAACACAATCTCTTGCCCTTCCCTGAGTAAAAGCTGTTCTTACTAATATTCCCCATTTATCTTCTGGGAACTTAAAATCTCTGCAAGAAATTTCAAAGGTCTGGAAGAAATTAGCTATTTCACTTTCTTTATCAATGTAGGTAGGGACTAGCTTTTTCCATCTGGCCATCTCTACATCATTATGAGATTCTTTTTTAGTAGCGCCTATCTTCGCCAGTTCTATTCTTTCCTGACTTTCTCTTTGACTTTTCTTATCTCTTTCCTGACTTTCTAGACGTCTTTGTTCCATCTCCATTTCCATCCGTTTCATTTCTAGTTGAAATCGGAACTGTTCGGACATAGTCTGACCTTCAACTTGATATCCCTCCGCGCTTGATTCTACTTTCAACTTGCCACTCGCAATCAACACATCTTTTATCTGCTGTGTCAACACAGTCCTCGATGGTGTAGTTTCAGTAACTTCTATCTTCAAGATCTCAGCGATCTCTTTTAACTTCTTTATTGATAAAGTTTTCAGAACTTCTTCTTCTGGATTTTCAATAAATTCCATTCTTTAGTTAAGAGATTTATAAAGTGGTAAATTTTTCCAACTTACGTTTTTCCAATCGGAAGAATCAATTCAGCGTTATTAGACTTGCTCAGTAGGTCACGGCTTTACACACAACACAACACAACTTGAATATATGCTTCACTATACAACTATATCGGACGAAGCCCTCAAATTGTTATGTACCTCTATTAATTGATGACTATTATTACGACTCGTTAAATCGGATTCAATGCATATAGTTGTATCTTTATTACAAGTCTCTAGATTCTGCTAATCTGTAGCCCAAGCTAGGGGTTCCTTGACTGACAGGTCTATGCAGCAATGTAGTTATATTCGTGATAATTATCTTCAACACCTTTCTCAACAATGATAGATCAAACAACTCCAGTTGTTTGAATAAACAATTTTATTTAAATTGTAGACTCAATATAAACGATCAATAAACTTCATCAACTGATGGCAACATAAGTTTCAATAAAATGGCATATAATATACAAATCAATATAGCGACTTCACTCGACAAACTTCCGAACTGAACTAACTTTAAGGAGGTCGGGACTTTACAAAGAAAACTATCATCGAAGATTCAACAGGGTCTTAATACGCATTTTAACCTCTTTCTCTATATAATACTGCGATTCAGAGTTATTCTCCAATTTCCATGGGGTTGGACGAATTATTTTATTTAAACTGCCCTCAGGGCATAAAGGTCAAACCTTGGTCGCCTTGGACTCTGATACGCACTTGTTAAGAGGTCAATGCCTTACTACGTCATTCATTTATGACCGATATTCGTAACAAGTGGATTACATTTTAATATTTAGATTACTGTAGTAATCGTAACTAGAGCGTATTTTCTCCTCATATTTGAGAAAAGGGGAAGTATCATCATCTTAGGTATGAACCCTGTTAATGTCAAGTTGACACTGTAATTTAAAGGGTAAAGTAACCTATAGTTTGATTCGAGTTACGTATTACTTATCTTTTGGTTTGTATATTAGAAGTAAACTGTTGAAAATTGACAGAGTTTGAGCAATGTTATATTTGTTTAATAGATTTAAACTTTTTGCAAATTTTTGGTGGAAATCCACACAACTGTACATAGTTAAAATAAGAATGACTAGAATATTTTGGAATTATTTGTACTTGTTGAGACATTATATTAATATTAATGGGGAAATATTTGTCCATCACGTTATAATCACAATTACCATTGGGTAGTGACACTTTTTATAATTTAGTTGTGCCAGTGAGCCATGTTTACTTAAATTGTCTTATAATCTTCCATTGATTGATGGTTGTCAAAACGATAGTGTTAAGTACGAAAAATGTACCATGTTGAGTATTACTTGGGTAATTATGGTACATTATTTCTTTCATTGGGTGGGGGCGTGTCATATATATTGTTTTTCCAAGAATTGGAACACGCAATGTTTATTCTTCTTCCCCCTCTTTTTCTCATTAAAACAGGATTTTGTGGGCGAGGCTTAGGCTTCCGATCGACTGGCATTTAGTGTGAAGACAAAAGATTCTAGGTAATGTTGGGATTCTGTGTTGATCTCAAATTCTCAGGGTCTGGGAACGACTCATTATTTAATAGGGAAAGTTCCAATCGTTTTGTTATGAGTTTTGTAATGTTACCATGATTTTCACCCCTACTGGTAGTGGGTCTGTCCCTTGCACCACTCGGATAGTATTTAATGATTTGTTTTGTCTGAAAGACAGAGAGTTTCAAAATATGTTCCTTTGAGAACGTTTGTGTTTGCACTATTTTATTCTAACTGTACATAATAGATATATTGTATATATTGAACATATCACCTGAAATAAACTATCAACAACAGTTACACTGAAGCTTCCTTGTCAAGTTACTATTCTATTGTGTTGTATACATTACTATAAGATTTATCTACTACTCTAATGTACAAGAAAGGAAATGTTGGAATACAAATACTGAGTTTGTGCCCAGGACTATAAGAAGAGTTCGTGTAATACTGAAACATAAATACTAATAATTTAAGTCTCCCTTAGGACTAACGAGAATTATCAGCAAGATCTACACAGCTCTGGCCACAAGGGGATTGTGGACGTAACATTGAGTATCTTTACAAACTATTCAAGACAGACAATACGTCTTTATTGTGAAATATTATTTGTTAATAATTTTTTTTACTTCACAATTTGCATTATACTTTAACTCAAGTTTATAATATCATTACAATTTTTTGTAAAAATAGATACAATAAAATAAACAATGAATTAACTTTTTTTTTTTGTAAATGTAATTTTCGAAAATACCCTTTTTTGATACTAGCTTGTTTTCATCAGTACGCACTTACTTCTTTAATTAAAGATATATTTTTTGATTATGTAAACAATTTTGAAAAGCCTTATTTAAAATAATTGACGACTGTAAGAACATGTATGTCGATTCTAGAGGGAATAAGTTCTTTACCTTTTCAACAAACACCGTTCTAATTACATAATTATGTTTACTCACCGCAGCATTTCTCTTCCTCCCCGAAATACAATGTCAACAGTCAAATTTATATTTAATATGAAGTGTGCACACATAGCTGAGTTTTCTATTTTATAAGGCTTACATATCGAGCTAAATATAAGGTTTACTGTTGTTTTTTTCTAAACAATAACAAATAAAGTGATAAAAGAATTATACAAGTTGTATTAACAAACATTACTGTAAAGTCTGTGCGTACTAGTCGATATTGTATGTGTGTGTAACCAATCAATTTGATTTATTTAAGCCTTATTGTCTCATTTCTTACTTTTGTGATCCCTTATTGACATGAGGTTTCACTAGCGATGTGCTTAGCGTTATCGACTGCCTTGTGGGCGGCCTCGGTTCGATTCCCCACTGATAGATTTATTTTTTAATTCTACTTTGTTTTTAATTTCCATTAACAAATATTTTTTTAAAGATTGTAAGGACTTTAGGACTTAAAAATTTATTAAAATGTAAATAAGATATAATAATTATATTTTAGACGCACGCGGAAGACTGGTGTTTGATTCTCATCCACAAAAATAATCCTAACTTTAAACCAAATCTATCCATAGGTTCGGTGAAGCAGCGTGCACCAGTTTCTGTGGCCACGGCATACTAGATGATTGTGTGACCAGCACTATCTTACTTTACCCCAACTAAGGTCAGATACCTACAGAGCTGGGTAGACTCAGGGACACCCTCCATACCCGGAAAGTCCTAGTCTGCATCAGGATTCGAACTCAAGACCTTCGGTATGCAAGCCGAACGCGGTCCACCGGGCCCCCTTGAATGTTTTTAAATCTATATTTGCAATAAAGAAACATCAAATAATAGTTTGTCCATTTTAAGTATTAGTATTGATATAAGCTTATACAATTCTATTAAAATTTCAAAGTAGTAATCTGTAGTAACTTTAAAATCTAATCAAGGGAGGTAAAAGGCCTTTTTTAAGTTGTAGGTGAATATTATTTGTAAATGATTTGTTTTCTTCACAACTTGCATTTAAATTAATATTCAATTGTAACAGTTTATATTAATATTCATTCAGATAAATAATACTTAAATTAGACAAACTAATAATTAATTTTTAGCTAGAGATATACATTTTCAAACACCTTAAAAGCTACTATCTTATTTTTGTCAGTACGCATTGACCGCTATTAAAATGTGTTCATTAAGTGTTTCTCGTTTACAATTTATGAAAAGCATTATAATCAAAGCTTGAATACTGTAAGGAAAAGAATGGGGAACCTCTTGCATCCCCAGACAACGTGTAAATCTTTTGCCTTTTACTAAAGATTTCCGTTTTTCGTTGTGTGGTAAGGAGTGCAGATGATACCTATGCCTACGTATCCCATGTATCTATTACAACCAAAAGCATCCTACAAGTTGAATCACTGACCAGAACCACAAACCGGAAGTCACACCACCTGATGCGGTACGCATCGTAAAGGAGAACAAGTGACCACCTACCCTTCCAGCCACCAGTCCGACAGCAAAAGCCCGGTGTCCGGAGAAGCAGCACCCCCTGGCAACCAGTGGCCACGCCGGGCCGTCATCGGAGCAGCACTCACCATCCGGTAGTAGCGTCTACCTCCCGGAAACCAGCGGCACATGCAGCCAGATTTCAGCGACCACTTCCGGAAGCGAGCGACACGAGCCATCAGTCCAGCCGAGAGACAGGCCCCCCACCAACGGCCACCCCAGGATGCATGAACTTTGCCTTTCGCCAGGAGCCGGCCATCCAACATGACGCGGAAGACTGTTATTTTGCTGAGGGGTAAGTGTGCTTACTGTTGTTTCTCCCCACCCCCACGTGACAACAATGCCATCACTGTGGCAAGGATACCCACTGGGCCAACCAGTGCCCCCAAAGGACCAAGAGGACACATGCCTAAGTGGCAGCACCTCCTAAAGCTCCTCCCAAAGGGCCCCCCCAAACCTTGATGGATTTGAATATATTGACTCACCATATGAGAAATTTAACTTCTTCGTCGGTAGTCAGGAGCGCTGCAATGCCGGTCTATCCTTTTGGCAAACCTACGAGGAGGCAACAGGAAGGAAGCCTCCAAGAGATCTAGAGGATAAGAATATCGACCTTAACCCCTCAGACGTGGAAGAATACGACACATCAGGTAGTGAAGAGAGTACAGAAGACAGATCCCCAAACTCTGATGACACCCCACCGCTTAAAATAGATCTATACAAAATATAACTGCCCCTACTAAAATATTATACGATAACGGAAAAATACAACCTAGCAGAAAATGACACTAACAGATTCCTAACACAAGACAAAATGACACTAATAGATTCCTAACACAAGACAAAATGACACTAATATATTCCTAACACAAGACAAAATGACACTAATAGATTCCTAACACAAGACAAAATGACACTAATAGATTCCTAACACAAGACAAAATGACACTAATATATTCCTAACACAAGACAAAATGACACTAATAGATTCCTAACACAAGACAAAATGACACTAATAGATTCCTAACACAAGACAAAATGACACTAAAAGATTCCTAACACAAGACAAAATGACACTAATAGATTCCTAACACAGACAAAATGACACTAATAGATTCCTAACACAAGACAAAATGACACTAATAGATTCCTAACACAAGACAAAATGACACTAATAGATTCCTAACACAAGACAAAATGACACTAATAGATTCCTAACACAAGACAAAATGACACTAATAGATTCCTAACACAAGACAAAATGAAACTAATAGATTCCTAACACAAGACAAAATGACACTAATAGATTCCTGACACAAGACTAAATGACACTAATAGATTCCTAACACAAGACAAAATGACACTAATATATTCCTAACACAAGACAAAATGACACTAATAGATTCCTAACACAAGACAAAATGACACTAATAGATTCCTAACACAAGACAAAATGACACTAATAGATTCCTAACACAAGACAAAATGACACTAATAGATTCCTAACACAAGACAAAATGACACTAGTAAATTCCTAACACAAGACAAAATGACACTAATAGATTCCTAACACAAGACAAAATGACACTAATAGATTCCTAACACAAGACAAAATGACACTAATATATTCCTAACACAAGACAAAATGACACTAATAGATTCCTAACACAAGACAAAATGACACTAATAGATTCCTAACACAAGACAAAATGACACTAATAGATTCCTAACACAAGACAAAATGACACTAATAGATTCCTAACACAAGACAAAATGACACTAGTAAATTCCTAACACAAGACAAAATGACACTAATAGATTCCTAACACAAGACAAAATGACACTAATATATTCCTAACACAAGACAAAATGACACTAATAGATTCCTAACACAAGACAAAATGACACTAATAGATTCCTAACACAAGACAAAATGACACTAATAGATTCCTAACACAAGACAAAATGACACTAATAGATTCCTAACACAAGACAAAATGACACTAGTAAATTCCTAACACAAGACAAAATGACACTAATAGATTCCTAACACAAGACAAAATGACACTAATAGATTCCTAACACAAGACAAAATGACACTAATAGATTCCTAACACAAGACAAAATGACACTAATAGATTCCTAACACAAGACAAAATGACACTAATATATTCCTAACACAAGACAAAATGACACTAATAGATTCCTAACACAAGACAAAATGACACTAATAGATTCCTAACACAAGACAAAATGACACTAATAGATTCCTAACACAAGACAAAATGACACTGATAGATTCCTAACACAAGACAAAATGTTTTCTTAAAACAAGCTATTTTTAGACATTTTCCTTTTTTTTCTGTAACAGTCAACACATGTTAATCCTTTTAAACAGTTATTTTTAGACTCCTTCAACCTGCCCACACGACTAAACAAACCATACAGTGACCCGACACGACGAAGCACACCAATCGACTGGCCACTACAACGTCACAAGATGTTGGTTGTCTTTGCGCCGTGCGTGAGAAGGGGAAATCTCAGAAGCACACTGAGCGCCCACCTCTGCTCTCCCCCAAACTGTTTTTTTTTCTTTTTTAACATGTCTTCACCTAAAGCGTTCTCTACACTTTAAAATGATTTTGTACACTTTTTACTTTTTACTGTAATTAGTCTAAATGTAAACATAACTGTACATCTATATTTTCTTGTTAAAAATGTAACATGTACCCTAACCATGAAATGATACTCTTTGTTTTGATTTCATTTACCCTTTTTACTTACGATAACAAAATGGAATGTAACCCTTTTGGTTACTTTTATTTTATTCACAGCCTTACAGCAAATGTTTTAATATGAACACCTTCGCCCAAACTGTAGTATCTTTCAACGATATTACCCCCCCCCTCCTTCCCCTGTCACAGCACCCAGGGGTCAGTAGGTGAAGACCTTCTGACCCGGGGGAACCTAAAGATTATACAGCCACCCTTTGTTATACAACCCCTGCTGAAAGGTGAACAGCAGGTTCACTAATAGTTATCTTTCCCTTCTCACCCCCACTCCTTTAGAAATATCGATACAACCTCCATACAACTAATAATGTAACTGGTATCTCCTTCTTTTATGATATTAATGTAAAAAATGAATTTTTTTTTCTTACCGTTACATAAAAGAAGTACATGTCATTTTATTTGTTAAAAGGATACCCTAGAAAAATAAAAAATAAGACTACCTTTAATATCCAAACAAAAGGAAAAAAACTATACAATACATAATGTTCATGCATTAAAAAAAAATGTTTCTTCTATCCTTTTCCTAAATGTAAACCCTCATTTTTTCTAATGTATGTATATGTAAAACAAATGATTGAAATATGTTTTTATATGAATAAATTCATTAGGCTACAAAAAGTAGCATCGATACCCCACTAGGGGACATAATCATAAAAATACATGATACATATAATTCATATATATTTTTGCCGTCTTCTATCCCTTTGTTTTTGTTAAAAATATGAAATATTTTTGTCTTCTATCCTGTCTCTATATTTTAAAACATATCAATTATAAATGTATTAAATTATTTAAGCTAAGTATGAATGTCACGAATGAATGAAATTCTTGTGTAAAATAAACAAAACGAGTGAAAAAAAAAAACAAAAAAAAACAAGCCTTATAATTATGTGTTGAAGACAGTAAGGAAAAGAATGGAGAACCAAGAGGACATAACTCCCTCACATTAAGCTATATCAACTAAAGTATACATTTAAAAATGAAAACAAATTCAGAAAAGAGCGGTAAGGTTCATTTCTAGCAATTATTTAAAACTGACAAGAATAGCGAAATTACTAACATGCAATCTCTACACATAGCTGTGTTTATATTTTCATAAGGCTTAAAGATCGATCTGAAGACAAAGTTTACTGGTTTTTATAAACAAGAACAAATAAATCTCAAAATTACTCATACGTTATAATCAAAAATTAATGTAAAGTTCCTGCCTGGTTTCATGCTAGTTTTTCTATATTTTGATTTTTTATGCAATAATCTTAATGGTAATGGTATGGTAATGGTAATTTATATAGCGCTTCTATCCATGCTATTTTAGCATGCTCAGTGCGCTCTAGAAGACTATTAATCTGTGAGAGGTTTCACTGCTGCCGGTTAAGCGCTCGTGATAACAACATTAACGTCATCTAGTCCCAAAACTTCTGTAGTGGCGGTGGCGGGGCTCGAACCCGCGACTTGTCAGGTGATTTTTTGGTTGACAGTCCGGTGAGCTAACCGCTCGGCCAGCCGGCTTCACAAATTCCTCCAAATTCTCTTTTTTTATCTGCAAGGCAGCAGTTGATTTATTTGTGTAATTTTCTCTTCTTGCTGACTGCTACCCCAAGCTAACTGTCTCATCTGTCCGTGTTTAGTCTTTGAGTGCTCTATGTTCGCTTTTCTTTTTGTAGTCATTTCGTAGGCTTTATAAGTCACTTTTTTAAATGACTATCTTTACCACGGGATAGTCCACATCACCCTCCATAACAGTAAAGTAAAGGCGGCTGTGCATAGTGCTGGCCACACAATCACCTAGTATGCCGTGGCCACAGAAACTGGTGAACGCTGCTTCATCGGACCTAAGGATCAATTCGGTCCGACGGGTACTTTACTAAGGATCATTGTTTTAAATGATGTTAAGTTACTGGTTTTTCCAGTTTGTTCAGGTAACCCATTCCACACCCTGTGCTACTCGGGAAGAAAGAGTACTTATAAGCATTTGTTGCTCGCATAAGGAATAAGGAAAGTGTTTTTGTATTTATATTTTTCTGATCTTTGTAACAGATTGTTGTAATGTTGTATTTCTAAATTAGAATTTAATGCTATATGTATTATAACTACTTTACTCTTTGCCCTTCTCCCCTCCAGTGTTTCTTGGTTTAGTGAATTAACTATTGATTTTAGTTTTATCAGTTGTGATTATTCACTAGGTATGTACCTTACAATTAGCAAGTATTTAACATTATTTAACAGTATTTTAACATTTAAAATATATATATATATATATATACATAGATTATAAAAATATAAATTAATTTATAACAAAAACATTATTATTATTTAGAACAAACCTATTACACATAAGAAACCCTTCTAGCCTTTTAATAATAAGGCTGTTAGAAAGTTTAACATTTCTAGTATCCTCTTCTAAAAGAATTTATCGCCAACTAATGAAAACAATTTAGTAGCTATGAAGGTGTATGAAAGAATACATTTACATTGTAAACATATTTATCAATTGTTTAAAAATGCTATGTATTTTTTATAAATAAAAGCACCCTTAGGACCAAACTGATAATAGGGCTGGCGAAGCAGCGTTTAACAGTTTCTGTGGCCACGGCACACTAGGGGATGTGTGGCCAGAACAATGACCAGCCGCCTTTACTTTACCCCAACGAATGTCAGGTACCCATCAGAGTTGGGTAGACACAGGGATACCCTCAAATCCTGGGAAAAATCATAGCTTCCTCCAGGATTCGAACCCAGGACCTTCGGATTGCCAGTCGAACGCGCTGCCGATCAGCTACCGTGCCCAATTTTATAAATATTATAAGTATCGTTATTCTTTTATTAAATTTTAAAAATGACTTTAATGCAAAATTTGAAGTAAACAGCTTATTAAAATATAATATGGCCATACAAAGAAAGGATTTTTTTTTATCTCCCTTGATTAGATTTCACAAATGCTCAAGGTGTCAAAAGTTAGAAAACGAATATTTATAATAGCGATATTTCTTTTTTATCTATTATATAAGCCATTTGCTAAACCTATGTAGCTCATTTTATCTAATATATAAAATGCAATATATTTGTGTCTGCAACAGGAGTCTAAATATAAAATTGAGCAGTTACAAAGTGTTACATATTTCATTTGTTCCAACTTTGTTTACTAGAAATGTACAAAATCATGGCAACGAGGTGTAAATTAAGGCTTGTTGAAAAAGTAATTTAACTTAATGCTAGAATATAGATCTAATACTTTTTTCAGGTGAAAAGTTCTCACAGTAAATCGATTTTAAATATCTCTATCAATCAAATTAATGTAAATGATTTAGTAGATATTTACTTTCCCACAACAAAGACAAAGGATGTCACATTTTTAAAGATAACATTCATGTCTTAGATTGTAAAATAAAGTATTAAATAAATGGTTTTATAATGATCTTTTATGGTTGACTTTCCTGACTAGATCAGTCGTATAAAGATCAGTTAATTATACTACATCAGTTTTCAATTTTAACGATTTTTTTTAAACGTGCACCAAATACAAGAATCATTAAAAATATATTTGTGATGAGGGGATTGTGTGGCCAGCACGCTCCTCTCGTTGCTGCGTTGCTCACACGCTGTATCCTCACCTCATTTGGTTCGTTGCCTATGGGTAATGACGGCTGCTGGCTGAACTAGACTGGTTGCATCAGCAATGCTTGATATTTATATTTAGCGTGCAGTTTCTCTGGCGGTCTACCTTCCTTGCTTCACGTATTCTCATACACGATCAGAAAAGACGAGTTCAGGTTAAGTAATTATATAAGTCAAAGTTTATTGTCGGTATTAACGTGGTTATTTTACATAGTCACACTTACACATAGGGATAATAAGGTGTCCACAACACATCAATTATATCCAAGCACATAAACGTCAATACATGGAAAAAAATAATATCTAAGCACAACTTCACAGTACAATAATTCCAAGCGAACAATTTATTCAAATTATCCAATATGGAATAACGTCATGTAACTTTTTAATAATGAGTATCCAGTCCTCTAATAACATAAAACCTGCCCCTTATATCTGTCCACTGGTCAGTCTAAAATGGCGACCCAGTCCAAAACGTCAACCAATGGGAAAAGGCCTACATAAAAGTCAGTCCAACCATTGGTCAAGAGGCGTGGCTAGTGTCAAAGGGATTAGTCCTAACACATGTGCTAGCCAGATACGAGAGAAGGGGAAGAGTTGGTCTGTCACCACATTTACTTTTTTACACAACTTTGTACATCTCGTGTTTTACACAAAGGACCCTAAACGACATGGCGTGTGACTCGCACGAACGAACAATAGGCCCAATTTGTTATCTCACTGAAAGTCCAGCGGCTGCGATAGCCAATCCCAGTTACAAACAATAGATGATAGGATGGGGGGAAAAGGCGCCAGCGACGATCAAGATAGATTATCTATTTGCCTCCTGGTCTAACTAGCGGTTGAGAGAGAGAGTAGGGGTGTGGGGAAAAGTGGAGGGGGGATAGGTGTATGGGGAAAACGATTTATCCCAAACACGCAGATTACTTAGAAACTTATGTGTAACTACTTACTATTCACTAAACTTTGCATAAGAAATTCCACATCATGACAATATTAAAACAGGTACTTTATGATTACCAGCGTACTCATGTAAGTATTAATAAACTAATGTAGTCCTCGTCATTCTCAAAGCAAAGCTGTCTAATATCTATCATATTTAATGCATTGCTTCGTACTTGTTAACTAAAGTTATTGCTTATTGTATGATGATGATGATGATGATGATTTATGTTGACAAGTCTTAATGAGGCGTGAACTTTTGAACCCGAATGTTCGCGAACGTCCTGTTCTATTTTTAAACTAATAACAAAAAAAGCATGCTTTTGCTGGTATTTGACAATTGATTTCAACCTCGACGGCCAGTTCTAGTCTTTTAGAATTATACAAAGGATACAATATTAATTATGAGGAATCCGTTTTTAACATTAAAGTGAACAGGCGATAATTAATACTCAAGTGTTAGTCGCCTGACGTTAAATTTTTATTTGTTTACAAAATAAATGAGTCAAGAGTTGTGTTTTTTTGGTTATTGAAAAACAAAATGCGTAAATTCATAAAAACGAATAACAAAAATTATTTTGCATTAAGCAATAAGTTTGATAATTTAAAAAGGTGATTTTTCCCTTCTGACTTTCACAATACATTGTTTTGCTTTGTAAACATCTATTGGAAATGAAATAAATTTTAATCCCCAACAAATTTGAGTACAACCAGTAAAGTAGCACACAGACATTGTTTCGAAGAAAATGATCGAATAAAAACGGAAATGTTTTTGCACGTGACATTTTTATGCATGCATACACGTTAAGACTTGTCCATAGCGCGCCTATCCATGCTATGTTAGCATGCTCAGTGCGCTCTGGTTCCACGTTTCAGTTGTGAATGTGCTATAAAAACAAAACAAAAAACTATAAGCTTAGTTGAAGAGGAAGATCTTTAAACTTCTCTTGAATCACTCTTTTTTTTTCAGAATCCCTCAATGTCTGAGGCAATTTATTCCATAAATAAGGCGCCGCTGACTCGAAAGAGCGCACACCAAATGACTTATTTTTATGTCCATTCACACTGGGAACTTTGAGTAGTGACTGTGATGAAGAGCTCAGCCCCTTAGTGGACACATGCTTGGGAACAAGTTCTTGAAGATAGTGAGGGGCAGTGCCTTCCATACAGCTATAGGCAAGTGACAGAATTTTATGGTCAATGCACTTGGTCACAAGGAGCCAGTGGAGATCTTTAAGAACTGGGGTTATGTGGTCCGACTTCTTAATCCCTGATACAATGCGTGCTGCAGTGTTTTGTACCTTCTGGAGTCTCTGAAGCTGGTTCTGGGGCAGACCCCACTGACAGCTATTGCAGTAATCCACCTTGATTGAATTAGAGAGACTGCTACGGCATTAGCTGTTCTCTTATTAAGTTGAGGACGCAGCTGACCCAGCGCTCGTAGATGAAAGAAACAATCCCTTACCACAGTACCAATGTGCGGAACCATTGTAAGCTTATTGTCAATAAAAAACCCAAGGTCTCTAACAGTGTTGGACAAGGGGATATCCGAGACACCAACTTTGATTGATTCAATATCGACCTTTCTAAGACTGGCGTCAGAACCACACAGAATTGCCTCTGTCTTTTCATCATTTAATTTGAGTCTGTTTGCTGCCATCCATGATTTTTACTGTAAGACAGCAGTCTTCCACAGCCCGAATAACATCACCACAAGCAGAAGGATCAGGCTTGAAGCTCTTGTACAGTTCTGTGTCGTCAGCAAATGTTTTCCGGGAAATTCCATGATTTTCAACAATTCTGCCCAGCTGACTAGTGTACAAAGAGAACATGATAGGCCCTAAAACTGAGCCATGCGGTACTCCACAGGTAAGAGGCGTGTCCCGACAGAAGAAGCTCATGGTCAATTACATCGAAGGCATCACTGATATCCAGCAGGACTAAGAGTGTCAGATCACCTCGGTCAGCACTACAAAGAACATCACTCAGGACACGGAGTAAGGCTGTCTCACAGCTGTGCCCAGGTCGATAGGCTGATTGAAACTTATCAAGCAGGTTATGACTGTTAAGATGATGTACATGCTGCTGAGACACAACTCTCTCCAGAAGTCTAGATACATAGGAGAGGTTAGAGACAGGGCGAAAACTCTTGCAATCATTTGGTTCCATGCCATTTTTCTTAAGCAGGGGCTTTATGACCGCAGCCTTAAAGAGGCGTGGGACTGTTGCAGATTGAAGGCTACTATTCACAATGCGTACCAATACAGGAAGCAGAACACTCAGACAATCCAACACAATCCTGGTTGGAATGGGATCAACAATGGAATAGGTAGGTTTGGATGACATGATGAGATGACTCAGCTGCTCATGGGAAACTGGAAATAGTTCTTCTAGAGGGGTGCCTACAAAGATATTTTCCACTGCAGGCAAATCACAACGTTCTCCAAAGCTTTGTCTGATTGTTTCAACTTTGTTGCAGTAGTTGCACAGTGTTGCTGCAGCTAGCTTGCTGCTCAGGTCAGGCAAAACAAGGACATGCTCAGACTTCGCATGCCTGATTTCTTGTGCAATCGTGTTTCTTGCCTTCCGAAACATTTGTTTGTCCACCTCGATACCACTTCTTCTCCAGCGCTTCTCAGCTATACGCCGGGCCAACTTAGCTTTCCGAACTGAGGGGGTGAACCAAAAGGAATCAGGTCTGTCTTTAACAAACTTTTCTGTCACTGGGGCGTATGTATCCAACAGAGATGAGAGAGTATGATTGTACAAGAGGAGTAGCTGTTCCACATCATCTGGTGGTGACATCACTAACTTAGACTCAGACAGGTCCTTACGGAAAGAATTAATATCCATCCTCTTTAAATTCCTCGCCTGAATTTTTATACTTTGAGCAACAGGATTAATCATATTTATAGTTAGCGATACAAGGAAGTGATCTGACAAGAGTAGGTCATCAACAGTCACTGATTGAACAAATATCGCTTTGTCCGATCTTGATATAGCCCAGTCCAAGATATGACCATCTCTGTGAGTTGGTTCGACAACATGCTGAACTGTCAGCAGAGTCAAACAGCTGTGCAAGCAGACACTTTTGCCTATTGTCTTGAATATCCCAGTGAAAATTAAAACGTTTTGAATGATGTTAAGTTTCTGGTTTTCCTGGTTTGTTCAAACAACCCATACCTTTTCCGAATGCCACTCGGGAAGAAAGAACACTTGTATGCATTTGTTGTCGCATGAGGGTTAAAAAGAGTGTTTTTGTCTTTATGTTTATCTGAGCATTGCAACAGGCTGTTATTGGGTTGTATTTCCAAATAAGAGTTAAATGCCTTATGTATTATTACTACTTTATTCTTTGCCCTTCTGTCCTCTAATGTGTCTAGGTTTAGTGATTTGACTATTGGTGTTAAGATAAGATAAGATAAGATTGCTTTATTGATCCAAATGAATGGAAAATTGACATGATTACATAAATTCCGTCTTTCAGCATACCTAAAACAATATTGAAGAACCATTTGTACTCAAACACAATAGACATTCACGCATACTATCATACCATTTATCATACAAGAAAAAAAGTAGGCCTATTATTTAGCAGTCAGCTATTGAGCCATTGTATTTCCTGGCTGAAAGGTGATTCTTTTGAAAGAGTCTCACTGACAGTGGAACAAAAGAGTTCCTAAATCTCTCTGTTCTTGCCGTTATTGAAAGAAGCCGACCACTTCGACTAGATATTATGTAACTATCATGAAGCGGGTGTGCATGATCTCATAGACAGGCACTTGTCAATTGTGAATATTCGTTAGTTATGAACATTGCAGCTCTTTTTTGAATTATTTCTAATTTTCAAAAGTTTTCTTTAGTTGATGGGGCCCATACAGATTATGCATATTCTAGTATAGGTCTCGCAAATGTGAGATAGTTTAATATTCTTATTACATTTGTAAAAATCCTTTTTTTGAATCCTAATGTTTAATTTTATTTTCTTGTTACTTCATCAATACTCCAAGATAACGTATCAATTATTATTGAACGAATAGGACCGGAAATGTTAGTACACTATCAAGTCTTAAGTTCACAACGAATCTTGAGATTTGTCAATAAAAACGTACACATTTAATCTGACTCTTAACGGCGTAATTCCCACAGGGGCGGGGAAAGGGATGCAGTGATGCGTTAATGGAGGGAGGCTACTGGAGTGTGAGGCGGCCAGGAAGGTATTTTCTATAGACACTGCATTCTTTTTATTTCAGAATAAGAGCCTTTATAATGAGGCTGTTATAAAATTTATGAAGATTTGTTATATTAGGAGAGATTGCCCATTGAAAGAAGTAAATGCGTACTAATAAAACCACCCTAGTAGCAAATAGGGTGTTTGAAAATTTCATTTACGATGTACAAACATTAATTATTTGGTTCATTTTTTTTTAGATTTGAGTAGTTCTTTACATTTATAATATATATTTATATGCAAATTGTGTAGTAAAAAGAATCTTTAACATCCAATAATTTCCTACAATATAAAAAAAGTCTATTATCTCCCTTGATATTATTTTGTTTTATACGGTCACTTTGGTTTCCTGAGTTGCACAGGCTAGGACCTTCCATCTTCCTTACACCCCTAACATATTATATTTTAAAAATTTATACATTTACATGACGTTATCTTGAACATCTTTAAAGATATTATAAATGTGTAGTAAATCAAGCTGGACAAATAATTTGATTAAAAAAAATATTATAATAGATGAATTTGTGAATTGTAGGCTGTATATTAAATATTATGGGCACAGTGGTCGAGTGGCAGCGCATTTGACTGGCGATCCGAAAGTTCTGGGTTCTAATCCTGGTGCAGGCTAAGATTTTTTAACAGGACTTAAGTCTACTGAGTCTACGCAGCTCTTATGGGTACCTGACAAGAAAAGTAAAGGCGACACATCCCCTCGTATGCAGACGCCACAGAAACTAGTGAACGCTGCTTCACTGGCTCTATGATAATTTTGGTCCGAAGGGTACTTTCTTAATTTAAATATTAAGTTGTACATAGACTTAGCTAATGACATATATACTAATTTATTAAAAAAAAACAAAAAAAAACATTAAACGTTTCCAGCTACTTAAATCTAAATTTAAAACATCGGAAGTAACTTCAAAATATAAACAAGGGAGATAAAAGGCATATTTATGTAATAGGTAAATATTATTTTAAAACATTTTTTTATATGCACAATTTGTACTTTAATATAATATGTATCGTAGAAAATTATATTACTATTACTACTCAAAAATGTGATAAAAACAGAAAATAAATAATTGATCAATTATTATTTTAACATTAAATAATAAATTATTAAACACCATTTAAGCTACTAGCTTGTTTTCATTTGAACCTATTTACTTCTTTTAATTGTGTGTAGGTTGAAGTCATCTTTGTTTAATTTTTGAATGTCCTTATAATTAGGGCTCTAAGAAAGAATATAAAAGAAAATAAGAATGGTTGAATGTTAATAACTTTAACTATATATTATACATATAATATATATATATATTGTTAACGTACATGTAACTATGCACAGTAACTTTTTAAAAATAAAGACTAAGAAATGAAAGTAAGAGAGTCTAGAGGGGGAAGGTTCCTAACCTTTTCAACTAATTGTACTGAAATAACAAATAATATTGGCTCACAGTCTCCTTTTCCAACCTGACCGGAATACACAGTTAAAAGACAAATTTAAATGTAAAATGAAATCTCCACACAAAGTTGTGTTTACGTTCTTATGAGGCTAAAAAATCGAGCTAAATAAAAAAAAATTTTGTTTTTTTTTATAAACGAGAATAAATAAAATAAGATATTTACTCACACATGAGATAATAACAATTATTGCTCTAAAGTTTTCGCCTGGTGTCATGCTACTAATGTTCTATATTTCTATTTGATATTTGTATAGTATAACCTTACTTCCTCGCATTTCTCTTTTAGCAGGATTTTTGTTTTAATGTTTAATAAAAGACACAGTTTTACTAAATAGAAATACATGAATGTGGCCTAATGTTTTTAAAATCTTTGCAAATGATCATAGTCTGAGAAAAAGTTTATCTTTCGCATTCAGCTGTTGCAATAACCCCATTATTTGAATTTACATGTGTAAATACTAAACGTTTCTCCAGTCTAAAACAAGTAATCAATAACACAAACACACATTTTAGTAATATACATTCAGGATAATAAAAACATGATTTTAATAATAATTATTCATTATATAGCGCCTAAATTCCTGCGATTACATATAGCATGCTAAGACATCTGTTTTAATTATTTTTTTCTGGGAAATGGGTGGTTATTCCAAAAAGAGAACTAACCTATGCACTATAGACAAACCATTCTTTTGCTTACATAAACAAAAAATATCAAATCTAATAATATTAACAAGCTAATAGAAAAAAAATGTGTACTAATGAAAACAAGCTAGAACCTAAAAAGATATTTTCAAATGTAAAACAGTAAAAGTAAAGTAACCGTCAAACCAAATCTATCCATAGGTCCGGTGAAGCAGCGTGCACCAGTTTCTGTGGCCACGGTATACTAGATGATTTCTTGGCCAGCGAACAGAGCACAAAATCATGTCCATTACGTACGTATGCATTAAGGGCGTTGCTCCTTCCTATCTTCGAGAGCTTTTATCAAGGCATGAGCCATCTAGGGAACTGCGCTCTTTAACACAGTCACTCCTCAAAACTCCTAGTTTGGATGGACACAGAAAGAAGTACCTGGGAGTGCGCTTTTTTGAGTCAGTGGCGCCTCCTCTACGGAACAGTTTATCTCAGAAACTGAGAGAATCTGGGACAAGAAAATCTTTTTAAAAAAGAACTTAAATACCTTTCTCTTAGGCTAAAACATTTGCCACTGCAAATCACACCAAGGGCGCATTAAGCATGCTAATTTAACAGCATGGATAGAAGCGTTATAAGAAATTCCAATTCTTATCTTATCTTATCTTACTCCAACGAAGTTAAGGTACCTTTCAGACATGGGTAGACTCAGGGACACCTTCCAGACCCGGGAAAAAGTCCTAGCCTGCATCAGGATTCGAACTCAAGACTCAAGACCGCGCTGCCACACGGCCAACGTCCATTTCAAGTATTAGTATTGATATAAACTTAGACAATTCTATTAAAATTTAAAAGTAATCATCTGTAGTAACTTTAAAATCTAATCAAGGGAGATAAATTACTAACATGCAATCTACACACATAGCTGTGTTTATTTTTTCATAAGGTTTAAAGATCGATCTGAAGAAAAAGTTTACTGGTTTTTATAAACAATAACAAATAAATCACGAATTTACTCATACGTTATTGTACAAAATTAGTGTAAAGTTATTGCCTGGTGTCATGCTACTAGTTTTCTTTATTTTGATATTTTATGCAATAATCTTAATTCCGTCCACTTCTCTATTTTTTAATCTGCAAGACAGCAGTTGATTTATTTGTGTAGTTTTCTCTTATTGCTGACTGCTACCCCAAGCTAACTGTCTCATCTGTCCGTGTTTAGTCTTTGAGTGCTCTATGTTCACTTTTCTTTTTGCAGTCATTTTATAAGTCTTTATAAGTCATTCTTTAAATGATTATCCTTACCACGGGATGGCCACCTCACTCTCCATAACAGCTAACAAGTTGGCCCACGACCTCTTATTCAGTATTCGCGGCTAACCATTGTATCTAAAGCTAGGTAGGATATGATAGCTCCCCTAATGATCAATAATTTAAATGATGTTGTTATTGGTTTTCCCAGTTTGTTCAGGCAACCCATTCCACGCACGTGTGCTACTTGGGAAGAAAGAGTACTTATAAGCATTTGTTGCTCGCATAAGGAATATGAAAAGTGTTTTTGTCCTTATATTTTTCTGAGCTTTGTAAGAGATTGTTGTAATGTTGTATTTCTAAATTAGAATTTAATGATAGATGTATTATAACTACTTTACTCTTTGGCTTTTTTTCCTCCAGTGTTTCTAGATTATTGATTTATCTATTGGTTTTACTTTTATCAGTTGTGAACAATCACTATTTATAAATCTTACAATTACCAAGTATTTAACCTGATGGAATATATATATAAATTAAAAAAAAATTAAATTGTAAATTTATCACAAACACATTTTCTATATTTTAATATAACAAAAATTATACATAAGAAACACCTCTAGCCGTTTAATAATAAGACTGTTTAAATTATCAACATCTCTAGTACTATCATTATAAAGAATTTATCGCCAACTAATGAAAACAAGTTAGTAACTTTAAAGGTGAATGATAGAATATATTTATAATATATGAATAAATTGTTTCAAAATGTAATGTATATTTATAAGTATAAGTATTGTTATAATTTTATAACATTTTCAAAATAATTTTAATGCAAAATTTCAAGAAAACAGCTTTTTATCTCCTTTGATTATATTTCGCAAATACTCAAGTTGTCCAAATTTAAACGAAGGATATTTATTATATATATATTTCTTTTTGAACTATTGAATAAGCCATTTGTTAAGCCTGTGTAGCTAATTTTATCTAATAATAATATATAAAATTTAAAAAATATGTATGTCCGCAAAAAAAGTCTAAATATAAAAACGAGCAATTATAAAATTTCGCATATTTCATTGGCTCTAACTTTGTTTACTAAGCAAGTAAAATCTCATGGCAACGCTGTGTAAATTTAGGTTTGTTGAAAAATAATTTAACTTGATGCTAGAATATACACCTTTTTATTAGTTGAAAATTTCTCTCTGTATATCAGTTTTAACTTTCTCTATCATTCAAATTAATGTCAAACAATTAGACGATAATTACTTTTGCCACAACAAAGACAAAAAATGTCAAATTTTTAATGCTAACATGTGTTTTAGGATTGTTTTTTTCTCATCATGTCTTAGATAATAAAATGAAGTATATTTTTTCAAAAGGGTTTTATAATGATGTTTTATGGTTGACTTTCCTAACCAGATCAGACGTATATAGATCAGTTAAATATGGTTTACCAGTTTTCTTTTTTAAAAGTCTTGCACCAAATAAAAGACTCTTAACATCTATTTAAACTTGCTCGTTTTGATGACCAGCGTACACATCACACAATGGACAGCAAATATATATGGCACAGACTACGTTAAATATAAAAATCAATCCCCAATAGCGCCATAGCTTCCAGTATAGAAATAACTTTTTCTCTAAAAAAAATTGCTCCCTGTGAAAAAGCGAATAAATTACAAATAAATTACAAAATTATGTCCCTTACTTAGGGAAGTATAAATGGCACTGCACCTTCCAATCTTCAAGAACTAATATCAAAGCACTAGATGGACACAAAAAGTACTTAGGAGGGCGCTTATTCTAATCTGTGGCGCCTTCTAAATGGAACAGCTTGCCTCAGACACTGAGAGAATCTGAGACAAAACAGTTTTTTTTTTTTTTTAAAGAACCTAAAGCTCTTTCTATTTGACTAGTGGATGTGTGCTTTACATACGAATACGACTGTCAATGCAATTTATAACAAGAGCGCATTGAGCATGATAAATTTAATAGAATGGATAGAAGCGCTATTTAAATTAAAATTATTATTATTGTACAAATAATAAAGGGACGTTAACTTTTATTCAAAATTTGCGAATAATCTATTTTAAAAAATGAACCTTTAATAACAGCTTCATTGTCTGGTAACGTGGACTCATTAAGCTGTAAAGAAAATAAAAATAATTTTAGATAAGTGTTCAGTGTAATTGAACAATAGCACATCAATTTTGTCTCAGAACAGTGCTATTACTCAAAACAATATATTTATAGTTAAACATAAGTTCCGGTGTATAATGATATATTAAGTGCATATTATTATTAGAGCTTGTTTAATTAAATAGTTTTTAAACATATTTTATTCAAATTAATATCCAACCATCTGATCAAATATCTAATGTTAATAAAGAGCGCTCCAAACTTAAATAACTTCGGAACCGATCCCGATAAATCTATTTAATTTAAACTGGCTCGTGTTCCGACTTTTTCAAGTCAATGAATTTCATAAATCTATTTAATTTATACTGGCTCGTGTTCCGACTTCTTCAAGTCAATACATTTCATAAATCTCATAAATCTTTTTAATCTATACTGGTTCGTGTCCCAACTTCTTCAAGTCAATGAATTTCATAAATCTATTTAATTTATATTGACTCGTGTCCCGACTTCTTCATGTCAATACATTTTATATTTCTTGTTTGTATAATATACACTGAGGTTATAAAGCAGGTTTTTAACAGCACTTGTGTTCTACGTCACATTTTATCCACAATCTAATCACCCACAATATAACCTTCCTCCGAAACAGTCTAAATATTGAAATAGGTAAAGCACAAAGACAAGTTGGGCTAAGGTGGCCGAGCGGCAGGACTTTTTCCCGGGACTCGAGGGTGTCCCTGATACTACCCAGCTCTGACGGATACCCCACATTAGTTGCGGTAAAGTAAAGGGGGCTGGGCATTGTGCTGGCCACACATCCCATAATAGGCCGTGGCCACAGAAACTGGTGAAAGCTGCTCCAATCGCACAATGCTAAATTTGGTCCGAAGGGAGCTTTACTTTACATTAATAAGGGATTTGAATTACTTTTACGTCACAATTAAACTGTAGACACATAGGCTAAGTCAATTGTAAATCTGTCAATTAATTCTTTGTCTCCCCGAAATAGCTACAGCTCAAAGTTATTAACATTTTAAGCAAATCTAAATTTTGGAATAAAAAAAGATAATACAAAAAAAAAAGATAAGTTTAAGCGCCCCCTAAAAATAGGCTAAAGAGAACATTAGGGCCTTCTATCATATTCTCATCGCCCCCTGCGGGGCGATAACGTTCCGTTGCGAACCTATGATTTAAGTACAATGAATTGAAAATCAACATGTCTAGTGAGTTATTGTGATGATGACAATCATACAAAAATAGAAATGTTACTATATTTAGACTTATCTCACATAAGAATAGGGGAAGGGGGTGGTATTTATTACTGTTAAAATGCGGCGTGCTGCTCAATATCTGCTATCATTAAACAAAACACATACTACTGTGGATGACTTACATAATATATGTAAGTTTTTGATCTAGAATAAGTGTACAGTTTTTAATGACACTGTCCAAATACATTTTCAAATTTCAAACAAACATAATCAGGACTACACTAACTCGATGTTCGCTTACAAGAGATATTTATAAGTTACACACGCTCATTCTTTACTGAAGATAATCGCGTCTTCCTCTGCTACAGTATTATTTATTTATTTCTGAGGCGTTTAAGAAAGTATACTGTAAACATGAACTTGAGCACACATTGGTTCAATTTCATATGAGAAGTTTATTATACATAAAACAATAGACGAAGCACATGGTTCACAAATTATTTCTTATACATAAATTGTCAATTTGTATCATAAAATCTTCATGCCAGCTTTCTTCATATATCATCATATATTTATTATAACTTGAGCACTTTATTTAGCTCCTTATAGGATTCTTTATTTATTTAAACATTATTCAAAGTTCACACTTTAGACTTGAATCAACTTAAGTTTAACACATTTAGTTCAAAATCATGCTTTTCTTGCTTACTTAGTTTGCAAACTTCACTACTGTTTATTTATTTAGGGAAAAACTTCACTCACTCATTCAACTGCCTAAAATCATGTTGCAGTGAATAAAACATTTATTACATCCTCTTTCCTCGGTTTAAGTCTAGTCTTCCAATTCGATTAGCATAGTGATGTTAAGTTACTAGTTTTACTGGTTTGTTCAGATAACCCATTACATGCCAGGTGCCAATCGAGAAGAAAGAGAACTGATAATATGCTTTTTTCCTGCCATTTTGGATACAAAAGTGTTATTATAGTTATGTTAATCTGACCATTGTAATATATTGTTGTTATGTATCAAGTGGAAATGAAATAAAATACATTCCTTTACATCTTTCCTTACTCACCGAACAGCCAGTAACTGTAACGCAGTACACATACATGGTTGGTCAGTAAATGAACGAATAGTACACTATCAATTTTTAGGTTCACAATGCATCTTGAGTTTTGTCAATAAAAAGTACAAACGAAATTTTATGTTACATTTAATCTGACTCTTAACGGCATAATCCCTGCAAGATGAGGGAGAAAGGAGGCGGTGAGTAAGCTTGCGTTAATGGAGGGGTTTGTGTTTAACTGAGTCCAGATGGAATTTCCTATAGACACTGTATTCTTATATTAGCAGAATTAAAACCTTTATTAATAGGCTGTTCAAAAATACTGTGAATTAAAACATAAAGCTAACTATTAAAAGAAGTAAATGGGTACGAATGAAAACATCCTAGTAGCTATTAAGGTGTTTGGATAATGTCATTTACAATGTAAAAACATTAATTTTGTTTTGTTTCTTTTATTTTTTCTTATAAATTTAAGTAGTGCTATAAACTTTAAATTGTTATTTATGGATCAATTGAATACAAATTGTGCAGTAAAAAAAAATAATTGACAATTAATAAAACCCTAAGACATAAAATAGTCCTATTATCTCCCTTGATTACATTAGCACTGAGCTATCAGTGGCGTAGCCAGTTTTTGACGCTAGGGGGAGCGAAATTTTAGGACAAAGGCCCCACTGTTAGCCATTTTTCCAGATTAATAGAATAACTAAGAATTCGTACGTAACAAGTGTTAAAAGAAAACCCTGTGCCTCAGGATACACACACAGTATAATAATGCAGTTTTTATTAAACCATTCACGATTCCTTTTCTAGCAGCTATTAGTGATGGGAATTTCTGAATGTAATTTTTTTTTTTTTTTCATTCTTCTCGAAAGCCGTCTTGGTTGAAGAAAATATATTTGCCTGAACAAGTACTTGCCCTAAAATCCCTTATTAGGGTACTCATAACTGACGCTCTGTTGTATATATAACATATATTATATATATAATGAGCTGGAAAGTATGCTAAATAAATCGAGTAGAGAGCGAATGATTTTTGCATTGCAAAATTTTATGATTGCTTCTTTTTTTATATAGCGTCATTTTAACAAGCATACTGAACTGTAGGCTATGTATTAAATGACAAATATTACATAGACGTTTGTAGACAAACTAACATATTAAATTGTATATATTATATAACAGGGACCACATAGACTTAGCTAATGGCATAGATACTAATTTATTACAAAGAAAAGAAAAAGGTCATTATACATTTACAGCTACTTAAATCTAAATTTAAGACATCTGGAATAACTTCAAAAATATAGCCAAGGGAGATAATATGTTGCAGGGAATTTATTTATTTTTTACTTCAAAATGTGCATTACAATTTTTTAAAAAGATATCGTATACATTTATATTGCTACTCATGCTGGTAAATAAGATTACAAAATTGACAATTGATTAATTGTTTAGTTATTATTTTTTCATGTAATAATCATTTTTAAAACATCTTTAAAGCTACAAGCTCGTTTTTATTATTTCACATTTAGTTCAGCTATTTGTAATTTTTGAATGTCCTATTTTTAAGGCTTTAAGTCTGCAAGTGAAAATTATTATGAGCCAATGGGATAAAAGAGAATTAAAATTCGTGGATGTTAATAACTTTCCATATATTTATTATTTTGTTTATATATAGAGTTATGCACATTTAATTTATGCACAGTATCTTTATTTCTTTATAATTGAACACTAAAAAGGTATAGGATAGCCTAGATGGCAAAGTTTCCTAGCATTTTCGACTAACTACAAAGAAAAAACATATATTGGCTAACAGTCCCCTTTTCCACCCTGTCAGGAATGAGCTGTTAAGAGTTAAATTTAAATGAACATGAAATGTCCACATATTGTTGTGTTTACGTTTTTATGAAGATAAAAAAATCGATCTAAAGAAAGTTTAGGTTGAAATCAATTGTCAAACACCAGCAAAAGCATGCTTTTTTGTTATTAGTTTAAAAATAGAAAAGGAAGTTCACGAACATTCGGGTTCAAAAGTTCACGCCTCATTAAGACTTGTCCATAGTCATTGAATTATTTTTTACAGAATTAAAGCCTTTTTTTTATTTTATAAAGAAGTTTATTTCACCATATGTACATATACAATATATTTTATCATTTTACATAAAGAAGAGGGGATAGAAGAACAATTTAAACACATTTAAGGGGATAGAAGAACAATTTAAACACATTTAAGGGGATAGAAGAACAATTTAAACACATTTAAGGGGATAGAAGAACAATTTAAACACATTTAAGGGGATAGAAGAACAATTTAAACACATTTAAGGGGATAGAAGAACAATTTAAACACATTTAAGGGGATAGAAGAACAATTTAAACACATTTAAGGGGATAGAAGAACAATTTAAACACATTTAAGGGGATAGAAGAACAATTTAAACACATTTAAGGGGATAGAAGAACAATTTAAACACATTTAAGGGGATAGAAGAACAATTTAAACACATTTAAGGGGATAGAAGAACAATTTAAACACATTTAAGGGGATAGAAGAACAATTTAAACACATTTAAGGGGATAGAAGAACAATTTAAACACATTTAAGGGGATAGAAGAACAATTTAAACACATTTAAGGTGATAGAAGAACAATTTAAACACATTTAAGGGGATAGAAGACAAAAATGTATTGAAGGAGGTTTTTCCTAAATTAAATAATCTAACTTTCACTTCATTCGTTCTGTTTATTACACAATAGTTCCATTCATCCTCAGCTTTCATACTTAGTTGAAATACATTAACTATATATATATTTTTTTAATGATAATACATTCATAGTTGGTATGTTTTACAATAAGGAGACAGGGTATAGAGAGATTTCTATATATTTGTACAAACTAAAGGGGATAGAAGACAGTAAAGAGACAAGTGTATCAAACATTTTTATGATCATGTCCCTTGTTAGGCTGTAGCTACTACTTTTTATAGTCTGAGAAATTTCCTTCTACAATCATACTTCAATAATTTGTTTTACATATGTATAGATTAGAAAACATGAGAGTTCTCATTTTGAAAAGGAATAGAAGACATATTTTTTTTTTAACTTTATTAATTTGCTAGAACAAAACCAAAGAGACAGAAGACAGCAGTAAAAATTCATGTACATTATATATTCTATAGTATTTTTTTCCCCCTTTGTTTGGATATAGGAAGTAGTCTTATTTTCGCTTTTCTCGGGTATCCTCTCAACAAAGAAAATGACATTAAACTTATTTTATGGAACCATAAAAATGCATTTTTAACATTTATATCATACAGAAAGGAGACAGATAAAAATACATTATTTATTGTATTTAGGGTGTATTGATATTTCTAAGGAAGAAGGGGGTGAGAAAGGAAATATAACTATTAGTGAAACCTGCTGTTCCCCTTCCAGCAAGGGTTGTATTACAAAGGGTATGGATGCTGAAAAAATAATTAAATTTAACAAGACGTTACATTCCGCTTTGTTATCGTAGGTAAAGGGGGATAAATGAAATCAAAACAAAAGTTATCATTTCATGGTTAAAGTACATGTTACATTTTTACCAAAAAATAAAACTGTACAGTTATGTTTAAAATTAGGCGAATTACTTTGGATATATGGGTGCTATTACAAAGCTTGGTAATAATGTACAACCAATAGGAGATATCAAAGCATGATAATGTATATACATAGTATTCTACAAAAATGGATTAGGAATATTTTAAAATTTCTAGATAGACAAAAATTAGCATTAAACGAAATATAAAGGGGGATAGGCGAAAGTGTGCTACTAAGTCACCCCGTGCTTGACCGTGCTTGACCTGGCAACTGGCGTATGGCTGTAGCGCGAGAGTCGCTGTGTTATCGGTCTTGTCCAGTCCCTGTGTTGTTTGTTTAATCGTGCATCGTTGGTTTTGAAAAATGGGAAATATCTAAATATAGCTATTTTGAAGGATAGATTTTGTCTTTTGTTATGTATTTAACGTCGTTTGGATTTTAAAGGGAGAGGTCGTTTTGTAGTTTAAGATATTTGTATTTGGTAATTTAAGTCTTATTTGTGCGTGTTTAGTTTGAAAATGGCTTTACTTTTCCATGTCTATTAGTAAGGGGGGGGGGCGGAGAAGTCTTGTCGGGGTCTATTTCTGCTTCTTCTTCTTCTGTTTCTTCGGCCCACGAAACCCGTCTATGGTGGGATGTGTCTCCGTGAGTCTGTTCGCGTTCTTTCAGGGGCACCCTGATTGGCCGTTGCTCATAATAAGTTATGTTCCTTGTATTGTCCGGTTCTGGATTGTCTATTGTTGTCTTCCGTGCGGCCGAGTATTCGCTACATACGGCCAGACATCTCCCAAGGGGTTTACCTGGTGGGGTTCTCTTTTCCGGTGCTTTACATACTCCTAGGAAATTTGATTGTGGGTCCTTAATTGACTCTGGGTCAGTTGGAGGTCTGGTACTTGGGCGTGTCGGTCCATTTTGGGTGGACTTATTTAGTCTTGGCCGTTTTTTCTTGGGTGGCCGTGAGCTCAGGGGGGTTCCGGAGGTTATTTGTGGAGGAAGGGGGTCGTCCTGTTGATTGGGAATTACCGGGGCAGGTTCGTTTCGTTCATCAGTGGGCTGGGTGTCTTCCTGTTGGCTTGTGGGTTGGGGCGCTGTGGTGAAACATTCCTCTTGTTGACTGTGTGAAAGAGTTCCAAAGAGGGCGGGGGTTAATTGGGTTGCCCTAGTATTCTTGGTCTGTCTGTTAGGTTCTTCCGTTACAGCAGGGGCTGGTGGTGGAGGGTGGGTTGGGATATCAATAGTGGGGGCTGGGTGTTGATGCCCATCAGTGATCGGAGGGGGCCTTGAGAGTGAGCTGCCGCTGTGGCATAGGTCCTCCTGGCTCTACACTGGTTGGGCCAGTGTGTATCGTTGCCACACCGATAACAACACTGGCGCCTCCCAGGGACCGTCAGCAAAAGACGATAGCGGCGTGGATCCCCTTCGTATTCAATAGTTACGTAATGGGGGATTTCGCAATTCTTCTTGGGCCTTATCTGCGCTGACCACTTGTCAGAGGGGGAATTTTTCGGTCTTGTTACTTGGAAATCTGAGTCCGGTTCGGCAAGATCTCTGAATATTCCTTTAACAAAATCTTCTTTTATCTCCGCGGAAAGCCAGTGTACAGTGACCCATAAAAGATTGGCCTGGTGGGCTTTAATTTTTATTGAGAAGTATTCTTTGTTTCCGAATTCTTTGTTGTTTATTTGATTCTTTATCTCAAGAGTAGTCTTTAGAAACCATATTGTGGGATTTTCAAAACGGTATAAGGCTTTAACGTCCGTGGCTTTTATACCGATAGTAGATATGATTTGTGTCATATTACTTAGGCGTGCAGCGTCGGTCCCAGTCAGTTATATAACCAAAGTATCTGGTCCGTGCGTGAACCCGGCACTCAAGTCTTGTTTGGTAGCTTTATAGTGGGTTGTCATTGGGGTGGGGGCGGTTGCCATGGTCGTACACGGTTAGAAAAACAAGGTAGCACACTCACCCGTTTGCTTCGCTTGGTTCGCCCTTCGTATGCTGTGTAGTTCGGCTAGTCAGCAAAAAAGCGTGCTGCCCTGGGCAGTTCCTAGTAGGTAGCGTCTCTTGGTCGCCGAAAGCAGATGACGTCACTCGCCGGGGATACGGTTGCTGGCCTCCGCAGGGTGGGTGTGGTAACCTCTGCCCTCGATAGGTCAGGAAAGGCTTCCGACGAAGGTTGGCCACGTATGGTCTGCTGGTGCTTCCCAAAGGGACGACCCGGGTTGGCCACGTTTAGGACTGCAGGATCTGCAAGATCTGCAAGGCGTTCCAAGGGGACGGCCAGGAGTGGCCACAGGAGGCTGTGATCTCTTGTGTATTGGTAGGTATGGTAGGTGAAAATGAAAAGTGACGAAGAGTGCACTAGGCACTCATCTGCACCTCACCACACACAACGGTAAAAGCGGAAATCTTTAGGATATACTTCAGCAGTACTAACCATGTCTCGGTATTGCCCTCATTTACTATGATATCGGCCTTTATGACAAGGCTGTTCAAAAATTGGACATAAAGTAAATCCATGCGTTCCATGGCGTACTTATAATAGAAGTAAAGGGGTACTGATGAAATCATACTAGTAGCTAATAATAAGGTGTTTCAAAAACTCCATTTACATTGTAAAAGCATTAATTATTTGTTTGTCAGTTTGATGCATTTTTTTTTAATTTGACTAGAGCTATAAGCTTGTACGTTTCTGTATCTATTTAAATGAAAATTGTGCAGAAAAAGAATCAATAACAATTAAGAAAACCCTAGGACATAAAAAATGCCTATTGTCTCCCTTGATTTTATTTTGAATGGGCCGTATTGCTGCTGAGAGTTAACACCCTTGCCCCTTATACAAGTCAATATTTTATGACTAGCTCGTAAATTACAAGTCAGTCATAAAAGATTGACTTGTATAAAGGGCAAGGGTGTTAACTCTCAGCAGCAATATGGCCCATTGACTCCCGATATCTAAATTTAGATTTAAGTAGCTTGAAATGTATTATGGCTTTTTGTGTGTGTGACAAACTATTGTATATACCTTTAACTAAGAAGCAAATGAGTACTAATTTAAGCAAACTAATAGCTGAACATTATATTACAAAGTAAAAACGTTAATTTGTTGTTTGTCCACTTTATATATTTTAATAGGTATGAGTAATGATATAAGCTTATACAAGTTTGTTATAATTTAAATACAATGTTGAATTAAAAATAGTTTTTTTTTAATGGCCAAGCAACACGAAGAAATGTTTACTATATCCATTGATTAAATTTGACAGATACTCGAGATGCGTAATTGGTATTTAAGTAGCAGGAAATGTATAAAAGCTATATTATGTTTAACTAACTTTTATATAAGCCATAAGCTGGACATAATAATATGTAGTTCATGTGATTTAATATACACATTTTAATATGTTTTTGTGTGTCTGCAAAAAATACTCTAAATCCCAAAACTAGAAATTATTTCGATTTTCGATTATTTCGGTTTAAGTCTCTTATTTTTTAGAAAATATCTCGGGTCTTGTCGATTATATATTTTATTTTGAAGGAGGCGCGCAGAGCTCTTTTGATCATTATTCCCCATCCCTTTGCATGTTTTGTTCGTCCTGTTTTAGTTGAGTAGACAATGGCGTTTTTTGTACCATTGTCGGCAATATCACTGAGCAATTTGGCCAACTGAATTCACGCCCCAAAGTGGTGGAACAACTAGGCACGCCCTCTACACAATCACTCATCATCAAGCATTAGTGCCGAGTGCAGACGACCATACCAAATGGAGATAACTGAGCAATCTCCATGTCCCACGAGGCTCGACTAAATACCACTACAAGATGTATCCCTAATCCAGGGAAAGGCTAGGATTTGTTCCTAGGTCTAGAGTTCCCCCAGCTCTGTTGGGTACATGACCTTAGATGAGTTAAAGCTAAGATGACTGGGCATTGTACTGGCCAAACAATCGCCTAGTTTGTCATGGCCACAGAAACTGGTTAACGCTGCCTCATCGGCCATTGTTTTTTTTTTATTATTATTTTATATAACGTTTAATTACTTGTTTTCCTATTTTGTTCAGGCAATACATTCAATGCTCGGATGCCACTATGGAAGAAAAAATACGTTGATGAATTTCTTCTCGCATAAGGGATAAGGAAAGTGTTTTCGTTATTATCTTTGGCTGTGCTTTGTAACAGGTTGTTATTGTCTTGCATTTCTAAATTAGAGTTTAATGACATTCATATTATAACTACTCTTTGCACTTCTGTTCTCTAGTGTTTCTATTTGTTTTTCTCTTGTCTGAAGAAAGCTGTTCCATTTAGAAGGCGCCACAGATTCAAACGTTTGTAGAGATACGAAGTAAAAAAAAGTAAATTAAAATATAAGGTTTTGGTCTATGTGATAACTAGTTGTTTTTATAAATAATTTTACAGACCTCCGTGAAGACGTGGTTTGACATTCTATAAAATTTCTTAAAAGAAATTTACGTGATAAAACCCTAGGCCTATATATTATAGACAAATATTTTAATTGATCAATTTGTGAATTGTAGCTAGCCTATATATTAAATATTATCAGTTTGGTTACATGAAATAACAAATAATACATAGGCTTTTGCAGTCAAAAACATATTAAATGGTACATAGACTTAGTTAATGACATTTATATTAATTTATTTAGAAAAACGCCATTATACATTTTCAGTTACGTAAATCTAAATTTAAAACTTCTGGAGTAACTTCAAGATATAACCAAGGGAGATAAAAGGCTTTTTTATGTAGTAGGTACAATACTATTTTTATTTCTTTTTTTTTTACTTCACAAATTGACTTTAATAAAATATATATTGTAGAAAAGTATATAACTACTCGTAAATGTGATAAGAACATAAAATGAAAAATTGATCAATTATTATTTTTAAATAGAATAATAGAATATTAGACACCTTTTAAGCCACTAGCTTGTTTTCATTAAAACCCATTTACTTCTTTTAATTGTAGCATGCATATTATATACATAGGTAATATTTGAACGGCCTTATAATTAGGGCTTTAAGAATGCAAATAAAATACAATAAGAATGGTTGAAAGTTAATAACTTTAATTATATTATATTGTAAATGTTGTTGGCTTCCTTTAGTATCGATAGACGAGGGAATTTTGTGTGCCCTTGAGGGAATCTGTGCTCCTGGCCTTGCAGCTTCTGCTGTGGCTGTACAATCCCACACGCGAGTGACAGTCCCTGTTGCACGTCTTGCACAAGAAGACAGAATTGGTCGTGGACTGGTCTCTTCCCTTCTTTCTCATGCGGTTCTCGCCAGCGAGCCGTTGCAGGTTTCTTTCTCCTGCTTCCAGTCCGGAGGTCAGCGCTCGTCTCCAACTGGACCTGTCCTTGGCAAGTTCCTCCCAGCTGTTTATGTCCATGGCTAGGGCTTTCATGTCTCTCTTGCAGACATCCATAAAATGGAGGTGGGGCCGGCCTGCAGTCCTCTTTCCACTGGCTAGTTCAGATTATAGGATGTCTTTGGGTATTCTGCCATCGTCCATCCTACACACATGTCCCAACCATCTGAGCCGGCGTTGGCGGATCAGAGTAGGCATGCTTGGCATCCCAGCCTGCTGCAGCACCTCGTTGTTCGTGACATGGTCCTGCCAGGAGATCCCGAGTATGCGTCGGAGGCAGCACATGTGAAAAGCACTCAATCTCTTCTCTTGACTAGAGTATAGGGTCCAGGTTTCGCTGGCATAGTGTAGAGTGCTTAGCACACATGCACGGTACACTGCAACCTTGGTTCTTATGGTCAGCTTTTTGTTGTTCCACACTCTGTGTGATAGTCTGGCCAGTGTTGTGGTGGCCTTGCCGATCCTTGTGTTGAGCTCTGCATCTAGAGATAGGTTGCTAGTGATGGTGGAGCCAAGGTATGTGTAATGCTCCACAGCCTCGAGCTCGCTGTCATTGATGGTAATTTTGGGAGAATCAGCTTCCTGGGCCATCACATTCGTCTTTTTTAGGCTGATAGTGAGGCCAAAGTCGTTAGCGGCCTTGGCAAAGCAGTCCATTAGGCTTTGCAGTTCTGCCTCTGTGTGTGTGGCTAAGGCAGCGTCATCTGCAAAAAGCATGTCCCCAATCACAGTCTCCCGTATCTTCCTCTTAGACTTAAGCCTGGCCAGGTTGAATAGTTTACCATCAGAACGGGTGTGTAGTGTGTAGGTATACCCCCTCGGTTGAAGTTCCTAAGGCATGTCTCAACAGGCTGGCAAAAAAGATGCCAAAGAGTGTTGGGGCAAGGATACAACCCTGTTTGACTCCACTGAGGATGTCAAATGCGGCCGAAGTTGATCCGTCATACTGCACTGTGCCTTTCATTCCATCATGGAATGACTGTATTATCTTCAGCAGTTTTGGTGGGCAGCCAACCTTTGCCAAGACTGTAAAGAGTCCATCTCTGCTGACCAGGTCGAAAGCCTTTGTCAGATCAATGAAAGCCAGATAGAGGGGCATATGTTGCTCGCGGCACTTTTCTTGGAGTTGTCTTAGTGAGAAGATCATATCGATTGTGGACCTTTCTGCTCGGAATCCGCACTGTGATTCGGGATACACTCTCTCAGCGAGCTTTTGCAGTTTCTTTAGAACAACACGAGCAAAGACCTTTCCCACAATACTGAGGAGTAATTATTACAGTCACTTCTATCTCCCTTATTTTTATACAGGGTAATTATGTTGGCATTTCTCATGTCCTCTGGTACTGCTCCTTCTTCCCAGCACTGGCAGAAAAGACCGTGCAGTTGCTCCATTAATACGCTGCTGCCACACTTGATGACCTCTGGTGGGATACCGTCTTGACCTGGAGCCTTTGCTATTTGTAATCGCTTGATAGCTTCTTTTAGCTCTGCCAAAGTAGGTATGTCATCTAGTTCTGCCATGAGGGGGAGACTTTGGATAGCATCGATGGCCTCTTGTGTGATGTGGTTTTGCCTGGAGTACAACTCTGAGAAGTGTTCCACCCATCTGTCCATCTGTTTGCTCTTGTCATGAATTATCTCGCCTGTTGAAGACTTCAGTGGGGCTGTGACCTTCTTTGTAGGACCCATGTATATATATATAATATATATTGTTATTGTACATGTAACTATGCACAGTAACGTGATAAAAAAAAAGACTAAGAAAGAGAGTCTAGAAGGCGCACGTTTCTAACCTTTTCAACGAACTACACTGAAATAACATATATTATTGGCTCACAGTCTCCTTTTCCAACCTGACCGGAATAATCCAAATTTAAATGTAAAATGAAATCTCCACAAATAGTTGTGTTTACGTTTTTATGAGGCTAAAATGTCGAGCGGAATAAAAAGTTTACTGTTTTTTATCAACGAGAACAAATAAAATAAGAAATTACTCACACATGAAATATTAATAATTGTTACTGTATGTTTTTGCCTTTGTCATGTTTCTAATTTTCTACATTTCTATTTGATATTTGTATAGAATAACTTTACTTCCTCGTACTTCTCTATTAGCAGGATCTTTGTTTTAATATTTAATAACAGGCCAAGTTTTACTAAATAGAATTACATAAATTAATGTAGTCTACTGTTTTAAAAATATTTGCCAACGCCCATAGTCCTAGAAAAGGTTAATTTTTCGCATCCAGCAGTTGCGATAGTCCCATTATTTGAGATAATAATATTAGTTATTTGTTGGTTGATCTTCCAATAATTTTTCTTGCAATGGTAAAGTTTGACTTGCTAGTGATTGATCAGTATTTGTTAAAGTATACTAAACCAAAACTGGAAATTTTATTTGATATCTTTAAATTGTCTGTTGAAAATTATGAATTGCTTTAAGGTGTTATCAATTATAGCCTTAATATTATATGTTATATGTCTTTACCAGTTTTCTTTTTATAGAACCAAATGGAGAAACTTGTACAATGCTCAAAATCAAAATTTCCGTTTCTACTGTAGAGCTTTTGTCTACTAAAATGTTTACATAACTCCCTTTGTTTTTATTAAATTGATTTCCTCTTCCTGTAACTGTATACTCAATGATCGTATTGAATAAATCCGTTAATAAGCTAAACTATTGAGTGAACAAGTAATTTGCCCTAAATTCACTTAGTAGGCTGTTAGCACTAAAAACGGACTCGCAGTCTTTATCTAATATTATATATTACAGACGCTCCTTGTTTAAAGAATATTTTTGCTCGTCCGTGTCTGAGTCTAGTGTATTTATGTTGGTTTCTTTTAAGAAGAGGAAAGCTGGCTTATGTTTTCTTACAAGGTGTACTATGTACTTTGTTTCTAATGCTTCTAACGTTGAGTGTAATTACATGTATATCTGTCATCTTACAATTGTGTTAGTTTTATTTAATAACTTTTTGTATTGTCTATGTCAATTACGAGGTGTTTTTTTTTGTGGAGGTGGGGAGGGGAGGTCAAGAGATACTCCGTTAGAGTGTGTCTGTGGAGAAAGTGGTGAGCAAGGTGAAAGCGATATTGACTAAAGTCTTATTGTAAAAAAAATTAAATATAATAATCTTCTTTCTTCTTTTTCTTTATTTTACTGTGAAGACCCCGTTAGACGAGGACAAAGTCCACAAATCATGTAGTCAGTTTAAACAAAGTTATTTGGTTGATTGACATAAAAACATAAAATAGATTTTATGGAATTGTAGACCATCACCTTACCTTTGATTCCCATGAAATACGTCACTGTTTCTACACATACATTAGATAACTTACAATGGACACTTATAATAAATTTCACTTTTCAAACTGTATTGTATAAATAAATATAATATACACATCTTATTTATTTCGTCTTTTGGTTATTTAAATGATGATCGGCTTGTCGAGACTTTAGTAGACTTACTGCTAACTGCAAAGTATAATTGTAAACTTGTCGCCTTCTTTGTGACTTATTAAGACTAAGAAAATTACAAGGGAGAGAACTCATAATAAACGTTAATCTCTTTTAGACAAGAGTTAACGTTCTTTTATTATTATTTTTTCACCATTTGAAAGTAAACTTACTAAAAATATATCTTTTAATTTTCATTTCAGATTTTTAAAAACAAAAACAAGAATCATACATAATATAGACGTGTTTATGAAATGTATTAGGCCTAAATAAAACGTCTTAAATATAACATGAGAAGGTAAACTATGCAAACTTAAGAAGAAATAATTGAATCTGAATAGGCTAGAATTAAAAAAAAAGAGAGAGAGAGAGAAAGAGATAATTAAAACCATGAAAATACTAAAACTAAAGCTTGATTAATAAACTGTGATTATAATGTAACATGATTTTACACAGATTCTACTGAATTTGTAAGAGGGGACGTCCATTAATTACGTCAACAATTTTTGGGTGATTTTTACCTCCCCCCCTCCCCCTTGTCAACAACTGTCAAACTTTCAGAGACCCCCCCTATATAATTACGTCAACAACTTGTTACCCCCCCCCCTCAAAACAAGTAACACAATTTTAGACACTTGCTTTTAAGTTTAAAATAGATTTGAAACGGAAAGGTTTATACTATATATACTATATTTAATTGTAATCTGTGCCTTTACAAGCTTATGTGGCGCCCCAGGGCAAAAGTTTCATCGCCGCACCCTTGCATACTGTAACTGCTTGTTTAGTGCTATATTAGCTACATTTAGACTACATTTGCCGTCCCCCTAGAAGTGCCGCCCCCGGGGCATATGCCCCCCTCTGCCCCCCCCCTCTATGTGAGGGCACTGATTTTAATACATTTTAAAACTTGTTTAAACGATTTCAAATTGACTATAACTCTCATAGGCGTAGCCACAAAGGGGGTGTAACATGGTTCCTACCCCCCTCACTCGCCCCTCCCACATTTTTTTCCAATTCGAGGATTTTAACTATATTTCTTTCCTTTATGTTTACTATTGTTCTTTTCAAGTAAATATTTATTTGTTTCTAATTTTACGTTTCACTAATGAGCTTTTGGTACAATGTTAATGGTTAAATAGTGTAGGGGGAAATTGTGCACCAGTCGTTAATTATAGCCTTCTATTTTTACCATAAATGTATTATGTTCACTATTCCTTCTTGCATTATATTATTGTCCCCTCACACACACATTATACACACTGTAGTTGCTCTCCCTGTCCCCTACCTCTCCTACATTGCACTATTTGCCACCCCCACCTTGCAATCCTGGCGACACCACTGATACTAATACATTTTTATCTCATTTAATTTTAACAGAAAATTAAAAAGTAAAACGTAAAAATTACTAAATAGAACTATGTAGCCTAATCAACATAATTTTAATGTTTCATCTATTATAACGTAGTCAGCAAATCTATATGTCTATAGATCTATATCAGAATTAGGGATGTTAAAAGGAAATAAGTAGGCTAAGTATTTCGTAGTGTATTTCGTAATTCATGTGGTGGGCCACGAATTATTTTTATGAAGGAAATATTTTAAAATAACTATGTTGGATTCACACGATACACTTCATTCAATGTTGTTCAGACATAGTCTCATAGAGGGCCTATTGTTGTCTTTAGTTATATTGCCAATCCCAGCTATCGCTTACATGGTATATATAACGAACGCCAGTCTCTGGCGCCTAATTTCACTTCTGTACCTATGAGCCCCAAAGCTGGCGAAGTGTGTAAACCGCCGATACGTTCCCATTAAGAATACACCAGCGGGCGAACGCATGGGGGAGAGCTCCCGCCGCGGGTCCGGACAGAGCTGAGCTCAACCCTAAACGTTACGCCCTGGACACAAGACGGGCTCGTCCGGTTTTATTTTTTTGAGGCCTTTTTACTTGGTTCCCCGAGTCTGACCAGTGAGCTAATGCATGGGACAAGCGGTCGCCGAGATACTTCCACTCCCATCTCTGTAAGTGACGGAGAGAGGCGTGGTATCCCAAGCTGCAAGTCTGGAGATTAATCGGCTTGTTCTGTTCTTCCATTTGAGGGGGCCTGTGAGGTACCCACTGTCCGATTTCTGGCGTCTCCGGGGTGGGGGCTGATGCGACGTACGGAAAGGTATACAAAACATCCTGTAAAAACGGCTGCTTTCATAGGTGGCCTTGAGGAGATGACATCCCCGTGTCAGACAAAATCCGCTCGGCCAACACACCGTCAGCCCACATTACAGGAATACGAGGCAAGCCATGGATGGCTCGAGCAAATGTACGTTCGTAAAAGGGGAATCCGAACAGAGCAAGCCGACCCATCAAGCGACCGCCCTGTAAGACAAAGCCTGCCTACTCATATCTTTCCATGTCGGAGTGCATGGCCTGCCAATGCTGATCCAAACATGGTTTCAAGGGTTGGAACTTGGAAAAGACTCAACCATGGGCGTTGAATTAAAGCAGTCGACTCTTGGAAGGTGTTCATAGTCCTTTCAGGACTCAATAACAGAACGGCGCCTAATTTAGATGTAGGCCTACTGAGCGGCAAAAAACTGGGTTTCTGTTTCTGAACGTACTCTGCAGAATGTTTGTTGGTGTGTTTATGTTCTTTTGTTATTCCAGTCACAATGGCTCGCTAGACAACAGCGAAGGTGAAGTTTTTTACAATTGGTCGGTCATTTTGCGGTGCTAACAATTGCATTAGTTTCCACTTTCCTCTCATACATAGATCTACAAACTATCAAGATGAACACAAAAAGGACATGTCAAATGTAGCGTCCGTAATTTTAATTAATATATTTGTATTAACGTAAAACCATGTTTAAAGGTGTCTGCTATGTAAGTGGCACTTGACAAATGTAGCCTAGAATTTTGTAATAAATTTGTATCATTTTTTATTTTTAAAAAAGTAACATTTTTGACGTCAACTTTTCTTGACCTCTCCCCCTCCCCCTTGTCAACAATTGTCAAACTTTTTCAGACCCCCCTCCCCCCTATTTTGTTGACGTAATTAATGGACGTCCCCAGAGATCTTAAGAAAACATGTGTAAATACTAAACGTTTCTCTAGTCTAAACAAGCTAGCCTATCAAGAACACAATCACAAATTTAAGTAATATACATTTAAGATAACAAAACATAATTTTTATAATTATTATTATTTTTTAATGAGATTGAATCCATGCGATTATATGCTCAGGCTTCTGTTCATTTTGCATTTAGATTTTACTCTTAACGTCTTAATCCGGGGATCGGGCTGTTATTCCAACAAGAGTAGTAACACATGGTAGAATATCCATTCATTTCCTTATGTTCTTATTTGCCTTAATAAGGCCGTTAAAAAAATATTACCGGTAAGTCAAATATAATTATCACACCATTAAAAAAAAATGGGTACTTATGAAAACAAGCTAGCAGCTAAAAAGGTGTTTTAAAATTTACATTTACAATGAAGACCCAGTAGGCCTAAATAATAGTTTTCCATTTTATGTAGCCTATTTTTATAAGTATGAGTATTGATATAAACTTATACAATTTAGTTATTGTCATAATATAATATTAGAAGAAAGGCTTTGCACACTTTAAAAGAATGTATTGAATCAAATTTTAGTAATATGTCTATACATTTAGGATAATGCAACATGATTTTAATACTAATTTGTATTTTTATACTGCTTATGTCCATTACATTTAGTATCCTCAGTTCACTCTTGGTATAAATTGTATTGGCAGATGTATGGGGGAGTAAGGTAAATAGACACGAGTTTAAAGATACTAGCATAAAGAGAAAGGTCTTTAAACTCCTTTTAAAAGACTCGTTTGTCACATAATCTCTCAGTGTCGAGGCAAGCTGTTCTGCATAAAAGGCGCCAACGATTCAAACGAAAGTGTGAAGAGATATAAGCTGAAAGTAATAAAAAATGTAAATAAAAGTTTTTTGTCTGTGTTATATTATTTGTTTTTTCAAAATACTTGTATAGACCTCTGTGAAGACGTAGTTTGACAGTAGTTCGACGTTCTATAGTATTTATTAAAAAAAATAATTCAACTCCAGTGAGGGAACAATTTGAAAGATAGAGAAAGTTAAAACGGACGTACAGAGAGAATGTTGCATTAGTAAAATATATATTCTGGCATCAAGTCAAATTATATTTAAACAAGCCTTAAATTACACGGCGTTGATGTTTCTATTGTAAATTATATTCCTTATAACGAACATACTGCATTATACATATTAGATAACAGGGACTACATAGTCTAAGTTAATGGCATATAATAATATACTAACTTGTTTAAATAAAGCCCTTTTGCATTTCCAGCTACTTAAATCTAAATTTGTTGACTTATTGAGTAACTTAAAAATAAATAAGGGGAGGTAATTTTTTTTTTCATGTTGTAGGTCAATTTATTTGTTAATTATTTGGTTTTCTTAAAATTTTCCGTCAAATTTAAATAATAATGTATACAAGTGTATTGCTATTCAAATTACGAAAACAAGTAAAAAAATGAACAAAATATTAATTAATATATTTTTATTGTAAATATAAATATAAAACACCCTTTTTGATACTTTCTTGTTTTCATGTGTACGCATTTACTTCTTTCATTTGTGTATATATGCTCAATTTATATACACAATTTCTGAACAGCCTTATAGTTAAGGCTTTAATATATGCAAAGGTAAGATTAGAGATCAGGGGTCGTAACCTACGTAATGCGTGCTCGCCTTGGCACGAAGAGCGATTTTCAATGGCACGCGGAACACCCGTAAAAGCAATAATTCATTTATCTTTTACAAGACATTGAGTGCTCGAACAGGACGACTTTAGGCTGTTGGCACCTTGACTGAATTAGAAATCCTAGATTGGCACTCTATTATCAAAAGGTTGCTGAACCTGGCCTTGAGGACATACGTTTATAACCCTTTCGACTAACCTATAATTGCTCACACTTCCCCCTCCCCCTTTTTTTTCACCCTTCCATGAATAAGTCGTAGAGAATCAAATTTAAATGTCACATTAACTTTCCACACGTGTCTGTGTTTACGTTTTAATGAGGCGTGAAATTCGAGCTGAATAAACATGTATTATAAACCAGAACAAATAAAATAAGAAAATTACTCACAACTGAGATATAAACTAAAAAAAACTGGAAAGTTTGTGTTTAGAGTCATGCTACAAGTTTTCGATATTTTTATTGGCGGTTCTATTTGCAGAATCTTTGTTTAAACGTGTAATAACATACTAAGCTAATTTCTACGTAGCTTCGATGGGAAATGGGTGCAAAATGTACAGAGTGCTACTGGGAGGAGGTACAAAATGTACAGAGTGCTACTGGGAGGTGGTACAAAATGTACAGAGTGCTACTGGGAGGTGGTACAAAATGTACAGAGTGCTACTGGGAGGAGGTACAAAATGTACAGAGTGCTACTGGGAGGAGATACAAAATGTACAGAGTGCTACTGGGAGGTGGTACAAAATGTACAGAGTGCTACTGGGAGGTGGTACAAAATGTACAGAGTGCTACTGGGAGGTGGTACAAAATGTACAGAGTGCTACTGGGAGGTGGTACAAAATGTACAGAGTGCTACTGGGAGGTGGTACAAAATGTACAGAGTGCTACTGGGAGGTGGTACAAAATGTACAGAGTGCTACTGGGAGGAGATACAAAATGTACAGAGTGCTACTGGGAGGAGATACAAAATGTACAGAGTGCTACTGGGAGGTGGTACAAAATGTACAGAGTGCTACTGGGAGGAGGTACAAAATTTACAGAGTGCTAATGGGAGGGAATTCAAAATGTGCAGAGTGCTACTGAAAGGGGGGTTCCAAAATTACAGAACGTTATTTGCGCCCCTTGTTAGATGCTACTTGTTAAAGATCCTTAGTGTGAAATACGACTTCCGTTCTTAAACTTTAAACATATATTTTAGTAAATTTTAGTAAACCAGGGTTCAATGAGGCAAAATTGAGAAAACCAGAAAAAAGAAACATACTAGAATTGTATATTCTGAACATGTATTTGTCAAGTACTCTCCACCTAAACTAGAATATGCAAAAAAGTGAACAAATTCAGAAGAGAGGCGCAATGTTCATGACTCGTAAATATTCACAAGTAGATAGAGTAACAAATATATTTAAATCACTAAACTAGAAACGCTAGAGGCAACCTTTTGATCCTTATGTTCCGAAGTTGGATTTCTAATTCATTTAGCGTGCCCTCAGCCTAATGGTCAGCCAGATCTTTAATTTGAGAAAATACTAGCATCGTCATATTAGGAATCTTTCGCGGGCCTCTGGAAATCATTCCGAAGGTTGCCAACCCCTGCGCTTGAAGACAGAAGGGCAAATTCTTGGCAAAGTGTAATGAAGTAATGAAATATAAGAACGAAAAACACTTTTCTTATCTTATTTGTAATAATAAATGCATACAAATACTTTTTCTGTCCGAGTAGCATCCGGGCATGGAATGGGTTGTCTGAACAAATCAGAAAAAAACCATCAACACTAATCAATATTCAAGGCTAGAAACAAAGAAACAAATAAGCGGAATGCACAATAATCTTCAGTATAGAAGTAGCAACTTTAAATATCTTAATCCCCTCTCAGCACCATCCAATTAGGAAAAGTGACGTTATATCTATGTGTTTATTTATTTCATAACATTTACTTTGTGTTTAAGCACGTATAATAATATTAAACTGTGTTTAACATATTTTGTTTTCATACTTATCAATGTATAAAATGCCAATAACAAAAGGGTTTGTTTAACTAGCAGCAATTTATAATTCGTTCTCTTTCTAATAGAAAACATTATCTTAGAAGTATTATAATTACAGAACAACAATTTCAATACATAAAAAAGTACTTTGCTTGTTAGACCTCTGAATGTTCCTAAATGTATTTAGTTCAAGCAAAGTTGTGAGGTTGATAAGGAAACAAAATAAAATAGAGATGGTGGAATTGTAAACCATCATTTTACTTTTGATTTCAATAAAAGATGCCACTGTTAGACATACATTAGATAACTTGCAAGTGGTACTTATAAAAGATTTACTTTCTCAAACGTAATTGTATAAATAAATTAATTATATAAGATACACAGTTCATTTAGCACATCTTTTGTTATTGAAATGATGACCACCTGGTGGTGTGTTAAAATCCAAGCTGCCTTCACCGTAACTTTTTAAGACTGAGAAGACAACAAGGGAGGAAACTTATCAAAATGTATACGTGTAATAGTCAATAGTTAGCGTTCTTTTTTTTTTCTCTATTTAAAGCTATAACTTGCTAAAATATATCTTTAAATTTTTAAGTTTCATTTTAAATTCACTACAAATACATAATCTAGAGGTGTAATATAAAATGAATTACATTAAATGTCATAAATATAACGTGAGAAGAAAAACTAGGCAAACTTTAAAAAGAAAGTATTGAATCTGAAAAGGTTAAAGTTTTAAAGAAACGTGCGAATATTAGAACAATGAAAATAATAAAACTTAAATTTGATTAATAAACATTGATAATAACGTAAGATGAATTTACACATATTCTATTAAATTTGCTAGAGATCTAAAGAAAGCATGTGTGTAGTCTAAAACCAGTTATCAATAACACAAACACACATTTTAGTAATAGGCCTATATATTTAGGATAACAAAAACATGATATTAATAATAATTATCATTTATATAGCGCCTGTATCTATGCGATTACATATAGCATGCTCAGACATCTGTCTATTTTACATTTAAATTTTTACTCTTAACAGCTTTTTCCTAGGGAGTGGGAGGTTGTTCCAAAAAGAGAGGTAGGCAAACATATGCACTAGAGACTATTCATTCTACAACGTTGTTATAACTTCAATGTAAACATCAGTAGTAACTTCAAAATCTAAAAATGTTTTATAATGTATGTCAAAAATATTTGTTAATATTTGTTTTACTTTACAACTCGCATTCAAATTAATACGAACTTGAAAATGTTTATATTATTAACATAAATACTGATAATAAAATACATAAAGGGTACAAATTAATAATAACTATTTTTACGTTTTTGGTATAATTTTATAAAACACCCCACAAGCTACTAACTCGTTTTCATTAGTACGCATTGACTTCTGTTAATATGTGGACTTATGTGAATATTTATATAATTTATGAATAGCCTTATAATTCAGGCTTGAAGACTGTAAGGAAAAAAATGGAAAACCTAAAGGTCATACATTCCTCACATTAAGATATCACAAATGACTTAGACGAATAATAGAATATGCAACATCTGTACGGAACCCATCAGCTAAAGAAAATATTAAAACTTAGAACAAATGCTGAAAAGAGCCGCGTGATTTACTACTAGCAAATATTTACAACTGACAAGTGTAACACCTATAGATGAATCCCTAAAACATAGAAACACTAGAGGACAGAAGAGCAAAGAGAAATGGAGTAATAACTCATTAGTAATTAAAGTATAATTTAAACATACAAAATTATAACAACATGTTACAATGATCAAATAAACATAAGGATAAAACACTTTCCTTATCTCTTATGCAATAACAAATGCATATAATCTTTTTCACTAACCATCCAGAAATAGCATATGTTTACTCATCGCCTCCCTTTCCATGTTAAGAGTCAAGTTTAATTAAATGTGCTTGACATATCCACATATAGCTATGTTAAAGTTTTTATCAATGGATCTAAAAAAAATGTGTATATACAAAAACAAGTAAATTTAGAAAGTTATTACCAAATATTACTGTAAAATTTGTGCCTGGTTTCATGCTACTAGTTTTCTATATTTTGATTTGCTATCTTATGCAATAATCTTAATACCTAACACTTTACTATGGCTTCTCCTGAGCACCTTTACTTTTGTGACTCTTTCCTGTCATTTGATGTGGAGTATCTTACTCAAGCATCGCATGTGAAGCTATTGAGCTGCTTTATCTGTTTAGCGTACGTAGCCCAGGTCTCGCCTCCATAGAGGCGTGTGCTGAGCACACAGGCCTGGTAGACAGAGATTTTTGTCCTGTCAGTGAGTTGGGCATTGTCCCATACTCTTTGGTTGAACCTTGCAATTAAGGATATTGCCTTGCCGATACTAGTTTGTAATTCTTTTTCCAGGGACAGCGAGCTTGAGATGTTGCTACCAAGGTAAGTGTAATCCTCGACAACATCCAAAGTGTTTCCATCAATGGAGATTGATGGAAGACAGCCTGTACCTTGCCTACGAATCTATAACAATCAAATTTTTTCATGTTATAAAATAACAACACTAAATATCAGAAATATTTATAGCCTTCATTATTAGGCTGTTCAAAAATTTATATGATATGGATATGACTACGCTAAAAAATTTATTAATCGCTTACAAATGAAAACACACTAGTAGCTAACTTGGTGTATGAAAAAATGCATTTAAAATGTAAAATCATTAATCAAACGATTGCACAGTTATTTATTTTAGTAGTATAAGTCTTGATATAGATCTGTAAAATTTTTTGAACAATTTAATGCAAATTATAAAGAAAAAAATATATTAGCGTAAAATATGGCCCAATTTACACAAAAACAGCTTGTTATCTCCCTAGATTAGAGTTCGCAGATACTCAAATTGTCAGAAAAAAGAATCAAGACATGTATAATAGATATAATTTGTTTGTAAATAAAATAATATCTACAATTTAATATGTTTTTGTGTCAGCCATATGACTCTGAATCCAAAAAAAAAAAACGAGCAATTATTAAAATTTAGCGAATTTCATTTGTACCAACTGTGTTTACTAAAGTACCCGTCGGACTATATTTACCCATAGGTCCGGTGAAGGAGCGTTCACCAGTTTCTGTGGCCACGGCATACTAGGGGATTGTGAGGCCAGCACTATGCACAGCCGCCTTTACTTTACCCCAACTACGTCGGGTACCCATCAGAGCTGGGTAGACTCAGAGACACCGTCCAGACACGGGATATAATCCTAGCTTGCAACAGGATTCGAACCCGGGACCTTCGGTACGCTAGACGACCGCGCTGCTGCATTTCCCCAGAACTAACTGCGACTTAGAAATATAGGAACAATTGCGTTGCTAGCTTTAAAACCTTGAGATCCACGCGAAAACTGAATAAAAGGGATCGAGTGATCATGTGACGAGAGACGAATATATTTTAGTTAACTTCTAGATCTTGTCTGAACAAGACGTATATGAAAATGTGTGTAGTTATAATATGGACTTAGTCTTTGTGAAAGTATTTCTCCACGATGGAATTATATTTGTATTTCTAACGTAAAGGATAAAGATTTATATTTATATGTCATTAAATTAATGTGCTGCAGACTGGAGTTAATTCATTTATTATACATATAGAAATATTGTTGAGTCTGTCTAATTAAGACAGAACGAAGTTAGAAGTTATACACAAACCAAGTTGAAGCAAACAAGTAATAGACTATTTTAATGAATAGCTTAATGGTCAACAAAAAGACCATTGACAATGTTGTCAGTGAATCGCACATGGTCAGCCAATATACTTGGAACAGATTTAAATATAAAATCAATCCTCTATAGACGCATAGCTTCAACGTCTAAGAATAACTTTTTCTCTAAAAAGTCTTCTAGCAAAAGTAAAAACGAATATAGATTCTTCTTTAGTGCCTTTACTTTTTTTATTTGAAATAGGCAAATAATCTCTTCTTTAATAAACAAAATATAAACTTTAAATTACAGCTAGATTGTCTTAAGTTGTGAACAAATAAAAATGATAATAGATAATTGCTCAGTGTCAGTGATCAATTAATTACACATCAATTTGTCTCAGCACAGCGCTATTACTTTAAATAATATAGATCTAGTTATACATAAGTTCCGATTTACAATGATATGTAAACAAAATTAGATAAATGTATTTAATTTATACTGGTTCGTGCCCCTACTTCTTCAAGTCAGTACAATTAATATTTCTTGTTAGTATAATATGCACTGTGGTTTGATAGAATATATTTAGCAGCCTTGTGTTCTATGTCACATTTCATCCTTAATCTAATCACCCACCTTCCAACATTTCCCGGATACAATCTAAAAATAGAAATAGTTGAATGTAAAGATGGGGCACTGTGACCGAGCGGCAGGATTTGTTCAATGGTGTCCCTGAGTCTACCCAACTCTGACGGGTGCCTGCCATTTAATTGGGGTAAAGTAAAGCGAATTGGCATTGTGCTGGCCACACTTCACCATGTATGCCGTGGCAACAGAAACTGGTCAACACTGCTTCACTCGCACTAAGATAAATTTCGTCCAACGAGTTCTTTACTTTACTTAAATAAGGAATTTGAATTGCGAGGCCGACTGGTCCTGCGGTTAGTTCACCGGACTTTCAACTGACACGTCGCAGGTTCTATCTCTGCCGCCGACCGATCCCTGTCTCCCTACAGGCGTTTTGGGCCTAATGCACGAAATAATCTACTAAAGCGCACTGAGTATGCTAATACCATGATAGAAACGCTACATAAAAACATCTATTATTATTATTACTTTTAGGGCACAATTACACAGTAGACACATAGACTAAATGCGAAATTACTCATAATAAGTTATTTTTTTAAATTACTGTAAAGTTCGTACCTTAATTCCTCCCAATTCTCTATTTTTTTATCTGCAAGTCAGCAGTTGGATTATTTGTGTATTTTTCTCTTCTTGATGACTGCTACCCCTAGCTAACTGTCTCATCTGTCCAGGTTTTGTCTTTGAATGTCTATGTTCGCTTTTCTCTTTGCACTCATTTTCTAGGCTTTATAAGTCATTTTTTAAAAGACTATCTTTAGCACGGGATAGCCCACCTCACCCTCCATAACAGCTAACAAGTTGGTCCACGACCTCTTATTCAGTATTTTCGGCTAATTATTGTATCTAAAGCTTGGTGAGATATGATAGCTCCCTTAAGGATCAATGTTTTAAATGATGTTAAGTTATTGGTTTTCCCTGTTTGTTCAGGCAACCCATTCCACGCCCGTGTGCTACTTGGGAAAAACAAGTACTTATAAGCATTTGTTGCTCGCATAAGGGATAAGGAAAGTGTTTTTGTACTTATGTTTATCTGAACTTTGTAACATATTGTTGTAATGTTGCATTTCTCAATTAGAATTTAATGATATATGTATTATTACTACTTTACTCTTTTCCCTTCTCCCCTTCAGTGTTTCTTGGTTTAGTGATTTAACTATTGGTTTTAATTCTATCAGTTGTGAACATTCACTAGTTATGATCGTTACAATTACCAAGTATATAACATTAAATTACAAAACTATGTCCCTTATGTACGGATGTAGAAATGGCTATGCTCCTTCCTATCTTCAAGAACTGATATCAAAGCATGCGCCATCAAGGGAACTTTGCTCTTCATCACAGTCAATTCTTTAAAATTCCCAGTGTGGCTGAACACAAAAAGAAGTACACTGGAGTGCCCTCATTTAAACCCTTGGCGCCTTCTATATGGAACACTTTACCTCAGACACTGAGAGAATCTAAGACAAAATATAGTTTTTTTAAAGAGCCTAAAGACCTTTCCCTTTGGCTAGTGGCTGTTAGCCTTGCATACCAATACGACTGCCAATGCAATTTATACCAAGATTGCATTGAGCATGATACATTTAATAGGATAGAAGCGCTATATAAATTATAATAATTATTATTATTGCTAGAAAAAAAAAAGTATATTTTAAAGTGTCGTTTTCTTTTATTCAAAATTAGCGAATGATCTATTTAAAAAAAAATTAACCTTTAATTACAGCTTCATTGTCTGGTAACGTGAACTCATTAAGCTGTAAAGAAAATTAGAATCATTTTAGATAATTGCTCAGTGTAATTGAACAATTGCAAATCAATGTGTCTCAGCACAGTGCTATTACTCAAAATAATATATTTCTAGTTAAACATAAGTTCCGGTGTATAATGATATATTAAGTGCATATTATTATTAGAGTTTGTTTAATAAAATAGTTTCTAAACATATTTTATTCAAATTAATATCAAACCATCTGATCAAATATCTAATGTTAATAAAGAGAGCTCCGACTTTAAATCACTTCGGAACCGATCCCGATAAATCTATTTAATGTATACTTGCTCGTGTCCCGACTTCTTCAAGTCAATACATGTCATATTTCTTGTTAGTATAATATACACTGAGGTGTGATAGCAGATCTATTAATTCTTTGTCTTTTAACCGACACAGCTAAAGCTTAACGTTATTAAAATTTAAAGTAAATATAAATTTTGCAATATAAAAGATTTAAAAAAAAAAGAACTCATGATTTAAGTAGAATGAATTGGAGACCAACATGTCTAGAGAGTTATTGTCATGAGAGAAAAACATATAAAACTATAAATGTTACTATATTTAGACTTATTTCACGGAATGAGAAAAGGGGAGGGGGCGGTATTTATTACTGATAAAATGCGGCGTGCTGCTAAATATCTGCTATTATTCAACAAAACACATACTACTTTAGATGACTAAATGTAAATGCACTATGTAGTTGAAGTTTTTCATCTTGAATAATGTACAGTTTTTGATGGCATTGTGAAAATACATATTTAAATTATTAATAAACACAATCAGGACTACACGACTACACTAACTTGATGTTCGCTTACAAGAGATATTTCTAAGTCACATACGCTCATTCTTTACTAAAGTTGATTGCGTTCTCATCTTTCCTTGGGTTGAGTCTAGTCTTGCTATTCAATTAGCATAGTGTTTTAAATGATGTTAAGTTACTAGTTTTACTGGTTTGTTCAGATAACCGATTACATGCCAATCGGGAAGAAATTTTTTTTCTGCCATATTGGATACGAAAGTGTTATTATAGTAATTTTAATCTGATCATTGTAATATATTGTTGTTAAGTAGCATGTGGAAATTAAATAAAATGTATTCCCTTACATCTTATCTTACTCGCCGAACAGCCAGTAACTGTAACGCAGTACATATACATGGTTTGTCAGTAAACGAACGAATAGGACCGGAAATGTTGGTACACTATCAATTTTCAGGTTCACAGTGCATCTTGAGATTTGTCAATAAAAACGTACACACGGCTATGTGTAGAAATTTATTCTTACATTTAATCTGACTCTTAACGGCGTAATCCCTGCAGGAGGAGGGGAAAGGGGCGGTGAGCAAACGTGGGTTATTGGAGGGCGGTTAGTGTTTGTGTATGTGTGCGAGGAGGGAGAGTCAGGAAGGCATTTCCTATAGTTACTGTATTCTTTTATTTACAGAATTAAAGCTTTTTTTTTCCATTAGGAGGCGCATCAGAGTTTGACCTCTTTGCCCCTCCAGTGAGTAAAGTTTTGATGAGAGCCAGGGTTGGGGTGGGGGGGTGACTAGGACTTCCCACACCTGTGTGAAAAATCTAATCGCAAGAGGCGGAGAAGATCTACACGTTGTGTGGGGAGCCAGAGAATTAAAGCCTTTATAATAAGGCTGTTCAAAAGATTGCATAAATAGATACAAATTCCGTACTATTGAAAGAAGTAAATGCGTACTGATGAAATCAATCTAGTAGCTAATAAAGTGTTTCAAAAATTTCATTTACATTGTAAAGACATTAATTATTTGTGTGACTGTTTTTTGTACTTTTTTAAAAATAAATTTGATTAGTGCTAGATCTATTAGCTTTTACATTTCTGTATTAATTTGAATGCAAATTGTGTAGAAAAATAATTAATAACAATTAATAAAACCCAAGACATGAAAAATTCCTATTGTCTCCCTTGATTTTATTTTGAATTGATTGCAGATGTCTAAATTTAGATTTGAGTAGCTTGAAATGTATTATGGCTTTTTGTGTGTGTAACAAACTATTATATACACCTTTAACTAAGTCTATTTAGTCATTTTTATTTAACATATATTATTATAAATCAGTATTTTTGTTGGGTGGACTCTAAATCTCAAGAGCAAAAAAAATAACAATTTTACAATAAAAAGTTCATTTGTTCCAACTTGGTTTACCAAACATGTACATTTTCTTAAAGCATTTCCATAGCAATACTGTCGGCCTACACATTTAAGCTTGTTAAAATGTTATTTTACTTGATGCTAGATTCACATAGGTTCTCAACCTTTTTCGGCTCACCGCCCCCTTTTACAATTTTTTTCCGCTCACCGCCCCCCCCCCCCTTAACTTTCTTTTAGCGATCACCCCCCACTTCCCCTTCCGCCCGTCTGGACTATAGTTTCAGCAATTTGTTTAGGCGGACTAGACTTTTTGGGTGATTAATTATCTTTGAAAAAAACTGAAAAGGAAACATATTGAAAGAATTAATAGATAAACAAAAATTCCTAAACAAAAGATTTAAATAAATCAATATTAATGTGAATCGTTTGCCTATTGTGTTGCTAGCAATTTGTCTATTTTTGTTTCAATTTTGGTTTTAAAAGCCTTAGGTCTAATAATCAGTAATATTTGTTATATTACAAAACAGAACTTGTTCGGTATCACTATTGAATCATTTTACTTAAAGTTAAAGGGAGATAATACGCCGTTTTATTTAAGCTAATAATTCTTTTTTTTTCTTATATAAGAAAATAATGGCTTACAATTTATAACTTCAAAATGATCAAACTGTAAAATGTATTTGTAAATTATATACATATTATATGACTAAAGAATGTATATGTATATTTTTAAGCATTACAATAACTACCCAGTTTGTATGATTAAGCCAACTTCTTATCGATACTGCTTTTCAATAATGACTTTCAAAAATGTTACTTTAAAACACATTAAGGACATCTCGATAAAATTGAGATCAAATGTCATTAATATTAGCAGATGATATGGCTTCAGTGATCGGTCAGCAGGGTTGACAGTCCGGTGAACCATCCACAGTACCAGCCGGCTGCACACCATATTTGGCAAATACTGACACCTACTTCATCACTGTGATTCCTATTTCTTATTAATATAATAATATGTACGCATACTGTTAGGGGATATCAGATATTTCTCAGCACATCACATTTCATCCAAAAACTAATCGATTCCAATAGCTGAGGTGTTCAAATTATATCACGTACGTTTGTACCACCCACTTGCTCTTCACCGCCCCCCAATCGCCCCCGGAAATGTCAGCGCCCCCATAAAGCTTCTCACAGCCCCCTGGGGGGCGGTATCGCCCCCGTTGAGAGCCTATGTGCTAGAAAATACTATTGTAATGTTTTTAAGATGCTAAGTTCTTACTGTAGGCCAGTTTTAACTTTCGCTATCATTCTGTTTCCTCCAGTTTCACCCCGTACATTTTCTGGAGCTTCTCTATCGCACTTCCCTCATCCATGTTTAAAAATGAGTGATGTTTTAACCTAAGCCTGTAGTCACGTATTTTATTATTTATTCTTTTGTATAAATAGCGGGTTAGTTCACGTTGAAATTTGTTTAAAGACATTCTATAGAAAATTAATCAATGAATTAAAATACACGAAAAATAAATCTAAACTCAATTTTAAAAATGAAATTTAAACCAAATTGATGTAGATATGTTTAAGTACTGAGTTTCATTTAAGTAAGATGATTTGAAAGATCTAATTTAAAATAAATCAATGAGTGCCATACACTAAGTCTTCTATCGCATTATTTATCTAATTTTTAACAGAACGTATAAATATTATAATTCAAATGAGTTTCCAACATGATATGTTGTTTAGAAAAAATACTACATTTCCCCCCTCCCACCCTACCCCTCTATCTCCCCGACATGATAAATGTGATTTCTTTTTCGTAATAGGCTAAGCCAAAACTATAAAAAAAAAAAGACAATTCAATTTTTATTCTAAGAATAAATACTATCTGGTGCAGTCTTGCCATAACAAGATATATTAAAATACATACAGACACACTGGCATGCATATACACATTTAGTATAAACCATATAAATTGTTGATTTCTGTATTTGCGTCTAGGGTCTCAAATTTGATTTAATTAATATTTTTTAAATGTAATCATTTACATTGTTTCTTGCAGTTGTAAATGTTAGACTTGCTAGTGTTACGTAACAGGTCACTACTATGCCCTACTTCCCCACCTTATTTTATAGCTGTGACCTTTGTGCTCATTGGTTGGGTCCAGTGATAGACCTTGTGTGTGTGTGTGTCATCTGTGTTAACTACTTAAGTCTTCTAGTCACTTCTCGTTGAGGGTGGACTTCCCTTTATTTGTATAATCTGATTTTTTTTTTCATTTGTGTTCCTGTTTATTTCTGCTAGTAAAGTGTTCGTTTTTTAATACCCCTGATGTTGACTTTCTACCAATATCGACAGCTAGAACCCCACTACAGTAACCGTACCCCTGGTCAAACGAGTAACACTAGTAATTCATCATTATTTATAACCATATTCTAAATCCAAAATCAAAATGTCATCTTTCTGCAACTGTAGACTCAATGACCGTATTGAATAATAGATTAAATAATGACGTGTTTTTTTTTTTAATAGTCTTAAAGAAGCCTTATCTTTTGGGTTCAATGTTTGCATGAACTTCCTCTTTTTTTCTGGCAACAAACTAAAATATTGTTTTCAGCTTTTTTTCAAGTATAGCTTTTAGAAATATAAAAGGCTACAAGATATGTTATGAGGAATCAGTTCTTAACATTAAAAGTGAGAAGCTATAATAAATAGTCATGCGTCTTAATCGCGTTAAGTTAAATTAAAATGTGTTAGTTTATAATTAGCATACAGTCAACTAAAAAAAAACTAAACTATAGGCCAATAGTTCAGGTGTTCATGCATAAATGTACTTCCGCATGAATGTACTTTCGGTCATTTAAATGAATTTTAAAAATATTATGCTTTCAAAACAATTGATTCGTCACGTCTGGTGTTCAAAATCAATCAATTTCTTTCGTAGACATCTTTTGTAAATGGTTTTATCCCTACATAATTTCTTACAGAACAACCATGAACGCAGCACATATGCATGTTTTGTCAATAAACTCACGAATAGGACCGGAAGTGTTGGACTACACACACAAACACTTAGACTACACAGGACAATTAGTTAAAACATCGCAAAACTTTCCATTAGCAATAGATTTAAATAAATACAAATAATCAACAGCACACCACTATCTCATACATTTTTTACAGATCAGTCACACGAACACGTTGCTTAGCCTGCGAATCAACCCGCTACAATGCCCTATGACAACAAAATTACCTCTTGTGCATTAAACTTTCAATGACTACTATTTTAAATACTACTGTTAATTACCAGTATGTTTAATACCATTACTACTACCAGGGCAACGGCAAATATTTTTAAAAGATTAGGGTACATTCAAGTAATTCTGTTTAGTAAATAATGATGTTTTATTACACCTTTAAACAAATATACTGTAAATAGACGTGCGTCAGGAATTACGCTACTGCACGCAAATATCGAATCAAAATATAGAAAACTAGTAGCATGCCACCAGACACAAACTCACATTTGTTAATATCTCACGTGTGAGTAATTTCTTATTTTATTTCTTCTTGTTTATAAAACAAAACAAGTAAACAGTTTCTTCAGATTTTAAAGCCTCATAAAAACGTAAACACAACTATGTGTGGAGATTTCATTTTACAAAAATGTGGTTTATTCCGGTTTATTCCAGGAAGGGTTGAAAAGGAAGCGGTGAACTAACAAATGTTATTTCTAAGCGATTAGTCGAAAAAGATGGGAAGTAAGCCCTCTAAGCTGTCATTCGATTCTTTACAATGTTCAAGCCTTAATTAAAAAGCTGTTCATAAATTACCTAATAATATCAAATGACACAACTTTAAAAGGAGTAAATGACTAGTAATTAAAACAAGATAGTAGCTAAACAGGTGTTTCAAATACTATATTAACAGTGTAAGTCTATAAATTAATGGTTTGTTAAATTATGCATGTTTTTACAAATTTAACAATACTATAGATTAATACGGTATTATTTTCAAATGAATGCAAATTATGAAGAAAAACAAAAAATTAAAATATAATAATGCCCTACGACATAAAAAAAGGCATATTATCTCCCTTGGGTAGATTTTGAAGTTACTGGAGATGACTAAAAAATAGCTGGAAATGTATCACGCCTTTTTTTTGTAACAAATTAGTTTATATGTCATTAAACTAAGTCTATGTAGTCTTTCTTAACTTATACAAGCTAAATTGCCCAGGTGAAAATACAACAGGATGGTATAAGTTACAGAAAAAAACTACTATGAACGGAAAGCTATAAATCTAATAATTTAAAAAAAAATATATTTTACTGAAGACTTTTAAGAAAGTAATTTAAAATAAAGAGTGTAATGGGTTACCTGAAAGTAAAAGGAGATGGGAAGACCGACTTCTGAATAAGTAGACCATAACTTCAAAGTAGATGTTACCTTGTTAGATAACACTTGACAAAATTTATCTCCACTGGCTAATATCTATCAATCGATAGTGGAGGAGATGTATTGTCATATGACCGAACCGAACACTAGGGTTGAGCTACACACATTATTAGGCCGGGCCGACAAATGGCTAGGCATCATTACCTACCCCCCCCCCCCCAAAAAAAAAAAACAAAAAAAAAACAATGACATCCCATATTACCCCAAGACATATATAATCTGGTAACGTACCCGAAGGCAGAAGAAAAACGGGGAACATGGCCCGATCTGCTTGTCCGACTATTAGCTGCTATTTCCGATCTGATCCTCAGGTACGAGGTGAAGGTCATTTTGCAGTGGATTCCAGGTCATGCAGGAGTCGCTGGCAATGAGATAGTGGATGCCTTGGCCAAGAAGGGATCCCTGACACCCACTCCGGAGGGTCCGTCCAACTTCGCGAGTGCCCGCAGATCAATACGTGAGTGGGAGACAAGACAATGGGAAAAGAGTTGGGACGAGTCTGACAAGGGTCGAGGTGTGTGGCAGCAACTAAAACGGCCAAATCGAGCTGATCCGTGGTGGAAGCTCCGCAGGAGAGAACAGGCTACGATAGCCCAGTTCCGCACAGGGCACTGCCTTATTGGCGCCTATTTCGGACGATTTAGGCCCAATTTCGATTCGCGGTGCCGACACTGCTTTGAAGCAGAAGAGACGGTCGAGCATTTGCTTTTAGACTGCCCTGCCTTGCAGGAGGAAGGAGTAGATGGGAATGGTCAACAGTTTGCACTATCCCTTTATGGTAACCTAACTGTGCTACGTAGTACAAGTGTGTTTGTCCTCCGAATCCTAAGAGATTAGTCTCGATTCGACCACTCCGGTGAGTGAGGTTTAAAGTCTGGTAACGTACCGGGCGCTAGCAACAGTGCCATCGCTGTTGCCGGGACAACCACTGGCCAAACAAGTTCCCTCAACTGGTCAGATGTACTTACGTCACATCGGCAGCCCGCCCCCGAGGGCCCCTCCAACCCTTGATGGGTATTAACATCCCTATCCCATAGGTACACTGGTTATTATAATTACTTGTTTTATTAGGTTTTATGATGTTTTTTTTATTATGTCTTTGATTCAGTTTTAGAATATGGTTTAAGAACTACTACATATATTTTTGAAAAAAAAATATGGTTCACAATAAGAAAACGGCCAGATTATTAACTAAATTAATATGTAATACGGTCATTGAGTCTACAGTTGCAGAGAGAGGACGTCAGTTTGATAAAAACAGCGGGAATTATGTACATATTAATGTTAATAGACAAATGGTCTAAAGTACAAATCGGAAATTTCGGTTTTAACTGAGCTATTGCGATTCCAGGCTGCAAAAAGAAACCATTTCTTGGACTACAGGCAATGTCAATAATAATATTTAAAAATTAGGCTACCTTCATGTAATTCTATTTAATAAAACTTGATTTGTTATTACACGTTTAAATAATAATAATAATAATAATAATAATAATAATAATAATGACCATTTCTTTAGCGCAACTATCCATGTATCCATGCTATAATAGCAGATATTAAACACATATTCTGTAAATAGAGAAGCGTGGGGAACTAATGTTATTACATAAAAATATCAATTAATTCTAAATATAGAAACTAGTAGCGTGACGCAAAGCACTAACTTTACAGTAGGCCTAACAAATTGAAATAAATGAAACAAGTTTCATGATATCAGGTACTACCTTTATACAGTAATTTTTGTTAATACATCATGAGTAATTTCTTATTTTATCTATTATTGTTTATAAAACGAGTAAACTTTTTTTTCAACTAGGTTTTGAACCCTTATTAAATCGTAAACACAGGTAGGCCTATGTGTGGAAATTTAATGTTACTAAAATATTGAAATTTGATAACAGCTGTAAAGGAAGCGGCGAGCAAACATATTCTATTAGATTTTTAAAAAGTACTTTTGCCTTCTACAGTCTACAAGCCACAATTTTTATAAATTACATAAATTATAACATAAATTTGTTAAATAGCTAAAGAAGTACATGCGTACTAATGAAAATAAGATAATAGTTAGAAAGATGTTTGGAAAATAAAATTTATAATGTAAAATCATTAATTTGTTTTTTGTTTATTTTATGTAATTTTATCATAAATGAATTTTTATATAAACCTATACAACGTTAATTTATTTCAATGTAGATTGTACAGTTAAACTTAAACCAAGGCATCCGGGCATATAATGAATAACCTGAACGAACCAATAAATTCAGTAGCTTAACATAAATTAAAACACTAATAGAAATGCTGGACTAAACACAAACCGATGATGAGCGTAGGACGCAATAATATTCTTTGCAGAAGAATCGTCTGTAATTTATATGATAAGATTCTCAGAATTGCCCAATGACAAAAAAATCCATTGATGATATTTTGCAGTTACTCTATGTAACAAGTAAGTAATGATAGAGAGATTGGTGCTGAAAACAATGGTCATAATTGGACAATAACTAACTTTCAATGTCAATATTATTTCAAACATAAACGTTTTTTTGTAAAATTATGTTAGTTACAATGGAAAGAGTTTACAGAGTTGTTGACATAATTATATCATGAGGTTGGTGATGTTCCTTCAAAGTTTGACATTTTTTTGACAAGAGGAAGTTGGAGGTAAAAATTGCCTAAAAATTGTTGGCGCAATTAATGGACGTCCCCTTGTTCACATCTGAAATTAAGCAGCTAATGGGAGAGAAATGGTATATGTGTGTATCTTATGTATTAAAACTTGTTTTATGTACTTTTAACGATTAAGACTAAATTAGATTCCCTTCAACAACCAACAAACACATACGTACACTCTACTGACCACACAATAATAAGCAGACCTTAACAGTTATATTCAAGTAAATCTTTAGTTATATTCAAGTAAATCTTTAGTTATATTCAAGTAAATCTAGTGTGTATATAGGATTGTTAGATTTATTTCAAGTATCGCAGATAGCAATATTAAAAATAAAATCTTATAATACAAACTAAATCTGTCGTACAAGTAAGATAACTACAGAAAACACACAAGGACTGTTTTGGAATATGTAATATTTTAAAAAAAACAGGCTTGACATACAATAAGTGTTCCTTTGCATTATTTATTGCCAAGTAAAGTTTTAAACCTGACGTATTCTTCGTATTCTAAAGACTGAGAAAAATGCAAGGGAGAAAACTCAAAGAAAACGTTTACAATAGTTATCTTTTTTGTTTACCATTTTAATGTAAACCTTACTAAAAACATATGCTTAAATTGTTTAGTCTCATTTTAAATTCATAAAACACGAATTATAGACTACATAATCTACAGAGGTAATATTAAATGCATTACATTAAATGTCCTAAACAAAACATGAGAAGAAAAACTGTGCATTATTTAAAAGAATGTATTGAATCTGAATAGGTTAGAGTTTTAATTCTAAATTTAGACATCTGCAGTCACTTCAAAATCTTATCAAGGGAGATAATAGGCTTTTTTATGATGTAGGTCAATATTATCTGTTTATGATTTGTTTAACTTCACAACTCGCATTAAAATTATTACAAAAATTTGAAAGCTTATAACAATACAGATATTGATAAAAATACATAAAAAAGGCAAATTAGTAATTATTTTATTTTTTTGCAGACATTATTTTTAAAACATCTTTTTGGCTACTAACATGTTGTCAATAGTTTCCATTGACTTCTTAAATTAGGTCACGTTGATCTGATATATAAATAATTTATGTACAGCCTTATTGAATATTAAGGCTTAAAGACTGTAAAGAAAAGAATGGATAACCTAGAGGTCAAAAGTTCCTCACATTAATCTATTTTGAATTAGACCAATACTAGAATATGCATCATCTGTATATAACCCATGAACTAAAGAAAAAATTTCAAAATTGGAATAAATTCAGAAAATAGCTGCAAGGTTCATTACTAGCAAATAATTACAACTGACAAGAGTAACCCCAATAGATAAATCAGTAAACCTATACACACTGGAGGACAGATGAGTAAAGAGTAAAGTAGTGATAATACATCAGGCATTCAATTATAATTTAGAAATACAACACAAAAACAAACTGTTACAATGCTCAAATAAACAGAAGGATAGAAACACTTTCCTTATTCTTTATGCAAGAACAAATGCATATAACCCTTTTGACTAACAGCCTTCAAATAGCATATCTTTACTCAATCCCTCCCTTTCCCTGTTAAGAGACAAATTTTAATGCAACATAAAATTTCCACACATAGCTGCGTTTACATTTTTAAACGACTTAAAATCGAGCTGAAGAAAAAGTTAACCTGTTTTTATAAACAAGAACAAATGGCGACCCGTAAGTTCTGGGTTCGAATCCTGGTGAAAACTAGGATTTTTCCCGGGACTTGATGGTGTCCCGAAGTCTACCCAGCTCTGATGGGTACCCGACATTAGTTGGGGTAAAGTAAATGCGGCTGGGCATTGTGCCGGCCACACATCACCTAGTATGCCGTGGCCACAGAAACTGGTGAACGCTGCTTCACTGGCCCAATGATCAGTTTGGTTCGAAGTTTTTTTTTATAAGTCGCGATGGTGCCATTACTTTAAGGGGAAGAATTCGCATGAAATTGATAAAAATGTCAGAAAATTCAATATTATTTCTTTCGCACATTTAGTAAGATTTTTATTTTACTTTCGGAGGGGCATAGCCCCCCTCAACCTCCTCCCCTCCCCATCGTGGCTTCCCCCTGCTTACAAGTGACACTTATAATTAATTTAAACTTTTCAAATGTAATTGTACACTTTTCATTCATGTTGTATCGTTATTCTATTAAAATAATTGCATGCCGGTAGTGAGTTTAGTAAGCTTACTCGGAACTGCAAAGAAAGGTCTTAACCATCCAGCCTTTTGAGTTGTAGTTGTGTGGCTTTTTGTTCCAGATGATTCCTGTGATTTTGATTTTGTTTTATAAGATGTGTGGAAAGTGTTGTCTATGGGTCCATGAGCCGATGCCCATTATCTTGGATACCTTAATATTTATTTTTTTCCTACAGAAACTGTGTTGTAGTTGTTGAAATGTTTGAGGATGGTTTTGATGTCCTGTTCGGATGATACCGTGAAAGTAGTGTCGTCCGCGTAGGCTTAGAACATTGACAAATCTTAACCATTATACATACATGGTTAACCTAAAAGGTAGATGCATTACAACAGTTTCGGTCATATTCGTTAGTTTACTGACAAAACATGCACATGTGATGCGTTCGTAATTGTTCTGCTAGTAAGAAAATACGCAGAGATAAAATCATTTTCAAAAGATTTTTCCGAAAGAAAACACTCAATTTTGAAAATCAGACGTGAAGAATCACTTATTTTGAATGTATGCAATTTTTTCAACTCATTTACGTATATTTCTGTAAGTAAACCGGAAGTACATATATGCATTAACACCTGACCTATATAGTTTTGTTGAATGTATGGTAAATGTAAACTAATTTAGGCGATCTACACGCCTTACTACTAATTATCGCTTCACACTTTTGATGTTAAAAACTAGAAGCAATTTATAATTTGTTTTCTTTATTTCTTACGGAAAACATTACCTTAGAAATAGTGTGGTTAAAGAACAGCAATCGTAATACAGAGAAGGTACTCTGCTTGTTAGATATCGACTAGACCTTATTGTTCTTATAGTCTTATTGTTCTATAATATATTTAATAAGCATGCAGTCAGTTTATACAAAACGGTGAGGTTGATAAAAAAAACAACAAATAAAATAGATGCTAGAGATGTAAAGAAAACATGTGTAAATACTAAATTTTTCTATAGTCTAAAAAAAGTAATCAATAACACAAACACACATTCTAGTCATATACATTTAGAATAACAAAAACATGCTACTTATAATAATAATTATTTAACAAACTACTACATATAGCATGCTCAAACATCTGTCCATTTTACATTTAAATTTTAATCTTAACAGATTCTTCCGGGGATTGGGCGATTATTTCAAAAAAAGAGAAGTAACTCCTACACTATAGACTATCCATTTATTCCCTACATTGCCTTAATTATTCTGTTTAAAACAAAATTCGAGTCTAATAAAAATTAACACTTTATTAAAAGAAGTAAAAACAATTTAATGAAAACTAGCTAGTGGCTAGCTAAATAATTGTTTTAAAATGTACATTTACAATGAAGAAACAGAAACAAATGAATAGGTTGTCCATTTTAAGTATTTTTATAAGTAGGAGTAAGGGTATAACCTTATACAAATTTGTTATTATGTCAATGTAGACATCTGTAGTAACGTCAAAATATAATCAAGGGAGATAATAATACTTTTTTATGTTATAGGTCAATATTATTTGTAATTATTTTTGTTTCACTTCATAACTCGCATTCAAATTAATACAAATTAATAATAAAGGACAAAACACTTTTCTTATCCCTTATGCAAGAAAAAATGCATATAACATTTTTGATTACCCGCCTTCAAATAGCATATGTTTACTCACAGACTCTCTTTCCATGTTAAAAGATATGTAACATGACTTGTTCAACATAACTTTGTTGATGTTTTTATGAGCCTTAAAATCGACCTAGAGAAAATGTTTAGATCTACTGGTTCTCATAATCAAGAAAAAATTAAATTTAGAAATTACTCAAAAGATATAAACAAATATTACTGTAAAGTTTGTGCCTGGCGGCATGCTACTAGTTTTCTATATTTTGATTTAATACTTTTATGCAATAATCTTGGTTCCTCGCGCTTCTCTATTTGCAGATTCTTTTTTTTTAACATGTAATAATTGACCACATTTTACTCAATAGAATTACATGAATGTAGCCTAGTTTTTAAAAAATCTATGCAAATATTTCAATTTTTCTTTTTTTTTATGTTCTTCTTTTTCGTTTTCCATTCATTGAGAATAGCGTGGGAGTATGTTATACGCCATTAAGGCCCACTCCTCTGGCATGCTTCCATAGCCTTTGATCAGACAAGACAATCTGCAAGGCAAACAGTTGGATTATTTTTGGAGTTTTCTCTTCTTGATGATTGCTATCCCTAGCTAACGCCTTATCTGTCCGGGTTTAAAGCTACAGTGCTTTATGTTCGCTTTTTTTTTTTTTTTTTTGCAATCATTTAGTAGGATGTAAGAGGGACTTTTTAAAAAGAGTTTCCTTACCAATGGGATACCCCACCTCAACTTCCATAGAAGCTCACCATTTGGTCTACGGCCGCTTAATCACTAGTCACAGCTAAACCTTATATCTAAAGCTGATTTCCCATCAGCCACCTGGGACTAGCTTGGTAGGATATGATACCTCCGCAATGGATCAATGTTTGAAATGATGTTAAGTTTTAGGATTTCACTGTCTGTTCAGGCAACCCAATCCACGCCCGAATGCTACCCGAGAAGAAAGAGTACTTATAAGCCTTTGTTCTTGCATAAGAGAAAACAAAAGTGATGTTGTCCTTATGTTTTTCTGATCATTGCAACAGGTTGTTATTGTGTTGTATATCTGAATTAGAATTTAATGCCTTAAACATTATGTATTATGTATTATAACTACTTTACTCTTTGCCCTTCTCCCCTCCAGTGTTTCTAGGTTTATTGATTTAACTATTGGTTTTAATTTTGTCAGTTGTGAACATTCACTAGTTATGTACCTTACCATTGCCCAGTATTTGAGATTATGAACAAAATATAAAAAATTTAAAATTTAAAATAGCAATCATTAAAATAAGAAATAATTCTAGCCTTAATAATAAGGTTGTTCTTTTTTTCATATATCTCTTTTTTTGCAATATGCATGGACAATTGCAATTATATAACATTGTAATGCAAAATTTTAAACAATAACCATTAGACTACTAAGAATGGATAGAATACAATTATTTGGATTTTAGAAAACTAAAGGGATAGATGACATATCAAGAACATTTTATTATGCATGGTAATTTCCCATTTGTCCCCTTCACGGGGTAGAATAATCAATGTAATGATATAATAAGTATAAATTTTAAATTATTAAGCATTACTAAGAAAGGATAGAAGACAATTATTTCGATTTTACAAAATCAGAAGGATAGAGGACATAGCAAGAAAATGATAGAGACAAAATAAATACACAGTTGTCCCTTTACCAGGGTTACACAAGTCGTTACTTAAAATGATAAAGTATTATTAAACTTATTTAATACATGAGCTTTAGTTAGTTTAAAATAGATTTCATGATAATCTTTTAATGGGCGTGTGGCGTTTGGTGTTATATTTTAGGGTTTGACTAATTACATAGGCTTTGTACGTAGGAGAAAAGTTTGATTGACTGTGGCATGAAGTATGATAAAAGGTTTATATTGAGACCACTTGGACAGTTGCCCTTCCAGCAAGACTACAAATTGAAGTAAAAGTTCGAAGAAAAAAAGGGTTGAGGAGGTTGTTAAAGACGCGTGCTGAAACTGGTTTAAAAGATCGTGTTTTCTAGCTTCCCTTTTTTTGTGAAAGGGTGGGGGCTGATATTGTTATATCGCTTCTTGCCATAACGACTTTTCTCACTTCCCTCCCCTGTCGGTCGACAGGGGGGTGGGTTGGATGTGTGTATATCGTTGGACCCAGTAAAAAAAATATTACACAGTCCTTTTTATATAAATCTTATTTTAATATTGTGCATACCAATATAAATTATTTTATTGTTCTTTAATTGCTTTTAGCATAGTGTTATAGTTGGCTGGATGTACCTATCCCGGTGATCATTTAGGTACATAACATACCAAACGTAATTATATCTTCTGCTGACCAGATGTAGCCCAACTATAGACTACATTTATTACATCTCTTCTGTTTTACAGAATCCCCCTCCCCCCTGCGATCTTCAGCACCTCTATTAGAATATAGGTCTAATGCGCTGCAAAAAAATAAAATCACATTGATTAGGCTGGGTATTGTACTGGCCACACAATCCCCTAGTAAGCGGTGGCCACGGAAACTGGTGAACAATTTGATCCAACGGGACTACTTTACTTATTTTTTTTTACATCGATAAGCCTATCTACCATAGACCATTGCTGTATTTTCTCTTACACAAGAAAACCTAAAAGCTTACTGTGCCATTTTTTCTTTAGCAAAAAATTAAATTATTATAATAATAACATCTTTATTAATCTTTTCGTTAGTTTGTTGAGAACTATGTTAGGCCTATGTATTTTTCAGCAGTTTTGGATTAAAATATGCGGATGTAAAAGCTTTGATAGTTTAAAATATTTAATTTGTAAAAATTATTTACAAAAAAAAAGCAATTTTTTTGTTTGCGGTGGAATTCACGATGTATAATCTTTGGAAATCGTGAGTCCTATTTTTCAAATAGACAGTATACTGATATAGGCCTACTTCTAAAGAATAAAATGATGTATAAGAACTGAAAATATACGTTCTGACTTTTGTTTTGTTTTTATCAAAACTAAAATACACTCTTGATATCTTGGTGTAATGTTTTAGTTGGTTTTTCTGTTTTGAAAAGCTGAATTACAAATGCAGGTTTCGTCAAGCACATCACGTCGGCCATCGCCTAATCCAGACCTATGACGTGGCTGTATGACCTTACTGTTGTCACGCCTCCTGTTGTTTTTCGTGTTTCCGGGAATACATTATAGGCCTACTACGTAGGCTATTTAAGAATGAAATACATTTTAATATGTCTACTGTTTAATCTCATAAATGTCTTATGTTTAAATTTGAAATGTCTTCTTTTTAAATAAAAAAATGTCGGCTGTTTAAAGTGAAAATGTATAATATTATTTAAATTGAAAATGTCTACTTTGGCTCTAAAGTCACACGATTTCTTCGATATTTTAGGCCTACTTATGTCTTAAAACCTTTAAATTAATATAACATTGTAAAAAAAAAATTTTTTTTGCCGATCGGATCTTTTTGTCATTCTATGAAGCTTAAACGGGGCCTGGTAGCCCAGCGGCAGCTCGTTCGACTGGCGAGCCGAAGGTCCCGGGTTCAATCTTGGTGCAGGCTAGAATTTTTTCCCGGGTCTGAAGGGTGTCCCTGAGTCTACCCAGCTCTGATGGGTACCTGCCCTTAGTTGGGGTAAAGTAAAGGCGCAGTGCTTAGTGCTGGCCACACAATCACCTAGTATGTCGTATGGGCCACAGAAACTGGTGAACGCTGCTTCATCGGACCTATGGATCAATTCGGTCCGACGGGTACTTTACTTTTACTTATGAAGCTTAAACTTGTCCAATAGAAATATTTCTTTTAACAGCACATTTAAATATATTTTTATTAATTTCAGCGACACACCGTAGCCCGAATTAAAAAGATCAGTTCTAACTGTTATTTTTATTAAAGTTTGCGATGCGCATTTTTTGCATTGGATACTGAGCCAATATATAGATCAATACGTTTTGAGAACTTTTATTTTAATCATTATTATTTCTATTAACTTAGATTTGTGTGTTTTTCTTCTTTTGTGAGTATGCAAAATCTTCATAGGTTAATGACAAAAGAGAGACATAGATCTAAATTATTTAAATGCAAAAAGTTGATTTTAGGGTTAGGGTTAGGGTTAGGGTTAAAATATTAAGACATTTCTAAAAACATGGAAAAAAGAGAAAAAACAACACATATTAATTTTTATATTTTTATTGGTGAAACTTTTCAAATTTTAAAATTTACCGTATAGTGCTAGTATATATTTTTTTTTAATGTGTTCAATAATCACAATAAAGATAGATACATTTTTGCTATTTGATTTTTTTAAATATTCGCTCTATGTTCTTGACTGTAGTTAACGTTTAGCTCACAGACAAGCTTTTCGACTGAAAGGAAAAAGAACACAATAAAAAATTACACAATTTTAGATTTAACACAATATTCCATATTTTATATATTTTTTAGTTGAAATGTCTTACATGGCTTTCCACTAACAGAGATCACAGTCAAATGATAATCAAATTTACGATTGAGTAACTTTTTATACAAATTATAATATTATTTCTTTTTTTATTGGTGCATGTAACAATGGCAAAGGTAATTAATAGAAATATAGAAATGTGACAACATAAAATAACGTTTCCTTCAGGGCTTTAATCTTTCATCCTAAATGTTCAATATAAACTTATTGTTCGATAGTTCCCCTGTAACTCTAGTTCTAGCTATGCCACGTATTTAGTTCAATTATGGCACCCATCCGTCTAATGATGCAAGTTTAATAGTCCGCTGTTGGTATTCTCCACTCTCCGAATATATTAAATCAAATAGTTCTCGTTTTCTTCGACAATTGTACCCGGAATATAAGCGTATAGTGTACAGAGACTAAAGTAGCGTTTTGTGATATTTCCCATTCATTGTATTAGCCTTCTATACTACATAAGTCGAGAAAGAAACACAGGAATTTTTACAAATCGCCCTCGCCCTAATGATATTTTGTCAGAAAATCTCTAGACGAATAAGTAATGGAATGGCCCAAAGTAAAACTACATTAACTCTATTAGCTTTACTGCATGGTCGTGTATAGACAGAAAAATCAACGGGATACATTTACAAAATGTACAGCTTTAATACTTGACCACTCTAGTGTTACAAATTTAATAAAACTTGTATATTTACTTGACCAATCTAGTGTTACAACTTCAATAAAACTTGTATATTTACTTGACCAATCTAGTGTTACAACTTTAATAAAACTTGTATATTTACTTGACCAATCTAGTGTTACAACTTTAATAAAACTTGTATAATTTTTTGACCAATCTAGTGTTACAACTTTAATAAAACTTGTATATTTACTTCACCAATCTAGTGTTACAACTTTAATAAGATTTGTATATCTACTTGACCAATCTAGTGTTACAACTTTAATAAAACGTTTATATTTACTTGACCAATCTAGTGTTACAACTTTAATAAAACTTGTATATTTACTTGACCAATCTAGTGTTACAACTTTTATAAAACTTGTTTATTTACTTGACCAATCTAGTGTTACAACTTTAATAAAACTTGTATATTTACTTGACCAATCTAGTGTTACAACTTTAATAAAACTTGTATATTTACTTGACCAATCTAGTGTTACAACTTTTATAAAACTTGTTTATTTACTTGACCAATCTAGTGTTACAACTTTTATAAAACTTGTTTATTTACTTGACCAATCTAGTGTTACAACTTTAATAAAACTTGTATATTTACTTGACCAATCTAGTGTTACAACTTTAATAAAACTTGTATATTTACTTGACCAATCTAGTGTTACAACTTTAATAAAACTTGTATATTTACTTGACCAATCTAGTGTTACAACTTTTATAAAACTTGTATATTTACTTGACCAATCTAGTGTTACAACTTTAATAAAACTTGTATATTTACTTGACCAATCTAGTGTTACAACTTTAATCAAACTTGTATATTTACTAGACCAATCTAGTGTTACAACTTTAATAAAACTTGTATATTTACTTGACCAATCTAGTCTTACAACTTTAATAAAACTTGTATATTTACTTGACCAATCTAGTGTTACAACTTTAATAAAACTTGTATATTTACTTGACCGATCTAGTGTTACAACTTTAATAAACTTGTATATTTACTTGATTAATCTAGTGTTACAACTTTAATAAAACTTGTATATTTACTTGACTAATCTAGTGTAATAACAGGAAAGTGCACGGCAGCATTCAGAGTCTCTACCACAATGAGCTCCAGGTTTTAGACACCTATAATCAAAGGTGAAACAAAAAGGTAAAAATATATTTATTTAATTATGTTCCTGAGTATTTAATTTTTGTTGTAAACCGATTGACAAAGTTTAAGACTTAAATGTAATATGGGAACAATAAAACACTGAAGGAAAATGAACTAATTTCAGATTTAATCATAAAACTCATAAAAGAATTAAATTTAGCTATAGTCAATGAAAAGAGAAGTAAACATTTTTTAAACCTCGTCTGAATCACTACTGTGATAAAATAATTGTTGTTCAATTAAAATATTGGCAATTGCAACACATCAGGTCAGATAGTTAATAATATTTTGTTATTAAAGTACTTCTTAAATATAAACTTTAAAAATATATGTTCTGTAATAAAAACCAATAGTAGAAATTTAAAAAAACACAACGACTCAATTCTAAAGCGTTTCTTGTTTTGAGCCACTGCCCCACTTTAGGGAGAATCTTTTATACTGTGATAGTATAGGGCCTTTTTTAATAATGAAAAAAAGCGCATTTCTTATATGATATTTTATTACATGACATATATGGTATATGTTCGCACAAATAAACATAAACAATTAAATTTAAAGCAAAAGTATTAGCATAATTAACTTGTTTACACATTAAAGGTAGTTTTTGATGACTATTTTCCTACAAGGGTTCTCATAAAATCAGGAAAAAAAAAATAGTTTAAAAAACAAAACTTGCCAAGAAATATATATGAAAATGAAAACAAAAATGTATTACTACAAAGTATTACTTACTCCGGGTTACTAAGTAAATAATCAAGTTGAAGCAAAGGAAATAAAAAATACATTAGTACAACCAATCTACATATATAAGTCATTCAAAAACAAGTTTAATAGTTAAAGTTGTACTTTTTTATTGTACAATACAAAAATTACACGAGGCCTTTCATTTAATGACGTCACGCGATTTTTTTTCTCCCCTTCGACTTTAGGCCTATTGACAAGTCTTAATTAGGTGTGACCTTTTGAACTGGAATGATAGTGAACTTCCGGTGAAAATTACCAACATTTTCGTAAACAAAAACCATGATTTTGGTGCTGTTTGACAATTGATTTCAACTTGGACAGCCAGTTCTGGTCTTTTAGAAATATACAACAATATTAGTTATGAGGAATCCGTTTTTAACATCAAAAGTGAGTAGGCGATAATTATTACTCAAAGTGTTAGTCACGTTAAGCTAAATGTAGCTTTTGTTTATAAAATAAGTTAGACAAGAGTTGCTTCCTTGGTAATTAAAAAACACAATGCGGAGATTCATAAAAAAAAACAACACGAAAATTATTTTGCATCAATCAATTAGTTTGGGATTATAAATATATAGGTGATTCTTCAAATCTGACATTTACAATCCATCGTTTTCTTTTGGCGCCATCTTTTGGAAATGAAATAAAATTTAATTCTCTACATATTTTCGTACAACCAGTAGCGTGGCACACAGACATGTTTAGAAGCAAATAATCGAATAAGACCGAAAATGTTCTTCCTTTTGACCTTTTTTGCATGCATAATCGTCAAGACTTGTCAATGTCTAAAGTCATCACAAAAAGTCACTCCCATGAGATTTCCAATATGACGTCAAAAATATCCCCCCCCCCCCCCCAAAAAAAAAAAAAAAAGTGAAAATACCCACATTATTGCCTAATTCAAAATTAGAACAATTCAATTCACTTTTATTGTCATTTCTGTATAAGTATTACAATAACAAAATAATTCATTAAATAAACACTCGTTAAAGTAGAGAGTTCATTCAAAAATGTGTTATAGATCGTCAGAAATGTTTGATCTCCTCCCTACCCTAGGTATGTGACGTCATTTATAGACAAACTCTTTTATATTGTAAACCTGTATAAAATGTTTGAATGTTGGCTTTAATTTTACATATTATAATATGCTTGCCTGCACATTACAATATTATAATCGTAGATTAATGATTGTAGGTTCTACCTCATACAGGGTTGTGTGTATGTATGGATGTTGGCTCTACCTTATACAAGGTTGTGTGTTTGTATGGATGTTGGCTCTACCTTAATACAGGGTTGTGTGTATGTATGGATGTTGGCTCTACCTTAATACAGGGTTGTGTGTATGTATGGATGTTGGCTCTACCTTAATACAGGGTTGTGTGTATGTATGGATGTTGGCTCTACCTTATACAAGGTTGTGTGTATGTATGGATGTTGGCTCTACCTTAATACAGGGTTGTGTGTATGTATGGATGTTGGCTCTACCTTAATACAGGGTTGTGTGTATGTATGGATGTTGGCTCTACCTTAATACAGGTTTGTGTGTATGTATGGATGTTGGCTCTACCTTAATACAGGGTTGTGTGTATGTATGGATGTTGGCTCTACCTTAATACAGGGTTGTGTGTATGTATGGATGTTGGCTCTACCTTAATACAGGGTTGTGTGTATGTATGGATGTTGGCTCTACCTTATACAGGGTTGTGTTTATGTATGGATGTTGGCTCTACCTTAATACAGGGTTGTGTGTATGTATGGATGTTGGCTCTACCTTATACAGGGTTGTGTTTATGTATGGATGTTGGCTCTACCTTAATACAGGGTTGTGTTTATGTATGGATGTTGGCTCTACCTTAATACAGGGTTGTGTGTATGTATGGATGTTGGCTCTACCTTATACAGGGTTGTGTTTATGTATGGATGTTGGCTCTACCTTAATACAGGGTTGTGTTTATGTATGGATGTTGGCTCTACCTTATACAGGGTTGTGTGTATGTATGGATGTTGGCTCTACCTTATACAGGGTTGTGTTTATGTATGGATGTTGGCTCTACCTTAATACAGGGTTGTGTGTATGTATGGATGTTGGCTCTACCTTATACAGGGTTGTGTTTATGTATGGATGTTGGCTCTACCTTAATACAGGGTTGTGTTTATGTATGGATGTTGGCTCTACCTTAATACAGGGTTGTGTGTATGTATGGATGTTGGCTCTACCTTATACAGGGTTGTGTTTATGTATGGATGTTGGCTCTACCTTAATACAGGGTTGTGTTTATGTATGGATGTTGGCTCTACCTTATACAGGGTTGTGTGTATAGATGGATGTTGGCTCTACCTTAATACAGGGTTGTGTGTTTGTATGGATGTAGGCTCTACCTTAATACAGGGTTGTGTGTATGTATGGATGTAGGCTCTACCTTAATACAGGGTTGTGTGTTTGTATGGATGTTGGCTCTACCTTATACAGGGTTGTGTGTATGTATGGATGTTGGCTCTACCTTAATACAGGGTTGTGTGTATGTATGGATGTTGGCTCTACCTTAATACAGGGTTGTCTGTTTGTATGGATGTTGGCTCTACCTTATACAAGGTTGTGTGTTTGTATGGATGTTGGCTCTACCTTAATACAGGGTTGTGTGTATGTATGGATGTTGGCTCTACCTTAATACAGGGTTGTGTGTATGTATGGATGTTGGCTCTACCTTAATACAGGGTTGTGTGTATGTATGGATGTTGGCTCTACCTTATACAAGGTTGTGTGTTTGTATGGATGTTGGCTCTACCTTATACAGGGTTGTGTGTATGTATGGGTGTTGGCTCTACCTTAATACAGGGTTGTGTGTATGTATGGATGTTGGCTCTACCTTATACAAGGTTGTGTGTTTGTATGGATGTTGGCTCTACCTTAATACAGGGTTGTGTGTATGTATGGATGTTGGCTCTACCTTAATACAGGGTTGTGTGTATGTATGGATGTTGGCTCTACCTTATACAGGGTTGTGTGTATGTATGGGTGTTGGCTCTACCTTATACAGGGTTGTGTGTTTGTATGGATGTTGGCTCTACCTTATACAGGGTTGTGTGTATGTATGGATGTTGGCTCTACCTTATACAGGGTTGTGTGTATGTATGGATGTTGGCTCTACCTTAATACAGGGTTGTGTGTATGTATGGATGTTGGCTCTACCTTATACAGGGTTGTGTGTATGTATGGATGTTGGCTCTACCTTAATAAAGGGTTGTGTGTTTGTATGGATGTTGGCTCTACCTTATACAGGGTTGTGTGTATGTATGGATGTTGGCTCTACCTTATACAGGGTTGTGTGTATGTATGGATGTTGGCTCTACCTTATACAGGGTTGTGTGTATGTATGGATGTTGGCTCTACCTTATACAGGGTTGTGTGTATGTATGGATGTTGGCTCTACCTTATACAGGGTTGTGTGTATGTATGGATGTTGGCTCTACCTTATACAGGGTTGTGTGTATGTATGGATGTTGGCTCTACCTTATACAGGGTTGTGTGTATGTATGGATGTTGGCTCTACCTTAATACAGGGTTGTGTGTTTGTATGGATGTTGGCTCTACCTTATACAGGGTTGTGTGTATGTATGGATGTTGGCTCTACCTTATACAGGGTTGTGTGTATGTATGGATGTTGGCTCTACCTTAATACAGGGTTGTGTGTATGTATGGATGTAGGCTCTACCTTAATACAGGGTTGTGTGTTTGTATGGATGTAGGCTCTACCTTAATACAGGGTTGTGTGTATGTATGGATGTAGGCTCTACCTTATACAGGGTTGTGTGTATGTATGGATGTTGGCTCTACCTTATACAGGGTTGTGTGTATGTATGGATGTTGGCTCTACCTTATACAGGGTTGTGTGTATGTATGGATGTAGGCTCTACCTTAATACAGGGTTGTGTGTATGTATGGATGTAGGCTCTACCTTAATACAGGGTTGTGTGTATGTATGGATGTTGGCTCTACCTTAATACAGGGTTGTGTGTTTGTATGGATGTTGGCTCTACCTTATACAGGGTTGTGTGTATGTATGGATGTTGGCTCTACCTTATACAGGGTTGTGTGTATGTATGGATGTTGGCTCTACCTTAATACAGGGTTGTGTGTATGTATGGATGTAGGCTCTACCTTAATACAGGGTTGTGTGTTTGTATGGATGTAGGCTCTACCTTAATACAGGGTTGTGTGTATGTATGGATGTAGGCTCTACCTTATACAGGGTTGTGTGTATGTATGGATGTTGGCTCTACCTTATACAGGGTTGTGTGTATGTATGGATGTTGGCTCTACCTTATACAGGGTTGTGTGTATGTATGGATGTTGGCTCTACCTTAATACAGGGTTGTGTGTATGTATGGATGTAGGCTCTACCTTATACAGGGTTGTGTGTATGTATGGATGTTGGCTCTACCTTATACAGGGTTGTGTGTATGTATGGATGTTGGCTCTACCTTATACAGGGTTGTGTGTATGTATGGATGTAGGCTCTACCTTATACAGGGTTGTGTGTATGTGTGGATGTTGGCTCTACCTTATACAGGGTTGTGTGTATGTGTGGATGTTGGCTCTACCTTATACAGGGTTGTGTGTATGTGTGGATGTTGGCTCTACCTTAATACAGGGTTGTGTGTATGTATGGATGTAGGCTCTACCTTAATACAGGGTTGTGTGTTTGTATGGATGTAGGCTCTACCTTAATACAGGGTTGTGTGTATGTATGGATGTAGGCTCTACCTTATACAGGGTTGTGTGTATGTATGGATGTTGGCTCTACCTTATACAGGGTTGTGTGTATGTATGGATGTTGGCTCTACCTTATACAGGGTTGTGTGTATGTATGGATGTAGGCTCTACCTTATACAGGGTTGTGTGTATGTGTGGATGTTGGCTCTACCTTAATACAGGGTTGTGTGTATGTGTGGATGTTGGCTCTACCTTAATACAGGGTTGTGTGTATGTATGGATGTAGGCTCTACCTTATACAGGGTTGTGTGTATGTGTGGATGTTGGCTCTACCTTAATACAGGGTTGTGTGTATGTATGGATGTAAGGTAAATAGTTAAATTTTAAAAAAAAGCAACAGGATTAACACAATTGTTTTATTTACACATAAGCGTAGAACAATTATAATATGAGAATAAAAAAAATGAACATTAGAATATTACTTACTTCGCATCACTGTTAATCATGGCAAAGTTTTAAGAAAAAAAAACAAACAACAAAAATGCATTAAATATAAATTTCTAAATCTCCATTATTACAACTTGTTAACCCGTGAACATATTGTATTTATACAAAAGTTTAAATATTAAGAGGAGAGTAATAAGATTAAATAAAATATATCATTTAAATGTCGCCATCATTTGGGCTGTGATTCGGATTTTAACAATTTTGAACTTTTCTAAACAGCTTCTAAGACTACTAACAAAATGAAAAAGCCTTTAAAACTATGGACCATATGAAACAGTCTTTCGATGGTTCAAGTGTTGAGATTTATTTAACCTTTAAGCCATTTGAGCAATGATGTATCTTTAAAAGCATATTGAACAGAGAATTACTTCAAAAAACCTCGTTTGCTAAATAATTGAAAAATTAAAGCATAAAAAATAATCTCCATATTACAGTTAGTAACTACAGTAATAATTGTTATACGTGTATACCTTACATCTTGTGAGACCTATGGTGGAAGCTAATTGTTATACCTGTATACCTTGAATCTAGTGAGCCCTATGGCGGAAGCTAATGGTTATACATGTATACCTAGAATCTAGTGAGCCCTATGGCGGAAGCTAATTGTTATACCTGTATACCTTGCATCTTGTGAGCCCTATGGCGGAAGCTAATTGTTATTGTCTGTGAAACTTTAGCAATTACGGAGAAAAGTATTTGAAGTGAAACCATTTTCATTTTCTTTATCATCTTTACTGCATTTCGAATACAGTTTTTCTCCCAATGTAAATAACATTTATTATAATAGCTTTGTGGTTATACCTAGAGGTTATAATGATAAAGCATATACTAGAATACGCATCACCATTAACTTATACTTTCTATAAACGTTGTGATAATTACCTGGCTGTAACATAAAAGCAATTTAAAAGAAATTTAGCCACGAGAAATTAAATGACTTTTGAAATAATTCTATCTTTAAACGCATTTAGAAACACAGAAAAATACTTACTCCGAAAAACTTGGTGAGCTAAATATTTGCAAAATTGAAGCATGTAAAAAAATAAAAAAAAATACAAGAAAATAATAATCTTTACATTAAAATAAGTTGCTGATTGTTATATCCGTCACTAGGATGGGGAAAGGAACAAGCATACACTAAGATAGAATACAAATATTACTGAGCTTATATATCGTTTCTGTTTTTATTTTACACATTGTGCTTGCTAACGTTGACATTTATTCGAGATTTTTTACAATTTACAAATGTTTAATCTGAATCAAAAGCTTTTAATAAAACATTAAATTTTTCATTTTCAATTATAACCCGCTTTAGCAGTCTTATATCAGTCGGTCTGGCTTGCTGCTGCTACTTAATACGTCACTTCAAATGTAATAATTATTCAATGCATTTTAACAATTATTATTGCAAGCGTCTTAAAATTACACATGATGCATTCTCTGCATATGAGAAAGTACCTTTAACCTGCATAATGCATGAGCCGTTGCTTTAAACAAAATTGTTATTAAGGATAGATATAAATATCTGCGTATGTAGGCATTCAGTCGTGATCCCTCACCGGACTCACACACAAACACAAACAAGCACAGATATAATATATATATATATATATATATATATATATATATATATATATATATATATATATATATATATATATATTATGTATATAAGTAATAATAATATAAGAATAAGAAAAAAAAATAGAATGTTACTTACTTGGCACCACTGCCACTAATCGCAAAGTTGTGTATACATATATCACAGTGAGGACAATACACATGTGTGTCAGACATTAGCGTTGAAAATGCGTTCAATAAGGATTATAAAGAGTACAGCATAGAGTGTAATGGAAACAAATATTAAAAATGATTTTTGAGGGTTCCGAGTGGGGGATATTGTTGAAAATATCATATAATGTATTATCAAATAAAACACTTTAATGTGCAAAGTCTCAACTTGACGGAAAGTGTGTCAGTTAGCCTTCGAAAGATCAGTTCATATACAGGGAAAGTTGGTCGTCAGAACGTTTTGTGAAGTGAATATTATAAAAGATTTAAATTATCAAACGGTAAACATTATTAACGTCAAAACGATTGTTCTGTATGAATGTGAGACTCAGACGCTGCTTTCAGCAAATGAAAACAAGTTGCAGGCTTTCGAAAATGAATGCAAGAGAAAAATACTTCGAATCTCATACTTATAACACAGAACTAATGCGTATGTCTGGGACAGAATATCATCAATTTCAGGCCCTCAAGAAAACATTATGACGACAATCAAACGACGCTAACTGACATGGTTCGGTCATGTGTTGTGGCACAACAGTCTGTCAAAAACAATCCCCCAGGGCATGAGGGAAGGTGGGCGTAGGAGAGGACATGATTAACAATCTCATAATGTAACTAGAAGAAATGACTGCACAGTGTTACTCAATAGAGAAATCCCGTATATTTATATATAATATATATATATATATATATATATATATATATATATATATATATATATATATATATATATATATATAACTACGCGTATAATTATAGAAGTTACTACTTGAAACATATAAAAGTTTGTTTCTAACGCTGAATGTTTATGGCTATCCAATAAATAACGAATCTTTAAAGAATATAGAACAGATGATTGCTTACTTTGGATAGCCATGGTTTTGTGCGGTAAATAATTGTAATAAATAAATTGTGTCAAAATCCCCACATTAATAAGCATGAATTGAAAAAAATCTAAGCTTATTAATTAACCTTAATATCGAGGGTCATAATTAACCTTAAATATTCCAATAGACCTTAATAGTCACACACACACATAATTTATTTGTGTAGAATTAGACACTACTATAGATATAATATTTACATGTTTTGTTGATCTCGTATCCCTGATAAGATCATAGCACAACTATTTAAATTTAAAATGATACTTTGATTTAAACTGACTGTATGTACCTTAACGAGAATTTCGGAAGGGAAAACTACTTACCCGGAAAGAAGGGCGCTTTGTTGGCTGAATGGTTGTGAAGTTGAAGCAAGCAAAAAAAAACAGACAATAATTATCTTCACATTACAATTATTTATCAAATTAATATTTGAAATAAATCTAAATTTGTTTTATAATTTCAATCTCTAGATTATAACGTACATTATTTCTAAATATGTACTCTTGTAGGCCTAGGAACACTACGCTTTTTCTTTATAAAATTAAATCGCTGTATAAACCATATCCAATACGGTTGTTGGTACATTGTTATAGAGATAAAGAATCAGACCCGAACTAAATCGCTGGTGAGGACAGAATTAAAATGAATCCAAATCCTACTGAGACTGATCCGAATCCGTATAGTTATAATAGTTATAGAGGCGAAACTGAATCGAACAATCGAACTTGTATTTCAAATTCACAAAGTACTAAGAGAAATGGGGGGGGGGGATTTTTCACAAATCTAATTAAGGTTAAAAAACAAACGAATCTCTAACTACATAATACGAGAACCAAAATAATGCGAGACAATTGTCAGAAGGGTCTGTTGGTTTCTATAATACCCTACAGTTACTAAAACTTAAAAAAAAGCGACCTACTAATCCTAGATTGTGTACATAACATTTAGAGCCTTGTTTACAAGACAGCTGTTAAGCTTTTATGATTCATATATTTGTATGTTTGTATATATCTATGTATGTATGTATGTATATATGTATATATATATATGTGCATGCATGTATGCATGTATATATTTATGTATGTATAGATGTATGCATGCATTCATGCATGTATTTATATTTGTGTGCATGTTTGAATGTATGTTTGTATGTATGTTTGTATGTATGTTTGTATGTATGTTTGTATGCATGTATGAGGGTATGTACGTATAATGTGTACCACCTATACATGTATTTATAGTTTTAAATTAATTGCGTTGTTCCCATTTCGGCTACGCGGTTTATTGACTTTACTAGACCGTATGTCATGTCACATATCGTCTCTAAATGTCTATAAAAATTACGAATTGATTGAAGATATTGGTCATTATCTTTAAATTGACCAGTTCGATTATAACATTAAGTTAAGTATAAAACAGTATGAAGTATGATGAAAGAAATAATTACTTACTCTCTATCAGATTCATAACTCATATACCTATAGATAAAAAAAGAAGATAATTTCTTTTTTACAATTCTTAAAATATCCCTAATTTTTCCTCTACTCCATATATATGACGCGATTCAAATAACCCAATAATCGCTACAATTCCATTGATTACATTGTTGCTGGAGACTAATGAAAAACTTAAACATTATTGTCAGTGATTGAAATAGAGAATAATAATTTGTCTATGGTCAAAGAGAGATAACCAATGAAAAGAAGAGTAAACCTTGACCTTAGATAGCAAAAACAGACTATAGAAAAAAGGACAATTATATGACAAAGAGTTGACGATAGTGTAGTGATTTTTGTGAGTTCACGTGTTGATTGAGAAATGTGAGAGGATGTGAGAAGGATACGGGGAGATTTTGACCTTGGCTAAGGCAGTGTGCATCCAGCTTTTGTGGTGGTATGAGCTGGAGTTTTTATGTGGATATTTTTGTAATGGAGATAGTATTGGAGATCTCAGTGAATCTATTCTGTAAATTCTATTATGTAAAATGGAATGTAATTGAGTGATTATATCTTATTGCTACATGCTTAAGCATTCAAATGGATTTCCTTGTAATTTGTGAGGATATAAAAATATGTGTGTAAATAAACTTATATATATATATATATATATATATATATTACTGTTCCTGGAGAGTGTTATTAACTTTGTCAAAGCCTCGAAGAGATTGTTAGTGAAAGTGTTGAACAGTTACTATATAGAATCTTACATTTGTTTCAAATGTATGTTTAAAGATAATTTAGCAAGACATTATACTTTTCTTTCTAAAAGCATTTTATTGGATGTTGAAATAGAAGTTTCTTTTGAACCTTTACTTATGTTAATTAGAAACTTTGGTTTCCTTTGTATTATCAAATGTAATGATGTAACTGTGAGTAAACTTGTTAGTGATACACGTTTTTTTTTACCTGTTTTTGGTTAGAAAAGTAAATTTCCTTTTCTCTCTCGAGCCAAACATCTAAGATTTGACTAGCACAATGTGTATGCAGATTTGAACTCTGCATCTACACTGATGGTCATTGAACAGGTTGACAACTGTATACATACATACATACAAACATACATACATACATACATAAAAGATAGGAATGCTTTATTGATCTAAAGAAATCAAAATTTGACTTGATTACAGGCGTTCCAACTATCAGCATATTTTAAACAATATAAAATAACTATTAGTACCCAAGCACGGACATAAATTAAAATAGTGATACATGCACACTATCATACCATTTGTCCCACAAGAAAAAGTATCGAATGGAGTCGCAGCTATTGTATTTGTCTGACTGGCAACTCTGTTGAAAATAGAGTTCCTAAATCTCTCTGTTCTTGCCCTTATTGAAAGAAGCTGACCACCTCGACTTTACCTAATGTAGTTGTCGTGTGATGGGTGCGCATGGTCCTGAAGGATTTAATCAATCATTGAAAGGCACCTTGAATTGAAGAGATCTCCAAGAGTTGTAGTTTTGACCGTGTTTCTAAGAGAGGCTTTATTTATTAGTCGGTCTATACTCTCTCTACACGATGTTTGTTTAATTTGGTGACATTTTTTATACCAGCAGGTGATTGTGAAGATGATAATACTACCAGCAGTCGCCATGTAAACAAGATTCATTATGGTCTTGTCTATACATACGCATTTACAGAAATACATACATATTTACATACATACTTACAAAAACATACAATGTTTTGCAATTTTAATAGAAAGAATGTTTAAAATTCATTTAAAACACAAATCTCACCTTTTTATCAGAAGATTTAGCATGTTTTCTGAATCTGAAATATCAAAGAACAACGCGGAAACAAATGCTTTACAGCAAATACATGTTTTAAAACTTAAATTAATAAACTATTCTCATTAGCTTGTTAAATGTTTCTTCTATTCTAAGGAACATTTAACAAGCTACAAATAAAAGGTAAAATACTTAATTACAAGTAAAACACAGTAGCCTTGTCAAAATACCAGAAAAGTGAGAAATGATAATCTTATATTGATATGCCCGGTATAAATTATTTTTAATGTGTGTATTCTCTTTCTGCGATATTCCAGCATAATATGCTATCTAGTGAGCTTTCACGTAAAGTGAGTACATAATCTTATTTCTGGGAAGCAATCTGCTGATGTGCAACAAATTAAAATCTAGACTATAAGGTGTTATTTTATGAAATAAGTCCATTTTCTCGTACGGCTAAGGGGGGGGGGGGGGAATAAATTTATTTCCTCGTAACTGCAGTATTATTTAATGAAGTGGGAAATTTAAATATTTTTCTTATTATTTCGCATAAAACGGAATATTATATTGAGCCTTTTTTGTGACAAACCTTCAGAAGTTTCATATCCCCCCCTCTTTTTTTTTTTTGAAAGCCCATTAAAGAAATGTTGACCAATTACCACATAGAATTATCACCACTTTACAAATAGAGATTTTAAACAAGAAATTACCTTTTTCGCAATTAGCGAAAGACAACATAAAGGAAGCCATGGCGGTAGCAAATACTAAAACCATCACTGTGTTCATCTTGATAGATTTACACACCAGCTGTCTCTGTACAATTAACCTGTACAGTGTGAAATAAAAACATTACAAAATTGTCCGTTCTAAAGTTGAAAAAAAATGAAAGATTGTGTTGCAGATCTTTATATAATGTATCGCCTGAAGTCCAACATTAAATTAAAAAAACTAGATTGTATGACCATTCCCTGTTACTGACATATTATTATATATTGGTGCTAGAAAGACTCCATCACGTGACACATCCTCCATTTTATAGTCATTAACTGATGACGTGTTCTTATCAGACGTGAATTGTTTGTCTTTATTGTGTTTCTAGTATCTTTAATATTTGTAATAAGTAACATTTTAACATTAAATAGGCTACATGTTAATCCGCCAATAATTCTTTTATAAATAGCTTATGATCACAATGAATACTCGCTAAACCTTTTTCAATCATAAGAGTTTACTAAGTCGAGATAATGCCCTGCGCTTACTTAAAATTGAAAAAAAAAATGGGTATTGTATAAATCACTCTCTTTCTATAAGCCAATATAGTATATAGAAAAATATTTCGACTTGATCACAGCAATATCTTGGCTTGCATTTTTAAAAGTGTTTCATAAAATGTTAAGATGTCAGTAGCCTATGTCTGACTAGTTCTGGCAAACAATATTAATATATTATATATTATATATTAATATTTCGCTTTAAATGATCACCCTCCTACAATTATTGTAAAAGTATTTTAATAAATGTCTGATACCCGAACGATGCATTGAATTTTTTTTTAAACCATGAACAAACATATTACAGACATACGATGAAAGTATTAAATAATCTTGGAATAGTATTACATTATTTTTATATTCAGCACAGTAACTTCACCTACAAATTGTTACAAGAGTCATTTGATGTATACAAGCAAAAAACTGAACAAAATGAAGAAGACAATCACACAATCAAAATGAAGCGGAATCATTATTAAGTTGTACTTACCAAGGGAAATGTTGTCGATTGAAGTGTTCAACGTTGACTCTATATTTAAAAGCCTCCTCTTAGTGGATACTAGGTTTATCTAAACTCAGAGGCGGGTCCGAATTTTAGCAACTATAGTCAAAGCCGCTAATATTTTGTAACTTTGCACTAGCGCACACCTCACATAAAATGATTTGAAAACTGGAATTTATGAAATAGGACTGGTTGCACATCTTAAACAATGAGAATATTTATAAAACATAACATGTACGATAAAATATCTCGGAGATATTTAGATGAAAATCGAACTCTCAAATATTATATGTTAGAAATATTCTAACACAATAGTCATATGAGAAAGTTATCGTAAGCTTGGTAAAGTCGCAGTTAGACTGCGCAAACTGTCTGCACATAGGACTGCCAAATTGTCATTTGAAAAAACCCACAACGGGTCCTAAACATTACTGCGAAAATTTAGGGAAACTCAACAACCTGTCTGAAGAAATTGCTCAGGCTACCTACAACACTTAGGATAAAATTCAAAGTTTTGACAAACTTCTATAAAAGCTTTTATGGTCCATCTACATAGTACATCAGATCCATGGTTGAACTACACACAAAACAGGACTGCGTTCAAACAAAATTCATCAACAACTCAAGGTACCAAAAGTAAAAGAGAAAACATTAACAGCTCGCTGTTAAACTCTTTGTAGAAACTCTGTGGTGGATTTAATTTCCGAACACAATTAAACAAGAGGATAATATTGACATGTTAAAAAACAAAATTAAAATTCGTTTTTTTTTAAATAACATAGGGTAAATGTAAAACGCATTCTAAGACTAATTGTTATGAATAGCGCTATATAAAAAATGTAATTTGTAATTTGTTTAAACGATGTCTTTTTAGAAATACATTTAATTATTTAGGAACATTTAGTAAGTACCAAATATTAAATATTACTGCAAATACGCAAGGGTATTGATAATTTAATTGTATACATACTTTTGAAACTGTTTACGTCAGGTCTTCGTTTATAGCAAAAGTATCAACTACAATGTTATAATTTACATATATATTTTCAATATTTAATTTAGTACTGACAATTTTAACAGTCGAGGATGTGTAACTTTTCTTTGACGTAGTCAGCTAAATCTCCCATCAACAGATACACTCCTGACAGGCGTAACGTATAATGTTGTGTCAAAGTTTGTCAAGTTTGAAAAAAACAACTTTCGTTTTACGAAATTAATTTCTAAAAAAACGTAAAACAGCATCGATTTAATCAACTTTTGAAATGAAAACACAGCCTCGATTTGATGAAATTTGAAATGAAAACACAGCCTAGATTTGATGAAATTTGAAATGAAAACACAGCCTCAATTTGATGAAATTTTGAAATGAAAACACAGCCTCGATTTGATGAAATTTTGAAATGAAAACACAGCCTCGATTTGATGAAATTTTGAAATGAAAACACATCCTCGATTTGATGAAATTTTTAAAAATGAAAACACAGCCTCGATTTGATGAAATTTTGAAATGAAAACACAGCCTCGATTTGATGAAATTTTGAAATGAAAACACAGCCTCGATTTGATGAAATTTTGAAATGAAAACACAGCCTCTATTGGATGAAATTTTGAAATGAAAACATCATCAGTCAGTATCTACGTGTACATTTGACACAACTATTGAAGCTCAATGAGTTAATACTCGATATAATTATCTTACTTATTTAACTGCAACATATCTGCTAAATTGGATAGCAAATATTCACATTCATTTAAATTTGTGTGAAAAATAGGAATGAGGGTTTCAAACTTTAAATTTATGCACAACATTTGTAAAGAATGTAAAAAATACACCAAATGGCTTAGATAATGTAAGAAAATATTTCGTTTTTATTTTTTTATTTTTTTTTCTAGAACCAAACCACGAGTTGATACATTAAAAATAATGTTTACTTTAAGGTTGTTTGCTAAGAAATCATTTTAGGTTGACTTCGGTTTATAGAGAATGATTGTCTTCATTTAGATTATACACTGTTATTAAGTCTATTTTTCTTTTTTTTAATAGATACTTTTACAACTTATTACATAGTCGACAACATTTTACAAAAAATGTACTTCTTTGTTGATAATGGCTGTGGCATGTTATGGATTATTCGTTTAATATTAATCAAATGAGAATGTTTGATGCAAATTTTAATCTTAGTAAGGTCCTTTGTCTCCGAATTCAGTGATGCTAAAGATATGTTGGATATATTAGCCTTGTTGTTGTTTTTGCTCTGTTTATGATTAATAATGTTTTCTAATTATTTGGTTTTCTTTTTATGAAGCAGTTGATCCTTTTGGGTTCAAACATCACTTATGTCTTCTGTTGTCAAACTTTGAAGTTAAATACAAATAAAACTATATTCTATAAGTTCTATAAGAATAACAGATGATAATCTTCGGTTTAATCTTGGGAACACCCATCAGGGGGACCGAAGCGCGTTCTGGGTATGGGGCTCTTGTGTCTTACCCGAAGGCAATAGACCAACGGGTTAAGTTAAGTGGGCCTTGCGGACTAATCTGCATCTTTGATTTGGAGATGGAAGCCATCAGGATAGCCGTAGAGGCAATTAGGAAAACGTTTGAAGAAACTCTAGCTGCTCGTGCTGATGTGGTAATCTTCAGTGATGCGCTTTCAGTACTCCAGGCCATCAATGGCATGGGGTCATGGCCCGATCTACTTGTCTGGCTGTTGGCTGCTATTTCCGACCTGATCATCAGGTACGAGGTGAAGGTCATCTTGCAGTGGATTCCAGGTCATGCAGTAATCTCTGGCAATGAGATAGTGGATGCCTGGGCCAAGAACGGATCCCTGGCACCCACTCCGAAGGGTCAGTCCTCCTTTGAGAGTGTCCTCAGAACGATACGTGCCTGGGAGTACAGACAATGGTTTTAGATTTGAAACGAGTCTGACAAGGGTCGAGGTGTGTGGCAGCAACTAAAACGGCCAAACCGAGCTGATCCGAGGAGCTCCGCAGGAGGAGCTCCGCAGGAGAGAACAGGCAACGATAGCCCAGTTCCGTACATGTCACTGACCCATTGGCGCCTATTTCGGACGATTTAGGCCCAATTTCGATTCGCGGTGTAGACATTGCTTTGAAGCAGAAGAGACGGTCGAGCATATGTCTTAAAACTGCCCTGCCTTGCAGGAGGAAAGAGTGGATGGGAACAGTCAACAGTTTGCACTGAACCTATATGGTGATTTAGATGTACTAAGCAGTACAAGTGTGTTTGTCCTCTGGACCCTAAGAGATTAGTATCGGTGAAGTGCGGTTTAAAGTCTGGGAACACCCACGATGGGGGGGAGGGGGGGTTTACGAGAAACTGCAGCTCCCCCCCCCCATCTTTAAAAAAATCATCTGTCTTCGCTTCTGGATTCATTGACTATTTTGGGCGCCCAGAGTCCATCCAGGAGTGAAGAAAATCTTCGATCGGTGGATCAATCAAAATATATATATAGCTTGGCTTTTGTATTGGCCATACAATCCTCTTGTCCACCATGCCCATGTCGGATGCTGCTAATAAGTAAAAATTCATTGGAGATTCGTTGCATGCAGGTAGTTTTTTGTTTTTTTGTTGTTGGTCTATTCAGGCTACTATAACCTGTGTGTCCCAAGTGCCCCAAATTGAAATATAAACAGATTACCCCCGCCCTTTTTTTCCCCAGTGTAGTCACGTGTATCAGACGAAACCATCTTCGCCTGATCTTATTTGCCAGTATGACTGGTGCAATTAATGTTTGTTTTATTACCTGGCTACACCTAGAACATTGAGGTCATAACAATGCTCCATATAGACAGTGGCGTAGTTCTCCTTTATTCTACTTGAACGGTGTCTGGACCATGGGCGTAATTTCTCTTATATTTATTTTGTATAATAATTTCGCTGTTTCAAATTGTTGTATCTTTTCAAAGAAATGTTTTACACCATGTTGTATCGTTCTTTTGATCAGACGTCAACTGCATTCGGGCTGTAATACTTTAAAATCATTTATACTGATTTCTAATTTGCATGGCCTGCAAATCTTCGGAAGCTAAACCCACTTTTAGGCAGTCTATCGAGCTGAAAGGTGGAACCTATAAGTTGTTACGATTTGTATTGTTACCCTTTATATGTAGCCTAGATTAGCCGATACTTTATATTTACATATTCTTATATAAAACAACCTGACTGAGTAACATATGTATATTTTTAATAAGAAATAAATAGTGCGGCTCAAAATTCAACTCTAACTTTAATTCAAAGGTGTATTTACAATGGTCTCAAATCATCGATAACAGTAACACATTTTCATTGCTTTCATTCCAAACCCCAGACATTTATTATGCTGAAAAGAAATGTATCTACAGTGTAGTTGTTACAACTTATAGTAAGGCAGCAGAACGTGACTGGTCATTGTGGGCAGAACTATCTTGTGGACAGTGGCATGACCAGTTTAGGAAAACCGGTAATGTGAAGGTCAGAGCTAGGAATATAGAAAGAAAAGTGTGTAATATCCAGAGGACAGATGAGAGATATATGTATATTTTATGGTGTTTGTCGGAATGTACTTTTTGATAAAGTCATAAAGAGATTGTGAATGTGATACTTTGAACTATTGGATTAAATGTTACAAAGTTTTAACGACTACTGTAATAACTATTTTTGTGTGTAGCAAAAAAACTATATATATATATATATATATATATAATATGTCTACAATCTGAGTTGTTCTATATATTTGAAGTAGGACTTGTATGTGTATCCCAGGGTTGTTGTAGGAGCTATCGCTGACTGGAAGAAATAATATATGTTAAACAACACATTAAGGATTTTACAGTAGTACTCTGAAGAAATAATATGTTACACAACACATTAAGGATGTTACAGTAGACACAACACATTAAGGATGTTACATTGTACTTTGAAGAAATAATATATGTTACACAACACATTAAGGATGTTACAGTAGACACAACACATTAAGGATGTTACAGTAGTACTCTGAAGAAATAATATATGTTACACAACACATTAAGGATGTTACAGTAGCACACTGAAGAAATAATATGTTACACAACACATTAAGGATGTTACAGTAGACACAACACATTAAGGATGTTACAGTAGTACTCTGAAGAAATAATATATGTTACACAACACATTAAGGATGTTACAGTAGACACAACACATTAAGGATGTTACAGTAGTACTCTGAAGAAATAATATATGTTACACAACACATTAAGGATGTTACAGTAGACACAACACATTAAGGATGTTACAGTAGTACTCTGAAGAAATAATATATGTTACACAACACATTAAGGATGTTACAGTAGACACAACACATTAAGGATGTTACAGTAGTACTCTGAAGAAATAATATATGTTACACAACACATTAAGGATGTTACAGTAGCACACTGAAGAAATTGCCTAGAGATAAATAAAACTAGTTGTTAAAGATTCAAAAGAAATCTAATTGCTAATATTTATCTTTTATTTATAAATCTTTGCACTTACCTTTTCTTGAGCTCATTCGACCATTGGATTTTCTAATACCAGATGTAGGCCTATAGAGTTTCAACTACTTTTAAATACCTTTTTTTGTATTCTTTTTGGTGATCAGATTTAATTTTTTTTTTAAGACTTCAAAGGCATTGTTTCATATTTAATTTATGTGCATGATCTATTTACTTAAATATTGAACATTGTATCTAAAGTGTTGAATTCTTAAATGTTGCAAAATGTAAAATACTATTTGTTACAAACTAATATTTCACAATAATTTACTGAGATTAGAATGAATTTTAGAACCAAATACAAGTATCGAGCGACTGCAAGTTTTCATTGTTCGTGTGCTTTATAATTGCAAATCTTGTAACCAAAAGTGTGACGTATTATTCACGTGAATGTGACTACAGCTGTAGTATTGTAAATAATTAATTGCTTTTATTAGACTTTGAAAGGAAGAGTATTTATTATGGAGGCATTTAGTCTAAGCCAATTGAAGAGAACATCGTTAGTCAAAAGCAACAATAGCCTATGACTGAGGTATCTGTATTAGGTGTTATTCATATTCATAAATATATGTGTGTGTGTGTATATAGTGTTGATATTATATGGTATATAAAGCTTGTTGCAATGGCACAACTATGGGAAACTGCGCATGGAGCCGTGCTTAAATTGATGCCCGCTTAGAAAAGTAGTTTTTAAGTATTGTAAGGTTACGTACAAAGAGAATGACAAAGGTCAGTAAGGTGTCTATCCAAAGTTTGGCACCTTGGCTACTAGTTACTCTACTGGCCTGCTGGTTGGTTTAGGTCAGCTTTATGATTTACATACCGACAATATTTTTTTCAGAAGACGACTTTTGTAGATTAAAATTGTTGTGCATGATCCAAAATGGGGCACCGTAGCCATGCGGAAGCGCGTGCGACTGGCGAGCCGAAGGTCACGTGTTCGAATCCTGGTGCAGCTAGGATTTTTTCCCGTGTCTGGAGGGTGTCTCTGAGTCTACCCAACTCTGATGGGTACCTGACCTTAGTTGGGTAAAGGCGGCTGTGCATAGTGCTGGACATACAATCACCTAGTATGCCGTGGCTACAGAAACTGATGAACGCGCTTCATCGGACCTATGGATTAATTCGGTCCGACGGGTACTTAACTTTTTTTTATGATCCAAAACCTGTTAGTCATGTTTAACTAATGCCACTTTGTGTGAAGTCATTAAGTAGATCTACGAATAGCTTGCGATATTTATGTCCTATATAAATATTATTTAAACTAATGCAAGTATTTCTAGAAAAAATTTAAAACATCATAGTTGTTTTATTATTTATATTATTTTATTCATTAATATATATGTTTACATGTTTTAAAATGTGATCTCAATTAACCTTCAGTCTTACAAAATGACTTTGACAAAAACTGAGAAAATTATAATAGAAATAATTTACACATTTTATAAATTCTTCAATGAAAAATATTAATACGTCTACAAATATATCTAAGTTATAGTTCAATATATGCATTGAGTTTATTGACACTAAAAAAAGGTTTATACTCTGATAGTAAAATTTCAACACATTTGTCTTAGAATCACAAAATATTTAGACATTTTAGAACAAAAAATACAAGAAGATTTAAAAAATCCAAATTTAAATGGAGTAAATATAAAGAGATTTATATCTGATAAACAATCAAAAGTTGTAAAAGTTAAATACAATGAGGAAAGAACGTTATTTACAAATATATCAATAGCTTTATTAATTATATAGATATATTTTTGGGGGGGGGGCCTCACCCTAGTCTTTTTTTTATTTCTTTGCATTCAGACCGCTTCCAAAAATTGTGTTTTGCTAACCGCCCACCATATACTCGTCTACTAAGGAAGTAGGCCACTTATGAGAGTGGATGTTAGCTAATTGTATTTTTTTTCTATTAAGGTGAAATATAAAGTAAAAATTACTCACCTATTGAGGTCTAATAAATTTAATAGTAATGTGAAGTTCATATTCTTCAAAATATGATCAAAGATATCAAATTTATGCATTGGAACCAGTAAGAAAACGGTTATGAAAAATTAGCGGTACCCCGGGTATGTAGCTTAGTCTATATATTGTAAGAGTTCAAGGCTGCAAAGTTAAAAAATTGTGGATGAATTAGTCAACAAATTTACACAGTAGGCGTATGCATATTATTGTAACAATTGCTTATTATTATTTTCATTAGTCCCTTTACCAAACTATATTTTACGGTTTTATGAGTTTTATGGATCTGAAGGTGTATGTACTAATCAAAAGGCTCTACCTAATCCACTGAGATTAAGTCCGGGCTCTAAACTTCCACTATGGACAAGCTCAGCACACCATAATCCATTATTATCGTACCCCAAACAGTGGACATAGGCTCCACTACTTCCTGGACATGTACTTGTTGTGTAAGTAAACTTTTTTAACCTACCAGTTTGATATATGTCCACCCAGTGACCAACACTGATCTTTTTAGCACGTCCATGAGGATGCGACACTATAAAAGTCAACTTGACCATATCTCTAGATTTCCTGTATTTATCACCAATTTTCCACCAAACATCTTTATAATGATCCCAAATTTTCTTTAGTTTATTTCCAAGATCTCCGTCACACGTCACACATATCAACTCAGCGATGTCTAAATCAATATTAACATGACCAGCCTCGATCTTATCAACGCTGACCACTGGGCTTTCATCATTATCATAAAATAATTTCACGGATGTGTGGCTTGCCTCGGTGTCATCAAACACCACATGTGTTGCTGTATGCACACAAAACTCCCACCACACATTGCTGGGTGAATCCGAGACCTGGCATTTTCGACAATAACATTTTGTGCGGACTTCCAATGGTTCATATTGATCATATTCATTTACTCCATCTGTGAACTTCCTTATTGTACTAATCATTCCACTTCCAGTCCGAAGCTTGGTGGATTCTCTCAAGTTGTAGAAAGGGTACGGTACGTTTGATCCAGGCCATATTCCAGGTCTGCCTGGACTGGTCATTCTAACATCTACTCTAACTGTTAGGTCAGCTGCAGCCTTGATGACTTCATGCAAATCACTGTCACGATGACCATCAGGTAGATCATTCAAGGAAAATGTGTCAACGGGTATAAATTCTTTATGACCTGGATTCTTTTTACAGTTTATCATATGTTTATGCAAATCCGGTTCGCCTCCCTCAGATAACTGAGTTTCATGATCACCTGTAAATTCAATGCAGGTAAAATCAATTATACAAAAAGGATATTGAAAAAATGTCATAATGATTTTAATTGTAAGTGCTTTTGTTTTTTAATAATTTTTTTTTCTTAACATATACATGTATCTAGCCGTTTACTAATTGTGGTGTTTTGGGTCTCTAAAAAGATCAGCACCACGCGAAATCTAGGAAGGTTTTAAATAGGTGTCAGCTGAATCCAGCTGACCACCGGCTATTTGTAAGTCCAATTACTATTTGATAACGATTACGCCCAACATTAAAGTATCAACAGAGTGCATCCGTAGTTTTTAGGCGTGCATTAAAACAGGAAGGCCTGGTTTAAACACTAGGTTAACTAAGAAGCCACCTGAGTCGGCACTAAAAGCTAAGTTGCTATAGAAATATTTGAAAATATTTGAAAAATTGCCACCCTTTAGTAATAAAATATTTTAATATTATTATATGATCTATAGTTGTGGTTTAATACCTTATATTCAAATATACATGCAAAAAGTGATTTAATACCTAAAATTCAAATATACATGCAAACAGTAAGTTAATAGCTTATATTAAAATATACAAGCAAACAGTAAGTTAATACCTTATATTCAAATATACATCCGAACAGTGAGTTAATACCTTATATAAAATATATAAGCAAACAGTGAGTTTATACCTTATATTCAAATATACATGCAAACAGTGAGTTAATACCTTATATTCAAATATATATGCAAACAGTGAGTTAATACCTTATATTCAAATATACATGCAAACAGTGAGTTAATACCTTATATTCAAATATACATGCAAACAGTGAGTTAATACCTTATATTCAAATATACATGCAAACCGTTAGTTAATACCTTATATTCAAATATACATGCAAACAGTGAGTTAATACCTTATATTCAAATATACATGCAAACAGTGAGTTAATACCTTATATTCAAATATACATGCAAACAGTGAGTTAATACCTTATATTCAAATATACATGCAAACAGTGAGTTAATACCTTATATTCAAATATACATGCAAACAGTGAGTTAATACCTTATATTCAAATATACATGCAAACAGTGAGTTAATACCTTATATTCAAATATACATGCAAACAGTGAGTTAATACCTTATATTCAAATATACATGCAAACAGTGAGTTAATACCTTATATTCAAATATATATGCAAACCGTTAGTTAATACCTTATATTCAAATATATATGCAAACCGTTAGTTAATACCTTATATTCAAATATACATGCAAACAGTGAGTTAATACCTTATATTCAAATATACATGCAAAGAGTGAGTTAATACCTTATATTCAAATATACATGCAAACAGTGAGTTAATACCTTATATTCAAATATACATGCAAACCGTTAGTTAATATCTTATATTCAAATATACATGCAAACAGTGAGTTTATACCTTATATTCAAATATACATGCAAACCGTTAGTTAATACCTTATATTCAAATATACATGCAAACAGTCAGTTAATACCTTATATTCAAATATACATGCAAACAGTGAGTTAATACCTTATATTCAAATATACATGCAAACCGTTAGTTAATACCTTATATTCAAATATACATGCAAACAGTGAGTTAATACCTTATATTCAAATATGCATGCAAACATTGGGTTAATACCTTATATTCAAATTTACATGCAAACAGTGAGTTAATACCTTATATTCAAATATACATGCAAACAGTGAGTTAATACCTTATATTCAAATATACATGCAAACCGTTAGTTAATACCTTATATTCAAATATACATGCAAACAGTGAGTTAATACCTTATATTCAAATATACATGCAAACCGTTAGTTAATACCTTATATTCAAATATACATGCAAACAGTGAGTTAATACCTTATATTCAAATATACATGCAAACAGTGAGTTAATACCTTATATTCAAATATACATGCAAACAGTGAGTTAATACCTTATATTCAAATATACATGAAAACCGTTAGTTAATACCTTATATTCAAATATACATGCAAACAGAGAGTTAATACCTTAAATTCTAATATACATGCAAACAGTGAGTTAATACCTTATATTCAAGTATGCATGAATTCAGTAGTTTATTAGAAATAAATTACGTTAGAACTCTACAAACCATGGATGTCATTATCTGCGTCTTGATCCTCACATTTGTCAGTGACTAAATCTGAACAATATATAATGAATACAGTTTATCTTTACATATATATTCTTATTATAAACATATAAAAAAATACTATTTTACATCCAATTTATTCGTAAAAGAACAAAAACATTTGAAGGCAATTAATTAGTTCAACTAAATAGTGATCGCTGTATGTCAGTATTGGATAAAAACATTTTTGAAATAGAATTGTAGGCCTATATACTACTGAGTTCATAGCTAAAAAAAAAGATTGAATTGCATTGGTGAGCAAATGAGCTTACTACATGAGTAATCAGTAAAACCTTGAAGAGTTTAACCTCTGTAAGGAACAAGAAATACTTATAACAGCTAATGCTTACAAAAGTGTTTATCTCTATCGCCAATTGACTGGACAACATATTTGTTTGTTACATCATTAGGACTATCCGAAACATAAGTTTATCTTTGTACTTTTTAATTATATTTTTTAAATGTGAAAAAAAAATATTGATACAACCTACAGGTTTGTAGTAGTTGGGGAATTTAGGGAAAACAGTTTGTGGAGCAAGCATAATGTAGATGATTGTTTCTTGCTCATGGGAGAGAAAAAGCAAGCAAGGGAAGCTTGTCTCAATGTGCCAAACCCATCACATATTATAAGCCATTATGACATGTCTTCCTTGATCTTAGGATATGTGAATGTGAAGTGTTCTTGCGAAGTGTGAAATTCTAGTAATACTAGGCAGAAAACATAATTCTGAATCGATTTAATGAAGATTTCTGCAAATAGTGCGTCTGAGATAAAATACAAGAAGGTTACGAACAATCAACCTCGTGAAACTGACAGAGAGAATATATGTTTATTTATACTAGAATGTTAGTGTTTTAAAAAAAAGTACCTTCATCATTGTGGCTATAAACGTCCTGTACTTTTAAATCCACATTTTCCTGTAGAAATACAATGAGAAAAAAAAATTTTGTTGTTTCTTCCAAAAGGTTGTATATAACATGTATTGCCGAAAAGTCAAAATATAAATATAAAAACTAAACTGCCAAGAGCATCATGATATGGATGTAAAAAGACACTTGGATAATACTAACTTTTTAAATATTTGTATCTAAACTTTCAAAATATTATAATCTTTACAGGATTTAAATGATTACGACAGGAACAATATAATGTTTTATCACCTAAATAATAGGGCTACACGATTAAAAACATTTCTACTAATGGGAAAGTACATATGAATTGTACACAGAATATTTAAGTTCTGAGTGTTATTTGTTTATAGACTTTTATAAGGCTCATTTCAAAATTTAATACAATTTTAAGTATCATTTCTGTTAACCCACTGGGGAACACATGTTCAATCTATTGTTGGCAAAACTAACAGTGCCTGAGCCTTGCTCACAGGAACCTCAAGAGATGCTCCACAATGATCCAGACCCATTGCTATAAGAGTTCAGCTCGACCCATTCTGGATTACACATCGACTGTGTGGGATTCCCACCAACAACACCTTATGTCCACATAGGAGATGACCCAACGATGTGCAGTACGTCGTATTTTACAGGACTACATCCTCAAAACAAGCGTTTTTGACTTTGGCGGCCAAACTCCATCTTGGGCCCAAACAACAGCTCAGAGCGGTAGATAATGCCACGATGATGTACATGAATGGACACGTGGACATGTCCACACAGTCAGGTCTCATCTAACAAGTGTCACGCTCTATCAGATGCCATCAACTCATACTGTGTGTTCAATAATATAAAAAAAAATTTCCGTAAGCCGTTGAGCTGTGGAACACACTAAACTAAGCATTCATCATTGCCCCCTCTGTGCCAGCTTTTAAATTATCACTTAAAGAAAATGGACCAAAGTCCATCAATGATTATTTTTTTCGCCGTCATTTGAAGAGCTTAAAAACCAGTATTAATTTAAACGTAAAGAAAGTATATGTTATTAATAGCATTAAACTTTCTATTTATTTATATAGTGTTACATACACTGTATCCATTTTGCTCTTCTTTGCTTTCACCTGAATAATTCTCAAGGGTTTCAGATTCCTTGATTAAACTCGACATTATGATGAAAGTATTCTTCTGTTGTGTACTACCAAGAAAAAATTGTATGACTTATTAATTATTATAAAGAAATAAATTTAACATATTCTTTGCCTCTATATATGTTTGCCATTTACATGGTAATTTTAAATAAAATCAACTAACTATACATAAGCCTAAATGAAGTATTTAACATAATTTTTAAAAGTAAATGTTGCAAGATATTTGTTTTTACTCTTTCACCAATACCCTTACAATTATCATCATTTAATTGCATGTAGGCCTAAGTGTTTAAAACTTTAGGAATATAAGCCAATAACAAACGTTACAATACTCAGATATGCAGAAGAATAAATTACTTTTCTTATTCCATATGTATGAACAAATACATATATTATTTCTTCCCGAGTGGCACCCGAGCATGGAATTATATTGCTTGAACAAACTAGGAAACCCAGTAACTTAACTTTATTTATAGCCCTAATCAACACGCAAGACTAGTCTCAAACCACGGATAATCATAGGGCGCAATAATATTCTGTGTACTAGCGGTGTTTGGTGTTTGTAACATATACGATCATATACAATATAATAAAAGGCAATGTCTAACTAGATTTGGTCTTATAAATGTTGAAATTACAATTTATTATAAAAAATATCCAAACTAAAAAAAAACGGGAATTTATTTATTACAAAACCTTATTCATACTATTTATACACAAGGTAGACCCGATTTACAATATATAAAACAAAATCCTAAATAGTAATGCAAGATTACACTAGAAACACTACCTCATTACCAAGTAAAAATAATGTTAAGTTTAAAGTATGTGACCAATAATTAGCCGAAGGCTATTTTGTGTCATACTTCACATTTCTTATCGCAAATAGAAAGATGTCTGACTCTCTTTGTGTTCTGCCCAACATGCTAAAACTAATTATCATTCAAATGATCTATTTCTTAAAGGGGAGCATTTAAATTATGCTAAATTTTTTAAAAATTTACACCCTTTGTCAAAATACTAAAATTTTGTCAAAATGCTTTACATACCGTTTTCAAAACTTAAAAAAATACTAACCAACTCAATAGTGAGTCAATAGGCCCACTATAAACCTATGTTTGACTTAATGAATTAATTTAGTGTTTGTGTTTCTGGATAGTTATTGAATGCAAAAACTAATATTTTTTTTTACGTCACGAAAGAATTTCACGTAAAATATTTTACTGGTGCTACCAAATATGAGGTTAAGGCTTAGTGTAAAAATGTATTTCTTCCAGAATTGAAATAAAATACTATAGATGATAACGCTTAGGCCTATATATATTTCCATTATTTTATTGCATTTCGACTCTCAACATGTCATTTTCTCACTAATGTGTCCTGTCATTTACATATCCTGTCATTAGTGTATCGTGTCTTTATTGTCATAAAAATTTTGAAATAATAGTTTTTTTAAAGTGATGAAAGAAAATCACACAAACTTAATTGTCCATGTTAACACCATTTCTACCATAAAAGTAGATCTTATCTTATAAGTTTACACACGTTCCTTCTAGATAGAAAATTATTACGTCCGCTAGGCCACTCCTGCAGGGCGACAGGGATCCGTCGGTGGCAGGGATAGAACCGGCGACCTGTCGGTTGGCTTTTTTGGTTGACAGTCGGGTGATCTAACCGCTGGACCAGCCGGCTTCACGTCGAAGATGAAAGAAAGTTTTCTTTCAAAGAGGTAGAAAAATAGTATTACTTTCAACCAATAGATTATAGATGATCATATCGTAAAATAACGATTTCTCAACAAAACATTTCCTTACCGTATCACAAGAGATTTATTGAATTGTAAAATAAAATGTAACTGTCTTACAAGTTAATACAAACTGCTTCCTTCATTTCGTTTACCCTCTGCTAAGTTAAGGTGACCTTAAAATGTCCAGGGTGGAAACATAATTTCATAGTAATACGTCTTTATATTGAGAGGTGGATTGTGGGAATTCTATATTTAGAACTACTCAACCAACCGAAGGATTCAGTTTTTCTTGTTTATTTGGTTATTAAATTATTTTTTGTTTGTTTTAGGTTAATGTTTGGGAGCCGGGACATCAATGATATGTCTGAGATTATACCTTTAAAACATTCAACCTAGATCTGGTGTTCCTTTTTCAGTAAATCACTGACAGATAAAAGTTACAAACATCCGTTAATTCTTATTATTGGTTTAAATATTAGATCTATGTCTGTCGCAGATTTTGTTAAAACATTATTCTTTTATGTTTTAAAGTGTAAAGTATGTCATAAATTATGTCTTTGCTAATGTGCAGTTGCCTTTGCTTACAACGTTATAAATTAAAAGATTGGAGTATGCCTAAAAGACTTAAATGCACTTAAACTTGAAATTTTAAATGTTATATAATAAATAAATTAACTTAATTGGTGAATGTTATGCAACAGGTTCTAATAAACTAAAAGACAGAAAATTACCTTCAGTGAATATTTCAACCCGTTTACTGTACACGGCTGTAGAAACGGCACAATAAATATTTAAACCAGATCACTGAACCGTTTAACCTGGTGACATAAGAACGTGTTGGAATATCTCCTGCCGTTCTGGTTCACCGCTACCAGATCTGACAGTGTGTTCTTGGGGTGTAACAGCGACACATCTCTAGTTCTTGGGGTGTAACAGCGACACATCTCTAGTTCTTGGGGTGTAACAGCGACACATCTCTAGTTCTTGGGGTGTAACAGCGACACATCTCTGTGATAGTTGAGAGTTAAATGGTAAGGGCAGGTAACCTACGATTATCTTGTTCCTAGTGGGAGCGTTAAAACCGGGAGGGTGGTAGCCCCTTGTCATGGTCAGAGGGTTTATAGCTTTGCTGCATGACGTCTTTAGACTGGTTGGAAAGTATAGGGTCTATCTTATTCATCATTCTCGAGGCAGATTCTCTTTCGTCTTTGTTTTTGACCATGTTATAACGGTCAACTGTGGCGATGTGTCTTATATATCGCGGCTTGCCTACACATATAAGCTAATCTAAAACTATTAATTAAGTTACAATGAAGTAAGTTAATGTTAACCACTTTGCCGGTTATTTCATCAATCTTGTTTCAAAACCAGACATGTTTATACTTGTACTTACTTTACAACTAAAGTAGGATAATTCTAAGACTTTTAACAATAAGAACAACTATTAGTCAAATATGGTAACAATAAAAGTAATCGATATTACATGTATTTTGATTTTCAAAATAAAAGATAACATATGACTTGACTCAATAACATATTATGTTTTATTATTTTGTTAGTTGAGAGTTATTCTGTTGGTTGTCTGTTCTTACCTATGAACAGGGCCGTATTTATAATTGTGAGGGCCCTGTTACCAAATTTGTGTGGGGGCCCCTCGTGGCCTCGCCCTGCCTTCCATATACCTCAGAAAAGTGCTGTTAATTCACGTTATATTCTGTAAAATCATAAATTGTATGTTGCGCTTTGATTGGTTGTACTAGAGCGCTTAAAATTGTAGAGGAATAAATTTATTTTGTTTAACATTTTCAACGAAATAATGGGGATGTCACTAAAAAAATTCTTTTAGTTGGGGGGGGGGGGCCCTGTTTCAATGGAACATAAGTAACATGCCTAAATACGCCACTGCCTATGAAGATATCTTTTCTTACCCAAAGTCAAATCAGATCTCATTTGGCAATGCAAGGATTGTGTGGCTAACACGACGCCAAGAGTCTTGCTATTAAGAAAGTTCAGGTGACTTGCATTTACATAATTTAAGCAAAAAAAATGTCAAAGTCTATAGATCAAGTATCTTGGTATTGTCTAACAAAATATTTGTTCAAATGTAAGGATAGAATTACTTGGAAATGTGAGGGTGGGAAAAGAGGGTCATAGTGGTAACTACTAAACAAATGAAGTAGAACAACATTCATTTTTCCTTTGATACAAGCCTCAGTTGTCTCTCTTATCAAGACGTTTTTTAAATAAAATGCCCGCTTGTAAATTTACTCCTACTAGCGCTAAACTTTGAAATGCCCAATTTAAACTTACGTTAGCGCTACAATAAAATAAAAAAAATTTATCCATTGGTCATATTAATGCTTTTAAGAATACACTATTAAAAGCTCTATTTATCTTATCTTTAGTCCGTTGGCGCCTCAGTTTTAAATTGCTAAATTTTGACTATGTCCTATTAGCGCCATAATTGTTAATATTAATACCCAATTAGTTTTTGTCATATTTACATTACATTTTTAATTATAAATTTTAACTTAAGTAGTTCTTCTATTTAATATTATGGCTCGTCTTTTCAATTGTTCTTTATATTATTAGTAAAATCTAATAGATAATGTTCATTCTTTGGTAGATCTACATGTTTTAAAAGGTTTATTTCGTGCTCATTCCTTTAGTATTTCTTCTATAAAAATAATTGTAGCTGCCAGGTCTTTTAGGTTGATTTATCTTTACTCCTTTTCTAGATAACTTTTCTTTTTTTTCTTTTTCGTTGCTTAGTATCCCAATATGTGTCAGTATCCCAATATGTGTCAGTATCCCAATATGTGTCAGTATCCCAATATGTGTCAGTATCCCAATATGTGTCAGTATCCCAATATGTGTCAGCATTTATTGTAACGTTATATTGGTGCTACAATTAATTATATTATGAAGGTATTTTACGTTTAGGCCTACTAAAAAGGTTTTTACTTACTTACTGCCCGTAACGCCGTAACGTAAAGTAAATTTGTTAGTTATCGTTTAAAATTCTTATTGTTAGTCAATGAGGGTGAAACATTTTGTTGGATTTCTTATAAATTTTACAGACGTGCCTTCTAGATAGAAGATTATTACTAAAACTCCTGCATGGCGGCAGGGATCGGTCGGAGCCGTGGATAGAACCCGCGACGTGTCGGTTGACAGTCTGGTCAACTAACCGCTTGAACTGCCTGTTTGCCATAATATTAATGTCCTACTCACTCTATAACGCTAAGCATTCACCGAATTCTGTTTGCTATAATATTAATGTCTTACTCTTGAGATAATTAGTTTCATGGCGGATTAGGAAGCTTGCTTTTATTGTAGCTTATAATGAGAATCCCTCTGAGCAGGCATTAGTGTCTTTTCCTGTGTCACTCTCTAAATTTTTTAAAAGTTTCGGTTAAGCGCAAAAGGCTGAGTGGAAAACGTCTTACTCGCATTAATAGAAAATTTAAACTTGTTTTGAGGTTGTAAGGCTAACTTAAGTTTAGGATGTGTTTAAGAATTAAGACTGAATATGTCTGCATAAATTTAAATATTTAATGTTTAACATTAATAGTTACGCCTAAAGAAAACGTCACTTCAGTTATTACACCTAAAGGAACGCTCACTTAAGTTGTTACGCCTAAAGAAACCGTCACTTTAGTTGTTAGGCCTAATGGAACGTCATTACAGTTGTTACGCCTAAACAAACCGTCACTGCAGTTGTTACGCCTAAAGAAACCGTCACTTTAATTGTTACGCCAAAAGGAACCGTCATTTTAGCTGTTACGCCTATAGGAACCGTCACTTCAGTTGTTACGAATAAAGGAACCGTCACTTCAGTTGTTACGCCTAAAGGAACTGTCACTTCAGTTGTTACGCCTTAAGGAAACATCACTGCAGTTGTTACGCTTAAAGAAACTGTCACTTTAGTTTTTACGTCTAAAGGAACCGTCATTTCAGTTGTTACGCCTAAAGGAACCGTCACTTTAGTTGTTACGCCTTAAGGAACCGACACTTCAGTTGTAACGCCTAAAGGAACCGTCACTTCAGTGTTTATGCCTAAAGGAAACGTCACTTTAGTTGTTACGCCTAAAGGAAAAGTTACTACGCCTAAAGGAATCCTCTCTTAATGACTAAATTAATTAATAAACTGAAACGAGACTTAAATTTTACTTAAATGTTTAAGTTATAATATTATCAATTATTGATATAAGTTGGATAAGTTCTTAAAGTTGGACCTTGGCATCCCTCGCTAGCTTGCATTACAACAACTACAAGCCATCAACACAATCTAAATTGGTAGCAATACTTCTAAAGCAAATTTCCTATCTAAATAGATTAATAGCGTAATCTTCTACACTGCACGTTAAACTCAATAATTAATATTGGATTCTAGTTTCGTCTTACCTAGTCTAGCTTATAACCGGCATAATTATAAGTATAACCGATGAAAAAGTGTAAAAAATTGAATGATTCACTTACTTACTTACACCTACTACTCCTCTCGGGGCTTAGGAAACCAACAAGGGCTCTCCAGCCATCCCGGTCCTGAGCGAGTCTTTTTCAACTGTCCTCCAATAATGACCTGATCTCTTGACGTCGGCATCAAGGTCACGGCGCCAGCTGTTTCGGGGGCGGCCCCTCGTCCTCTTTCCTTGGGGGTTCCACGATAGGGACTGTCTGGTGATGTTGGAAGCTGGTTTTCGGAGTGTGTGCTCCAACCATCTCCATCTTTTTTGCATGATCTCCAGATCGACCGCCTGTTGACCTGTGCGCCCCCAGAGCTCTTCGTTACTGATCATGTCCGACCAGCGTATATGCAAAATACTCATGAGACATGAATTTATGAAAGTCTGAATCTTCTTGGTGTTAGTAGCTGTGGTCCTCCACGTTTCGGCACCATAGAGTAAGACAGACTTCACGTTTGAGTTGAAGATCTTGATCTTTGTTTTCAGGAATATATCTCTTGAGCTCCAGATATTCTTAAGTTTAAGGAAGGCTGTTCTGGATTTGCCAATTCTTGTCCTCACATCGGCGTCGGTTCCACCCTACTTATTGGCAATGCTGCCTAGATAGGTGAATTATTCTATTTCTTCTAGTGCTTCACCATTGAGAGTGATAGGCGATGTGTTCTCTGCGTTGACCTTAAGGAACTTAGTCTTCCCTTTGTGGACGTTGAGGCAAAGGCGAGTGGAGTTTTCTGTCACTGTCAAGGAGTCGTTAAATTCCAGGCTTGGTCTCACGTCATTACAATAACATAACCGAAACATAGTTCGACTTAGGAATGTTTGGCAAGGACGATCTATAGGTTTGGAGACAAGTTTAGTGTGTAGGCGTAAGCTAGTACGGACTGTAAACACCGAGACTGGAGCTAGTGACAGTGAGGGGGACTCTGCATGGACAAAGAGAGACAGAATCCAGCACGCTAATAAATCTAGTTAGACACTGACAGGTGTGGGACTTGGTGGGTTCGATGCAAAACTATTTAACGTAGGGACACTGAAAAATGTGTACAGAACTTGGACTTGTGGTCTGATGTTTGGATCACACCCAAGCCAAGTCATCTGTCCACAAACAGATGAGTGTTTTCTGACACGGGTGAGTTAAGTTTTGCATCGATACGTTCCAATAGACAATATATAATATATAGATATAGTTTAGGACAACATTAAGGGTTTTTATTGACTATTATGTAGGAGACGGCCCCGTACGCAGGCCCGTGCTGAGGCCCGTGACCCATAGTTCGATAGCGGTGATGACCGTAGCAACATGGCCGAGAGCGGTGGCCAGCTGGTGGCAAAGTGGCTGACTACTGGTGGCAAAAGGCCGGTGACTGGCGGTGGTTGACGTGACAGTGGCTTAGTAGTGAAGTGTAGACGGCCGCAATGTAGACTGGTTGCTGATGGCAGTTTGGTATATCAGTACGTCAGTAGTGCGTCGGGTGGTGCGTCAGAGGAGAGGCAGTGTGATGCCGTAGAGGACCAAGCTAGTGGAGAGGCAGTGTGATGCCGTAGAAGACCAAGCTAGAGGAGAGGCAGTGTGATGCCGTAGAGGACCAAGCTAGAGGAGAGGCAGTGTGATGCCTTAGAGGACCAAGCTAGTGGAGACGTGTGGCGTAGGATACGATATTGTAACGGTTGTGTCTTGATACCATTCTTTTGTATATTACGTTTCATATGCTTATAATAATCATTTAGTATAGATCTAATGTTTTCCTATGTGTTTACTATAAACAGTTTGATATTAGTTAGTGTTATATTATCTCTATCTTTAAAATCACTATTCATAAAATTAGAATAGTTTATAGTTCTCTTAATCAAACATCAAGTGTTTGTTGTTTCATTTACGTATGTGTAAATGTTTTATTTGTATTGCATTTCTATGCAATAATTATGATCTGGAACCTGCCTAATTAAGCGAGCCCATGACTATAACAATAAAGTTGTCATTTAATATGTTATTATTTTTATTAGAGGAGGTTCCTGACAGTCACAATGTTGGTCTTTTCCTGCATCTGCAAGTGAGTATGTGCGAGTAGTGCCAGGTCATCCGCAAAATCTAGATCGTCCAGCTGTGACCATAGCGCCACTGGATGCCATTACGCTTTTCTGATGTGATGTCTTCATGAGCCAGTCTATCGCTAGTAGAAACAAAAATGGCGACAGTAAACAACCTTGTGGTGTCCGTACTTGGAATGCTTCTGTTGGGTGGCCTCTATGGATCACTCTGCATTTCAGTCCTTCATAAGAATTATTAATTATAGAAATCATTTTCTCAGGGCCCCCATAGAGTCTTAACAGCCTCCAAAGTGATGCCCTGTCTACGCTGTCAAAAGCCTTTTCATAGTCAATAATGTTGACATATAGGGCAGAATTCCACTCGACCGACTGCTCCAGGATGATGCGCAGTGTAACTATTTGGTCAGTGCATGATCTATCCCTGAGGAAACCAGCCTGTTGATATCTCAGCTTCATATCAACAGTACCTTGCATTCTGACAAGCAGAATCCCGTTGAACACCTTTTCTGGGATTAATAGTAGGATAATTCCTCTGGAAATGGAGCAGGGCATAAGTTTCCTTTCTTGGGGCGCTTAATGAGTAATCATTCTTTCGACTCTGTTGGAACTTGTTCCTCTTCCCAGATCGTTTGGCTGAGAGGATGTAAGAGCTCTACTGTAGTCTCCACGTCCTCTTTCAGTGCCTCTGCGGGGATATCATCTGGTCCAGATGCCTTGCCGCTTTTAAGCTTCTTGATGGCTTGGCATATTTCTTCCTTTGTAGGTGCATTGCAGTCTATCGGCAGGTCTATGTCCACTGACTGGATATCAGGTGTGTCAAGTGTGGGCTGGTGGGGCTAGCCTGCTGAGTAGCTCTTCAAAGTATTCCACCCATCTTCTCTTTTGTCCTTTGTTATCGATTATCTGATTTCCTTCTTTATCTTTCACTGGTCTTTCAGGTCTACTAAACTTCCCAGATAACTTCTTGGTGATAGTATACAAACTCTAATTGCATTTATTACAGGATTAATCTTCGTAACACATATTTCCATTTCTGGCTGCTACCTTAGCATATGCATAAGTCTTTTTGTCAGCTTTGATGCTCTTCTTTACACTCTTGTTTGCCTGTGTGTATTGTTCACGTGCCTTGGTTTTATGAGTGCACTATTACAGCATAGAAACATAGCTAGTAGACCCCACTAGTTAAAAAACAATTTCAACAATTAAAAAAATAGAAGATTTTATTCCGATTCGACCCTTGCTTTGTCCATGAATTGTGAAACGATTTTGCTCAATTTTCTGCTAGTTCACCAAAACTGGTATCTTTGAAAACTGATCTTTGAACATGAACAAATCTGTAATAAATCAATATCGACTTGTGAAATCTCTACCATATATGTAAAACAGAATACCTTTCTAAAAAAATTAAGTTTTTATGCAAATTAGTGTCAAGTGACCATAGCGGCAATCTTGAATTTGTATCATTTATAGGAAAATATGTATAGGTGTTCATTTTATTTCTTTTTGAGAGCCGTCGACAATTATTATTTTACTAGTGGCTATGCCCGTCAAACTGACGGAGTAACGAATTACTACAATTTGTTTTGTTAAGAGAGAAAGAAAAAAAAATACTGTATTACAATAAAAACCGGAGTGAGAACTGAGAACGTTTCTTTCGGTATTTAGTTTTTCTTGTTTTTAATTGTTTCTGGTCGCCCTGACCATGGCATATGCATACGAATTGTGGCTGTCAAGCTTTTGGTATTAAAAAGTATCAAACAGTTGTGTTGACTAGACTTGTTGGCATATTAATAACATTAAACTAACAATAATATACTATCAAAAAGAACAAAAAAATACTTATAGGCCTACCAAACAATAGAAATGTAAATAATAAAAAAAACGTACATAATAATATTTTAATCCAATCAAAACTAAAGGGAGAACGATTTTTGTCGGTATTTAATTCTTATTCTTGCTTATTGCATCCATAAAACAGCATTGATAATGTTTCTTTCGGTATTTAGTTTTTGTTATTTAATATTGCGTCCGGTCGCCCTGACCTGGCAAATATAAAAATCGTTGCTGTCAAGCTTCTGGTATTTAAAAGTAATAATTTTTAACTTGTCCTTTATAATTCTTATCATTTAATTTAAAGAGTGTATAAAGTCGCATATATAGCGACGTGAATCCATTAAATAACTAAAACATTTGGTTACTTTTACTCAAAAGGATAATGCAAACATCTATAATGAAGAAAGAAATGATTTGATAGTCATTACGTCATACGGCAGTATTGTTTTTAGGTACATCATTCAAACTCTCCAAGCCAAATTGCGGTGCGTAACTTTAAAAAAAGGCCTCGCCACATAAAAAAAACAGCAGCAAAATGGGGGAAAACCCGATAAGACCCTCGCGTTCTCATAGTAATTCTCGCGTTCAACATAGTAAATGAACGGAAATGGTCATTTGCTATGTACGGCTTTATTTATTTGCATAGTTGGATCTAACATTTTGGATTTCTTAAATCAACACATTCATGATTATAAGTCATAAAATAAAATTCTCTATTGGAGGACGTTTCCAATTTTTACATTTAACTTTTGGCCCTATTAGTCAAACGGCTTAGGCGCCTATAGGGGACAAACATATATATATATATATATATAAATATATTAATAAACAAACAAACTGACCGTAATTATATAATACTAGTGGTTATGCCCGTCAAAATGACGGATCAACGAAAGACTACAATGTGTTTTGTTAAGAGAGAAAGCAAAAAGACTATTACAATACAAATTGGAGTGAGAACGTTTCTTTTCGGTATTTTGTTTTTTTTTCATTGCTTCTGGTTGCCCTGACCCTGGCATATGTATAAGAATTGTCAAATTTCTGGAACTACTGTATCCATGGGCCTCAAAGACTGGCGCAGTATGTAAGCCGCCGATACATTCCCATTAAGAATACAACGGCGGGCTAACGCAGCGGGTCCGAGATCCATTGCACTGCCGAGAGGCGATGGGGTCTCGGTGGAGAGGAAGCAATGTTCGCTGTAATCCCGGCTCGAGAACCACCCGGTGCCTGGATGTCTGTACCTATAGTATAGGATTTGTGTTACCGGGTGATAATGCAGGTATACGGGCGAGCCACCACGATAATGATCTTTAGGGGAACCGCAGTGAACGATCGCTGGCCTGCGGAAACCTTCCCTGTTACACGGCACGCCACGCCTTCGGCCTGTCGTTGCCTGGCTGGAGGTCGGAACGATATTGCTCAATCTTAAGCGCTACGCCCTGGACACAAGAGCCGAAAGGTTTTCTTAGAGACTTTTAATTCGGTATTAAAAAGTAGCGAACAGTTGTGTTGACTTGACTTGTTTGTCACGATTCTGGACTTAATCGTAACCTTATTAACACCCTTAGTCAGATAGCATACATAGATAGACCCAAGCATAGCAAGCGAACCTTAGATTAGCGCAAAGTCTAGGTTAAAAAGAAGAGAGTAGGGGACGCCATTACCTCTTCCCCTCTTCTTACGCAAGTGAAATCCTCCAGCACTCTTCTCCTCACCTCTCTTTAACCCTCTCTGCACTCTTTCATTCCCGTATTCAGAGTTTGCAACTTGATTCAGCCAATCTGGTATTACATCATTTGTGTGTGTGGTTGTATGTGTGTGTATTCTTTAATGTATGTATATATATATTCTATTATGCTGTCAATTATGATTCATGTTGTATTTTGATAGTAACTACTCATTTATTTTGCTAAACTCAGCATACACGTAAAACCCCCACCCACCTGTAGACACCCCCACCCACTTGTACCCCTTTTCCATTATCTCCCCTCTTCGTCCCCTACTCAGCGCCCGTGGTCAAGCCCTTGATCCACTCGTCGTAGTGACATCTGGAGCAAAGCGTCTCGCACATACGTAAGCGCCTCGGGCTGAGCTCGACCAGAACCAATAGACACAGGTACATCAAGGGAGATAAGTCATTATCTTATCCTTTGTATCTCCGTATATGTCTACACACCCCCCTCCGCCCCTGGGACCCACCCCTAATTTTCCCCCCAATAGTCAATCCTCTATGCAAGTATATTTCAAACCAGCCAACCAGAACGTATGTAATTCTAAACTAATGTAGCTATCCAATCAAATTGACCACTGATCACGTGACTAAAATCCACGAAAGCGCTCTTAACGAGTTTTAGCGCACTTCGGCTCAAGCGTTAGGTGGAGAAACTTGTCCGATTCTAGCCTCCTCTTATTCAGTTCGTTCCATAGGATATACCGCCTGCATGTGTATAGATAGATATTTTGCCAGTATAAGTATTTTCATGAACACAGCTACGTTTGCCTAATGTTGGATAACCTAGCAGTACCACGTGTTGAGTGTTAACTGAAGCCTGTGCAAATTCGTATATGTATCTTGCCATTGAGTGAAGAATTGAAATGATAATAAACACCTGAACTTAACCAGCGATTTATTTGCCTACTTAGAACTATCTGTTGTGTCCGTCATAATATCTAACGAGCCAGAGAGAGAAATAATAATTATTCCAGGGCGATTCCAGTCACGGTAACTCATACCCCAAGACGACCTGCCACTACTACACCACTCACCTACGACTCCGCACCCCTCTCATTGTCCAACTTCTGCCAGGTTGATGTCCTAATCCTGAACACATCCTGACATTGTTATTAATAATATTAAATTACCAATAATATGCTATCTAAAAGAAAAAAAAACACAAACACCTAACAGTAAAAAGGTAAATAATAAAAAAACGTAGATATTAATATTTCAAAAGAATAAAAACTAAAGTGGTGAACGATTTTTTTTCGGTATTTAATTTTTGTTATTTCATATTGTGCCCGGTCGCCCTGACACTGGCACATGCATACAATTTGTTGCTGTCAAGCTTCTGGAATTTAAAAGTAATAATTTATAACTTGTCCTTTATAATTCGTAGAATTTATTTTATAGAGTGTATATAGTCGCCTATTAAAGGATGTTCTCAATAGCGACGTGAATCCATTAATTAAAACATCTGGTTATTTTACTTAAAAGGATAATGCAAACGTCTTTAATGAAAAAGAGAAATATACATTACGTCACACGTTAGCATTTTTTTTTAAATGTACACCATTCAAACTTTCCAAGCAAAATTGCGGTGCGTAACTTTTAAAAAAGGTCTTGCCACATAAAAACAACAACAGCAGAATTGGGAAATCCCGATAACACCATCGCGTTCAACATAGTATTTCTCGCTTCAACTTTGTAAATGAACGGAAATAGCCATTTTTATGTACGGTTATATTCATTTGCATAGATAGATATAACATTTTGGATTTTTTTAAATCAACACATTCATGATTATAAGTCATAAAATAAAATTCGCTTATGGAGGACGTTTCCAATTTATACATTTAACTTATGTTCCAATTAATTAAATGGCGAAGGAGCCTATAGCGAACAAACATATATATATATATATAAACAAACAAACAAACTCACGGTAATTATATATGTTGATTTGACTAGTGGTTATGCCCGTCAAAATGACGGAGACACGAATGACTACAGTGTGTTTTGGTTCAGAGAGAAAGAAAAAAAAACAATATTACAACAAAAACTGGAGTGAGAACGTTTCTTTTTGGGTGTTTAGTTTTAGTTCTTTTTAATTGTTTCTGGTCGCCCTGACCCTGGCATGGTTCACAGTCATTTCATCCCCAGACACTTAATCCTCGTCACTTAATCCTCGAGTTACTTAATCCGCGAGTTACTTAATCCGCGAGTTACTTAATCCCCAGACACTTAGACATTTCCCAAAGATTGGAAATTAGCCAATGTAACCCCCCTTTTCAAAAAAAGGAGATAAATCTGACTCCGGAAATTATAGACCTGTTTCTCTAACAAGCATAACATGTAAATTACTTGAACATATAATATATAGTAGTATAGTAAATCATCTAGACAAACTTAATGCACTGTGCCCACACCAACATGGCTTCAGGAAAAATAGATCATTTAAGACACAATTGATAAGCTTAATAGATGACTTTTCTAAGGGATTAGACAACCAAATTGATGCTATATTACTAGATTTTTCTAGTCTTCATAAAAAACTTAAATACTTTGGCATCTCTGGTCCCTTACATCAGTGGATTCAGGACTTTCTTATAGACAGAGAACAAACAGTGCTAATAAATGGCTCTAAGTCATCACCAACAACAGTAAACTCAGGAGTTCCAAAAGAAACTGTTCTAGGGCCCCTACTATTTCTAATTTATATTAATGATCTGCCAAATCGCATCAACACAGGAACAAAAGTAAGATTATTTGCAGATGATTGCATAATTTATAGAATAATAAAGACAGGAAAAGATAGTAAACTTCTACAAAAAGACCTAGATGAACTACAAAAATGGGAATCAAACTGGAGTAAACCTATATCTTTTCACACAGAAAAATGGCAACTAATAAGGGTATCCAAGAAAAAGAAACAAATAATAGCAAACTACTTCATTCATGGTAAAGAAATAACTCAAACTAACAATGCCAAGTATCTAGGAGAAATAATAAATGATAAGTTATCTTGGAACCCTCATATTGGTGAAGGATTAAAAAAAATCAAACAAAACATTAGGGTTCATAAAAAGGAACTTTTACAAGTTTAATAAGAATATAAAACTAAAATGCTATCTCACATTTGTTAGGCCTATACTAGAATATGCAGCATGGGACCCATCAACTAAGGAAAACATTAACAATTTAAAAAAAAATTCAAAAAAGATCTGCAAGGTTCATATCTAGTGAATATTCCCAATTATCAATAGTAACACCATTAGTAAAATCACTAAACCTCGAAACACTTGAGGACAGAAGGGCGAAGAGTAAAGTAGTAATAATACATAAGGCATTACTAGAAAGAAGTGACATTTGTAACTCCCATGAAAACAAAAAACAAGTAATAAATAACATAGTAGAGGAAATAAATAAAATATTAATACAATCTGCAACTGAAACATTTGGCACAAAGCAATACCCTAATGATAAAAATAACCTAAGAAAAAATAAACCCTGGTTTACACTTGCATGTAGACAAAAACGAAGATTATAGCTAGAAGAATGAATAATATCCTCCACACCAAAGGCTCACTAGAAAGATTAAAAACCCACAGTAAAAACTATAAGCGTGAAATGAACACCGCTATAAATAAATATGAAAACAAAATGAGAAATAAAATAAAAAATCTGAAAGGAAAGAATCCAAAAGAATATTCGCGTATCCTAAAGGATAAAAACAGAAAAGAAGATTATAATGAAATTAATATTGACGAAATGTTCCATTTTTTCAAATCCCAAAATGAAACGACAGACAACAGTTGCATGAACCCAATAAAAACCAATTTAACCGCACCCAACTTAGATACGACAAAACTTAACCCTTTGTTGCATAGCATCCAATATATTGGACATTTTTTCGAATTTTTTAATTCCCATACCTTTAGCTTTATGCAAAAGATATTTTGTTCTGTGTCTTAATGTTTCTATAGACCATGTTTTTTAATAGCCAAGAGCCGGTACTCTTGACTACTTTTTTTCAATAACAATTACAATGGAAGACGTTCAAGGCCTTTAAGAGGAAAGTGACATTTTATTTTTTTGTACTCAAAACAATACATCTAATAATTTAAAAATCCATTGTAAGTGTGTATTTATGTTACAGCTACATAACTAAACATATTCTAGCGTATATATTTTGATATTTATAAGTCAGAATGATTTTTAGTGCCATGTCCAGTTTATTGGACACCATGCATACAAGGAGGAAGTACTATTTATTGGGATGTCCAAAATATTGGACGCCATACATAGGAGGACTCTTACAGCGTATTGGTAGAATATAATAAAAAATGTAGTATGTATGTAGATATCAAATAGAATGACAAAAGAGAAGAATGTTTATTTTATTATATTGTACAAAGCTCAAAAGAAAACTTATATTAAAAATATAATGTAAATGTAACCTAAAAACTTTGAAAAACCATACAATGAATTTTAAAAAAAAGTTTAAAAAATATATTACTTTATTGGTGTTGCTAATTTTTCTCACTTTTTATTATAAAATGTATCATTTACAAACTGATACATGCTACATTTACATGTGTTTATATGCTAATTATAAAAAGTTTCAAAATATGTAGTCAATTTATGATTATACTTTAGAGACTACTAAAAATAAAATTATTTGTCTTTTTCGTCTTATGGGGAAAAAATGGATCCTGGCGTTCATGGCGTCCAATATATTGGACATTGTGACCCCACCCCCACGGGCACGATAGGTCAAAAATTGTTTTTTCAGAGTTATTTTTATGTTGATAGAAGGCTGTGTACCAAAAATCAACTCTGTATCTCGACTCCTTCATACCTCATGCAACAAAGGGTGGTGAAAAAACATTAAAAATGAAGTGTTATCAGCCATCAACAAAACAAGTAATAATAAAAGCTGCGGACACGTTAAATTTTTAATGAATATATAAAATGCACAAAGGTTATAATGATACCCACATACGTAAAATTGTTTAATGTTATCCTAAAAGATGGAATTTTACCCGAAAGCTGGTCACTAGGGATGATATGTCCAATATATAAAAATAAAGGCAGCAAGAAAAAGCCCGAAAACTTTAGCCCAATTACCTTATTATCATGCTTAGGTAAACTATTCTCATCCATTCTTAATATACGAATGGAGATGTTCCTTGAAGAGCACAACTTATTAAACGAGAATCAAATGGGTTTTAGAGAAGGTTATTCTACAACAGAAGCATCATTTATCCTATATGCGCTGAGCTTTTTAATAAAAAATAAAGGTGACAAACTGTTCTGTGCATTCATTGATCTAAAAAGAGCTTTCCCGTATATTAAAAGAAAATTACTCTGTGCGAAAATGTTAGATATAGGCATAGATGGAATTTTCCTTAAATGTATACAGGGGTTATATAGAGATATTAAATCGAAAGTAAAAATAAACACAAAACTGTCACCGTTATTTAACTGCGAAGCAGGACTAAGAGAGGGAGAACATCTGAGCCCGCTATTATTTTCTATCTTTATTAATGACTTAGATTCCTATTTAGAACAAAAAGGCTCAAGTAGCTTAAATATCAGCTACGATAACAACGCAGAGATACTAAAAATATTCACACTATTATATGCTGATGACACTACAATCCTAGCTAAAACCGCAAAAGAATTACAGAAAAACTTAAACATTTACAGTAACTATTGCAAGGAGAACGAACAACTTAAACATAAATGAAGAAAAGACCAAAATAATTATATTCGGTAGAAAGGGTAGGGTAGGAAATCACACATTTGTACTAAATAATAATATAATAGAAATAGTTTCTAAATTTAAATACCTAGGAATAATCTTCTCAGCAAACGGATCCTTCTCGGAACACAGAAAATATTGTAAGATATAGGGTACTAATGCTATGTTCAACCTTCTCAGAAAATGCCATACACTAAGCTTGCCCATAGATAGTCAAATTTATCTGTTTGACCAAACAGTACTACCAATACTCACCTACGGGTGTGAACTATGGGGTATGGAAGATTGTGGCATATTAGAAAATATTAGACTAAGATATTTTAAGATGATTTTAAAATTGAACACAAAAACAGCAAATTATGTAGTCCTAGGTGAAACAAGCAAACTTTATATAAGATCATCTATTAAAAAAAGAATGTTACACTTCTGGATCAAAATAGCGACCGGTAAACAAAGTAGAATCTCTTAAATAATTTTTATAACATTTTACTTAAAGAACATCAGGTTTCAAAATGCAGATGGTCCGCTTATATAAAGTTACAACTAGAACAATTAGGATTAGGATATATATGGTCAGAACAAGATACAATAGATTCCAAACTTTCAAAAGCAAAAATTAACCTACGTATTAATGACCAAAGTAAACAAGAACTGTATGAAAGTATGCAAAATAGTAATAAAGATAATCTTTTCAGAGATCTTAAATATAAATTTGACTGGGAAAATATTCCACCCTTTTTAAATAAATTAAATCTCAAAGAATCTAACTACATACTAAAAATACGAACAAGTAATAATAGTTTCCCAGTTGAACTGGGTCGCCACTCCAAAATAGATTATAATTTAAGAGTATGTCCCCTTTGCCTAAAAGATATAGGAGATGGATTTCACTATTTACTCCAATGTGAGCATTTCAATTTTCAACGGAGAATATATATTAAAAAATATTATTTTAACAGACCAAATGTAGACAAGATGTCCGAACTGCTCAATACTAGTTCTCTATTAGAACTTAAAAAACTAAGCATATTTGAAAAAATAGTATTATCTGTTTTTTTTTAATGAAAAAAGAATATAAACGGCTAAATACACTAACATGTAGGCCTATTAACAACTTTCATTTCAGAACACCTTTTATTAAACTATAATTGTTTTCATGAACTATGTTACTATGCCTACACTGTATTTCTATGTTGGTATTCTCTTTCCTTGATATCTTAAAATGAATCTTTTATTATTAATATTATTTTTTCGGTAACTTTTACTATTATTTACTTTTGTTAGAATATTCTAATTATGTCTTTGATTATGCCTTTATACTGATGTACTTTGTGGCAAATAAAATATTGTATTGTATTGTATTGGTATAGAGGTGCCGTAATGTCCAATAAGGTGGCAGTTTGAAGAGTGGATCATATCCATCCTGCCCCCTTTCTAATCTGTTTTCGTTAATGTTGAAATGAAAAAAATAAGTTGAGAATTTAAAATCTATTTCTTCCCATTACTGCAGGAAAGGGGGTGTATCATAGTTTAATTTAGTTATCTCATTAGCAATTGTATTTAATGTTTAATTTGGAAAATGTCTATTCTTTTAGACAGTTTTCTGTTTAAGTAATAGGTTGAAGTCAACAAAGAAAATGGCCCCATAGAAAAGAACGACTGCCTGAAAGAAAAGGAGAAAGTTGAATGACAAGAATAAAGAATAAGGTACTTAAAATACGAGTTATCTTTTTGGAATGGGCATTATTCACAAGTATTTCCGGGTCACATGATGTGCGAAAAACCATTCAACCTTTCACTGTAGTGGTGACTGTAGGCCTAAGCCACGGCCATGGTAAGTGTACTTGCCATTGGCCTAGATCTTCTTAGCTTTATTAAGTCAATAATAAAGTGATTTCATAAAATCATTCTCCTAGGCAATTTTAATGTAAAGTTAAATTGGTACGGTATTAATAGAACAATGTGACCACCTAATAATAATACGTCAATTAAGAATTGAGTAGTATTTTTGCAATTACTGTGTGTATTACTTAAACTTTTGTGCGTTTAACTTGTGCAGAAGAAGTTTAAATCAAATTAAATGGTTATACTTTATACTGATGTGGGACTGATGGATTTACTTGGAATCATCATCATCCAAAGAAATAGGACTGATTTTAGTGAATGTTTAAATAATTTAAATTATTTTTTTATTTTTCTTCAAACTTACATGATTCAACAGAACCAATCCCCCCCCCCCTCTCCAGTCATATTTGTATTCTTCCACATAGTGAAGTAGAAGGGTTATTATTTTTAATTTATGTTGTATGTATTGGTCAGCTAAAATCTTGATCATTTCCTAGTCATTTTCATCACATACCATTGACACAATTAAATAGACATATTATGAATTTGGGTACCGGGTACTTTCTTTTATTGTCAAATTTGGTTGATTATGCTTTTTTATTGGACCTGAAATTAATTTCACTAATGAAATGAAATAGATGACTAAATTTTTTTTTGTTACATTGCATTACTATATGAATAATTAACATACATATGTTCAAAGTTTGGGTATGATTATATGTTTTATAAATATTTAATTACATTTTATAATTATTATCTTGACAACTATGTACTGTAGTACATTTTGGAAAGTTAACATTTATGATGTAAATTGTAATATTTGGTTTTATATATATTTAATTATATTTTATAAGTATGATCTTGAAAACTATGTACTGTAGTACATTTTGGAAAGTAAACATTTATGATGTAAATTGTAGTAATATGTGGTTTTATAAAAGTACTTTTCTTTTCTATTTAGACTGAATCAGTGAATGTGTCAAACACTGTAAACAAATGTCCATGTAGATCATCAAATACAAAATGATGTCAGCTGCTAGACATGAGAAAAAGTCGTCTTGCATCAGTTGTTGACACTGCTTAAGAAAATTTAACCATGTGCTGTTAAAGGAGACTGTGTTTAAATTAAATCCAGTAAAGGATAGTCAATAATATATTTTGCAAAGAAGAAGAAGTGCTGACATTATTTGCAGATTTTTTAATGTATTAAATAACAAATTTTAAAATATTTTAGGTTTCTTTTTAATTTTTTGTAAGTTAAAATATAAATATGTATAAAAATAATTCTCAAACATACATAAATTACAACAAAATATGTGATGTAAATAAAGATATAATTTATTTTTAGCTGTAGACTGATGCCATGTATAGAGGTGGGTGGTCTAAAGGTGCAACATATACAATTTTTTTTTGCAACTAAATGTCCCAAATTGTAATTGCATCAACCTGTCTTCTTACAAAAATATGTAACAGGTCATATAAATTATTTTGCTTAATTCAATAGGTCTACAGTAAAGTGCCTATAGGACCAAAATGATCCATAGGTCAGCATTCACCAGTTTACGTGGCCACGGCATACTAGGTGATTGTGTGGCAATACCCATCAGAGCTGGGTAGACTCATGGACACCCTCCAGACATGGGAAAAAATCCTAGCCTGAACCAGGATTCGAATCCAGGACCATCCCACATCAGTACGCCAGCTGAATGCGCAGCCGCACGTCCACCGTGCCTCTATTCAATAGGCCTATGAGAAAAAAAAAATAATGTCAATTGAAAACCACACATACATGCACGCACATGAGATTTTCAGATAATAAAATTGTCTTATATTATCCTTATAAATTAATAATTTTATTGCTCAACTAATATATCTAATGCAGTAACAACTAGGTATAACTAGACACTTTGTAACCAGTATAGTACGATTCAACCTGACACAAATATTTTATAATTTTTTTAAAATAAATGTAGGATTTATATAGGTCTAATGATAGGCCTTATTATGCCCTATATTTATATAAATACAATATTAATATTTGTATACTATACATGATTATATAGGCCTATAATATATATAATACTTATATCATTTTTATAAGAATTGAAAATTGAAATATATTTTAAAATGCTGAAGTTGAAGGTAGCAATATTCTTTTACATTAAAAAAGATTCATTTACTAAAAAATATATGCCTATATTATGTAGCCTATGCCTATATCTACTAATTAAAAAAGCCATTTAGTTTTATATCATATATATAATAATAATAATAATAATAATAACGGTGCTTATATAGCGCATATCGAGATATAGGCTTATATAGCCACAACGACAAAATATTTATTCAATAAATTATTGGACTTCATTCTACAATATAATTTTACAATAGGCCTATTGCCTATTATAATCTATAAGTATAAGGCTACTATCATCAAGCTTTACATTTATATTTTTAATAGTTTTAATTTTATGTAGTTTTAAAAACTGTTATAAGACTAGGCCTATTCAAAGCAGTGGCGTTGATAGATCTATATAAATGTTGTTCGTCCCTCATTTCCGAGGATGACCACGTCTAACAGTCGCCTTGTGGCCTCTTTGGTGGCCTATCAGTCCTATGCGGGCCCTGGAGGATCTGTTGCAGGTACTGCAGACAAAAGATGCGACTGTGGGGTCTGGCAGCGCCTTGCAGGTCTGCTTGGCTTTTCTTTCTGCTCTTTTATGTTCGGCCCTGGAGATTCTGTTTCGTTCTGCTAACTGTGCCCCGGACGACACGATATTGCGCCACCTGTTTCTATCAGTTGCCAGTTTCTCCCATCTATCTGGGTCTACGTCGAGTGCTTTCAAGGTTGCTTTCAAACTGTCCTTGAATCTCTTTTTTTGGCCGCCGGTTCTTCTTTTCCCGAGCTTTTTTGGCAGTCTGTGGTCCGGCATTCTAACTAGATGGCCGGCCCATCGCGCTTGGGATTTCATAAGCTGAGTCTGGATGCTGGACGTGCCTGCTCTGAGAAGCACTTCAGTGTCAGGGACCCCATCTTGCCAACGTAATTTTAGTAATTTGCGGAGGCAAGCGACATGGAAGTGATTTAGTTGCTTTGCATGCCTGCTGTACACTGTCCATGTTTCGTTCGCATACAGCAATGTTGGCAGTATTATGGCGTTGTACACTTTAAGCTTAGTGTCTATTCGGAGACCTTTCCTGTCCCAGACGTTTTCCCGAAGGCGCCCAAAGGTGATGCTTGCTTTTGCTATTCTATTGCAGACCTCGTCGACTATGTTGGCAGAGCGCGCTAGCGTGCTGCCGAGGTAGGTAAATTTGTCGACAACTTTGAGTTTCTGGCCATTAACTGTGATCTTTGGATCTGTTTGCAGTTTCCCTGGTGCGGGCTGATGTAGAACCTCTGTTTTCTTTGTGTTTATCGTAAGACCAAAGTTACCACAGGCTTTGGTGAAGCAATCCATGAAATTCTGCATCATGCTTTCTGAATTGGCATTTAGGGCGCAGTCGTCCGCAAGCAGGAGGTCACGAACCAGGGTGTCTTTCACCTTTGTAACCGCGCGCATGCGTTGTTGATTGAATAGGCCCCTGTCTGCTCTATAGCGTATATGTATGCCCTCGTTGCAATCGTGGAAGGCATCGGTTAGCATTGCTGAAAATACCATACTAAAGAGGGTAGGTGCAAGAACACATCCTTGTTTTACCCCATTTGTTACAGGAAAAGCTCTTGACTCTTCACCATTTGCCATTACTTTGGCCATCATGCCATCGTGAAACTGTTTGACGATGTTAATAAATTTTGGTGGGCAGCCGAACTTTCCCATTATTTGCCATAGGCCATCTCTGCTGACTGTCTCGAATGCCTTAGTCAGATCGACAAAAGTTATGTAGAGGCTGCTGAATTTTTCTTGACATTTCTCCTGGACCTGACGGGCGGCAAATAATTGTCGCACAGGTGGCGGCTGCCTTTTCTTTTGTAGATGTTTATTATATTTGCGTCTTTCCATTGCTGACGGACAGCCTCTGAGCTCCTAATCACCTCCAAGAGTTCTGTCACCCTATGGACTATGGCTGCGCCTCCGGACTTGAATATCTCAGATGGTATAGCAGCGCCCCCTGGTGCTTTGCCACAGGACATCTGCTTTTGATACTTCTGCCTCTGATGGTGATGCATATAGGTTATGGTTTAACTCGACTTGGGGCAGGCGTGCAATTACAGTATCATTGATGGCGGCTGGGCAGTTCAGTACCTTATTGAAGTGCTCAGCCCATCTGTCTAGAATCTGATCTTTTTCAGTGATCATCTGAGTTTCGTCAGCATTTAAGAGGGGAGATGTGCTTGCAGGTCTGGGTCCATAGATGACTTGTAGTGCTTGGTAGAAGCGCCTTATGTCGTGATTGTCGGCAAAGCTTTGAATTTCATCTGATTTTGTGTTGAACCATTTGTTCTGGATCTCCCGGAGTTTTTTTTTTTTTGTAGATTCCGTCTAGCTCTGGAGAACGCTTCTTTTTTTGCTTTGGAGTTTGGGTTGTTTTGATAATCTCTAAGTAGCTGATGCTTAACAGACAGAAGTTTATGGATCTCTATATCGTTCTCGTCAAACCAATCCTGATTTCTACGGTTCGCTGTGCCAAGATGAGCATGGGCTGTTGAGTAGATAGTGTCTCGAAAAAGTTTCCAGTGTTCATCTACAGTAGTGTCTTTGGTTTGGTAGCTGGTTGATTCTAACTTGTATTGGAGATCTTTGCAGAATAGGTCCCTTATTGTATCATCCTTCAGTTTGCTGACATCTAGCTTTTTTATGGTTTTTGTGCCTTGTGGTCTTCTTTTTTGGCAGTAGACGTACTTTGACTTTCGAGATTATGAGGCGGTGGCCTGTCGAGCATTCTGCTCCGCACATTGCTTTTGTCACTCTAACATCCTGTATATCTTTTTTTCTAGTGATTATATAGTCTATCAGGTGCCAGTGGCGTGAACGGGGTTGCATCCACGAAGTTTTATTTCTAGTAGGGAGGCGAAATAGTGTGTTCGGAATTACGAAATAAGCCTATGGCTATAGGCCTACCAGCTGCAGCATGCCAATGGATATTGACTAATTAATAATAGGCTTAATTAGAATATTATCTTATCATAGGCCTATAGACTATAGTGCTATCGGGATAGACCTATCCTAGCAATGACAATTAAATTAAAGCTACAGTATGTCACAAAATGTGACAAAAAAACACAACTTAGGGCCTATCTGAAAGTCTAAATCATCATACAAATGACTAAATGACTCAGATATGATGATTAAGCTAAATAATAATGTCATCAAATGAAATATAGTATAGTTAAAGTAAATCCCCAAAAGTCAGTTTATTTTCATCTAGGCCTACAATTTACTTTACTTTACGTTAACTAAACTGGCAACCAACTTTCTCTTCTTGTACAATTTTAATAAAAATAAGGAAGCCAATTGAAAGTAATAGACTACCTACCTTTCCTGAATTGTCGAGTAGGTTTATGCTGTACACATTTTATGCAGACCTTTTCTTCAATGTTGCTTCCACTATTCATACATATGGTAATTATACCAGTTTTTCAAGTCGTACTCTGTTCTGTAGTAGGCCTATCATTCGACTGTCACTGACTGTGTCGAACATATGGTAATTATACCAGTTTTTCAAGTCGTACTCTGTTCTGTAGTAGGCCTATCATTCGACAGTCACTGACTGTGTCGACTATAGCATCGACAGTGACTCAACCAATACTCCAATAGGCCTAAATCTCTCGATGATTAAACAATGCTTGGCTTTTAAAAACCATATTCATGCGGATAGGTTATAATCACACTCATGTGCAGTGTTTAAGACATATGTGATGCTATATAATGTTTCTAAATCCAATGTTTATAATAAGCATTGGTGCAGACAAAATAGAGGCGAAAGACGCCATTATTGGTTTGGTGTCAGTACATCACGTGACCAAAATGCTATCGCTAAGGACAAGGACTTGTGAATAAAGCCCATAGATTAAGTTTTATTTTATATATGTGTTATAGATTTATAGAGTTATCTCATTAGCAATGAGGTCTATGCACAATTCCTTTAAGACAGAAAATTGATCACGTGATACTATGTAAACTAAAACAAAAATGGCTGATTTTACATTGATCTTAATGGCACCTATGCTTATTAAAAAATATATTTTTCACATAACCTTGAATATTGTGATATTATAAATGATGCTCACAGAAGCAACAATGATTATAGACATACAATTATTAAAGAATAACTCCCATTTGTTGATCTTTCAAAGGAAATCTATGAAAAGATTTTATATTATTTACATGATAATTTGCGCACCCAACAGAAGAGCAGTAAGTACCCATCTCACTCAAATCATTGTTTATCAAGTATGTCTAACAATGATCATGTGACCGGAAAGACTTCTGCATAGACCTCATTGTATTTAATGTTTAATTTGGAATATGTCTCGTTCTTTTAGATAGTTTTCTGTTTAAGCAATAGGTTTACGTCAACAATTAGTGGGATCGCAAAGAAAACGACTGCCTGGAAGACATTGTTTCTATTAGTTACTAAATTATATCATAGTTTAATTTAATTTTGTAATAACATTAGTAATTGTATGTAATGTTTAATTTGGAATATGTCTCATTCTTTTAGACAGTTTTCATTTAAGCAATAGGTTAACGTCCACAAAGAGGGGGGGGGGGGCAAAGTAGCTCACGCAATATTACGCCATGTTTTCACTGGACTAATTGCAATATCCTACCCCTGGCCACCAAGTTATGCGCACGACGCCTGCTTTACGCACTTTCTGCCCGGCGCTTACAGTTGCGCACACATTGTATTTAATGAATTCACTGTTTCTGTCTCCTGCTGGATGGCGTGTAGCATACCCCCCTCTCTTCTCCCCGTGGTCATACCACGCACAGGTCATGCAATCATGCTTGGATTCGCCATCCCTGACTTCCCCCCTCTCCCCTCCCCTTCTTCAGCCACCCATCGTCCAACTCAAAGAATGTAACATGTATACGAAAATAAATCAGTGCGAAAATGGTATCAATATTTGCGCGTTGTCTTTTGAAGTAGATTCAATTTAGTTTACATGAATTTCCATGTTTATATTGTTTTCTTGGCGATCCTTGCACGATTGTTAATAAAACGTCTCTATCATTGGCAGTTACTACTGAAATTAAGAAATGATAGCCTTCTAGAAATAGAAGTGAGCGAGAGAAATTGTCTCAGTAGTCAAAACGGGAGAGTGATATATTCTGAGTAAAAATTTAAACCGGATAAATATTCTCAAAATATTCAATCACTTAACTGTAACTCCGCCACATAGTCGGTCCCAAGCCCGGTTGAAAAAGGAGGAGGGTTGGGCGAGGGGTTAGCAACCCCTTCCCGTCAAACCACCCATCGCCACAAAAGCACAAACAAGGATTTCAACAGACAGCTCGATACTGGGAGATGATGGACCTCCAGTCGGAGGTACGATGATGCCGGGCAGTGAAAGTCAGCTACTGGAAGCTGCCAGGCAGACGGCCATCATTTCGACCAGGACCACACTCACAATCGGAAAATGGAATGTGCGCACCATTTTTGAGGCCGGTAAAGCAGCACAAGTGTCAGTAGAGTTGAGGAATTACAAGATCAGCATCCTCGGAATCAGCGAAGCCAGATGGACCGATTCCAGCCAGAAGAGGCTCTCCACAGGAGAGCTACTCCTATATTCAGATCACGAGGAGGAAAATGGACCACACACCCAGGGAGTGGCTTTCATGCTTTCAAAGGCTGCCCTCATTGGTTGGGAGGCACATGGTCCAAAAGTTATCACTGCTTCTTTCAGAACAAAGAAAAAGATCAACATAAACCTCATTCAATGCTATGCCCCTACCAATGACAGTGAAGACTCTATGAAAGAGGCGTTCTATGGTAGATTGCATGGCATCAATCAGAGGTTTCCTAGCATGGACATAACCAGGTTGATTGGAGACCTTAAAGCTAAAATAGGAGACGACAAGGTAATTGTTTACCTGCGTTAGCCCACGAGTTTTGGGGTGTTATAGGAACGATTTTCAAATATCTATGCCCAATTCGCACGAATCAAGTCATGAAATGTCTTGCAAATGATATTTAGGCTTAGAAAAAAAAAAAATTTAAACGCAATTTTTTAGTTTTTTAACTATTAACATAAACAACGCCATTTTGGCATTTTCGTCTTGTGACTTCACATGAGAAGAGTTACCACCCCTAACCAATAAAACTAACATAGTTTAGTTATCTCATTAGAAATTGTATTTAATGTTTAAATATCGGGGTGGCCGATCTGAGATCGGTCTTTATAGGGTGAAATTAATAATATTGTTAGAATATTTGATACATATCTTTAACATCAAAGATCTTTAAAACAATAGAGAAATTGTAAACAATAAGAAACTTGCATATAATTTAGGCTACTATTTACAGGGAGTATATTTAATCAGGTATGGGCCTACAAATGAATTTTATAGTCATCTCTTTTTTTTTTCATTACAATATCTATTGTAATCTGCTTTAAGGGCTTTCAAAAGAACAATTACTTGGTGATATAATTTAATTAATGCCCATTGATAAGCTGTTATTAGTAGAACAACTCCATCTTCAATGAGATTCTTTATGACTAATCAAAATTGCAGAGCATAACAGCGAACAATAGCCACAGCATCTTCAAAGTGTTCACCGTAGTCTCTATTCAAGCCTGGAAACGATGATATCAGCATTATTCTTTTCTTCCAGATCTTGAAGAAAACGGGTGACTCCTATGTATTTGTCAGCATGTATCTTCTTTTGATTGTTCTTGATCTACTGAATACGATCGCGTTCCAATCGAACGTACGTATCCGCGAGATACTGCTGAAAAAGCCGGCCTCCAAAATGCAGGGCATTGAATTTAATTTCTCGCATAACAGGAACCACACAGTCAGCTTGAGAATGTAGGTTTTTGGTAAGATGGGGTGGAAAAGCAATACGGTACTGGGCCATTTCAAAGCGTGTAAGGTGCTGTCGGCTCGCATAAAGCGTTTTTATAGGCATATCAAAAGAGAAGCCTAATCTCCCTTTAGAAAAAAACAACGGGTAAGTAAAAGGCTCTACGCGGCTGTCTAAATTCTTCAAAGTAAAATTTTTTTTAATCACGCTTATGAACCACCATTTCGTTATCTGGATTGCTTTGATCTGAATTTAATGTAACGACAGTACATACTTCGCCGGATAAAGGTGCATTATTTTTTTTTATATGGATCCTTCTGGCGATGTGAAAATAAGCCGCACATACGGTGGAGCATGTCCTTCTTCAGTAGCATGACGGTTGACCTTTTCTTCCACTTTTTCTCTCATCATCATAAAAGTTTGTGCAAGAGAGTTGCTTGATCTAATGATTTGTTCCAATGAATAAATTAGAGATTGACTGATTTCATAATTGAGTGGATGTTTCAGTTGCTCGGTGACGGCGTCATCTGAATCTAAGAAGTACATCTGTCCGTGTGGACTTTTAAATTCACCCTTAACATTTTGTGTTGGATTTACTGCCATATTCATCTTTGGTAGACTTGTCCTGCTGCTAGGAAGCTGTAGATTCCGTGACAATTGATTGTCCGATAGTCATCTACGTTAAACGAAGCCAATGCGAAACATGAATTTAAGTTTCTGATCTAGTTGTTTTTTCCTCCGCTTTCTTTTTTTCTTCCCATTGTCTTTCTCGTTCTTTTGCAGTTTCTTCCTCTAATTGTTTTGTCCTACGCTTTCTTTGATAATCCAATCTCGTTTCTGTCTCATCTATAGTTTATTTTCTAGTTGCTGTAATCTACACATTTGTTTATTCTTTAATTGTTGTTAATGCACCTTAGCTTGGCTGCTCTGTTTGGTTTTTATATTTGTATCCACTGAATCATTTATATCCGAAGTCATGCAAGAAATAATGTTTGAAATAGTGTCTGCTTCTGCACTATCACCAGCAGTGGCCTCACACAGGGGGGGGGGGGGTGAAGCAGAGGGGGCATATGCTCCGGGCTACACTTCTGGGGGGGGGGGGGGGGAGGGTGGCGTCAGATATTACCTAAATATAGTATTAAATGAAGCAGTTACAGTAATTATTCTTTTTTCGTCTGCCATGCATTTTCCTGAAGTTGTAAATGTTATAACCTTAAAGACTGTATAAATTAGGTACCATCATAACTATGCAATTATTAATGCAATTTTAATGTATTCCAAAACTTTAATAGTTCCCTAATTGTTTGATGTATCGGTAAGGGTTAGGCCCTAAATCAATTTGGACTCTTTCAATCATAATATAATCTATCAAACTAATCTTACCCCATCTTACCCTTTTTCTTATCTTATACATTATAGACGCTCCTTCTATAAAGAAGATTATTGCGTCCTAGGCTCATCCTTGGTCCGAGTCTAGTCTGGCATTTTTTTATCTATTTATTTACAATTCAATCAACCAGTGCACAAAGAAATTAGTTTTGAACATAAATTAAATACACATTTAAACGATAGAAAAAAAGATATTGATAATAGCTTTAAATCTTACCCATCTCAGAAACATAAACTATTAAGTGTATCCGTTAATACAAATAATAATATCTGTGTAGAAGAATGCATCGCCACAAATCGTAAACAGGTGGTGTATAGAGCATGTAGTTAAAAGATGTTTATGAAAGTTCACTTTCAGTTTAAAAGAAGCATATTAAAAACTAATTGGAGCGCAAAATACTAAGTTAAAACATATCTTAACTTTTTTTTTTCATTGATGATACAATGTCATGCTGATTTTATTTCATTGCGCGGCGAAAATGGTAACGATTTAAATGCTTTAAAACGGGAATTACCGAAACGCGGATTCTAAATAAAAGTCGTCTTGGCTATGACGTCATAAGAGTTGTATTGAACGCGATCGCGCTATATGGGGAATCCAATGACTTGCTTTTTTTTTTCTTTTAGCCCAATTTAAAAGCTATTTTTAGAAATGGTCAGTGGTTTTTCCAAAAATTGAGGGTCAAGCAGAGGTTCAAAAGAAATGAGATTTATCAAAATCGCATTTTCTCACCAGAATACATCAATAGGACAGTTTTCGCGAAAATCGTAGGGCCCGTTTTCGAGAACGCTGACACAAACAAACAAACCCACAAACAAATATACCCCGAATTTTTTCTCGTTTAATATTATTAGATAGATTTGGAAAATGGCTTGTTCTTTTTGATAGTTTTCTATTTAAGCAATAGATTGACGTCAACAATGAGAGGGGCCCCAAAGAAAACACTTTCCTGAAAGACATTGTTTTTATTAGTTACTAAATTATATCATAGTTTAATTTAGTTATCTCATTATCAATTGTAATTAATGTTTAATTTGGAATATTTCTTATTCTGATTTTTCAGTTTTTTTCTATTTAAGAAATAGGTTGAAGTCAGCAAATAGAGGAGCCGAAAGAAAAGAAAGTCTGCCTGAAAGAAAAGAAGAAAGTTGAAAGACAAGAAAAAAGAACAAGGTAGCTAAAATAGGCTACATTAGGGAACATTCATGTCAGTTATTCGGCCTAAAGAAACCGTCACTTCAATTGTTACTCCTAAAGGAACCGTTACTTCAGTTATTATGCCTTAACGAACCGTCACTTCAGTTTTTTCGCCTAAATGAACCGTTACTTTAGTTGTTACGCCAAAAGGAACCGTCACAGCACTTGTTACGCCTGAAAGAACCGTCACTTCAATTGTTACGCCTAAAGGAATCGTCACTTCAGTTTTTACAACTAAAGAAACAGTCACTTCAGTTGTTACGCCTAAAGAAACCGTCACTATAGTTAATACGTCTTAGGGAACCGTCATGTCAGTTATTACGCCTAAAGGAACCGTCACCTTAGTTATTACGCCTAAAGGAACCGTCACTTTATTAGTTACGTCTAAAAGAACCGTCACTTCAGTTTTTTCGCCTAAATGAACCGTTACTTTAGTTGTTACGCCAAAAGGAACCGTCACAGAACTTATTACGCCTGAAAGAACCGTCACTTCAATTGTTACGCCTAAAGGAACCATCACTTCAGTTGTTACACCTAAAAAAAACACCGCTTCAGTTGTGACGCCTAAAGGAACAGTCACTTCAGTTGTTACGCCTAAAGGAACCGTCACTTCAGCTGTTACGCCTTAAGGAACCGTTACTTTAGTTTTTACGTTTAGAGGAACCGTCACTACAGTTATTACGCCTAAAGGAACCGTCAGTTCAGTTGTTACGCCTAAAGGAACCGTCACTTCACTGGTTAATCTTAAAGGAACCGTCACTTCAGTTGCAATTTCTAAAGGAACCGTCACTTCAGTTGCAAATCCTAAAGAAACCGTCACTTTAAATGTTACCAATGGAAATGTCACTTCAGTTATTACGCATAAAGGTACCGTCACTTCAGTTGCTTCGCCTAAAGAAACCGTCACTTAACTGGTTATGCCTAAAGGAACTGTCACTTCAGTTGCAACGCCTAAAGAAACCGTCACTTCAGTTGTTACGACTACTGGAACCGTCACTTCATTTGTTACGCCTAAATGAATAATCACTTTAGTTGTTACGCCTAAAAGAATCGTCAGTTAGTGTGTTACTCCTAAAGGAAACGTAGCTACAGTTATAGCGCCTGTTGGAACCGTCACTTCAGTTGTTACGCGTAAAGGAACCGTTAATTTAGTTGTTACGACTAGAGGCACCGTCACTTCAGTTGTTACGTCTAACATAATAGTCACTTCATTTGTTACGCCTAATGAAAGTCACTTCAGTTGTTACGCCTTAAGGAACCGTCCCTTTAGTTGTTACGACTAAAAAAAAACTTCACTGCAGTCGAAACACATAAAGGAACCGTCACTTCAGTTGATACGCATAAAGGAACCGTCACTTCAGTTGCAACGAATAAATGAACCGTCACTTCAGTTGTACGCCTAATGGAACCGTCACTTTATTTGTTACGCCTAAATGAATAGTCACTTCAGTTTTTACGACTAAAGAAACCGTCACTTTAGTTGTTACGCCTAAAGGAATCGTCAGTTAGTGCGTTACTCCTAAAGGAAACATAGCTACAGTTATAGCGCCTAATGGAACCGTCACTTCAGTTGTTACGCTATAAGGAACAGTCACTTCAGTTATTACGCATAAAGGAACGGTCACTTCAGTTGCAACGCCTAAATGAACCGTCACTTCAGTTGTTACGCCTAATGGAACCGTTACTTTAGTTGCTACGATTAGGGGCACCGTCACTTCAGTTGTTACGCCTAAAGTAACAGTCACTACAGTTGTTACGCTATTAGAAAACGTCACTTCATTTGTTACGCCTAATGAAAGTCACTTCAGTTGTTACGCCTTAAGGAACCGTGCCTTTAGTTGTTACGACTAAAAAAAAATTTCACTGCAGTTTAAACACATAAAGGAACCGTCACTTAAGTTTTTACGCCTAAAAAAACCGTCACTTCAGTTGTTACGCTGTAAGGAACCGTCAATTCAGTTATTACGCCTAAAGGAACCGTCACTTTACTGATTACGCCTAAAGGATCCGTCACTTCCGTTGCAACGCCTAAAGAAACCTGTCACTTCAAGTGTTACGCCTAATGGAACCGTCACTTCATTTGATACGCATAAAGGAACAGTCACTTCAGTTGTTACGCTATAAGGAACCGTCACTTCAGTTATTACGCATAAAGAAACCGCCACTTCAGTTGTTACGCCTAATGAAACCGTCACTTCAATTGTTACGCCTAATGGAATCGTCACTTAAGTTGTTACGTCTAAAGGAACCGTCACTTTAGTTGTTACGTTTTAAGGAACCGTCATTTTAGTTAATACGCATAAAGGAACCGCCACTTAAGTTGTTACGCCTAAAGGAACCGTCACTTCACTAGTTACTCCTAAAGGAACCGCCACTTCAGTTGCAACGCCTAAAGAAACCGTCACTTCAGTTGTTGCGCCTAATCGAACCGTCACTTCCGTTGTTACGCCTTTAGGAATCGTCACTTTAGTTGATACGCTTAAAGGATCCTTAACTTCAGTTGCTAAGTCTTAAGGAACTGTCACTTATGTTCTTACACCTAAAGGCACCGTCACTTCAGATGTTACACATTAAGAAAACGCTGCTTAAGTTGTTACGCCTAAAGGAACTGTCCCTTTAGTTGTTACGTCTATAGAAACCTTCACTGCAGTTGAAACACATAAAGGAACCGTCACTTAAGTTGTTACACATAAAGGAACCGTCCCTTCAGTTGTTACGCCTAAAAGAACCGTCACTTTGTTGTTACTCTCCCCAACGCAAGTTTTGTAGGCGTTACCAACAGTTTTCAATTTCCTTTTATGGTTGTCACTTGGTCATTTTTGTCTGTTTAGTAACGAGTGAATAAAGATTCTAAGAAATCCACTTTTGTAGCGTCTGCAAATAGACCTTTTCAATTTATTAATTATTCCAAAAAAGAGGTCAATGTCTACGCATGCGCAGTCGCTAGGGGGCAGAAGTTGTCAATAAAACCTTCTTCGCCTTTGTTATTTTACTGGGGGCCTAGTGTTTTTTAGGTGTAATTATATTAGCTTTTCATTTTACAAAAAAACTAATTCATAAAAACTTTATACCCAGAAGCTAGGGAGCGAACTGTACTTTTCTTTTACCTTTTGAACCAGTTTTTAACCCAAAAAACATTTATTATACATTCTAGGCCTAATGCGTCTATGGTTACCATGTCACCATGTTAATACAGATTGGCATCGAGCGATCAGTAAATCGTCTTTAAGCCTTAAGCATGCAAATAAAATTTAACATAGTTATAAATTTATAAAGCTTTGTTTGTGTTGAAGTATCAACGCGTAGGCTATATTGTATTAAGTTATTATTTGTAGCAATAGAAATCGTAACTTTTAATTATTTTTTTTATCGTTCGATTTCGATGTCACAAAAGAACCTTGAAAAGCCAAAGTAAGCTCATCACAGTTTGATTCTGAAAAGGCCTAGGTCTATGTCCCATAGGCCTATGCTATTGTTTGACTTGTTCTGGGGTTTTATCGTTAAAATATTGTATGTAGAAGTAGTTAAGCGGGATTATAACATATTAGTAGGCCTAGACCTAGCTATATAGGCCTATAGCCGCCTATAGGCTAAAGTAGGCCTATAGGGGCTATAGGCTATATATAGGCTATTATAGGCCCTATATAGGCTAAGCTAAAGTAGCCTAAAGGCCTATATAAATTATAAATATAGGCTTATGGCTTATAGGATAGGCCTATAATAGCTATTATTTAATATAATATAGCATATCGAATCGGCCTATCACATATAGTTTACTATAATAGGCCTAATTATTAGCCTGCCTATAAGCCTAGGCCTATTACTATTAGCCTATTAGTACATTAGCCTATTATAGTAGCCTAAAGGTTATAAGCTCAAACAGTTTAAACTATTAAACAATTGAAAATATTTACTATTTACTATAGAAAAGTGTTGATTTACCGATTGCGATTGCATGAAATAATTAAGCGAATATGAAGGTAAGCTTAGGCTATGCTATATATTTGATATTTGCAAACTGGTGCGTGTTTTCTTCATGAATTTTTAGTTATAGGCCTGTTATTGAATAATATTTCATGCATAGGATTAATGAAATGACAATAAGTCACAATATGAATAGGCCTATAGGCCTATATCTATATCTAGGCTATAATAGGCTATATCATATTCAATATGGAAAACATAGGCCTACGCCGACATACGGTCATAGGCCCGACTATACGACATAGGCCTATATATATATATATATATATATATATATATATATATATATTAGCCTCTTCCTACGAACAATATATATTTTTTTTAAAGTTTTACATAATATTTGCTATGGCTATGGTTTTTATATTCGTGAAGATGCATCGGCTCTTATGCGTCTGTCTCTATCAAACATTCAACATGAAATATATCTAGAATTATATTTGCCTTTTTATTAATCAAAACGAGCGATCTAGGTCTAGGGCTAAGTTAAGCAATAGCTTGAATAGCCTACAGTAATAAAAGCATTATAGGCCTAATTAATTTTTTTTCGATACAAAACTAGTTCTAAACGTAATTTTTTTTTTACATTGATTCTCATTGAAGAAACTCAACGATAGAATCGACCATAATATTAAGGTCCAAAGCATAGAGTCCAGGTCTAAAAAAACTTTTCTTTAAAAAAAAAGAAGCTCTAAACGTTATTTCTTAACAATTCCCTTCCTAGGTTCTTAGTTTAAGATCTCCATGTGTTTTTATGGTTTAAAGTTCAAAAACAACTATAATAACATTAAAAACCCCCAACACCTTTAGTCAAATACTATATGGAAAGAAGGAACAAGAATCTTTGTGCCCCCAAAAGAAATATATGTCAGTGAGTCTCAAGGCCACGCCCCTTTTCCGGGGTCAAACTAAAAAGGTCTATACAGCAAAGGTTTATTATTACGTACATCGGAGATCATGTTACAATTATCGTTTTTATTATGGGCTAAAGCAGGGGTCTCCAAACTGCGGCCCGCGGGCCGCATGCGGTCCCCAAAGCCTTCTCATGCGGCCCGCGGAGACCATTTCAGCTACGAAAAAAATTACGAAAATTTATCTATATCCTACCAAGATCAGCCGCCGCCTACGTGGACATTATGTTTTTACCGAGCTCAAATAGAGGCGTGCAGTAGTGCGTTATGTTTTCCAATCGATCACTACATTGTAAAAACCTTATTCGATGCTTACTTTTTCAACTTACGTCTACATTCAATGAGATGATATAGACCCATCTAGTGGCGAAGTATGACACTGTTACTGGACATGATGCATTCAAAGACATTTGCAGATTATAACTTTGACTGGACTAACCTCAGCTGCCTCAGTTGCCTGACTGTTGATGTAGGAAAGAACGTGAGTGGCATATAGACAGGCTGGGTTGGACAAGTGAAGCAAATGTGTAAAGAGGAAAAAACATTCTGCAGCCAATGTTTCTACACTGTATTATTCACCAGCAAGCTTTGTGTGATAAATATTTGGACATTAGAAGTGTACTGAATACTTTGATGAAGATGGTGATCTCAATAAGGTCACACGGGCTCAACCATAGACAGTTCAGAGACATGTTGAAAGATACAGACACAGAATCGCAAGATTTACCATATTACACAGCACTTAGATGGCTAAGTTCCGAGCAGAGTATTTAAGTTAAGAAAGAAAACATGTGACTTCCTGGAAAATAAAGGCAATATGGAAATTAGTCTCTACTAGTAACTTACATTTTCTGAGCCTAATACTACAATGAGAGGAAAATCTAGCTTTTGGTCTATACATCCACCTTAGGGTCTTTAGATCCAAACTTGTATTGTTTTCGGAACAAGTACACGCGAACAACTTGACGCACTTTCAGCAGTGCAAGGTCTTCATGGCTGAAACAACAGCCGAGTTCCCAACGTCATTTTTGCATGCGAGAACAGGAGCGGTTTTCTGAATAGGATTCAAAGGCAGAAGAAGTGAGGCTGTTTTAAAGCCCATTTGAAACAGATGTGGCCAGTTGCCCAGAGGAACTGCAGCTGGAGGTCATTGAGTTTCAAGCAAATGACCTCCTTAGGGACATGTTCAAAGAAGGACTGGTAAGTTTTTACCAGTTTTTGCCCAAGCAAGACTTTCCTTATGTCAAAACATTTGCATCAATGTACCTTTTAATTTTTAGAACAACATAGCTACGTCAGGAACAATTTGAGAGCAAACATGTCCGATGATAATCTCAGGTCAACGTTGATGTTAGGGCATCAAATCTAAAGCCAGAACTGTCTTTTTTTTTTTGGCATCCAGGAAACAATTAATCTACGTTTCCACTAATACAGGTGTTCATGTGTAGTGTAACAGTTTGTTGTTAAATATTAACTGAATAGAATAATATTAAATAAATAATATAAAAAAACATCCGCGTTTTGATTATTTGTTATTCGGACTTCGAGTAACGTGTGTAGTCGGCCCCCGAACTGCTGTTTAATAGTTAATTCGGCCCTCGGGCTGAAAAGTTTGGAGACCCCTGGGCTAAAGTAAATGGTACCAATATTTTCGACCTCTCTATTAATGGGTCTCTCCCATGGGTACTTAAATCGTTTTCCGCTCAGTTTGCGAGAGAGCGTAGAGAAAATTTCTTTTGAGCAATTGATGACGCTTGTGTTGGCACTATTTTATTATTACTGTATATAATCTTCATGTTGTATATACTTGCACATATTGGAGTTATCACCTGAATTAAAATATCTTCTTGATTGAATCATTTACACAGAAGCTTCTTTGTCAAGTTTCTATTTTATGGTATTGTTTACAACACTATATACATATATTTACAACTACGAAGTTGAGGAAGGGAACTGGCAGAACGCAAATCCTGAGTTTGTTCTGAGGACGATAAGGAGTACGCGTACTGCTAAGGTATAAATAATATAAACCAAAGTCTACCCTAGGAAGAACGAGAATTATTCAAAACATTTACACGGCTCTGACAAACAAGGGGATTGTGGTCGTAACACATTACATTGAAGTCGGCTCAGTAATGTCAATTAGTATAGTATGGTTTGCAGCCTTGCACCCCGTATGTTTCAACGATTTTATTTTAAATTGCATAGACATATAATATACAGCAATATAAACACGTACCGCCGTACACAGTTGGCTATAGTTTACATAGAACTTTCAATAACTTACTGTAGATTTGAACCTATTTTTGCTATATACCCTAACTGAAAAGGTTTGTAGCCATATAGGGGAATATATTATATAACCTTGGCTACCTATTCAATTATTTATATAAAAGTATCCTGTGCAATATTATTAAAATTTCTAAGAAAAAAAAAATATATATATATATATTATTTGCTCAAAATTTGAATAGTAAAATTTAAATCGAATGCAAATGTATTGATAGGAAGAATAACTTTTAACAAGCAACAAAAATGTTCTGGAATAAAAAAAAACGGATTAAAATTTTCAAAGGGAGACGCATTTCCCTCAATAGGTAATGGGATCGATAACACCTCGGAGGCGAGTCGGAGTGGGAGTTAGCGTTTGCAATAAAATAATTGTTAAGACAAAGAGTATAATACTGATGCTTAAATAAAATAATTGTTAAGACAAAGAGTATAATACTGATGTTTAAATAAAATAATTGTTAAGACAAAGAGTATAATACTGATGTTTAAATAAAATAATTGTTAAGACAAAGAGTATAATACTGATGGTTAAATAAAATAATTGTTAAGACAAAGAGTATAATACTGATGTTTAAATAAAATAATTGTTAAGACAAAGAGTATAATACTGATGTTTAAATAAAATAATTGTTAAGACAAAGAGTATAATACTGATGTTTAAATAAAATAATTGTTAAGACAAAGAGTATAATACTGATGTTTAAATAAAATAATTGTTAAGACAAAGAGTATAATACTGATGTTTAAATAAAATAATTGTTAAGACAAAGAGTATAATACTGATGTTTAAATAAAATAATTGTTAAGACAAAGAGTATAATACTGATGTTTAAATAAAATAATTGTTAAGACAAAGAGTATAATACTGATGTTTAAATAAAATAATTGTTAAGACAAAGAGTATAATACTGATGTTTAAAGAAGGTAATGTAGAGGACAAGATGTAACGTATTATGGCTTCACTATATTCCCCTTGTGCTCTAAACGGAGAAAGTATGCGCAGGGGAGACGAAGGTTAAGGTTTGAATTTGATTTGTAAAGATATAAACGAAACGGTTAAGTACAGAGATCGTCAGTTTTGTGGGATGTCTAATACATATAAATGGCCCGGGGGGGGGGGGAGTGAAGGGGGTGGGGGTACATTTGGCGCCTATCGAAAATGTTCGTTTTCATGTATTAGTTAACTAACGTAGTTGGTTGGTGTGTTTATTCATTGTTTTTTCTTTAATCGGGATTTTAGTCAAATTAATTAATTAACTAATTTGTGTTACCTAATTTGTATGCTTTATATATAAGTGTTTATAGTGTATTTTATCACTTCTCTTAAAATAGGCGCCTAGGGGCCCATCTTCTCCGCGATCTTCAGCTATTGCCAACAAGGCCAGAATCGGGCTCTTTCTATAATTAAATACTTTACTCAGGGGCCCCACGCTAACTTGATCTTCCACAGTATGCTACTTATTTAATTGCCATTTGCTTCATTTAGTAGACTAGAGCATAGGTCGGCAACGTAAGGAATGCGTGCTAAGCTTGGCACGCAGAGCGATTTTCAATGACACGCGAGAGACCTCCAAGAGGTAATTATTTATTGATAAAAAATATAACATTTTCCGGTTCTGAATGAGGAAAACTGACAGCCGAAGCCGGTGTTTCTGAATGGCAAAGCGACACAATTAAGTGAGCTGAACTCGCATTTACAAGGAGCACATGACCACTGAAATGAAGCTGCTTAGAAAAGTCGTCTGCTATTATCAACTGCTAGGCTTTCGCTCTTTTTTTTCAGCTTTTGGTTCAACTTACACGTGTGAACAGATTGAATCGCACATGGAAGCTGTTTTAAGCATGCAAAGAGGTCACCTTCACTTGACCGCTCATTAATTCATACAGACTAATTACATTTAAAAGAGTTGTCATGTTCATCTACTTTAATTAAACATAAATATAATTAATTCTAAAAATAATTTATGTGTATTATTAATTTATTAAATATAAGAGACGTGTTTCATAACACTACATTATATGGTTTATGTAATTATTAATGTTTAAAATATAAACTCCATAATGGACAAACGAATTAATGCAGGAAATGTTTATTTACAACTGGATCAAGCCTCCATCACTGCCCCTACTGTGCGGCCTTCAAATCGTCACTGAAGGGCTGGTCTAAAAACCTAAAGTCTGCGCATAGAACTGTCACCAACGGGATATGCGCTATATAAGCACCGTTATTATTATTATTATTATTATTATTATTAAAGTTACACTCTGTCATCTGTATATATGTGTTGTTTGTTATGTTTTTTTTTTATGTTTAGTTGTGGACTGTTTGCTCGGTCCTAACGGGGTCTCCACAGTAGCCTAATATGAAGAAGAAGAGCTGATCAACGTAAATTATTTTCATCCTCTAATAAATAAATCTTGTAATTAATACAGTAATGTTGGATTTATATAAAGAAATAATAATTAGTCAGAAATATTTTTTATTTACAAAACATAACTTTTTGGGGCATCACTATAGAATGGAATGTGGAAACTTTTTTTTTAAATGAAGGGAGATAATTAACCCGTTTGTTGGCGCTAATATTTCTAATATGTTTTTATTTTTTTGTAAAAGAATCAAGGGCTTAAAATTTATTACTTTGAAATGATTGAAGTGTATAAATAATTTGAAAATGATAAATATTATAAGACTAAAGAATTTATTACATATGTATATTTTTAAACATTACATGAACTACCTAGTTTATATGATTACCACGTATCTATTCTGCTTAACTACGGTTGCTGATTGATATTGTGTCATGTAATTCTAAAAAACATTAAAGGACTTCTCAGTAAAAATGAGATCAAAATATAAATAACATGTGAAGGTGTTAGATCCACATCTTGACTAAAAAATGATAAGGATAAGACAATGATTATCATAATTGTAAAAGTTTAGTAATAAAATATTGTATTGATATAAATGTAAATAAAAAGGATGATAATTACAAATACGTAAATTTTGTATTAAATATAAAAAACAATTACGATTTTCTCTATAAATAATTTCCTTTGCCCTGGGCCTTGGTATTGCTTCGGAGAAAAATTAATTGTCCTATAAAAATAGTTCTTTTTAAGTATAATAGAGCTGATTGACCTTTAGGTTGTTGGCACGCTGAATGATTTTGAAATCCTAGTTTGGCAAACTGTTAGCAACAGATTGCCGACTTCTGGGCTAGAAGGTAGTCCGACCAATAATGTCCATAAAAACAGTAGATATTATAACCCTATCTATTTTTTACGTTGCCATTTTTGCCTTTTTGCCAAAATTTGCCATTGCAAATAATTTTAGAAGCAGTGTAAAATCATTGAGTCATTCTTGAACATTTGAAAAGCAGTTAAAATCAAAGAACCATCTCTCATAAATTGAGAAGCAGTATAAATCAAAGAGTCATCCTTGATAATTTTAAAATGCAGTGTAAGCTGTAAGATTCATTTTATTTAACATGTAAAATCATAGCATCAAATCTGGTGGTTTGAGAAGGAGTCTACAATCATTAAGAGGCATCGCATTTAATTTGAGGGGACAATTAAAAATTTAAATATCTGGCAATTTGATAAGAGGTAGGTCTATACAATCAGAGTCAGCTCAGGAAAATATAGAAGAAGGTTAAATAATAAAATCAAAAAGTTCTGCCTTTGTAATTTGAAAAGCAATGTAAACGCTCAAATTTCATGAACAATAAACAAATTTTACTGAATGGAATATTTGCGATCATTTCGTACATGCAATTTGTAAGAACAATAAACTATATGTTTACATTGTCAGTCATAAAACTTTCTTTATGTGGGTTTGGGACAAGAGTAGGGTGAGTTTATGGTACTGAAATAATAAGTAGGAGCGGGGTTAAAAGGGTTGACACATGAAGTTATTATTTTACACTTGGCATATTATTGACATTTGACAAGGTAGGAGAAAAGGGTGGGGTTGGTGGTTGCGGGGTATGTGGGGGTTTTATGCACTCCATAGCATCTTCGTTGGGACAAGATAATAGCCTGGACAGAAAAAAATAATTAAACTAATAAATTTTATGAAATCTCTGCCATCGCTAAAGTTTGAGACAAAGGGCCTCACGTAGCATAACTTATAGTCACACATCTTTTAATGGTGAACATTGAAAAAAAGAAAAATAATTACAATTAATACTACAAAATGTATTCAGAGATTTGACTGAAAAATACATTGAGAAGACTGCAAGAAACAGATACCACATGTAGTATTGTATTAATTATGAAATAAATATTATTATCAAAAAGTAAAATAAAGGCAATATTTGTAAAATTATTTAACACTTTTACTGAAAGGTAATGCCCAAAAGGAGAGTTATTATTAAATGATTATGAAAATTAGCCATATTATGGCAAATGAAATTATAAACAAACGTACTGTCTCATTTTTGGCTGGAATTGAAACATGAAATTGTAATGCTTTGTCTAAAGTATTGCTAAAAACAAACAGCTTAACATAATTTTAAAATGTATACAAATGCTAAGCAAGATTTGAGCCGTGAAAAACTACTTATAAAACGAAGATTGGTAAACTATAACATTCTTTAAAGTTCCAAAACTTTTCTAGAATTTAGAGATTAGATATTAATATTAGATAAATACAAACAAGATATAAAAAGTTTTACGTCAAGTATAGTTTCATAAAATACATTTAACTTAATTGTAATGAAATAATTTCTGTATTGCCAAATAAGAAATCTTCTATAAATGCTTGTTTGTTGTTATTTTCTTTTTGTACCACCCTTTCTTCTCTTTGGAAGAAACTTAGTAAAAATGTATCTACCGTTACTTAGTCATAAATATTGCGTAGGAAGTAGCTATAGGTTTTCACAGTGTGAGAATCTACAATGAAGATTCTGGTGGACTTGAAACAGCGCCAACGTTTCACACTTGTCGACGACATCACGTTTGGTAAGTACGTCTTCCATCTTGGGCTCTAATTTCATTTTTTCCTTCTTTTCTTCCAATTTTTTTCTGACTTTGTTGTTTACTTTGTTCTTGAAATTATTTGTAAGTACAATTTAATGTATCGTGCTCATGCTGAATAAGTTCATGGAATCTGTTGACAATATTATTTATTAGTTTTATATTGAGAATAACACAGAAACTACAACACAAGCTCCAATAGTAACACATTAAAGTAAATTACCCTTCGGACCAAACTGATTATAGGGCTGGTGAAGCAGCGTTCACCAGTTTCTCTGGCCACGGCATTCTAGGGGATGTGAGGCCAGAACAATGTCCAGCCGCCTTTACTTTACCCCATCTAATGTCAGGTACCCATCAGAGCTGGGTAGACTCATGGACACCCTCAAGTCCTGGGAAAAAATCCTAGCCTCCACCAGGATTCGAACCAGGACCTTCGGATCGCCAGTCGAACGCGCTGCCGCTCGGCTACCGTACCCCATAATAGTAACATTTTAGTAAATAGAAAATGTTTAGAATAACTTTAGAAATAAAACAATAAAACGAGAAGTAGTAATCTTATCAATATACACAAATACCGTTAATTTATTTGCATGTTTGTAAATTTATCTATTTATTTATATGTTCGTTCGCTAGAGGCTCCTAGGCCGTTTGACTGATCGGCACAAAAGTTAAATGTATAAACTGGAAACGTCGTCCCACAGGATTTTTTTCATATTATAAACAAAGTTGCTTAATTCGTTAATTTTTTTGTTTAAATAAACGTAGACCTATTTATAATCACCGTATGTTAAAGTTCTAAACTAAGTGCCATTTTAGAACGATCTCCCTTTGAAATATATTCAATAAAAAAAGAACAAAAACTAAATACCAAAAGATACGTTCTCACTATAGTTTTTTTTTTTTTTTTTTTTTTTTTTTTTTTTTTTTTTTTTGTAATAGTGTTAGTTATTTGTTTATTCCCTTTTAACACACATTGTAATCATTCGTTTCTCCGTCATTTTGACGGGCATAACCACTAGTACTTTTATAAAACTAAAATGACTTTGTACAAACCTTGTTTATTCAAAATCTTGTTTAATGCTGGACAGAATCACAAATAGTTAGACGTATATATTCTCTATGTATCTAGAATCACCAATGTCCACTCATTTCAATCTGGGCAGATTAAAACGATGACCACTGTATTCATCTTAGTCAAATAATGTTACTAAACACTATACACTACTAATGAATAAAATGATGTGACGAGTGTAGCTTAATTTCTTTTAACTATATTGTTAATATGATGGTAAAAACATATTCAGCCTATTCCCACACGATTCTTATAACGGTTAAAAGAAAAATTAAAGTCCAAAATTTTGCCTTAAATTTTATTTATATATTTAGAAAGACTACTTTTCAATTTAGATTACCACAATGCGCAAGAATAACAAAATCTTAATATAGTCTTTGTAAATACTAAAATGTAACTATACATCCTAAATATGAATCAAGATATAAAGCCTACAAGTAAAAATGTTAGATTTCAATATTACATTTTAATTTCTTTCTTTATATATATATTATATATAGTCTGTATTTCGATCTCTTATGTAATTTGTTTCTGCAAGGAATTGAAGTTATTAATTGCCCGATTTATCTTGATATCCTTTGTTTTCATTGGATGTTTCATTGAATAGACTTTAATTGTCTATATCATTCCATTTTTCCTTTCTTTCCCGCTTTTATGTATCATTCTATTTGAGCTTGAATTATTGTTCACATTCTTTGTAATTCCAATGTCTCAAATATTTTGTCCTACCTTCATACATTTCAAATGAATCTGGCGTTGGCTATAATAAAACTGAAATATAAAACTCCTATAGGCCTTCACTTTGATGTTGGTATTGAATTGCAGGCTCTTGTTTTTGGATTTTGTTTCAATAGTCTATTTAAAGTAGTGAAATGAAAGTGGTATCACACATTGTTGTTGGTACTTAATGGAATCATATATCTTAGATCACGTTTCTTTAATGGGATTTGATAAAACCTGACGAGACAAACATTTGGAAAAAAATATTCAATATTATTACCAAAAATTTTTATTACAAAAATTATTATTAAACAAATATATTTAATATTATTATAAAAACGTAAATAGAAGCTATGTAAATTCAACAGTAAAGGGCTTCGCGGGCCGTTTTTTGGCCCACAGGCCGCGTCTTGCTCGAACATTTCTTAGACCAATGGTTTCCAGCCTTCCTAATGCGGCGACCTCTTAATAAGCTTCTGACGTTGTAGCGACACCTTCCCCACCCACAACCATTACCTCATAATTGTAATTTGCTACTGTTAGAAATTGTAATGTAAATATCTAATAATATGTAGAATGTATTTTAATTATTACTAATTAAAGCTTTGTGACTATATAGCCAAACGTGCTAATGTTATTCATAATACATGTTATAGCCTTGTGCTGAATACTTAAGATGTGAAATACATTCATCCAGTGGCGTACCTGGGGGGGTGCGGGGGGTGCCGACCGCACCGGGTGACACCCTCTCAGGGGGTGACACCCGAATGAAAAAAAAACAATATTTAAAAGAATGTTAATTTTACAGAGTACACAATGCTGGTCTAGTCCGATAACAGAACGGATGGCAGATCATAATCAAACAAATGAAAATTACTAGCAGCACGGTGTATCATCACCATACAGCATATGAGCTACATAAAACAATTGCGTACGAAAGTATTGCCTTAATGGATAGAGAGAAGAAAACGTGGATGGATATCCTTCACAAGCTGCTAGATATTACATTGTTACTTGCTAAGCAAAATCTGGCATGTCCTGGCCACAACGAAGATGAATCCTAGTTTAATAAAGGACACTTTACCGAGATGGTTGATATGCTTTCAAAATATGACCCAGTGCTGAGACTAAAGATAAGTACGGGGAAAGCGTATGTATCTTATCTTTCACCAAAAATTCAAAATGAATTTATAAATGTACTAGCCAACCATGCAAAGAAAAATCTTGTTATGGAGTTAAAGGCCGCTAAGTCTTTGGGAATCATGTTTGACGGCACACCTGATATATAACACACTGACCAAATGTATGAAGTGATCGTATGAGTGTGTGAAATTCCACAGTGGGAAAGTTGAAGTGAGAGAAGTGTTTCTTGGAAAAGCTGATGACCTCAGTTCTGACATTCTTAAAAATCTAAAAGTGACTGACTTGATATAATGATGTGCAGAGCTCAAGGTTACGACAATGCTGCCACAATGTCGGGAATACATCGAGGTGTTCAAGCCATTTTGAAAAGAAAGTACAAGAAAGCTATTTTTAATGGCTGTGTTGGCCATTCCTTTTACTTGTGTGGTCAACACTCTTTTGCCGAAAATGCTTCGTGTATAAAAAATTGTGATACGCTTGAGAGAATGTTTTTATTCTTTGCTGCTTCCACTCTTCGAATGTATGTTTTAATTGATCACACTGGGGTGTCGTTCAAATGTTATCTGCAAAACGTGGGAGCACTCATCATGCTGCTGTTAAACCAATGAAAGATAAGTTTGATGAATGTATTACGGCGATTTAAGCTTTATATGATCCTCGTGAAAATTTGGACACAAGAGGTACATAAACAAGGACTTTTACATGCTGTCTGTGATTTCACGTTTATCTGCTATCAAAACCTTTGGGCTGATATAATTGAAGAAGTTAATCTTACGCAGCAGTACCAGCAGACTAAAGACTTACCTCTTGATAAAGTGGTGACAAGATAGACGACTTTAGATTCTTTATACAAGAAAAGCGGATTCAATTAGTTGAGTTTGCTATTGAACAAGCACTTATAAAATCAGACCAACATGGAATTTCGGTAAAGAGAAGATTAAGATTCAAGAAGAGAATGGCAGGGGAAAAACTAAGAGATGCTGGAATTTCTATGCGAGAAGAAAACAGTAAAGAGATGCTAGCGTGTATTGGTCGCTTTCATTCCATTCTGAACTCCAGATAAAATCAACAGCGTTTAAGGAAGCTGCAGATATGTTTGAGGCTGTTCAGCACAAGGTTCAACTGTCAGCAAGTGAAGAAGAGTTATTGGTGTCCGTTCCCAAATTAATTTCTTTCTACGGTGAGCTATCCGAAGATGAGCTCTTAAAAGAAATACCGCGGCTTAGACGACACCAAAAAAGCCATAGACTGGTCAGTATTAGATATTTTGAAATTCATAGGTAAATGGGACTTCATAGAATCTCTTCAAACACTATCGCTAGGCCTTCAATCATTTCTAAGGGTATGTGTGTCTGTGGCTTCACGTGAACGGAGTTTTTCAAACTAAAGCTTATTAAAAGCTATTTGCACTCCACCATGGGTTAATCAAGACTTTCTGATCTGGCTATGTTATCGATGGAAAGGGATACTGTGAATGATATAGATTTTGATGAGGTGATTGACAAGTTTGCAGTTTCGAAGGAAAAATTAAAATAAAGTACTTTTAATGTAAAAATAACTATCCGTACGGTTGTTTCAGGTGTTTATTGCTTTTACTTTCTAATACTGAAGACCTACCTATTCAACTAGCAGTTTATTATTTTATTTTATTGTTTGTCATTTATACATTTCTGTCTTTTATTCGTTGACTGTACTTTGTAACTGTTGACAGCGCATAGAACTGTTCACAACGGGATATGCGCTATACAAGTCTTATTATTATTATTATTATTAATAATATTAAATTAATATTGTTATTGTTGTAGTCAAACTGTAGGATTGTTTTAAGAAGACGAAAACTATGGTGAAAGTCGTGGTCGGGGGGGGGGGGTGACACCCAAGGTTTACCGCACCGGGTGACACCAGCCCTCGGTACGCCACATTCATCATTACTATTAAGTATCAATATAGGCCTACTACAGACTCGTTTCCATCGAAAATAGGCCTACCCTATATGTATTTTGTTTTCCGACGGCCTTAGCCAGTCTTAGGCGACCCCCTCGACATGGTCGTTCGATTCCAAAAGGGGTAGTGACCCACAGTCTGGAAACCGCTGTCTTAGACTTTTTACGCCATAATAAATCGAAGGCTCTTTGAAACGCTAGTATATTTAGAAAATAATGAGACATTGCCTCGCTAAGCAAATATTACATGTTGCTTCATCCCCTTTAGCAAATCGTTATAGTACATCAACGTCAAGATAACCTGTATATAAATATCATTACGTGACTTTTTGGCGCCGCCGTTTTGGCAAGACGATTTTGGCGTCGGTGGTCTCTTTGCTGGCCGTTTTGGCGCCGTATTTATTTGTCGACATGGTAGGGAAGTTCTTTTAGTCGACACTCAGATCGTTATAGGTGAAAATTACGAAAAGAGATCTCTCAGTGGGAAAACCACGTCATATGAACGGTAAAAAAAAAAGTAGTTTCGACGTGTTTTCGTTGTTTTAACATTTTGTCCCCGTCCATACGACGTGATGTGCTGTTACATGATTTTTCATGGTTGTTTTTTTTTTTTAACGCGGGGGTAAAATGTGTCTATTTCGATACTCAGGTAAATTTTATAAAGAAAAGATCTGGGTTTTAAAATCTGTCAAGATGAAGGGACTGATGATTTTACTTTTGACAACTGTAATGGCTTCCTATCTTTTGTCTTTCGGAGACTGCAAAAAAAGTGGTAAATATTATTTTGAAGATTAATCCATAATGTAGTTCATCCTTAATGTAGTAATTATTCTGAATGATTATCGGAGAAGATTGAAGATCAATCCATAATGTAGTAATTATTATGAATGATTATCGGAGAAGATTGAACATCAATCCATAATGCAATGATTATCCTTAAAAGTTAACGGGGCAACATTTTACTCTCTGTGCTCGGGAGATGACATAGTAACCGCGCAAGATATAAAAGATACTTTCCCTGAGATAGTACCTCAAACACGAGATAAGTTTACACTTAATCATCTAGTACCACACACCCTGGACAATTTTATAAGATAGAATAAAGACACAAGATAGTTGTATTTTTTATGAGATATAACCGGAAATTATACATTTTTCACACTGTATGATACATGCATGTTATTTCTATGATTGAAATTTATTTTTATTTTTTTAATTTACGTAAAACATTTTATCCAACTAATTGAAATGATCTGTAGATATTTGTTTATCTTTTTTTGAATAGATTTAAGGGAAATGGCCAATATTCTGAAGCAACTGTAAGTTTCGCTATATTAACGCCCATAATAATAATAAGGATAAATTATGTAAAGTTTACTTTTAATTGTCTAGAAAACTTATATTTGAGAAATTCATAAGATGTCAGTGGCCCTTATCGCAGATATAAACGAACTGTCTTATTTAAGATTTGCCTTAAAAAAAAAGCAGGTCGTCAAGATGTCCAAATGTTTTATTGCAACATTTATGCTACAAAGTATCAAAGTTTTCGTGTTATACAAATACTAAGGATGTTGATTAATAAAAATGTCTAGTTGAAAAATACACTTTTCAAATTACACAATCAAAAATAGTACGTATATTTTTTTTTAAGTCATTGTTTAAATGTATGTATTGGTGTATTAATGCTATTTATGGGACTCTATTAATGAAGAAAATTCCAATGAACTTAAATTTAAAAGAGGACACATTTTTTAACTTGTTGTTTGTCTACATGTTGTTTCAATTTACTACAACTTTGATATGTTTTTACTATGCATTATTTCTGGACTGCTAGAGCCGAAAAGGGGTAAGTTATTTCATTCTTTTTCTATGTATAAAGAAAGCCGAAAACCAAACAATCAAAAGCAAAAAAAACAATTACTTAAAAAGTGTACAGTCAACTTAAGTAAATATTAAATTCTGGTTGTTGAACCATTATTTGCTCTAAGGGTTCAATATTTTAGAAACAAATGATAAAGGTCTAGTCCTCCAAAAGGAGAAGAAAATGTCGTATGTTCCAATAAGAAGTAGAATATGCCATATGTTCTAATTAGAAGTAGAATATGCCATATGTTCTAATTAGAAGTAGATCGGGCCATTAGTTCCAATAAGAAGTAGAAGAGTCCATTGTTCCAATAAGAAGTAGAACAGTCCTTTTTTCCAATAAGAAGTAGAATATGCCATATGTTCTTAAAAGAAGTAGAACATTCCATAAGGTCCAATAAGAAGTAGAACAGCCCATTGTTCCAATAAAAAGTAGAAATAGACATTTGCTCCAATAAGAAGTAGAAACAGCCATTTGTTCCAATCAGAAGTAGAACCTTCTATAAGGTCCAATAAGAAGTAGAACAGGCCATTTGTTCCAATAAGAAGTAGAACAGACCATTTGCATCAATAAGAAGTAGAATATTCCATGTTCTAATAAGAAGTAGAACACGCCATTTGTTCCAATAAGAATTAGAATATGGCATATGTTATAATAAGAAGTAGAACAGACCATTTGCTCCAATTAGAAGTAGAACATTGTATTTGTTCCAATAAGTAAGAAAACAAGCAATTGGTTCCAATTAGAGGTAGAAGAGGTAGAACAGGCCTTTTGTTCTAATAAGATGTAGAACAAGCCATTTGTTCCAATAAGAGTTGTATAGGCCTAATAATAATCCAATAGAAGGTAGAACATACCTATAGCTCTAAATAAAGTAAACCAGGCCATATGTGCCAATAGAAAAGGACAAATGTTTCATTAGGAAATAGAACAGTTCCATTGTTAAAATTGCAATTTAACAGAAGCAATTATTTAGTTTACTTTCGATTCAAGTATTGCTTTAATAATAAAAGTCACACAAAGAATAGTGATGAATTCATTTGTTTTAATATAGGTACACAATTTTACCTTCTGATGATAACCGGTGAGTAATTTGTTTTTCTTTATTCTTTCAATAAATTCTAGAAATAATGTTAAAATACAACAAATCATTATATGAATGTACGCTAAATATATTTAATGGAACCATCTATTCTTATTCTGGTAGTTATTATAACGCTTACTGACCATAAGTTACAATGAGTACAAACAAAGCCACAATATCGAAATTTAACAACGTGCTGCTAGTCTTGCGATTAGTACATCTGACTGTCAGAAACATGCATGGATTCTATCCGTGGTGACCGTGGCATCTTGAGTCATCATAACATAAAATCAATAAAGAACTCAAGTCGACTTAAACAACAATAAATAATATTTAATGAAGTCACTTATATTTCCTACACAATAGAACCAATACACAGTCTGACGTGACACTAACACGAGCCCGTCTACATTAAGCAGTCTTTCCAACCAGTGTCCAAACGGTCACACTAACAGTGTCCAACAGCAGCACATTAACTACACATGTACGCTTATTACTCCCTTTCTATTAACTTCTATTTTCTGTCTGTCTGTCTGTCTGCTTGCTTGCTTGATAGTAAAATTTTGCATCGATTTTTCGACCATTTCCCGTCGTCCAATCGAGCCTAAACTTGGCCAGCAGACTTGTCCCTACTAACAATACATTCTATCAAATTTTCAGCATTCGAGGAAGATATTATACGAAAAAACATGGCTGCCTCTGACGGAAGTATCTAAAGTTTTCGGATATGTTCGTTTTTACGAAAAAAATATGAATGAAAACGAAACAATGTATTTGTGACACAATGTAGCCGAAACAAAGCGAGTTATCTTTTTATGTTTTTTGCGAGCCAAAGATAAAAAAAAAAAAGGATGCGCAAAAGCAAAGCCACGATCGTGGCTTCATGCATTTAAAAAAAAAATGCGCAATCGTTATAATTAGATATGTATTTGTCGACATTACCGATTCGGAATTTTAGTTTTGTAGTGAAGTGGAAATGGTAAACATAGTTTACAAAGAAAGGCAGTATAATAAAAACTGTGTTTTTATGGTTTTCTTGTTTTATACCCTGACTCATGCCCCACAATACATTGCTCAATCTAACTATAACAATTTCATACGTTTAACGAGATTCTCTCACATCTCACAACTTTACAAGACATCACCACTACGCTAACACACAACCCTCATAGCCCCTACCCCTAGTCATCACACTAGCCCTGCAGGAGTTTTTGGGCTTTGGACGCAATAATATTCTATCAAGACGGAACGTCTGTAACTTAAAATCCAATTATTTTAAACCACCAGTATTCAATGATTTTCAAATTATATTATACTTTGGTCCAAACTTTACATGTGGTATTTCTCTTGCCTCAACTAGACACTTTTCCTACAATGTGCATCCAATTAAGTCATGCGTTTTCTTTATACTAAGAAAATACTAGACTTACTGTTTAAAACACCAATAAAAAGCTTGGACAAATTTTAAAAAGAGCTGCAGAGTTCACTTCCATATTCGGTTGTTGTATATATATATTATTTATTTATTTTTTATTTTTTTTTTGGGGGGGGGGGGGGGAGGGAGAAGGGTATTCTTGAATGCAATAGTCCCAAGAAAGAATATTCTTTAGAATTTGCTTTATATAGGAATAAATCATTAAAATGATGATATGGTTCCAGCGTATGCATGCGATTAGTGTAACGTGTAAAAAAAGACAGAACTGAAACTTATATAGATAATTTTGAGGTTTTAAATGTGCATGTTATTACTAGCGGCTTTTGAAATGGTTTAACGGTATTTATAAAAGCGTTATAATACTATTAGATTTGTTTTTAAGTATCCCGTAAATAATGTAAATGTGGTAATTTTTTTTTCTTGCTTCGCAATTACTTACATAGTTCCTCGGGGTAAGTATTTTTTTTTCTTCTATATATATTTTAAAAACTACAGTCAGTTAATTGCATGCTAGACCTCTTGGTTAATATCTTCTACATTAGGGTGGTATATCACAACACTCATATGTCCAGTCCAGTATGTTATCACAACACTCATATGTCCAGTCCAGTATGTTATCACAACACTCATATGTCCAGTCCAGTATATTATCACAACACTCATATGTCCAGTCCAGTATGTTATCACAACACTCATATGTCCAGTCCAGTATGTTATCACAACACCCATATGTCCAGTCCAGTATGTTATCACAACACTCATATGCCCAGTCCAGTATGTTATCACAACACTCATATGTCCAGTCCAGTATGTTTTAAAAACACACTCTGCCAGTATGTAAATAAATTAATTATAATTATTTTTTTTCTTCTTTTGAAATACTATGTGTCATTACCGTTGGGAGCCAAACTGTACACTGTATGCATTAAAAGACCACAGGAAAAGAAGAAATTGAAAATGGTTCAATAGTCAAATATATTTCTTCCTTTTAGTTGTTAAGACTTTTCCCCTAAACAGCCTACATAGCAAGAGATTTAATTGAGCTGTAATATCTTCAATGATATTGAACCAGCGATTGCATACAATTATTGTAAAAGATATGAATTACTTAGTGTATAAAACGTGCAGAGTGAAATTTAAGGTTAAAGTTTAATTTTTTTACTCGTAGCGGCTATAAGCAAATTGAACACTATAAATGGTCCTAGAATTTGAAGCAATAAAATAATCTTAGTTTCCAACATTTGTTTAATGATTACAATGCTTATGTTTTTTTTTCTTGTTTTTTTTTTGCTTTAATGAATGTTTTGTTTGCTTGCTTCAACTTCAACTTTAAAGATCATCAGAGTAAGTAATGATCTCTTTTTTCTTTATTTTAGTTTAAAGATACAGTCATTTAAATTTGTCCTTTCTCTCTTGGCTTATCTCTTCTGTAGACTGTTGATTAACAGCATGTTGGTTTTTCACAAAGCTTTAAATTAAAGAAAGTATAGGTCAACAAAGATACGCAGTCCAGTAGGTTCAATAACCACAATATGTATATAATATAGTGTAAACAGTGCAATTTATATTTTTTGTTTCTAATAACTTTTGTTATCAATATTATGCTCCTCACTATGCATTAAAGAACATGAGGTAGAAAATGAAAATCTAAATGTTACTATTTTCCAATGTAGAACTATTTTATAATAATTGATAATGTTTCGCAGACAATGTGATTCCTTCGAAAGTTGGTAAAATCCTCTAAAATCTGAGCCATATAAAATGTTTCTTATTTATTTTTTAAGCTGAAATTTACATTGAATTGTCACATTATTATTATAATTGTCATTAGAAGCCTCATTTTTCTTCATGTTTTAATATTATTTATTGTTCTTGCATCACCTCAACCTTGTGGTACAAAGGGAATTCGAGTAAGTAATTTTACAAACATATATATAAACAAACCCACGGTAATTATGTATATTGATATATATAAAGCCTAGGACATTATATACAGCCTAGACCATTATATACATCCTATGACATTATATACAGTCTAGGGCATTATATACATCCTGAGCATTATATACAGCTTAGTATATAATATACAGTCTAGGGCATTATATACAGCTTAGGATAATGTATACAGCCAAGGACATTATATACAGCCTAGGACTTATATACAGGCTAGGACATTATATGCAGCCTAGGACAATGTAAAGATTAAAATATTAAAATCCGAAAATATTCATTTCTAGGGAATATGCTAAAAAATGAACTACAATTGTGTCCAGCTTAATGCCCTCTAGCCATATCGGACCCGACGTATTTCTGCTCGATTACTTGACAACCTATATTCATTGTCGATTGTGCAGTGTATTGTACAGGCTACTTGCTCATATTTTACTCAGTAGCGTAGCCAGGGAGGAGGGAGCAGGCGGAGCGGCCGCCCCCCCCCCCCCCCCTAAGACCATTTTCGCGGAAAAAAAAGGCCTTTTCGGGAAAAAAAATATTTAATTAATAATTTTAACAAGCTACGAAGCACAATTTATGCTTTTTTCATTATTTTTCTTTAAATTGCATTTTAACAATTTAATTTATTACAATCATTTTGAATCATTCAGCGTGCCAACAGCATGAAAGTCAAACTGATAAACTATATTATTTTTAAAAGACAAATTATTTAGTTCCGTAGCAAGATCAAGACCAAAAGAAAAGGAGCGTAATAGAGAAAATCATTAAAGCGTTTTATATTTAAGAAAAAAATTAACCTGTTTGTTATTATGAGCTTTTAAAAAAAAAATTCACTCGTAGCTAATACACAATTTCATTACTCAACTTACACATTAATAGTCATCAACATTTGAATTTAGTTGTCAAGAAATTATTCTAGTAATAGATATAAATAAAGTCGTTAATGTTTGATCTCAAAATAACTGAGATGCAGGCCTACTCTAACATACTATTTTAGCCAAATGGAACAGAATTCAAATAAGTGCAATTAAGAAGAAGATATACAAAATTATCCAAATTAGATAGTTATTTTAATGTTTAAAAATGTACAGGTACATTCTTTAGTCATAAAATATTTATACAATTTTCAAATATCTTGGGTAATTTGATCATTTTAGAGTTATAAATTGTAAGACATTTTGTTTTTTAAAAGGAAACAAAAAAAACTTATTAGAAATATTAATATAAAGAAAACAGGTTAATTATCTCCCTTTGAGTAAATTCTCCAAATTTGATGCTAGTGATACCAAACGAGTTAATTGTTTTAATATAACTAGTCTACTTCTGAAATATCTAATCTATCTTAATTTGCCTTAAATTAGGGAAAGAGTTACATGTTTTGAAATTGATTTCACGGAAAGATATGCCCTGTTTCAATGCAAATCAATTCCAGTTGCCCAACATTTCAAATGCTTTTGGACCCAGTCTTGTAAATGGAAGTTTAACTCACTAAAACGTGTCGCCAAGTCATACAGAAACATTGGCTTCAACAGTCAGTTTTCCTCATTCAATAACGGAATTTTTCTTTCCATTTAGATACATCTTAATTGTTTCCAGACAAGAAAAGAATATATCCTAGACTTTACCTATACTCCGTATGGCTTTCTTCTAAAAGAGACTTGAAAAACTATACAATTGACTATCTTAATAATAAATTCAATCACATATTGCAAGTTCAATGATGGTAGCTTTGCATACAAAGATTCTTGAACTAAAACAGTCGACGTACAGTGTGATTCCCATGTAGCTCGCCATGCAGCACCCACTAATTATGCTGACATAAGTTGTTTTCACGTGCACTAAACAATATTCTTGGAGGTCTTTCGCGTGCCACTGAAAATCGTTCTACGTGCCAAGTCTGACAAGTGTGCCTTAGGTTGCCGACCCCTGCTATAGAGCATTCGCTTTGATTCTATAAATATTTTTCGATACTAGATGTTCATCCCGAAAATGAGCAGTAGATACAATCAATTTTGCAGAAATTCCCATCACTATTAACTGCAAGAAAACGAATCGTGAATGGTTAAATAAAAAACTACACTATTATACTATTATACAGGCACAGGGTTTTCTTATAACAATTAATAGGCCTACGTACAAATTCTTAGTTATTCTATTACTCTGGAAAAATTGCTAAAAGTGGGGGCCTTTTTCCTAAAATTTCGCTCCCCCTAGCGTCAAAACCTGGCTACGCCACTGATTTTACTATTTATTTTAAAATCTAAGAAAACATAATGAAAGCGGCGAAGTGTAAATATATTATACGCAAGCACAGCATATGACATGGTATAGGATATACTACCCTATACAGATGATTAACATATTGCAAATAATTAACGAAAAGCGGCTCCTTCATCAATCATTTCACGAGAAAATATTTAAAAAAACTAAATATGATGTAATTGTTGTATTTTATCTTTTGTTTATAGCTGCAAAAAACCTGGTGCATTTTGCCGATCACATGCTGACTGTTGTCGCAACCTTGCGTGTCAATATGTTCAAATGTTCCAGTAAATATAAACTGTTGTTTTTTTTTTCTGATCATTTCTTTGATATTATGCCATTATTATTAATATGCCCGCATTTACACAAGCAATTATCAGAGTTAATGTAGTTTTATCTTGAGGCTTTACATTGATTAAGCATTTTGCGTTTTTCTCACATAATAAAGTAAACACTGTGTACAAATTGGTTGGTTAGCTAAGTTTATTTCTCGACCTACGTAACTTAAAAAGCCAACACAATGAATGGAAAATATCACAAAACGCCATTGTAGTCATTGTTCACTGTATATTTTATGTTCAAACGTCAAGGAACCCGAGAAATGTATCCGCACAAGGTTGGAACTACAAAAGGCTGACTCCAACAGATGCCATAGTTTATTCAATTTGGTGGGGTAGCTATGGATTGTGCAGTGTTTGCACAAAGTCCCTACGGTCTCAATGGTGTTATAACTAAATAACGGAGTCTTTTCTTTAGAGACCATACTAGACGGAACGGGGGCACGGTTGTCGAGCGACAGCGCGTTTGGCTGGCGTACCGAAGGTTCTAGTTTTGAATCCTGGTGAAGGCTAGGATTTTTTCCGGGACAGGAGGATGCCCCTGAGTCTACCCAGCTCTGACATTAGTTGGGGTAAAGTAAAGGCGGCTGGGCATTGTACTGGCCACACAATTCCTTAGTATGCCGTGGGCACAGAAACTAGTGAACGCTGCTTAACTGGCCTTATGTATCAGTTCGGTCCGAGAGTATACTTTTTATACTGGACGGGGCTCACTATTGAAGATCTGCAGAAGGCCAACAAAACATTGCTACACCATCGATTATTACACTAGAGTTCATCATTGGCTACATAAACTATTGAAGATCTGCAGAAGGCCAACAAAGCATTGCTACACCATCGATATGGACGGGGCTCACTATTGAAGATCTGCAGAAGGCCAACAAAACATTGCTACACCATTGATATGGACGGGGCTCACTATTGAAGATCTGCAGAAGGCCAATAAAACATTGCTACACCATCGATTATTACACAAGAGTTCATCATTGGCTACATAGACTATTGAAGATCTGCAGAAGGCCAACAAAACATTGCTACACCATCGATTATTACACTAGAGTTCATCATTGGCTACATAGACTCGGAACACGATTAGATTTGCGCTCTTGTCATTCGGCCAGCCTTGCAGAGTTGGCTGTGTCTGTGAAAACATATCCTTGAGAGACAGGCTCTGTCGCATCTCTGGTACTTTAAAGCGGGAACGTTGGAGTTTGTCAGGGGCAGCCTATGTTCTTTATAGTTCTTCGCTGCTCTTTTAGCTCTGACTCTAGAGTTAATGGATTATAAATTACATATGTATATATTTTAATGTTTTCCGCCACATTATGTAATTTAAACTTAATGTTAGAGCCTCCAATTTAAAGTCGCATAATGCAGGACGTGTCATAATTTATCACCTATGGTGTCGCGCACATGAGAAAAACAAGATAAGACACAAAGTTTTCTGAAGAATAATATTATTAAAATTCAATAAAATATTTTCTTTTCTTTCAGATCAAAAGCCTGTATTGTAATCGCATCACTGAAACAATCTAATGTTAAACACTAATGAAATCAAAGCACATAATACATGATAGTCTGGCACTTCTTTTGTAAGTCGTAAATGGTGGGAAAACTATCTATTAGAAAAATTATTATATCTCTTTGTTTTAATCATTGAAAATATTTTAAAAGTATAAGCTATTGCTATACAGAGTTTTAAACTACTAAGGTTCTGAAGAAATAAAAAGGAAATTGTGTCTTCATAAATCTCTTACCGTTTTAATTATTTTGTTATTGTTTGTTTGTTAAAACTAGTTTAAATTATTAAGTAAACATAGAATATAAATAAGCATAACGTATAAATAAGCATAAAGTATACAATTTATTTTTCTCAAAATAATTTTAAACCGACTCAGACCTTATGCTGAAAGAATCATTGCGGAAGAACAGGCAGGTTTTAGGAAGGGACGTAGTACCACATAGAATATATTTAAGTATAAAAAAGCATAAAGTATAAATAAGTATAAAGTATAAATAAGCATACAGTATAAATAAGCATACAGTATAAATAAGCATATAGTATAAATAAGTATACAGTATAAATAAGCATACAGTTTAAATAAGCATAAATTATATAAAGTATAAAGTATAAATAAGCATACAGTATAAATTATAAGCATACAGTTTAAATAAGCATAAAGTTTAAATAAGTATACATTATCTCTTTCCAAACATTCTGTCAATAGAATAAATAGTGATCTTCATCCGCTCTGTTAACATTGTCCAAGGCATAAAAAAGGATTATGAGGCCAAATTTATGAAATTTTTCCTGATACAGTCACGGGAAAATAACTTATCAGTACATTACTGTGTAAATATAAGAGCATTAAAAATTATTTTTATAACCATTCCAGTATATAGCCATGTCTGTTTTTTCCTGCAACAGAAGTATATATATTTTTATATTTTATGCATTTGTACGTTTAAGCAAAGGGGAACGGTAATCATGTAAAAGAACGGGCGTACATTCTCCAAGACAAGGGTCTGGCAAACATTTCGGACTAATAGGTCATTTCATGGTGTCAAGATTGTGCAATAGGCTAGAAGAAACAATATTCCAATGACGGTTGTTGTTAATTTTTTAAATACTGACAAAATAATAGTACACGTTTGTAAAAGAGAAAAAAATATACGATTCTAAGGACGAGAACATTAGCTAACGAGCCTCATTAAGGTGACTCATTAAGGTGACTCATTAAGGTGACTCATTAAGGTGACTCATGAAGGTGACTCCTTAATTGATTCATTAAGGGGGCTCAATAAGGTGACACATTAAGGTGACTCATTAAGGACTCTTTAAAGGGACTCATTAAAGTTGACATTAAGATGACTCATTAAAGTGACACATTAAGGTGACTCATTACGGTGACCCGTTAAGGCCACTCATTAAGGTGATTCATAACGGTGATTCATTAAGGTGACTCATTACGGTGACTCATTAAGGTGACTCATTAAGTTGACTCATTAAGGTGACTCATTAAGTTGACTCATTAAGGTGACTCATTAAGGTGACCCATTAAGGTGACTCATTAAGGTGACTCATTAAGGTGACTCATTAACGTGACCAATTAAAGTGGCTCATTAAGGTGGCTCATTAAGGTGACTGATTAAGGTGACTTATTAAGTTGAGTGTCATTGACCATTGACCATTGACCTTATACTTACAGAACTTTTAGAGAACTGCTTCTCGGAAGAAAAAGTGTTGCCGAACATTGAAGTAAATGAGAGAGCAGTGCAAAACGATAACATGGACATGAACATTTCTTAAGTTTACAATTCAGTCAAATCCAATTTAACATCAGAAGTTGCGACTTCGTGGATGAAGTCAAACTGAGTGTTGACATCCTTTAAAAGATCAGACAATATTTAAGCACGAAGAGAATCCATTCTGTGGAAGAACCGGGTGACTTTGCCGGTAACAGTGTTTTTAATGCTCAATATTTTTAGAACCAAAAAATGGATTCTAGGTTCGGATTTAGGAAAATTTGAATAATTTAAAGACAAAAAGTGTATATTTTATAATAGAAATGTATTATTTGATCAATTAAAAAAATCTACCTGTTAAAAGTGCAGTAAAATTTTCTTCTGTAATGACTTGTTACTTTTTAGTCTTCTTTAAGTATGATCAAACAAAATAGAAAATGTAAAAACTTTAATCGTTTAATATGTTTGGCTAAATTTAAAAAACAAATACAATTAATAGATCTTAGATTCTAACAGTCCAACTCAAAAGTTATCAATCAGAAAGATATTTAAATTCGTCGGCTGCAGAAGAAAAATGCAATATTAACAAGGTGTCTTTTCTTTCTCCATTTTATACCAAAAATAAATTTAATTACTCAAGTCTCTTAAGGTTCGATAATTATGCAAAGTTGTATTATAAACTGTAATTTTGTCTGTGTCATCAATAGTTTTACCACACTAGGCGAAGTTAAGGACACCGCCCTGATATAACTGTTTCTGAAAAAGAAAAAGCTTTGTTTTTAATTATAATAATAACAAGAATAATAATGGTAATTTATAAAGCGCTTCTATCCATGCTATTTTAGCATGCTCACTGCTCTCTAGACGATTATTACGTCCTGAAGGCCCAAAACTTCTACATGGCGACATGAATCGGTCGGCGGCAAGGATAGAAACCGCGACGTGTCGGTTGGCAGTCCGGTGAACTAACCACTGCAACGGAAAGTTCATGTCCGTGATGGGCACATCGCAGCCTTGCAGCTTCAAATGAAGTTCATTAAGATGTTCTGATCCGCTGGCCTGACACCATTAGCAATATCGACCTTTGGCAAAGAACCTGCAAACTTCTTACTGAAGAATACACCAGGAAGAGGCGATGGAGTCGGATAGAGCGCACCTTACACAAACCACTTGCCCATGTCACCAGGCAAACATTGAAGTGGAACCCCCAAGAGAAGGCTAAGAAAGGCCGCCCAAGAAATACCTGGCGATGAGGCAGACACCACAAAGAGGTGGTATAACTGGAACCAAATGGAAACAATGGCTTAGGACAAGAGATTTGTGATTGGCGGCCCATAACTCAGTTGGTGTGACGGGCCATGATGATAATGATACCAAACACGTTTTTATTTAGAAATAAGTAAAGGAAAAATGTAAAGTTTGTTCCTCTGATTTGTATTTGTACGTTAAGTATTGATGGTGTTTTATAAGATAATCTAAACCTTACTTGAAACCAAAAAATATACAACAAAAACAATTCAATAAGATAAATAAAAATGTAATTGTATTTTTCTTGAAAAAAATGTCAAGTCTCTATTATAATAGATTTGAGAAAGCGTGTCTAAAGACCAGTGTGAATCAATAAATTGTACACCCGGCAACACTCTTTAAATTATGTTTTCGGCTTGTTTCAAGCAAAGCTTTTGCTGGTGTTTGACTTTTTTTTTTAAATTTTCAACCTTGACGGCCAGTTCTGTTCTTTTCAATATTTACAAAGGCTACACCATTAGTTACACCATGAGGATTCCGTTTTTAGCATCTGTTATTATGTAACACGAGTTGTGATAAATCAAGCTCATAATTAAATATTAAACTTATAATAGGATAAGTTAATGGTCAAAGGGAAATTACCCATGTAATCAAATTGAATATTAAGAATCACAAGTTATTGTCGTTTGATTATTATAGTACTTTTTGTTGAGTTAGAATGATTGTTTGCCTGTCTGTCAATCAATGTTTCTAAGTCGCAATTAGTTCGGTGGAAACTGCGTTGTTAGCTTTAATTCTTAATTTTCACGAGAAACTTGTTTTTTAAAAGGGTGAATGACCACGTGAGAAAGGATAGTTTTCGACAGTCTAGTCCTGAGTTCTGAGTAAGAAGGACGTGTATAAGAATGAGATCGTATAAATGGACTAAGAACGTTTTTAGAAGTTATGAATATGCTTTTCTAAAATGGAACTATGTATTATTTCAATGTCATGGATATATATGTGATTAAATCTATGTGCTGCAATAATCGAATGTTACTTAATTTATCATAAATGAGAACTGATATCTGTACTGTATAATTAAAGAACAGAAAGAAAAAGTAATACTCATAGAACTATTAAATACAAAGACAAATTTAAAGATAAATCAGAAGTGAAATAATGTTTAATGGGTAATAAGAATAAAAACCCCAATAACAGCATCAAAAGTGAGTATGCGATAATTAATAGTCTTCATGTTAGTCGCATTAAGTTAAAGTAAAATTATTAATTTAAGCTTAGATTGACTTCGAAAATTGTGAATACCGGAAGTAAAAGTACTCATTAATGGTCGGTTGCGTCGGCCATTGAAAAAAAAGTTGATTCTTCACATCTGCCATTCACAAGCCATCGCAATCTATAGCAGAGGTTTTATTGTATTTAAATCCATTTTATATAAATAGCGGAAATTATAATATGTTTTCATAGCTTCATCCAGGGGAAGTAATCAATAAAATAAGACAGCGGCTATACCTTGAAAGAGTTATGTTTGGATTCTTATTGTTTATTTTCTGGTTGATTACTTTTGAATAGAAATTTATCTTTTTTTTTTTTTTGTTACTAAATTCTCTAAAAACTTTTCATTTATAGTGACTAAAATTTACATAAACGGGTTACAACAATAATAGGTTTACAAAAATAAACAGAAACAGTCAAGTTTGAAATAACAATTATAGCCCAACATAGGCGGCCGAATATAAATTCAGAAATATCTTTATTCTCTATATTCTCTATATGGTCTAGATACTAGACGCTGTACAGCTGTAATTATAACACTATTTGGCCTGTGTACACTTTCTGTTCATACAGTATTAGGGTATATTAAAAGAAAAACAATAAAAGAAAGACGTATATTAGACTCTACCTGGGTACTTGTCATTATTTTGCCGTACTCGGACGCTTTTGAACCCCCCAGTACTGTAGTATGTACAATGAAGAATGAATACGGGCAATGAAAAATTTGTCAATTTGAAAAAAAAAGTTTTTGAGAAGAAATTAAAAACAAAATAATATGTCAAATTAAAATTTTCTCTTCTGAAATTTATGTCGTAACATTATTATTTGGATAAAAATAATTATTATTATAATGGTAATTTATTTGGCACTTCTAGCCATGCTATTAAATTTGGCATGCTCAGTGCGCTCTTGGAATAAATTACAGTGGCAGTTGTATTGGTATGTAAGACACATAGCAACTAGCTAAAGAGAAAGGTCTTTAAACTATTTTCAAAGGACTCTATTGCTTCAGATTCTCTAAGTGTCTGAGGCAAGCTGTTCCATAAAGAAGGCGCCATAGATTTTAATGAGCGCACTCCCATGTACTCCTTTTAGTGTCCAGCCACACTGGGAGTTTTAAGGAGTGACTGCGATGAAGAGCGCAGTTCCCTTGATGGCTCATACTTTGATATCAGTTCTTGAAGGTAGGAAGGAGCAGTGCATACATCCATAAGTAAGGGAGATAATAATGCGATTTATTCGCTTCATCACAGGGAGCCAGTGGACATCTCTTTAAACTGGAGAGATATGATCCTGCTTATGCACCCTCTGTAGTCTTTTCATCTGGTTCTGGGGCAAACCCCACAGGCAACTGTTGCAGTAGTGCGATTTTTTTTTTTCGTTTTTAAAATTACTGAAAATGTCCTATTCTTACAGCCGCCTACGCTTTTATGATCAAATATGTAATTGATATTAGCGTCGCCTCTCTTGATCTGGTCTAAATGGAGATAACGCATTTAAAATCCGCTCATCGGTAAAAGCCAATAAGAATGCGTCTATGAAGAAAATGAAATTACCCAGATATGTTAAAGACCTACTTCTACTTCTAAAATAAAAAGAAAACACAGAAAATTAAAAAAAATCTTTGAGTTTGCCTTTATAATTGTACCATTGCACTTTTGGAATTGTATTTATGACTTCACATCATTGCACAATTAGCAAAGAGCAATTACACCCCGCTGTATATTGACCTCAAGTGCAATATTGTGTGACTTGGCAATAAATCAAAACTTAATTGCACAGCATGAATTGGCAAACAGGGGGATTAGAATTGTGATGGGCAGGTTGAGATGAGGTGATGAGTTTTCAAACACGTGACTGTGTTCGTTGTGGTACGTTTATAATGGGTAGAAATAGGTGGGCGGGGCTTGCTTACTAATTACACGTGGCCTTACGTTGACACTTGACGAGGTATGAGAAAAATGGAAAAGTGTGGAAGTGTGATCGGTAATGTCATGAAGAATAGATTAATGTGTTCTGTGTGACATCTCCGTGGACGTCACGATTTAATTATATAGCCTGGGCAGAACAAAGTCAAGCAATAAATTGAGCAAATTATATCCTCGCTAAAATGAAATACAAACGGGATGGACCTTATGGTGCCCATTGCTGCCCCACAGAAAGGGGGTGCGAAGGAGGTGCCCGTCATAAGCACCACCTCTAGCCCCATCCAGAGTGATGCAAAAATTGGGACACCGAAAGGCGTATCTTATTAATCATAAGAATAGGGGCTCAAAAGTAGTTTGTTACCTCCTTGGCGCCCCGGGCGTTATAATTCCTTACTTGGACCATGTCACATTGTCAAGATTATCTCAATTGAGAAGAATACAATAAAGAAAAATCATACACAATACACGAAGCGCACCACAAAAATAAAAGAATAGTGGCCTACACATTTACAAGAAAATATTCTATTCAGTGAATCCAAACTACTCTTTCAAAGTTTACAATTTTATTACAGCTAGGTTATGTGTTAAGAACATTCTTACAAAGTTTTTTTTTTATAATTGTTAATTATTATCTAACATTCTAATTGTTGCACAAAATATTGAGAATATAACTAATAAACAGTTAATGTCAGCATTAACAAATGCAAAAGTAAAGTTACATTTTGATTCAAAGTCAAACTATGGAAATATTAAATTCGTCGTTCGGACAATAGTCTAGTGAAGTTTGTATCAAATGAGGTCATTGAGTACTTTTGCTTTTTTATATAGATCAAATCGCTTTCTAATGACTTTGCTTGACTGTACGGGTGAATAGTTTGCCATAGGCAAATTGATGATAAATCCGATGTAGTCAAAGCAGAAATTTTGTCTATGAATGTGAAAGACAGCCAGACTAGTCAAAACAATATAATTTCGAAACTAAAGGATTTAAGCCCTGCATGCTAACTCTTTATGTTTCTTCTACAACTCTGGACATAAGTTTTGAACTCAAAATATTTGTATAATGTCTTAAAGAAAACTAATACCTGCAGGACATGAGGACCGATATGACTTCTGGCAATCCTGAACTCGATATTATAAAGCCTTTTGGAGTGCATGTTTCTTTTTTTTTCTTGAAAAACGTCCTCAGAAAATTGTGATGAACCGGTACGCAATTATTTTGTGAACTAACAATATTGTTACATACCCTTCTCATTAAAACTAACAATATTATGATGTAACATTACAATTTGATACATAGGCTATCCATTTAGGCTATATGAAGGAACAGAAAGATTTCAAAAACTTCATAAAGATTGTGCATTAATGTAAAATTTCTAGAACAGAAGTTTTTTCAATCAGAGATATCTAAATAAAAGTATAGTCTAGAGCTGTATCCAAGATGGCAGATATACAATAAAACAGTTTAAACAGAGGGTTTACTCAACTAGTGTAAATTGTTTTGGTCCATGGTATAAGTAGATCACGTACTTTCATTATTTGATAATATCTGTGATGGTTTACTTTCTTATTAAATAGATATTTATGAAATGGTTGAAATGACTTTACCTTAATTACCAAAAACTTATCAAACATCGACTGAATGTTGTATGTTTTGCATGGGCAACGGAAAAAACGATTTTAGCAGACTTTAGGTCAACCATTTATATTTAGAAATGTAAATTTGAACAGCGTAGATGACACGGTAGCTCACAATGAAAAAGTTTTAAGTGTAATATGCAGTGTATGTACATGGAAGTAATACTGCAATTACGAAATATTTTATATATGTACATGTTAAAACATTAAAATTTACTAAATTTACTTCTAGAGGTCCTCGAGACATTATTTCAAATAAAAAAAAATTTTCATTTAGATTATAATTATTTCCCTTTAATTTTACTGCAAATTTGCGGCTATGACTTGAATACATGTCCCCCTTACATCCGCGTCATATATCTTGGATCCGCCTCTGAATTTAAACAATGTGAGAATCCACGATTAATATATTATGCTTATTAACTTGAGAGAGCGTCAACACTGAACACTCCACTCAACGACATCATACTTAGTAAGTACAGATTCAATCTTAGTATTCTTCTATTGGTGTGGTTGATTTTTGTACACGACTTCAGACTTGGTAAGATTAGATTCAATCTTAGGATTCTTCTATTGGTGTGGTTGATTTTTGTACACGACTTCAGACTTGGTAAGAACAGATTCAATCTTGGGATTCTTCTATTGGTGTTGTTGATTATTTGCGTTTGTTGCTTCCATGGATGAAACGTCTCTTGGAATTGTTTGCGAATGAGATCTACATTTCTTGTTTGTCGTGGGTCAATCAATGTCATCTGTAGCCCACTGACAACCTAAGATCAGATAACTTGAGTCTAGTTATGAAATAAACATAGGGTCTATTAAACCTCATTTTCATAAACATTAAACATTTTTTATTCTATATGTGAATGAATGAATTTTTAATGAAACAATGATTGCCTTGTTATAAACGGCTTTTTGGGTGTAAACATTACGGGCTTCGTCAGCTAGAGATGTCCAAGGTCGCAACGGCTCGGGAAAATCTAATGGATACTTCATGTGTACTTTTTTTTATTTACCGTTCACCTGGTATTAAGTGTCAAGTTTCCTCAGGGTCTCCACATCAATTTTTAAAAGCAGCTCTTGCAATATTGGACAGCTGATGTCAGTAGTCTCGTCCCAATCTTTCAATTGGTCAACCTTGTTTTCAGAACGATTGATTGGCAATAATGTAACTTGGAAAACCACACTCTAGAAATTATTTCATGGGAGGCTACTTTCCTCCTATTTTCAACCTTTGCACAATTTGTTTATAATGTTGTCAAATGTAAATGGATTATTCTATCGATGAGAACTGGTCAGTACTGGCTGGGCTGCTAAAATATAATTTAGATCGCATTGAGAGTGAGAACAACACACGCGTCATTTCATTTAGGAGTGATGCATTTTCTCTTTCGGTACCATTTGGGTAATATGAATATGCGCTGCATAAACTGTGGTAACTTTTTCTGATTTGTTTCATCGGTTGACCTATTCTACAACCTCAAGAAACACCATAAAATATTATACACATTTGTCTGTCTCTTGACAGACAGTTTTTTATTTGGGATAATTCAACATATTTTGATGAGTATCCACAACTGTATTTCCCAATCAATTTAAAATAAAACCTGAAGGTCAAGGCATACAAACATGCAAATATTTTAACGTTAATAGGTAATCATTCTATTACATACATATTGAACTGTTTGGTTTAAACGCTGATTTCATATACTCAGTAATAATTCAATGCCACCACACATTGAGTTCAAGAGTCACAATATATCTGGTGCTATACTTTGAGACTTTGAGCTACTAAGTTTGTTTGAACTATAGTAAAAGACATATTTTAAATAGCGATCGAACTAAAATATAATATATTTTGTACCGCTGCCAATCTGATACATTAGATCGGCTTTTCAATTAGTAAAAAAAGAAGTAGGTATCCCTCGCAGAACAAGTTTATCTATAGAGCAAGTGAAATGGCGTTCATTAGTTTCTTTGGCCAAACAAGGGGATTGTGATGCCTACACAATGCCCAGCCGCTTTAATTATAGTGAACTTCTGTCCGATACTTAGAGCTAGATAGACTCGGGGAACAAATTGTAGCCTTCAAAAGAACTCAGCACTGGAATAAAAGCCGCACTCTGCTAAACGTTATGCCCTATAGCCTAACAATTTCTAAGGTAATAAGTTCTTTAACCTTGTTCTTTTCACTAGTAGACTCTGTGATTAGATTTCTTTATTATTTAACTTCACAATATTGTTTCATTTATTTAATACATTTCATGATATAATTTTGTTCAAATTCGTCTAACGTTTTAAAAAATGTGTATGTATACCAAATCTATTTATATTTAAAATGTGTGACATTTTTAGGGTCACGTCCTAGAAGCACACAATGGAGCGGTTTCACCTTTTAAGAGAAATGAATGTTTTGATTTTGTATTTCTCGAATTCAGTCTGTAGAGAATAACTTCATATTTCCCGTTCAGTGGACCCATATCAAATCATGTCTTCAAGTGTAAAAAGCATTGCCCAGTCCCTCTGGAGTCATTATAATTCTGTTTCACGGATATACTGATTACAAAGGATTGAACTATGTCTAAAGGGAATGTTACTTTCTATCATTAAGATAATGTCTTTGACATCTCTATGATATCTCTGTTTTGTTTCCCATTTTTCCAGAGTGACCGGAATATTCATTTTAAACAAAGCTTTTTTGGTTTTCTCTATCACAAAATAATAATAAAAATCATAATTTATAAAGCGCAGTGACAAGTGATATAGTTCCTTATCTTAAAGGGATATTTCCCGATAGATGTAATTGTGATTCAAATTCACCGTTAGTAAAAAAAAAAGGTGGAATCACACGGGGAATGGATTAATGACAGGCACTATTTTAGTTACTATTTTTGTATCGGCCAATGATTCCTCCGCCCCTCCCCCCAGTAAACAGTGGTTAACCTGATGTCATTGATAATGAAAACTATTCTTAAACACAATGTTGCATTCAATTAACTTGTGTAATTGCCACACACATTTGTGTTACAAATACAAATATACTAATCTAGCTAGAATTAGACTATTGTTCATTTAATATTACAAAATTATAAATTGGATATTACTAGTATCTTTGACTCTTTTATCGAGAATTCCAGAGGCACTAGTTTAAATGTAAGTATTTCTACGATGTTCTACCTGTTGTACCTATATGACAGAAACTGTATGTCTTCCACGGAGGAACGCAGAGATGGAATATTGTATTTTAACCCAGATGTTAAGCCTAGTCCTATTTATGAGAATTTTAAAACAGTGAAATTACTGGACACTGGTCAACAAGCAGAAAATGTGATAGTCTATGTCTAACACCCACTACTGTATCCATGTCTCGCCCATGAGTCTCATCGTCGGCGAAGTGTGGAAACCACCAGTACGCTTGCATCAATAGCACACATGTGGGCTGACGGGGGACAGCCCTTACTGCGCATTCGAGGTCTCGTTGCACCGCCGAGACGCCCTGAGCCTCAACCTCTGGATGTCCAGATCTAACATCGTTAGGCTGGTCCAGTTTTTTTTAGGCAATTATAGTATGACTAACAACAATATCTTTTAAATTATAGTAATGGAAATATTATTAAATGCAGGTGTTTGCAGAATAAAGATCCATGGATTGCCTGCTTTTGATTGTTTACATTCTGTCATTGAGATTTGTAACAAAAACTATTATTAGATTTTAAATTTCTCTTTACTTCTAATGCACCTACAATTGTACAAAAGATTTGGTATTAAAGTCTATCAAGATGAAGGCAATGATGGTTTTTCTACTCGCTACCGTAATGGGCTGCTACATTTTTACTTTCGGAGAAGGTAATATTATTTTTAATGTAATCTGTAATGTATTGATTAAGGTAGTGATTGGTAATTGGGCAAATATTTCCTTGAGTGCGGTTAAATAAAGTAAATGGGCAGTGGCCAAATGATTACAAATTTTGTTTTTGGATACTGCTGTTCACAAACCAGGCCATTGTATGAGGTAGTGTTAGGATTAAAATTATATAATTTTCCCAACTCTCGACACCGCATCCCAAATATGCGAGTTTTTTTCCCCCTTTATAAGATAGTGATCCAAGGCACGAGATAATTTATCCGCTTTATGAGATAATAACCGAGACATTATATTATACTTTTTCTATTTTATTAGATAGCATCCCAAGCATAAAAACATTTCCCCACCAAACAAGAAAGGTCTGAGACACACTCTAATGTTACCACCTTATTAGATAGGAGCCCAAATACAAGATAATTTGTTTGCGTCTTGAGATAGCAATCCAGACATTATATTGTTTTACCAACACTTAAGACTTAAAAACATAAAGCTACAGAAACAGCAACAGAAATATCCAAAAGCCAAACTATTATGGGAGCTCAGCTGAGGGTTGAGGCTGTGATGCCTGATATGACGAGGCGAGATGAAAGCCGAAAGGAAGTTTCTCCTCTGACACAATCCTTGGCGACCCCTCGAAAAGAAATCAGAATTGGAGCATGGAATGTACGCACCATGTACGAATCAGGAAAAACTGCCCAAGTAACCAAAGAAATGGTACGCTATAAAGTCAACATATTGGGTGTAAGTGAAATGCGGTGGACTGACTCGGGAATGGTAACTCTGGCATCAGGCCAAACCATAGTTTACTCTGGAAGATCTGACGGTCAGCATCAGGAAGGTGTAGGTATTATCATGGACAAGCAGACAAGGAAAAGTCTGTTGAGCTGGGAGCCAATTGATGCCCGAATAATCAGAGCAAGATTTTTCTCAACATATGCTAAGATTACTGTCATACAGTGCTACGCGCCCACAGAACAAGCAACAGAAGATGAAAAAGACATGTTCTATCATAACCTGCAAAGTCAGATAGATAAATCTCCTCGACATGATATTATGATAATCATGGGAGACCTAAATTCAAAGATAGGATGTGACAACAGTGGTTATGAGTATTGCATGGGCAAGGAAGCCATGGGGGAAAGAAACGACAATGGCCAACGCCTCATTGATATATGCCTAGAGAATGGCCTGGTTATAGGAGGTAGTGTTTTCCAGCACAAGAATATTCATAAAGCCACCTGGACCTCTCCTGACAACAGGACAAAGAATCAGATTGACCACATTGTCATCAACCAAAAGTGGAGAAGAAGTATGAAAGATGTCAAGGCGATTAGGGGTGCTGACATTGGTAGTGACCATAACCTTGTCTTATGCAAACTCAAACTCAAACTAAAGAAAGCTACCAAAACTACTAGTTACCAACTCTATGACTCTTCCAAATTAAAAGATACACTAGTAAAAAACAGTTTTGTGTTGGAACTACAGAATAGATTCAGCCTACTAGAAAATCTTTTAGAGGACGACATCAACACACACTGCGATAAGATTTTAAATGTATACACCGAAACCAGTAGAACAACACTAGGACACAAAACAAGACAGAGAAAGGAATGGATTTCAGATGCCACATGGAGCCTCATAGAACAAAGGAAAGAGGCAAAGCGAAAAATGCTCACCAAAAATGGAGAAAGAACTTCAGAAGCTAGACAGGATTACAAAAGACTCAACATTAGAGTAAAGCGAAGTGCAAGACAAGACAAAAGAGATTATATAGACAACATGGCACTAGAGGCACAAGTAGCAGCTGATAAAGGCGACAACCAAACAGTCTACAAAATTATTAAGTCCCTTACGGGAGGTCTAAGGAGCAAATCGACGACTGTTAAAGATAAAAATGGAAATAATCTGACGACAGAGAAAGACCAGCTCCAGAGGTGGGCAGAACATTTTGAAGATATCCTGAATAGACCGGACCCAGAAACAGAGGCTGTCATCACAGACACGGGTTTTGAGATTGAAGTGTCTAAAGGGCCCATTATGGAACAAGAAATAATAGAAGCCATTAAACAGACAAAAGGAAATAAGGCGCCAGGAGAGGATAGAGTTACGGCAGACATGCTCAAGTCCAGCCCAACCCTGTGTGCAAGAACACTTATAGGACTCTTTAATAAAATATGGGACAAAGAACATGTACCTACCTCATGGAAACGAGGAATTATTGTCAAAGTTCCCAAGAAAGGCGACCTAACCCTCTGTGAGAATTGGAGAGGCATAAACCTATTGTCTGTTACAGGAAAAATCTTTTGTAGAATCCTACTGATGAGAATGAGAACAGGAATAGAGAGAGTCCTACGTGAAGAACAAGCTGGTTTCAGAGCTGGAAGATCATGCAATGATCAAATTTTTGTCCTGCGTACCATAGTGGAACAATCATTGGAATGGAACTCCTCTTTGTACATCAACTACATAGATTTTGAAAAGGCTTTCGATAGCATCCACCACCCAACACTTTGGACAATTCTGGAATCATATGGATTCCCAGGCAAAGTCATTAACATCCTGAAAGACATCTATACTGGAAACCAGTGCTGTGTACGCCATGAAAACCAACAGAGTGAATGGTTCCAGGTGAAAACAGGTGTCCGACAAGGATGTGTGATATCACCTGTTATCTTCTTAATAGTAATGGACTGGGTTATGAGGAGAGCTACTGCAGATAAACCTCGAGGCCTAGTATGGGGACTAACTTCCTATCTAGAAGACTGCGATTTTGCAGATGACATAGCTCTGCTCTCTCATTCTCAACCAGATATCCAGGAGAAGACAACAAGAGTAGAACAAATAGCCAAAAGTGTTGGCTTAAAGATCAACTCAGGGAAAACAAAAATCATGAAAGTTAAGACAAAGAGCTCTAAGAGGACAAGTGCCAATGGTGTGGAGGTGGAAGAGATTGAAAACTTCAAATACCTTGGCAGCTACATCTCTGCTAATGGAAGCATAGACATGGAAATCTCCACCAGACTAGCTATGGCAGCTCAGGCCTTCAACAAACTGGGGAAAATATGGAAGTCATCCTCTCTGCAACTAAGAACAAAACTAAAACTATACAAGTCAAATGTACGCTCAGTCCTTCTCTATGCTGCAGAGACCTGGAAGACCAATACCAAAATTGAAGGCCGCCTTAGAGGGTTTGAAGGTAGATGTCTCCGACGTATACTAAGAATCAGCTGGGAGGACCACGTCTCCAACATCGAAGTCCACCAAAGAACTGGAATAAGCTTCATTATCGATGAAATAATGAAAAGAAGATGGAGATGGCTGGGTCACATCCTCCGCATGGACAAAATGAGGCTCCCAAGCAGCGCATTGAAATGGACACCACCAGGAAAAAGACGAAGGGGAAGGCCAATGGGAACGTGGAGGAGGACAATGGACGAGGAAGCAAAGGCCACAAATAAAACATGGCACGAAATCCGATGGCTCGCCCAGGATAGGGAGGCCTGGCGGAACTTTGTTGCTGCCTTATGCTCCACGGGGAGCGATAAAGACTAAGAGAAGAGAGAAGACTTAAGATATCACCCTAGACCAGATAGCAATCCAGATATTTTTACCATATCGTAAGTTAACAGTTAATACAAGACCTACATTTACGAACTCATAAGATATGACTTTAGAGGCGAAATTACTTTTTTTACCTGATAAGCTAGCACCCAAAACAGGAGCACATTTCACCACTTGACGAGCTAACATAACAGACACAAGATAATTTCACAACTGTATTATAAAAGAATATATATTGCGTGCAATATAATAAATATTCATTTTTTAAACTTAATACCTTTTATTTGTATGCAAAAGAAGGATACCGGAATTATTATTTTAATAGATGTAGATCCTCTTTACTCCTTTAGAATTCCCTTGGAACATTGACGATTCCCTGCACGTTCACTTGGAATAAAGTAGTCTCATTTTGAACGATAATATCAGGCTAATATCAAGAATTTAATAGGACTTTCTTATTCATTTTCTCTATAAAAATGTTTATTTTGTTCTAGGTAAATCTATTTGGAGCATTGCAGATGCACTGTTTACCATGTAAGAATAACTTTTGAACATGATATTTTTGTTAAGTATATTGTGTAGAGATTACTTTAAAATGTCTTGGGATATTACGAATTATAATAGCCGCAGCTTTCAAAATGAAGAGCCCTGGGGGCCTGACAATATCAGACGTTGATCATTTCGAGACATTCCTATTTTGTTATTGGAAATTGAAATGTCACTAGATTCTAATCTAGATGTTTGGTTTTGTTGGTTTCTATTATTAAACAACAATTTATCGTTTTTTCTAATAGTTGTGAAGATGTATAGTACTAACTTTATTTATATATATATATATATATATATATATATATATATATATATATATATATATATATATATATATATATACATAGGAAGGGTTCGCTACTTAAAGTAACAAAATATCGGCCGATTTTCCCCCTTGAACTCTTCAATTTGTCGACTGCAGCAGAACTGCAAACAGACATGCAAGCAGACATTCAATATGACATGCAAATACACATGCAAGAAGACATCCAAACAGGCATGCAAACATGCATCCAAACAGACATCCAAACAGACATGCACACAGATATGCAAACAAACTTGCAAGCAGACATGCAAACAGACACGCAAACAGACCTACATTTGAACTGATAACAGACACGCATACAGACATGAAAACAGAAGTGCAAACAGACATGCAAACAGACATGCAAACGGACATGCAAACAAAAAATGTAAACAGATAACCAAACAGACATGCAATCAGACATCCAAACAGACATGCAAACAGACATCCAAACAGACATGCAAACAGACATCCAAACAGACATGCAAGCAGACATGTAAATAGACACGCACACAGACATGCAAACAGACATCTAAACAAACATCAAAACAGACATTCAAACAAATCTACAATAGAGCTAATAACAGACATGTGAACAGACATTCAAACAGAAATGCAAACAGACATGCAAGCAAACATGCAAATAGACATTCAAATAGACATGGAAGCAGACATGCAAGCAGGCATGCAATGCGACATGCTAACAGATATGCAAGCAGACATGCTAAAAGACACGCTAACAGACCTACAATAGAACTGAAAACAGACACGCATACAGACATGAAAACAAAAGTGCAAACAGACATGCAAATAGACATGCAAACAGACATACAAACATACCTACAATAGAACTGATAACAGACATGTATACATACATGAAAACAGACAAGCAAACCAACATGCAAATAGACATGCAGGCAGACATGCAACAAACATGTCGCTCAGTAATAAAATTGTTATAATCGCAATTTTTAAAATGTAATTGTAGGTATATGTACATTTAAAATATTTAGATTTATAAACCATTTACTAACCATTGAAAGGGTGAGATTGTTTATATTTGTCTTATGTAAACATGTTGTTTCAAATTGCCAATCCTTTATAACTTTTTTCATCGTTTTATTTCTGATCTCAGAGCTGGTGCTGTGTAAGTTATATATTTTTTCTAGTCACTTACCCAAACAAACATGTAACTGTAACTTAAAATATGTATCATATCAAAATTTCAAGACTTCATTCGGTTTTATATAGTTTAAAAAAAATTTTTCAAACAATAGTTAACATCAGTGTGGGAGAAATAGTTACCATCCGAAGACGGGATCGTTAACATCAGTGTGGGAGAGATAGTTAACATCATTGTGGAGGCATAGCTAACATAAGTGTGGAGGGATAGTTAACATCATTGTGGAGGGATAGTTAACATTAGTGTGGAGGGATAGTTAGCATTAGTGTGGAGGGATAGTTAAGTCAGTGGGGAAGAGATAATTAAATCAGTGTAAAGGGATAGTTAACATTGGTCTGAATGGATAGTTAACATTAGTGTGGAGGAATAGTTAAGTCAGTCGAGAGGTATAGTTAACATTATTGTCGTTGGATAGCTAAATCAGTGGGAATATATAGTTAACATCATTGTGGAGGCATAGTTAACATAAGTGTGGAGGGATAGTTAACATCATTGTGGAGGGATAGTTAACATTAGTGTGGAGGGATAGTTAGCATTAGTGTGGAGGGATAGTTAAGTCAGTGGGGAAGAGATAATTAAATCAGTGTAAAGGGATAGTTAACATTGGTCTGAATGGATAGTTAACATTAGTGTGGAGGAATAGTTAAGTCAGTCGAGAGGGATAGTTAACATTATTGTCGATGGATAGCTAAATCAGTGGGAATATATAGTTAACATCATTGTGGAGGGATAGTTAACATCAGTGTGGAGGGATAGTTAGTATCAGTGTGGAGGAATAGTTAACATCAGTGTGGAGGGATAGTTAACATCAGTGTGGAGGGATAGTTAACATCAGTGTGGAGGGATAGTTAACATCAGTGTGGAGGGATAGTTAACATCAGTGTGGAGGGATAGTTAGCATCCGTGTGGAGGGATAGTTAACATCAGTGTGGAGGGATAGTTAACACCAGTGTGGAGGGATAGTTAACATCAGTGTGGAGGGATAGTTAACATCAGTGTGGAGGGATAGTTAACATCAGTGTGGAGGGATAGTTAACACCAGTGTGGAGGGATAGTTAACATCAGTGTGGAGGGATAGTTAACATCAGTGTGGAGGGATAGTTAACATCAGTGTGGAGGGATAGTTAACATCAGTGTGGAGGGATAGTTAACATCAGTGTGGAGGTATAGTTAACACCAGTGTGGAGGGATAGTTAACATCAGTGTGGAGGGATAGTTAACATCAGTGTGGAGGGATAGTTAACATCAGTGTGGAGGGATAGTTAACACCAGTGTGGAGGGATAGTTAACATCAGTGTGGAGGGATAGTTGTCATCAGTGTGGAGGGATAATTAACACCAGTTTGGAGGGATAGTTAACATCAACCATTGGTGATGTATAGTTCACATCAAGTGGGAGGGATTTTTAACATCAGTGGAGAGGGAAAGTCAACATCAGTGGGGTCGGAGAGTTGTAGGTTTAACTTATTTTAAATAAAATATTTCCAAATCTCAAAAATCATTATACATCTATAATATATATTTGAAGTGACACCATTTAGAATGGTGAAACTGAATACTTAAATAACAATTAAAAGAATGAAAATGTTTGTTTTTGTCGTGTATATTCTTATTGTTTCGATTTACAAGTCTTTGAAATTAGGGATGTTTTTTTTCAAAACCGGTTTTCGTTTCCATAAAACTGGTTTAAACCTGGATTTCGGTTCAACGCCCCCCCCCCCCACCCCCGCGCAATGTCACAATTCACAGGCCGGAAAAGCCAGATGTGCGTAGTTGTGTAGGTATGGGCTTATTTGAAAAGTAGTTTAAACTTAGATCTAGTGTTTGCAGGGCCTTCAATTTGATTTGTGTGAATACAATTTTAAACACTTTACCATAAGATTATTTAGAACTAAACAAAAATCTGGGCTAATTTATTAAAACCGATAATAGCTCTCAATAGTGATAATTTGAAAACGGTTGACTTAGAATTGTAAAATAATGTAGTGAAAAGGATCGCGTAGCACCAATCAAAAGAATGTGTATTTAATAGTGCCGTTAATAATAAAGCACAGACGCGGTGTCTAGCCGAATTGTTCAGGGTCACATGACAAAATTAGTTTGCGTCTCTCCATTGCGTACATTAGCCTAAAGAGTAGGCCTAGCGCACATTTTAAAAGATGAGCCGACAAGTAAACAAAATCATGTTAATTTTAACTGTAACTTAACATTTGCTTTGATGTTGAAGAAACACAATATCTAAGACTAATTATTGTTAGCAAGGCATTTTAATAATTGTTTTGTGTGAATCCAACATTATTTTTGTTAAATATTTCCATCAGCACTATCAGAATTGAAGTAAGGATTACCTTCCAACCAACAAACCAAAATCCGGTTTTGAAAATCAAAACCGGTTTTCGGTTTCAAAACCGGAATGCGGTGTTCCGGGTTTCGTTTAACATCCTTACTTGAAATCATCATTTACATTTTGCTATTCCCTGCCTGTGTTATTACTTCAAATATCGTTGATTTTTTTTTTCAAAATTTTCTTTTTTAATAACAATTTTAAAAAGCGGTAACAGAATACAATTACTTCACAAATGTAGCTTGCGAATATTATAGACAACTAGTGGTTATAGTCTTGCACATCAAACGTTCTATCTATTTTATATTTAAATCTTTAAAACGTTATTGGTTAAATGGTTTTGATTTTTTTGCCTATCTTTTTCAATGTTTTAGAATTGTAATAGTTTACGTTTTTGTTTAAACATTTTCTTTTATTTGTAACATGGAGAATAATATTTCCTTTTTAAACAACAAATAAATTTGATAGATCAAGTTCTTCAAGGTGAGTATGTCTTTATTATTTTTAAAATACTAGACTTAAATTTAAACTGGAACAAGTATTTTTATCTATCTAGTTTAACTATCTTAAATAAATATGTATTTTGTTATTCCTGTGGCTATTACTACGTTTAATAGACAATAATGGATATGGGATAATGGGCAGTCAAGTTAGGTCATCAAAATATAAAGCTGCAATGTTGATTTTGTAAATAACGCTATTAATTTTAACCTTCATCTTTAAAATAAATTGTGTTTTTCTGCGTTCGTCTAATCTGAACATATCATGTCTTGTAAGAAAGACAAGTTGACCTTAAATTATAATTAAATCATTAGCAGAACAGTGTATAAACGTTTTAAGAATAGTTTTAAATTATTCATTTGGTAGAAATGTTATAGCAATTCTAATATGGAAATTTTGATGACATATTTTGTTTTTTTCAATTTTCTTTGCTTGCTTCAACTGTATCATTATTTCCCAAAGTGAATCAGGGTAAGTAGTGACTTCACTTTATTCTTTTCAAATAAAAGACCTCATATTCAATATTTGTTTATTCTATGTTGGCTAAGATCTTCAATACATGTTTACCGTACTCCCGGCTTTTATGACAATGCTCTTAGAAAGCAGGGGTCAATGATTAGGCTATGCGCAGTCCAGTAGAGGCAGAGATGGGCCACATAATGAGCAATAATGTTCTAAATATTTAGATTTGAAATTAAACGTGTTTCTATGCCTTTTATTAAATGTACATTTTGTTTATTCGTTATTTGGATCTTCTCTATATCAGGGGACGGCTACCTTTTGATAATAGAGTACCAAATTAGAATTTCTAACCCTTTCAGCGTGCCAACAACCTAAAAGTCATCCTATTCTAGTAATCATTTTTTTGTAGAAAGACATGAATTATTGCTTTCTGGGGTGTTCCGCGTGCCATTGAATATCGCTCTGCGTGCCAAGTGCGGCACGCGTGTCGTAGGCCTGCTCTATATCATTGAGTATTCTATAATATAATATTCTTGATCAGGCTATGATGTTTATAATGCGTATACTATTTCTACAGCCAACTAATCGTAACTGATTCATTGAATTAAAAATCTAAGTTCTATTCTTACTTAAAGTCATCAGCAGGTTTGTAAGTAGAGTTTTGGAAACACGAGGTACTAACCAGCAACAATAGAATAATTTTAATGGAATAAAATAGAAAAACACAATCGTGTACAATGCAACGATGAGACACAATGCGATAAAAAATAATTTAAACTTGATTTCAAATATTACATTTGTCACCGGAATCTTGTAACACAAAACACAACTTGAATACTTGAAGTATAACAACGATGTGTCTCTTGGGCAATAACTTTAATTATAATTTGATATGTAGAAATACCAACGACGACCAACAGCCAACAGTCATATCCACATCAATCCTCGAGCCTATGCCAATACCATTACTCAACTCTCAAACTCAGTCCAACGTAGGACAACCTCTACCTAACGATGATAGACTAAGACTGCCTTCTTTAATTCCAACCCAGCACCAAGTAAACATAACATGACGTCAAACACAAACTTCCTGGATACTACTAATATCGCACCTATAGCACCAACTATTTCCTACAACTTCAAACCAACTCATGCACCACTTACACATAAATCATTGAAATGTGAAGATAATAATTTGTTTTGTTTTTTCCTTGCTTCAACTTTGCAATTATTCACACAGCTCCAGAGAGTAAGTAATGTTATTCTTCTATAATTGTTGAATGATACAAGTCATTTACATTCATTTTATTTCTATTGGTAATGTCTTTTACACACCTATTGACTAACACCATGACGGTTGTCATAAAGTTTATAGAAAGTATACGTCAACAATATGGGACACGGTAGCCGAGCGGCAGCGCGTTCGACTGGCGAGCCAAAGGTCCCGGGTTCGAATCCTGGTGCAGGCTAGGATTATTTCCCGGGTATAGAGGGTGTCCCTGAGTCTACCCAGCTCTGATGGGTACCTGACCTTAGTTGGGGTAAAGTAAAGGTGGTTGTGCATAGTGCTGGCCACACAATCACCTAGTATGCCGTGGCCACGGAAACTAGTGAACGCTGCTTCACCGGCACTATGGATCAATTTAGTCCGACGGGATACTATACGTCAACAGACATGCGCAGTCCAGTACGTTCTAACACCACGATGTGAATATATAGGCCAATAAACAATGAAATTTTTTTTTTATTTGAAATAAACTGAGTTATTGGGTAATAATGATTCATGAATCGATGGCGAACGACTTTCTCCAAAGGAAACACAGTATGGCTGAATCTGGTAGTTCTAAAATTGCGACTATTTCTACAAAAGTTAAATACAAAACAGCGGAATTTTTAATATTTTTTCTTTGTTTGTATTTATATATAAACGTATGACTGAATATGAAAAGCAAATGGGGCCTAAACATTGAATTAAAATATTCAGATTCTCTTTTTAAATGTTTTCAAATTAGACCTATGCGTTCTTCGGGACTTGCGGATTTTCTCGTTTCTGTGAAACCTTCAGTTCTCATTGTTCTCTTTGTTCGCTTTCTTTGTTTTTTTCTTTGTTGATTGTTTTTATTTTCTTACACTTTTTTATGTAACATCCTTACAATTAAAAACAATGGAAACAATTAAAATATTATTTATGAAAGGACTGCAAAATCTCACTACGTTTGTAAAAATGAAGGACGCAATGCAATTAGGTTTTGATTAGTATAAAGTAATGTATACTAAAAGTAATGTATACTATAAAGTAATGTATACTATAAAGTAATGTATACTATAAAGTAATGTATACTATAAAGTAATGTATACTATAAAGTAATGTATACTATAAAGTAATGTATACTATAAAGTAATGTATACTCGTCAGACCAATTTGACCCATGGGGCTTGCAAAGCAGCACTCGTAAGTTTCCCAGTCCACTGCATAGGCCTACTTGGTGATTGGGTGGTCATCACAATGTCCAGCCGCCTTTAATTTGAATCAGTATATGTCTTACAAAATTTAAAATGTGTATTGTTGGTTTACTAGAGTTACAAAAATTAAAAATTGTATAATAATATGCTAACTATAATGCGATATCTATATATTACTTACGCAAAGTGTCATATGTTCGTTTCTTTCTTGAAACGCCTCAACTTGATCCACCCCATCCTTGATAAGAAACTGTATGAAAAACTTATTTTCAGCCAAAGTCCTTAGACATTTGTTTGTATTTTAATATTTTGTTTGAATGCTTTGAAATGTAATAAACAAAACCAATAGAAAAGTTACTTTATATTCGGTTGTTCATTTCTTTGCGTGCGCTACGTATACAATTTTAGCATACGTGCACATCCGTATCAAAGTCTCATTTATTCAAACACTCATTCCCCGTCGATGCGTAAGAAATAGGCCTATATGGATTTCCCCTAGGAAAATTATTTTTTTTTTTTATCAATGAAAAAAAAAAGGGGGGGGGGTAAGAAGAAGAGCGAGAGGAAGTGGAGAAATGAAATAGAGATGGGACAGGGGTCAAGGTCTGTGCAACCTCGGCAAGCAGAACCCAAGGTGACGGTACACCGTCCAAGTCTTTTGTTAACCATAACTAACCTGACAATTGAGACAAAACAATAATATTTCAAAAGAAGACATGAAAGAAATAGGACAATAATATAACAAGTGTAACCCTGCGGGTTAAATTAACCCTAGCAAGATGAAGGATAACCAGAAGTAAATGACATAATATAATTTTATTATAACAAGACACTTACAAACAGAGAGACAATGCAACCTATTCAAATTAAAATCTTTTTATCCGCGTCAAAACAAACATGTCATTCTTATTACCATCATTTTCACGGGATAACAACTAGTAAACTAAAGTCTTGCGGGGATAGCTATTTCATAAATGTTTTAATTTATTTTTTTCTTTGCTTCAACGTCTCGACTACAAAGGAGATATAACCCTCATATTTATAATAATAAGCCACCGTAAGTATTTTGTTTATTTCTGTTTCACCTCAACAAAGTTAAATTTGACCATAGAACAATAACAACATTATATAGAGTCTAGTTTAGTGTAAATATATTTATAGTAGGCCTATAGTCAAAACATGTCGAATAAAAATTATATCCTATGGTTATTGCTTTTAGAGTCTGCTTTAGAACAACATGAGCCCTTAATATTATAACTGAAAATGTGTATTTATTATAATAATAATAATAATAATAATAATAATAATAACGGTGCTTATATAGCGCATATCCCGTTGGTGACAGTTCTATGCGCAGACGACAGTTACAGAATACAGACAGACAACGAAATATATAGTAATACGCTAATCCTGCTGACGAAATAGGTGAGTCTTCAGCCGGCTCCTGAAGGTGTCATAGCTAGGGCTCTGGCAAAGCTGTAGTGGGAGGTGATTCCAAGCGGACGGTCCTGCGTAGGAAAATGAACGTTCGCCAGCGGACACTAGCCTCACACGAGGGATCCGCAGAGTAAGCGCGTCAGAAGCCGAACGAAGTGGGCGGGACTGGGTGTAGAGCTCCATACAAGAGCGAAGATAATCCGGGGCGCAGTTATTCAGGCACCTATAACAGAGGGAAGCCAGCTTATATGAGATCCGGTTGTTGATGGGTAGCCAGTGCAGAGATCGGAGCAGAGGATTGATATCATTTGACTTCTTCTTCTTGAGAACTAGTCGGGCTGCGCAGTTCAGGATACGTTGGAGTCCTTGAAGGGAGGAGGCCGAGAGACCAGCCAAAAGCGAATTACAATAGTCCAAGCGGGAAAATAGGAGAGAGATGATGAGCTTAACACAAGCTTCCTTGGTGAGATAACGACGGATGGCGGCAATACGACGCAGATGGAAGAAGCAGATTTTGGTGAGGAAGGCGATGTGGGTTTGCATGGACAGCGTGGAGTCCAGATAGACGCCAAGGCTTTTGATAGTCGGGGAGAAAGGCACAGTTGCATCAGCCAGCTGAAGATCGGACGCAGTGAGGGACACGACCCTCTGTCTCGTACCGACGATAAGAGCTTCAGTCTTCTCACTGTTTAGCTTCAACTTGTTTTCCGTCATCCAGCTCTGGATGTCCAGGAAACAGATGGAGATGGAAGCAAGGAGCCTGTCGAAGTCCTCAGGCTCTGCACTGTTATACAGCTGGGTGTCATCGGCGAAAGAATGATATTTGAGGTTGTGGCGTTCGATGACAAAGGATAGGGGTTGAGTGTAAAGGGTGAAAAGAAGTGGACCAAGGACAGACCCCTGCGGGACACCATAGCAGACGTGAACAGGCTGGGAGAATATGGACTCAATCATAACGGTCTGGGAGCGATTCTGAAGATAGTTCATGAACCAGGAGAGGGCGATGTCTTGAATGCCAAATGTAGACCTGAGGCGATCAATTAGTCGGTGGTGGTCAATCGTATCGAAGGCAGCAGACAAATCAAGCTGCACAAGGGCAGAGACGAGACCTCTGTCTGAGGCGTTTAGGAGGTCAGTGGTGATCCGCAGAAGCGCTGTCTCAGTGCTGTGATGGTGGCGATACGCAGACTGGTGCGCGGGCATCAGCGAATGTAGAGACAGGTGGGCATTTAACTGCTCAAGGACAACACGCTCCAGGATCTTGGAAAGGAAGGGTAGGTTGGATAGTCTGGGCGGTAGTTCTTGCACTCATTTACATCGAGTCCGGGCTTCTTTAAGAGTGGGCGGACAATTGCGGATTTGAAGCAGTCCGGGACCACGCCCGTGGATAGAGAGGTGTTAATAATATCTGTGATGAACGGCAGAAGCCTGTCCAAGCACTTGGCAAACAGGAAGCCGGGCATAGGGTCAAGCTCACAGGTCTTGATGGGGGTCCTTGTGATGATGCGCTTGACAAGGTCAATGGTTACAGGAAGGAAGCAGGTGAGCGGGGAGCCCGAGAAAGTAGGAGAGGGTGGAGATGGGCTGTAGACATCCTGATCCAGGGAACAGCGCAGAGTCGCAATCTTTTGCTGAAAGTACTGTGAGAAGTGATCAGGGAGGTCGTTGAGTGGTCGGGTGGTGGGGAGGGGCGTTGAGGTAGAAGAGCCAAGAAGGGAGGACAAGATTAAGTGAAGCTCACCGGGCGACGAGGCATGCTTGATGCGGTCGTGGAAATGCAGGACCTTGGCAGCAGTGATGGCTTCTTTGACGAAGGATTATAGATTATAGAAGGATGTGTGAACTAATTTTATAAATGGCTTTGTCTATTCCTTTTTCTAAAGTTTAAGAAACTGGTTAAATCTCTCAACAAATAGTCTTTATCGTGCCGACCAATTTATTTGGAGTATATGTTCTATAGAAGCAAATGAAATGAGAAAAATATCACTCGAGTTGTAAAAATATCTCTCGAGTTGTAAATGCACCTTATCTGACCAACAATAAAATTGTTCATCTTGAAAAAAACAGTTAAATAAGAATAAATCTTTGCCACTTTCAAATGTAGAAATTAGATTAATTATTTCTCAACAATTTACATGATGGTGTTTTCAAAAACGTTCCTGGTGACTTGTGTGTTGTGTTCTGTCATTTCTTCATAGATCATTGGTGGTGTGCTTTTTAGGTTTTGGGGAAATCAAAAGTCGTATCATGGACGGTTACTGAGGTCATTTCGCGTGCCAGAAAAACACACGCCCACACAAAAACGGTGACGTTTAGTGTTTTTGGCACGCGTGCCAGTGGTAGCCCACCCCTACCCTTTGGTTCGGGTCATTTCTATTCATGTGTATGTTCGTGAGTGTGTTTGTGTGTATGTAAACCTTTTAAATGTCTCTGTTCAAGTAACGAGTTGATTCAACTTTACAGTAGTAGTCCTATAGACCAAAACAGTTTGCATATATATACTTATTAGTTCTACTTATTAGTTCTACTTATTAGTTATAATTATTAGTTCTAATTATTAGTTCTACTTATTAGTTCTACTTTTTAGTTATATTACTAAACCTGATATAACACTATTGCATCACATCTAAGGTTATAGTTTTCACAATTAAATTCCCCGAAATATTAGAAAAAAAATCGATGTTTTTTAAAAGCGAATTGGTGTTTTAACACTTAATTATTATTATCTTATTATTGGAAAGGCCTACAGTTTTTTTTTAAGTTTTAAAATTGTGAAGTGAAGAAATATATTTCTTGATGCGTTTTATTTTAGCTTGATAACAATTGAAAAGTATCTACCGCCAAAAAAAGAGTAAGTTATTTTCTATTATTTATTATTATTATTTATCTGTAGTCGCTAATATCTTCTATATATTAACATAAAATATTTACTTCCGGTTTTTATGATGACGGTTTTAGTTCATTTGGTGTCAACAGACACCATTACTTTATACGGTCCTTGAGCTTCAAATTAAGTCGTATAAGCTTAGTTTGCGTTGACACAAACAATATAATATAATAACACTTATTTCTGTAGCGAAACGTTCTATGACATAGTATTTGGCCAGCTATATCAAGCATTAAAGTAACACAAAAGAAAAATTATCATGTTTCCATGATTAATTATGTCCTTACATTATCTCAGCTCTAGAGTTGAGTATTTGTGCCCGTTGTTTGTTTCCCAAAATGGTTATTCGGATACATTTGTAGTCTCTTAACGCAAGCATTTTATTGACCCTTACACTTTTGAAATGTTATAATACAAAAAAATAAAGTTTCCTTTGACCAGTAAACAATCATCGTAGTGCTTGCTGTAATTTTTCTAAAGTTTAATTAATCCATTGTTATTTTATAAAACTAGAATTCTTGGCTTTAGGATATGGCGCAAGGACTACTTAAGTAGTCTGAACTATATATAGCCTACTACTTAAGTAATCCTTGATATGGTGTTATAAAAATATTTACTCTCTCATCTCTCTTTGTGTTTCCATTGTGATCGATGGAATTATATATTTATGGCGTTCAAAACTAGTAGCGTTCAGTTAAGATACAATTACATGCATTACAAACTTTGGCAGTATCACAAACTATTCTTCATTAATAATAAGATTTTTTAACCTATATTTTCTGATGAGATTTTAAATAGTTCATTTATTTTTCGTTAACATGCTTACACATTTGTTTCTGCTTCATCAACTCATTATTTTAATATTTACCTTTCTTAGAACATTTTTTACCCTTACTTTTTTACTTTTTTATTAAGTCGGTAAATAGTATACCGTTCTGTCAATTAGCTTTATATCTTTTAATGTAATAAAAAAAAAGTTGTATATACTTATTAGCACTGAGCTCTATAGCCTATACATGGAGTGCTCAATCATCTAAAATAAAGCATTTTAAAAAAAGTGGAGAAAATGCAGACTATTATATTATATTATATTATATTATATTATATTATATTATATTATATTATATTATATTATATTATATTATATTATATTATATTATATCATATTATATTATATAGCCTACAAAAAAGTGAATCCCAGTTAGATGGCCGATTTGACCCGAAAAGACATAAAATTTAAACTCTTTCCGGAAATGCGTCAATGAAATTTGATGAAAATGAACTCACTTACACTAAACATACATTTTATAAATATACTCTTGTATTGCATTTACTGAAAGTATTAAATTTGTATTTTAAGTTGGATATCTCAGAGACATTTTTAAAGTAATAATTTCTATATTACGGTATTTATAAAAATTTTAATTATTTACAATAAGATTATAAAGTAAATATTTAATTTTATGTATTTCCGGGTAAAATTAGCCATCTTACTTGCAAAAGTGGCGGTGGATTGGGCACACCGTAAAAAATTCCCACAGTACATTATCTGAAAGGCTCTGCATAGGAACCCCCAGGGAAAAAGACCACCTGTAGACACGCTCCTGCGAAGAGAAAATGGAAAGCCGCAACCTTTCATGGGGTAAACTTTAAATAGCTGCATAGTTTCACTTTTCGATATATAAGAGTGTGCATATTTTCCAACAATTTAAGTGATTGAGCTCTCCATGAATATATAGATCAGTGCTTATTAGCCGTGCTCTGTGTATATTTCTGTTGCTCAACGTGCTCAAAGTATGCAATGCGGCCTGAGATTGCATTATGTTTGTTTGCAGAGGCAGTATAAATAAAATCATTATTGTTATCAATCAGTTTACAAATAAGATTTAATATTCATGAACGTTAAACGATGTGACCTTTGTTTGCACTTTTTTTTGTGTCCACAGGTGTCTAAAGCCTGGTGAATTTTGCGTTGAAACTCCTGACTGTTGCGAAGACCTTGCATGTCACTATGTGAAAATTTTGAAGTAAATATAAATTAATGTTTTTAATTTTTCGCTTTAAATTCCTTGCCTTTTTATCTCAGTAATATGTTCCTATATAATATATAGGTCACATTAGTAGTCACGAAGAAAAAATTTCACTTAATCCATAGACTATAATATACATGGACCGCTTGCTTTAGTTTTTTATGCTATTATCTTCTGTTTTTTGCAATTCCCGATTCTAAATGAAGTAATTGTAATACAAGTTCCGTTTTATTAAATCGCATTTTTTTCGACTTTAAATTAATACTTGTAGGCCTATTAATATATCATTGACTATAATAAGATGGACCGCCTGCTCTATTTTTAGAGCTTATTTTCTTTTTTCCCTGCGCACACCACACTGATATATAAATGTTTCCGCTCTGTACTACTTTCGATTTTAATTTTTCATTGAGAAAATCATGGAACTTGTATATCAATAACTTTATTTCCGGTATAGCAAAATTACGTTATTTAGAATCGGGAATTCCGATCATCAGTGTTTCAAGTCATCATATAACAGAAATACCATAGACTATAATATACACCGAACATGAGTCTAACAGATAAACTCCATACTTCTTCAATAAGTAATTATTTAATTTGAACATTTACCTCAAGTATGCCTTTCAATTCATCATCAAAAACTTCATCATCCATAGCGTCCATATCTTAGTCATAGATTGACGCACAAAATTTAAAAAAAAAATGGTGCGATTCAATAAAACGGAATTTGTATTACAATTACTTCATTTAGAATCGGGAATTCCGAAATAAGCAGTCTTTCGAGTCATCATATAGTAGAAAAACTAAAGCAAGCGGTCCATGTATATTATAGTCTATGCTTAATCTAATAATCGAATATAATTTAATATAATTTATAAAATAACTAAAATTGTTTTATCTTTCAATTGTGTTCTTATTTTTCAGTCGCAAGTCTTGTATTTCAGTGACTACCCTCAATGGATAAGCTTACCAATTATATTCAAGAGACTGTGGCGATTACTTTGATTGGTTTTATTTTTGTCTTTTAATAGCCTAGCCGTTTCTGATGTTTTGTTTTTCTTTGTATAATTTAAAAAATAAGTTAGCGCTATACAGTCTGTTTTAATTAAACAAATAGAGTTTTAGTTATGAAGAAATAAAAAAGGACATTTGTCTTTGAGAATCTCTTTACAATATCTGTTTAGTGTTTTATTTAAATGTTATACCAGCTTTATTACCGATCTTGCTTTGGGTAATATAAAACATAAGTTACAAATAACAAATTTACAAAAGAAAGTTATAAGCTTAAATACAATATAAATCAATTTTTAATAACGCAATTTTTACTCAAATATTTTATGTTTTTAATTCAACTGACTATTACATCTAAAGGAAAAGAATTCATAACATACATTGTGATTAAAATACACACATTGTTAAATTATTATTTTCCATTAAATTTTTTTCTCTGCCATCTCTTTTCCTTGTCAATGAGATGTAAAACTCCCAATACAACGCAATTAGTTTTTAACGAAAGTGATAATTCTGTGCACAAGGTCGATTATGTGATCTATAAGAAGAGTGCACAAGGTCTGTTATGTGATCTATAATTAGAGTGCACAAGGTCTGCTATGTGATCTATAATTGGAGTGCACAAGGTCTGTTATGTGATCTATAATTAGAGTGCACAAGGTCTGCTATGTGATATATAATTAGAGTGCACAAGGTCTGCTATGTCATCAATAAAAAAAAGTGCACAAGGTGTATTATGTGATCTATAAGAAAGTGCACAAGGTCTGCTATGTGATCTATAATTAGAGTGCACACTGTCTGCTATGTGATACCACGGAGACATACGATATATAAATAACAGTTATATCAGATTTTCCCAGGATCACTTTAGGGTGTCCCTGAGTCTACCCAGCTCTGATGGGTACCTAACATTAGTAAGGGTAAAGTAAAGGCGGCTGGGTATTGTGCTGGCCACACATCCCCTAGTATGACGTGGCCACAGAAACTGGTGAACGCTGCTTCATCAGCCCTATTATCATTTTGTTCCGAAGGGTACTTTACTTTACTATATCATATTCATTTATACAGACAAGGTGAATGACTTGGACAACATTGAGACATCAAGTAGAAATACAATCAATATAAATACAGTAACTAATCAATGCATTCAGATTTCGTTGGAAAAACATTTTGAAACAAACACTATAATGTAATCGTGAAGCCTTAACTGACATGGCCAAATCAAGGTTGAAATCAAGTAGCAAAATAATAGAAAGTAAAATTCACGGGGAGTTTTAGCATGAAACTTGTAAGCGTTGCTTCACCGGCCCTATGGTCCGATGGCCGACGTTTTTTTTACTTACTTTTAATTATAAAATGTTAAACTTAAAACATTGATTTAAAATGTTTGAAGTCAAAATTATAGTTTTTATTTACTTTACTTAAAATATTTTTATTTATATGCATAGTGATTATTAGGTTGTTGATTTTTCTTTAGTTTATAGCCTATTATTATTATATTGATTGTTCCGCTCTTATTTTGTTGTATTATTACTATATTTATTAATTTATTTAAGGACAGACTAAGATTGAATTTGTAGGCCTACGTATAGTAGAGACTACCAGATTAGTTATATTAATCCTTACTTGTATCGTAGATTTAGGCTATTCTTTAGTTCTTGTAAGCTATTTCTTAGTTTGTGATTTAAAAAAAATAATTGCTTTAATATATAGTGTACGGTAACTTGGTGGCTAGGCTCAGGGCCGGCTCGTGCATATAGGCAACCTAGGCGGCCGTATAGGGCGCAAAATTGGGGGGGGGTGCATAGTTGAGGATGTGTTGTTGTTTTTTTCGGGATTTAAAGATATCAACTAAAATAAAGTTTAATACTTCTGCACTCTACTAGCATATGCAAACGAAATACTAGGTAATTAAAGGCGAAAGGTATTTTATTTAAGTAGAAAACAGGAAAGTATGCCCTAGCCCTACCCAGTGTATCCCCGCCCAAGGCACTTTAATTAGGGCACAGAATTTGTTTTCGCCTAGGGTGTCAAAAACCCCAGAGCCGGTCCTGACTAGGCTGTTCAGATATGTTTTAGTTCATACGTTTATAAAATTAATTTTATTCATACATACACCTGTTGTTTTTGTTTGTATATCTTTTGAACAACCTTAACCATGTGTGCGAATATCGCCTATATATTCTAAATGAAATATTCACTAATAGTTATCGAATTGAAATATTTTGATCATCAAAATACCCAAATTGACTGATGGATGTACTGATAATTTATACCAGAATTTATCACGACATTATAGTCGCTCTAACGTCAAGGTCTCAAAAGTAGATTATAACCAAAAGTAAAAGTCTCTTAACAATAACACTATGTACATAAACGATAACGATTTTCAACGCAAATAATAATTTTTTTTTAAATAATTTTATTGGTAGAATTAGGTGACTTGTAGCAGACAAATATATAACCATGTTTAGTCATTCAATCGCCCGAGTTGACTTCAATTTTGTTTCTTTCCTTGTGTGTATATCGGCCTATGTTTGTTTATGGCGATTAAACCTGCAGCAGGCTAAATGACCCACTATGCGTCATCCTATGGAGAGGAAATGTATCAGATGACAACACATTCTATCAAACAAATTTTCACCCTCATCCCCAACACTAATAAATTTTTTACTTTTTTTTTCATTACACTTTAAGTTGCGCGTTTTTAAAAAAATCCTTAATGAATTCATCTTCCTGACTTTGTTTATATGGATTATATCAAATTAGAATTCATTTCCAAAACCAAAACATCTTATTATACTTTAAATGATTCTTTTAATTAAATTTATTAATAGATAATAATTGCCGTTAAAAATGTCACTATCTATTTGGCATTTATAGATTCAGTATTGAATGAACAGAAAATTTTCCGATTTTTTTATAAAGGCTTTGACAGAAATCAGACCGAGACAGCTTGTTATAATTATATTTCACATTTTCACGGGATTCCTCCTTTCCGTTATGTGTCAAAAATTTTCCTGTTTGTTACTCGGTACTAGATATGATGTAATAACTATCTAGAAGTTGGTGGCTTGAGAAGCTGGCTAATCCAATAAATTAACAAGGGAAACTATCACATAAAACAGATATCACTTACCCGGCAATGTCTCGATTCTGTTGGGAGTTGTTGGAGTTAGCTGAAGCCTTATCTCTCCTGAACTTTAAGAAAGGATCACCCCTAGCGACTCTGGCAATTGAGTTATCCCGGCCGGATCCTAGCAACGAATCACCGCTGGCCTTTCTTTGCAAATGGTGTTCACTACGTAATCTCATTAACATATCGTCACCTCCAAATCTATAAAATTGAGCTTCACGTCTATCTCTAGGTTTTTCAAATCCTAAGCCTCTGTCTTCATTGTAACCTTGGGTTGACCGTTGATCAAGTTTATCTTCTCGGCCATCATTTTCCCTTTTCAACAAATGAATATCTTGATTATCTGGTGAGAGATTGCACACAGTTATAATTAAAATTAAAAACTAGGACATTTTAAACCTTCTGTTCCTTTCAACCTAATTTGACTTAGCTGACAGCGTTTTGGAACTAATATCATCTCAGTATTAAGAAATCAATCACAGTGCTTCCAACAAATATTCATGGATGAATTTTGACCTCACCACAAATTTGCTAATCCTTATGAATAAAAAAAAAAAAAGAAAAATATACATGAGTAAAAATTATTAAAGCACCAATGCTTGCATATTTTTCTCATTCTGGAATCATTACTTCTGCATTTATCTGCATTTTTTTGTTTCAAAAGTTCTATCAACACGGTTGGCAGCATTGTTTATTTCCACAGTAAAGCAAGTTTTTAAAAGTTGACATAGTGTCTCAGTACTATCAAGTCATTGCAGTGTATACCAAACTTTCAATGAACATAAATAATATGTTGATTATTTGAAGCAATTTGATTTAATTTTTCATTTGAATTTCAGAGTTCAAGAAAAGTTTCCAATTGTCAGCAGCCATCTGCTTCATCCGTAGAAATAGTTTTTTTTTTTTATGATTGCACATTGTCATACACGAGTGATCATATAATATTGTACTTTATACCGTAAATCTTCAACTTGAATATATTCAAATAGTCCGTTACGTCTTATAGAAATTTAAGGATGCGTTGAAATGTTGCATCAGTCCGAGCAAAAGCACCTATTATTTTAACCCGAAGAATAAGCAATGGATTGATATTACAATTAAGAGGAAGAGATAAGTAATAATCATACAAACTGGGTAGTTGTTTTAATGTTTTAAAATGTACATGTACATTCTTTGGTCATAAAATATTTATATAATTTTCAACAATCATGTGTAATTTGATCATTTTAGAGTTAAAAACTGTAAGCCATTAATTTTTTTAAAAGGAAACAAAAAAGAAACATTTAGGCAAGTTATTTGGCCTAAAATAAATATTGTAATCAGGTTAAAAATAAGTATGTCTTTTTATTTAAGAAAACGCAAGGACTATCCTTGTCTTAGAGTCGAACACCCGTCGCCCGCATCTCTAAAATATAATTATTAGATTTTACTTACTGAAAACAATTTAGGAAATCTTTAAGACCTAAAATTCTTTACAATCTTTAATTAAAAAGTAATATTAATGGCAATGTAAAAAAAAAAGTAGCCTATTTATATTACAGAAAAAGAAAAAAAGTTTTCAGTGAGGAATAGAACCCAGGTCACCTGTATGGCAGTGTGGGATGCTAACCACTCATCTAGGGAGGACACATGGAGAAAGCGAGATCGGAAAAGTAAAATGAGGCAAAAAGGTCACGTGTATTTCAATTAACCATTGACAAAACACAGCTTCAACCACCAACGATAAGCTTAGTACGCACAAATTTTCTAACTAGAAAGAACGTCGTTAACAGCTTTAAGATAAGAGAGAAATAGGTCTGTATTTTTTAATGTTAATATGCATTTATACACAATAACAGAATACAATATAAGCGAGAGAGTTAGGGAATATGACAGGAGAAAATAGAGAGAAAGACGGATGGGGAAGGAATAGAAGTAAATAGGGGAATAGAATGATAGAGAGTGGAGTAATACAAGAGGGAGTAGTGAGGGATATAGATTTTTATCTTATTTTGATGGTTGTTACATCCATCGAAATCCTAAAATTATAAAGAGGACAATTTTTTGGAATTCCTAAATATTATCTTGGTTAGTAGTTTTAAAATATCTATACTTATAAATATAGTCACTGTATGTCAAGGTTCAGGGCAGACAGACTTTCCTGAGCTTTAAAATATTATACGTGTTAGAGAGAGATAAAACATTACAAACATTGTAATAAATATAATCTGTTACTGACTTTGACAAGGTCCATCACATATTAATGACCTAGCAGGAACAAGGTTAAGCCAATGAACAGATAAGTAGTACAAGATGGCCGTTAATGTCCAGGGTCTCATAGCACAAGTTTTGTAGAGGCTCTTTTGTATGAAATGTAAAAAAAAATGTAAATGTAAAGTGTCAATTTAGTAAAAGTAACGCACAATATACCAATGTATACAATGATCATAATTATACATCAACCATTACTCTTCTATAACATAAGTATAAAAAGAACATAGCGAAATTGCCTTAATAAAGACGGACGATCATTACGGCTCTTATGCACAGAGAGTAACGACGTTCAGTAGTGAACCATCTGGAACGGGGGAGGGGGGCGGCACAACAAGAATGTGTCCGGGCGACATAGGTACGGTTTCAGCAGCCACAAGGACAATCTTTCTCTCACTGCGGAATTCCCCTCGGATCATCATCGTGGTGGCTCGCCCGTATACCTGCAATGTCGCCCTGTAGCGCGAATACCATAATATAGGGATGGGCATCCAGACACCAGGGCGGGGTTGAGGCTGGAACGTTGCGCACATTGCTGCCTCCCCACAAAGACCTCAGACCTCTCGGGTGAAATGAGAACGAGATCTTTCGGACGCGCAGCTGGGGCTGTTTCCCATGCGCTAGCCCACCGGTGTGCACTTGATGCACGCGTACAGTTGGTGGCCACACTTCGCCAGAGATGAGGCGCATGGGTACAGAAGTGTATTCAAATAACCTATAGGATACAATAACAAGTAGTATATCATAAACAGCACAAGTCAATAACTAATAATATTAAGTATACCTAATGTATAAAACACGTGTCAAGAACATTTACTCAAGTGTGTAATCTACTTAAATTCTGTATTGCTTTCATTATCAACATTTTGTGGTACCTTATACAATTATGCATATACTTTTTCATTTCTATTTAGTAAATCAATCAGTTATCACATTTTTGTGTATCCTTAGTTGGACCATTGGCTTCGTCAATGTTTAACCACTTCTTTCCATCATGTGCCAGGGTCTTCAGCTACTCTCACTTAATTCAAGCTTCTTTTCATTTTTGGTCCATAGATCTCATACAGTATTTGGGCCGCTTCCTCTTCTGTTTTTGTGTTTCTTCCATCCTAGCGCGTCTGGCCTTCTCTCCTCTCAGCTTCTTGGTTTGTAATGAAGTCATTCCATTTATATATGGAGAATATGACAAATGCAAAACGTGGAAAAAAACGTGTATATTCTGGTTAGGGTTGGGTGTAGGTCTATATTTCAACGAAAACTAAAAAAAATATTTTTACTGATAACTTACATGCTTTTTGACAACACCGAATCAATAATACTATATAAGAAAAAGTTGAATAAATTAGACTATATAACAACGGTGGGCTAATGCGGCTCCAATAGCTCTTCACTAAGTAAAGTGCGACTCTTGTTAGCATTAATAAGAACGCTCATCACAAGTATAAAATTTAAAAACTATATTTTTTTTCTATTTGATTGGATGTTTTTAATGATCTTTGATTTTATATAAACCGTAGACTCGTGCGTAATATGTAGGGCCTAACCGTATGAATAAAATCAGAATTTAACTTTATTTATTTAGCAATCTACATTGGAAACTAGGTATAGGACCTATGCCCTTTGAGCCCCATCCTAGAATACGCCTCGTCAGTTTGGGACCCCCATCAGCAAAACCTGATTGACAAGCTGGAGATGACCCAGCGACGCGCAGCACGTCGAATACTAGAGGACTACAACGCCAAATCAAGTGCCTCCGCCTTGGTAGCAAAACTCCACCTATAATCACTACAACAACGAAGAGCAATTGACAAAGTGTCCATGATTTAAAAAATCATCAACGACCACGTGGACCTATCGAACCAAACAAGTAGAATCCAGAAAGTGTCCCACTGTTCTCGAGGGCACCAACTCAAATTGCATGTCCCACACGGACGTACAAACACCTACAAATATTCTTGTTTGTCCTTCGGCCATCAGAATGTGGAACTCGTTGGAACAAAACTCAATCGCCGCCTCCTCCGTCTCTTCCTTTAAGTCTACCCTAAAGGAGTAGAGCTACAATGACCCTTATGACCACCAATAATTCACACGTTCTCGTATTCCCACTGTTTATATACACTCCTGAAAACAATAGAAGACCTCAACAAAATTACATCTCAAATTGTGGACTCTTTCCTCGGGTACAACGGGGCATCCACAAAAACATGAAGAAGAAGAAGAAGAACCTATGCCCAATTATGCCCATAATTCGTTCCAGATTATTTGACATATACCAAACTGTGCGTATAACAAACGTATTTTTTTCTAACCGTGTGTTGACAATACTATAGCCATGTGTGTTGACAATACTCAATGTTTGTAGGCCCTATGTTTAATAAGAGTATCTCAAGAGTCTCCAAGTAGCACTATAATAAACACTCTATTTAAACTTAAAACGGAAAACGAACCGTACAAACACAATTCTTCCGCAATTCTGAATGTTCTTCATTAATGATTTCAATGTGATAATCCAACAAGAAAACCATACCATACTCCCTTTATTTGTATACTAAGTTTACCATTTCAACTTCACTACAAAACTACAATTTCGAATCGTTAAATGTCGGTAAATACATATCTAATTATAACTATTCCGCATTTTTTTTTTTATGCGTGAAGCCACGATCGTCGCTTTGCTTTGTTTCGGCTACATTTTGTCGTTTTCATTCGTATTTTTTCGTAAAAACGAACATATCCGAAAAGTTTAGTTACTTCCGTCAAAGGCAGCCATTTTTTTTAGAAAATTTGTTATTCGATTCGCAAATTGGTGGAAGGTTATTTGTGGCTATTCCAAAGGCTACGATGCTGAAAATTTGATAAAATGTATTGTTTGTGGCAACAAGTCTGCTGGCCAAGTTTCGGCTCGATCGGACGATGGGAAGTGGCCGAAAAATCGATGCAAAGTTTTGCAAGCAACCAACCAGACAAGCATACAACCAGACAGCGCAAGTTAATATAAAGGGAGTAAAAAGGTATATTTAATTATTTTTTCAACATTATTATAAAAGTATATAAATCGATACCATAGTTATAATACTGTATATTATTATAGCTGGATAGTCTCCACTGTTTGTATAGTATTGTTTGACTGTTGTCGTCGATGAATATAAACTGCCGGAGAAACAATAGTTGTTTAGGGCCTATAGCCGACAACAAAAAGAATCACATAAGGGAAACTAATAACCATGTTGAAATAAAATCTTAATGTCAGACTGAATGTATCGTTCGTTTTGTAAACGTATCTTCGCTTGGAGGCTTTAACAACATCTCTGTTAAGTTAATACAACACAGAAAATAAACAACACTGAGCAAAAAAAAAATTGGACTACTTGAAGCAAAAAGCTCTAAAATGAACAAGAGAAACGAACCTTTTAAATCGAATAACAAATGAATCCATCTGAATAGAGTGTAACTTAGTACTAAAGGCAAAAAAATCTAATTAATTTAAGAACAGCCTCTACCTGTCTAGCTACTAGATGTAGTAAGGAACAGATGCACGTATGCCACTTAGAGTCCTTGTCGTAGGCAGGGGCGAAGCGAGACATTTTTTCAAGGGGGGCTGAACTTTCGAGTGACAAATGTTTACCACCGTCCAGGGAAAGGGGGGGGAGCTAAACTTTTGCGTAACAAACATTTGCCAATTTTTTTTTTGCGAATTTAGTACAGATTAAAAAAAAAGCTGTTGAAAATAATAATTTTTTTATATTTCCATGGTGTGGCGAGGGAGGGCTTACCCCCCTCACATCCCCCCTTGTTGGTTCACCCCTGGTCACAGGACGAGTACTTTAACTAATATTTCAACAATGGTAACGTGAAGAATTGAAGCCAGGCATAGATCTCATTAACTTGATTTCATACATTCTATTCATTCGAAACATAAGATCTCATTCATTCTCAAGGTCTTACAAGTCTTCCTTTATTTTATAATCTACATGTACAATAGCTATCAGAGCCACAACGTGTTCAACAATGTGACGATACCATAACTAGCTTGGTTGCCGTCTGTATCATAAATGACTTCTTTCGTTTCTTTGATGATATGAAGTCATTAGATAATCTCTAACTCTTTCATTCCATATTGCTAAATCGTTTATTCAAAATATCTTGCTCACCTTAATACAATCTATATACCCGGTACTCACATTAATCAAAAAATCTATTATAGTACCCTGTGACCACAGAAACTGGTTCTTGTGGATCAATTTGGTCCGACGGGTATTTTACTTTTTTACAGAATTTAAATGCATTTGTTCTTGCATAGTGTATAAGAAAAGCATTTTTGTCCTTATGTTAATATGAGCATATTGTAATAGACTGTTAATGTATTGTGATACTCTAGTCGTGTGTGTTGACAATACTCTAGCCGTGTGTGTTAACAATACTCTAGCCGTGTGTGTTGACAATAATCTAGCCTTGTGTGTTGACGATACTCAAGCCTAGTGTGTTGACAACACTCTAGCCGTGTGTGTTGACAATACTCTAGCCTTGTGTGTTGACGATACTCTAGCCGTGTGTGTTGACAATACTCTAGCCTTGTGTGTTGACAATACTCTAGCCGTGTGTGTTGACAATACTCTAGCCGTGTGAGGTGACAATACTCTAGCCGTGTGTGTTGACAATACTCTAGCCGTGTGTGTTGACAATACTCTAGCCGTGTGTGTTGACAATACTCTAGCCGTGTGTGTTGACAATACTCTAGCCGTGTGTGTTGACAATACTCTAGCCGTGTGTGTTGACAATACTCTAGCCGTGTGTGGTGACAATACTCTAGCCGTGTGTGCTGACAATACTCTAGCCGTGTGTGTTGACAATACTCTAGCCGTGAGCGGTGACAATACTCTAGCCGTGTGTGTTGACAATAATCTAGCCTTGTGTGTTGACAATACTCAAGCCTAGTGTGTTGACAACACTCTAGCCGTGTGTGTTGACAATACTCTAGCCTTGTGTGTTGACAATACTCTAGCCGTGTGTGTTGACAATACTCTAGCCTTGTGTGTTGACAATACTCTAGCATTGTGTGTTGACAATAATCTAGCCGTGAGCGGTGGCAATAATCTAGCCGTGAGCGGTGGCAATACTCTAGCCGTGTGTGTTGACAATACTCTAGCCTTGTGTGTTGGCGATACTCTAGCCGTGTGTGTGGCCTAGTGTGTTGACAATACTCTAGCCGTGTGTGTGGACAATACTCTAGCCGTGTGTGTTGACAATACTCTAGCCTTGTGTGTTGACAATACTCTAGCCTTGTGTGTTGACAATACGCTAGCCGTGTGTGTTGACAATACTCTAGCCATGTGTGTTGACAATACTCGAACCTTGTGTGTTGACAATACTCTAGCCATGTGTGTTGACAATACGCTAGCCGTGTGTGTTGACAATACTCTAGTCGTGTGTGTTGACAATACTCTAGCCGTGTGTGTTGACAATACTCTAGCCGTGTGTGTTGACAATACTCTAGCCGTGTGTGTTGACAATACTCTAGCCGTGTGTTTTGACAATACTCTAGCCGTGTGTTTTGACAATACTCTAGCCGTGAGCGGTGGCAATACTCTAGCCGTAAGCGGTGGCAATACTCTAGCCGTGTGTGTTGACAATACTCTAGCCTTGTGTGTGGACAATACTCTAGCCTTGTGTGTTGACAATACTCTAGCCGTGAGCGGTGGCAATACTCTAGCCGTGTGTGTTGACAATACTCTAGCCTTGTGTGTTGACAATACTCAAGCCTAGTGTGTTGACAATACTCTAGCCGTGTGTGTGGACAATACTCTAGCCGTGTGTGTTGACAATACTCTAGCCTTGTGTGTTGACAATACTCTAGCCTTGTGTGTTGACAATACTCTAGCCGTGTGTGTTGACAATACTCTAGCCTTGTGTCTTGACAATACTCTAGCCTAGTGTGTTGACAATACTCTAGCCATGTGTGTTGACAATACTCTAGCCTTGTGTGTTGACAATACTCTAGCCTTGTGTGTTGACAATACTCTAGCCTTGTGTCTTGACAATACTCTAGCCTAGTGTGTTGACAATACTCTAGCCTTGTGTCTTGACAATACTCTAGCCGTTTGTGTTGACAATATTCTAGTCGTGTGCGTTGACAATACTCTAGCCGTGTGAGTTGACAATAATCTAGCCTTGTGTGTTGACAATACTCAAGCCTAGTGTGTTGACAACACTCTAGCCGTGTGTGTTGACAATACTCTAGCCATGTGTGTTGACAATACGCTAGCCGTGTGTGTTGACAATATTCTAGTCGTGTGTGTTGACAATACTCTAGCCGTGTGTGTTGACAATACTCTAGCCGTGTGTGTTGACAATACTCTAGCCGTGTGTGTTGACAATACTCTAGCCGTGTGTGTTGACAATACTCTAGCCTTGTGTGTTGACAATACTCTAGCCGTGTGTGCTGACAATACTCTAGCCATGTGTGTTGACAATACTCTAGCCTTGTGTGTTGACAATACTCTAGCCTTGTGTGTTGACAATACTCTAGCCGTGTGTGTTGACAATACTCTAGCCTTGTGTGTTGACAATACTCTAGCCGTGTGTGTTGACAATACTCTAGCCTTGTGTGTTGACAATACTCTAGCCTTGTGTGTTGACAATACTCTACCCATGTGTGTTGACAATACTCTAGCCTTGTGTGTTGACAATACTCTAGCCTTGTGTCTTGACAATACTCTAGGCTAATGTGTTGACAATACTCTAGCCATGTGTGTTGACAATACGCTAGCCGTGTGTGTTGACAATATTCTAGTCGTGTGTGTTGACAATACTCTAGCCGTGTGTGTTGACAATACTCTAGCCGTGTGTGTTGACAATACTCTAGCCGTGTGTGTTGACAATACTCTAGCCGTGTGTGTTGACAATACTCTAGCCTTGTGTGTTGACAATACTCTAGCCGTGTGTGCTGACAATACTCTAGCCATGTGTGTTGACAATACTCTAGCCTTGTGTGTTGACAATACTCTAGCCGTGTGTGTTGACAATACTCTAGCCTTGTGTGTAGACAATACTCTAGCCGTGTGTGTTGACAATACGCTAGCCGTGTGTGTTGACAATACTCTAGCCGTGTGTGTTGACAATACTCTAACCTTGTGTGATGACAATACATTAACCATGCACACTGATTGCAATAGCCTAAGTATAAACTGAAGAGAAAATAATGACTTAGAGATTTTAACGGCATTTTTTTTTGTCTTTTAAAGAGAAATCCTAGAGAAATGTCCTAATTTTTTGTGCCGCTTGAATATTTGGTTATTAAAAGACTATTCGTCTTTTAATGATACTAACCAATTAGGCATAATCTTTAAAAAATACTAAAATAAAATTATCATTGTTTAGCTATGTATTGTGTAATCCAACGAGAAGACAGATAGTTTGGCAGGGAGGTGATATTGTATACTGACTTCATCAGGAATAGACTAGAGCAGTATTTGGCTCTTATTAAAAATACTTAATGAAAGCAGTGTATAGATTGGTGTTGTCTTAACAACCTATAAAATGAAATATATTAAAATTAATAAAACGCTTTTCAATCATATCATTTTACAAAACCACTTTGACAAGACAAGAATAGTCTAACATTTCTTTTTTTGGACAACGCATTCCAATTTTATTTTTTATAACTTTTATAAACTTGTATATATTATAATATGATTATAATATGTCATTCCACGATGTCCATGCCTGCAATAACTTTGATATCCTCTAGTTTTATATTTTAACAGACTTATTATAAATTATAAAATAGTGTAAATAGTTCATCACGTTAATACATGAGCGTAGGCTATATTATTAATTAAACCTAATATTACAAATCTCAGATTCTAAAATTTTAAATTTAAAGAAAAGTATGTTGTCTATGTCTCAGTCAATATTAACAATTCATTATACTAATGGATGTGGGCTATAGAACAAGATCTTTTAATGAAAAGATGGCGATGTCCACAATAAACATTATATATATATATATATATATATATATATATATATATATATATATATATATATATATATATATTGTGCGTCAGGGGTCGGCAACCTAAGACACTCGTGCCAAACTTGGCACGCAGAGCGATTTTCAATGGCACACGAGAGACCTCCAAGAAATGTTTTTATTGATAGAAAAAATTAAAAATTCCGTTTCTGAATGAGGAAAACTGACTGTAGAGGCCGATGTTTCTGAATGACATAGTGACACATTTCAGTGAGTTGAGCTTGCATTTACAAGAACCACTGGAATTGATTTGCATTATAACTGGATATATCTTGCCGTGAAATCAATTTAAAACATTTAATTACATGTACATCCCTATATTAAGTCATATATTAAGATAGATAGTTGTAAGCTCCTTAAATGGATAAACAATTAATGCAGGAAAAGTTTATTAACAACTGTTTAACGTAAATTATTTAAATCCTCTAATAATGCAATGAACACCATAATGTTGGATTTATATAAAGAAAATATAATTAGTCAGTAACATTGATTGAATCAGAATATAAATGTGAACACGTTTTTTAATTAAATTAACCCGTTTTTTTGTTCTAATATTTTTAATACTATTAATTATGCCCGTCAAAATGACGGAGAAACGAATGATTAGACTCTACAATGTGTTTTGTTAAAAGAGAGTGTAACTTTTTTTTAAAAGCAGGCGTGAATTGGGAAAACCCGATAAGATCTCGCGTTCAACATTGCAAATGAACGGTGTGAAAGCATTTCAAAGCGACATTATTCTGAAATGGCGCTCAGTTTAGAACCTTAACATACGGTGATTAGTAATAGGCCTACGTTTAATAAACATAATAAATTGACGAATTATGCAATTTTGTTCATATAATAAAAATATATTTTGGAGGACGTTTCCAATTTATACATTTAACTTTTGTGCCAATCGGTCAAACGGCTTAGGAGCCCATAGCGAACAAACATATATATAACTCACAGTAATTATATACAAAAGTCTATTTATGTTTCTTTTTTTTGTTTCTTTTATTTAAAAAAAATCACTTACAATATATAACTTTGAAGTGATCAAATTGTAAAAAGCATTTGAAAATTATATAAATATTATTTGACTAAAGAACGTATATGTATAATTTTAAACATGACATTAACTACCCAGTTTGAATTAGTACTACGCATGTATTCCATTTAACTATAACAATTACTATACTTTATTGGTAACTGAAACACATTAAAGAAAATCTCAATTAAACTGAGATCAAATATAGTTAATAGTCGCAGGTGTTAGTTAGATCCTCAACTTGGCTAACACAATGATAATGTTTAGACTTTAGACGATAATTACCATATAGTTCTATGTGAAAGTATAGTAATACATTTTTGTGTTTGATATAAATGCAAATAAAAAGGATGATAATCACAAACACGTTAAATTTGTATTAAATAAAAAAAGCTCTAATGACTTTTTTTTATAAATCTCCTTTGTTTTTGGCCTTGGTCCTGCTATGGAGTTAAACTCATTGTCCCATAAAAATAATTGTTTTAAAAAGAAGGCCTATAAAAATATAGCAGATTGACTTTTAGCCTGCTTGCACGCTGAATGATTTAGAAATCCTAGTTTGGCACACTGTTAGCAAAAGGTTGCCGACCCCTGTTATACGTAATTATAGATATGTTCTATATGTACAATATGTACAAAATAGCCTACTTACTGACAGTTTAAATTCTAGTTAAGAAAAAATATATGTAACAAAATATTGAGTATAATAAGAATTCATTGTCCAATTTTGTATTAAATAGTGATCTGTAACTGTAGCGTAACTATAGAGTGATCTGTAACTGAAGCGTAACTGTAGAGTGATCTGTAACTGAAGCGTAACTGTAGAGTGATCTGTAACTGAAGCGTAACTATAGAGTGATCTGTAACTGAAGCGTAACTGTAGAGTGATCTGTAACGGTAGCGTAACTGTAGAGTGATCTGTAACTGTAGCGTAACTGTAGAGTGATCTGTAACTGTAGCGTAACTGTAGAGTGATCTGTAACTGTAGCGTAACTGTAGAGTGATCTGTAACTGTAGCGTAACTGTAGAGTGATCTGTAACTGTAAGCGTAACTATAGAGTGATCTGTAATGTAGCTTAAGAGGGTGGAGGGGGAAAGACTTACAATAAATTGATCTTTTTTTAATCCCTAATTCTTCTTCTTCTTTGGGTGCCAGGTCTGGAGCAGACATCGGCGGTGATGATCTCCATTCTTTCTTGTTGTTAGCTATTTGGATGAAGTTATTAATACTTATGTTGTTCAGGCTTTCTACATATGTTACCGGTAAAACGGGGGAACTTTGTACCACTTTTTTTCATACTTAATAATATTTTTACAGTCTTTAATTATTTTGATGATGTTAATAGCTCTAACTAGGGGGAACAACAACATAAAAAGGAATAAATAAGTAAAAGACAATTATTTTGGAGATTTAAGTTTTATTTTAATATTTTGTGGGGTGGTCAAAGTTGCCCCGTCATGGGGTTACTTTAGACCAAAAAAATTAATTCAATAAAAAACAATAATTTTTTAACAAAAATATTAAAAATTATATTACAAGCCATTCAACATTAATAAATAACAAACTACATGGCAAACTGAAAATGAAACATTACAATTCAAAATGTACATTTTTCTAATTTATTTTTAGACTATGTGCCTTTGTAGAGTGGATTTGCGGTATCCATTTGTCATCTGAACCGTAATTGGCGATGTTTTCACCGGTCATGTTTTGAATGGTGTAAAATAAATTTGAGAAATAGTCACTAATAACTTGTCGAGATGCAGGAGCTTTTTCTTTAAATTGTTCGGCAATATTCTCTTTCTGATTTCGTCCTTAAATAAAGAAAAAAGTCCAACCAGCCATAACCAGACCAGTTGTTTTTAAACATATAAATAGACCTCCCTTTTATGTCAAAGTATGTCTTGACCACTTTTATTATGTCTGAGTCATCATTAGTATGTCTTCGTAACAGGAGCCAAACTTTCTTGCCCCTGGTTTTGGTTTGTAAGTGCCGGGCATTTTTATTCTGAAAAGATGGGGTCAAAATTAAAATTTACAGATAGCCTTTTGTTATTAAATGGATAAAATGTTATAGCATATTAAGATATTTTAAATAATTTAATTTTACTTATATTGACATTTAATAATTAAAATTTAAAAAATGTAAATTCACATTATCAGATGTCATATTTTCAATTTTTTTTTGGGTTCATACTTAATGGCCCAAAGTTACCCCGAAATAGCGGGGGAATTTCGAGAATTTTGGGGTAACTTTGGCCACCCCTATTTTTCTTCTTAGGTTAAATAAAAACATTAAAACTTCACATAAAGTCTTAACCATTCCATTTCTTAATTTAAAAATGTAAATATTGATATACTTACTATATTGGATGAATGTGTATACTCTTTATTTTCACAAATCTGACATGCAAATGGACAATGGTGGTCATCTTGAAACGATTCGCATTTAGCAAATAATGGAGCCGTGTAGCAAAAACTGATCATTAAATATTTCTTTTCCATTTAAGTTTCAAATTAGAAAGTTTGGTCTAGTTAAAGAATAACAAATTATTTTTAAAAAAATACAAATAAAAACTTTTTTTTTCATGGTACAAAGTTACCCCGATGATCCAAAGTTACCCCGATGATCCAAAGTTACCCCGATGAACCAAAGTTACCCCGATGGTCCAAAGTTACCCCGATGGTCCAAAGTTACCCCGATGATCCAAAGTTACCCGATGGTCCAAAGTTACCCCGATGAACCAAAGTTACCCCGATGGTCCAAAGTTACCCCGATGATCCAAAGTTACCCCGATGAACCAAAGTTACCCCGATGATCCAAAGTTACCCGATGGTCCAAAGTTACCCCGATGAACCAAAGTTACCCCGATGGTCCAAAGTTACCCTGATGGTCCAAAGTTAACCCAATGATCCAAAGTTACCCCGATGGTCCAAAGTTACCCCGATGGTCCAAAGTTCCCCCGATGGTCCAAAGTTACCCCGATGAACCAAAGTTACCCCGATGATCCAAAGTTAACCCGATGAACCAAAGTTACACCGATGGTCCAAAGTTACCCCGATGCTTCAAAGTTACCCCGATGGTCCAAAGTTACCCCGATGAACCAAAGTTACCCTAATGGTCCAAAGTTACCCCGATGGTTCAAAGTTACCCCGATGGTCCAAAGTTACCCCGATGATACAAAGCTACGCCGATCATCCGAAGTTACATCGATGGTCCAAAGTTACCCCGATGATCCAAAGTTACCCCGATGGTCCAAAGTTACCCCGATGAACAAAAGTTACCCCGATGGTCCAAAGTTACCCCGATGGTCCAAAGTTACCCCGATGATCCAAAGTTACCCCGATGGTACAAAGTTACCCCGATGAACAAAAGTTACCCCGATGGTCCAAAGTTACCCCGATGGTCCAAAGTTACCCCGATGATCCAAAGTTACCCCGATGGTCCAAAGTTACCCCGATGAACCAAAGGTACCCCGATGGTCCAAAGTTACCCCGATGGTCCGAAGTTACCCCGATGATCCAAAGTTACCCGATGGTCCAAAGTTACCCCGACGAACCAAAGTTACCCCGATGGTCCAAAGTTACCCCGATGATCCAAAGTTACCCCGATGAACCAAAGTTACCCCGATGATCCAAAGTTACGCCGATGGTCCAAAGTTACCCCGATGATCCAAAGTTAACCCAATGATCCAAAGTTACCCCAATGGTTCAAAGTTACCCCGATGGTCCAAAGTTACACCGATGAACCAAAGTTACCCTAATGGTCCAAAGTTACCCCGATGAACCAAAGTTACCCCGATGATCCAAAGTTACCCCGATGGTTCAAAGTTACCCCGATGGTCCAAAGTTACCCCGATGATCCAAAGTTACCCCGATGATCCAAAGTTACCCCGATGGTCCAAAGTTACCCCGATGATCCAAAGTTACCTCGATGGTCCAAAGTTAACCCGATGATCCAAAGTTACCCCGATGATCCAAAGTTACCCCGATGATCCAAAGTTACCCCGATGATCCAAAGTTACCCCGATGGTCCAAAGTTCCCCCGATGGTCCAAAGTTACCCCGATGGTACAAAGTTACCCCGATGATCCAAAGTTACCCCGATGATCCAAAGTTACTTCGATGGTCCAAAGTTACCCCGATGGTCTAAAATTACCCCGATTGTCCAAAGTTACCCCGATGGTCCAAAATTACCCCGATGGTCCAAAGTTACCCCGATGATCCAAAGTTACCCCGATGTTCCAAAGTTACCCCGATGAACCAAAGTTACCCCGATGGTCCAAAGTTACCCCGATGGTCCAAAGTTACCCCGATGATCCAAAGTTTCCCCGATGGTCCAAAGTAACCCCGATGATCCATAGTTACCCCGATGGTCCAAAGTTACCCTGATGATCCAAAGTTACCCCGATGGTCCAAAGTTACCCCGATGGTCCAAAGTTACGCCGATGGTCCAAAGTTACCCCGATGGTCCAAAGTTACCCCGATGATCCAAAGTTACCCCGATGGTCCAAAGTTACCCCGATGGTACAAAGTTACCCCGATGGTCCAAAGTTACCCCGATGATCCAAAGTTACCCCGATGGTCCAAAGTTACCCCGATGGTCCAAAGTTACCCCGATGGTCCAAAGTTACCCCGATGATCCAAAGTTACCCCGATGATCCAAAGTTACCCCGATGATCCAAAGTTACCCCGATGGTCCAAAGTGACCCCGATGATCCAAAGTTACCCCGATGAACCAAAGTTACCCCGATGGTCCAAAGTTACCCCGATGGTCCAAAGTTACCCCGATGAACCAAAGATACCCCGTTTGACGGTATCCTTGTCTTCCTCTGTCTCTCTTACCAGATATTTTCCCACACAAAGCCAGTCTTTCTATACCATTTTTCATATAGATGTGTCCTAGGTATTTCATCTGTCAGTTCCTAATGGTGTTAATGAGTTCTCTTGAGGTACATGCTGTTTTCTAACACCTCTGCATTAGATTTCTTTTCAGTCCATATTCTCATCATCTATTAGATTTCTTTTCAGTCCATATTCTCCTTATCCTGCTTAGAAACCACATTTCTTTCAATATCAACAGTCCAACATTCTCACCCATATAGAAGAACAGACCAAACATATCCCTACAGTATAGTATGCGCATTTTGGTACATATTCTGATATTCATGTTTTACATGATACTGCTTAAGCTCCTCAAGCTGTTTTTAGATATTGCGATTCTTCTCTATATTTCTTTGTTGCATTTGCCTTCCTGTATTATTGTATAGTCTATATACCGAAAAGAACTGATTTGCTTGATGTTTTCGCCTTTACTGGATATAGAGCATCCTGGAGGTTGTGTTTTCTTAGAAATTACCATTACTTCAGTCTTACTGAGATTGAGTGTTAATCCTTTAAGTCGGTTCTCTTCTACCACCTAATTTAGAATAGTTTGCAGGGCACTTTCTGATTCTGCTATTAGTACTGTGTCGTCTGCGTATCTCAGATTATTTATTTTCTTTCCTCCAATTTTAATACCATCTAGGTGTTCGATATTCCGGAGTATTATTTCACTGTAGATGTTGAAGAGGTCTGGTGATAAAACACATCCCTGTCTTACTCCTCTCTTTATTGGTTTGAATGCACTTAACTCCCCTTCATATCTAATGGCAGCTTCTTGCTCCCAGTATAGATTTCTTATTATTCTGAGGTCTTTACCATCTATATCTAGATCTTTTAATATATTAAATAGATGTTGATCCCTATTTAGGTTAACTTTATAATAAATAAAAACTAGCATTCTAAATGAGCGAATGTTTTAAACACCCCACCAGGAATTAATGAACTGTCAATTGTAAGTGACCTCTTTGTATGCTTAAAACAGCTTTCTTGTGCGCTAAATATCTGATATCCCCCAACATATTATTATACTAATAAGAAAAAGGAATCGCAATGATTTTTCGAAAAAGTAGGGGTCAGTATTAGACAAGTATGTTGTGCGGCCGGCTGGTTAGTTCATCGGACTGTTAAAGGACACGTAGCGGGTTCTATCCCTGTCGCCGATCGATCCTTGCAGTCAAATAATCGTAAAGCTTGATTGTATGGTAGCATTGTCTCATCCATAAATAAGATTGGGATGTCTTTAGGTGCTAATTGACCAGTCTTAAATCTTATGCATGCATAAGTTTTGGATGCAACTTCACTTCCGATCCTATTCGCTAAATTTAATTTAAAAAATGGCTGCCTTCTGCTATAATTTCTGGCATACTCACTTTTAATATTGAAGACATAATGCTCACAATAATATTTATAGCCTTTTTTTATTTGTATTCGGCCTGAACTTGCAGTTGAAAGTGCTATGAATTCATCAACATCTGTGAATGTTAAGGCAGCAACAAGGCATAAATCTCTGCTTGCAATCGTAATGGTTGCCATTGTAAGCAATACAAAATGAAACCGGAAGTTCCACAATGCATTTGAAACGTAAAAAGTGATAATAACACGGTTAGAGTACATTGCTAGAAACATGACGACAAGATAATTATACCATTGTTTACGGAAATATAGCGGAAATGAATTTGCATCCAATTTGCCTATTTAATTAAGGCTCGTCAATATTCATGATATTTTGATCTCAATTTTACTGACATATCGTTTAATGCGTATGTTATTTAAAAGAAAAATACAGATATCGTTAAGCGCAATGGATACTTTGTGATCATACAAACTGGGTAGTTAATGTAATGTTGAAAAATATACATATAAATTATTTAGTCATATAATACTTATATAATTTTCCAATACTTTTTTTAAATTGATAATTTCCAAGTTTTAAGTTGTAAGCCATTTATTTTTTATAAAAGAAAAAAAACATTAGAACTAATAGATTAAATGAAACGGGTTAATTATCTCCTTTTAATTAAAAAATGTATTCACATTTGATTCAATAGTAATGCCAAACAAGTTTTGTTTTGTAATATAACAAATATTACTGACTAGTTATTATTTCTTTATATAAATTTAACATATAGTACATATAGTAACATTATAGTATTCATACCATGATTTTTTTAATTAGAGGATTATAATAATTTACTTTAAACAGTTGTAAATAAATATTTTCTACATTAATTGTATGTCCATTAAAGGAGTTTATATTTTTAACATTAATAATTACAGAAATTACATACTATAGTGCTATTAAATAAGTCTCTTATATTTCCAAATAAAAAATACAAATAAATTTGTTTTAGAAATACCTATATTTATGTTTAATTAAAGAAGATGAGCATATAAACTGTTTTTAGTGTAATTAGTCTGTATGAATTAATGAACTGTCAATTGTAAGTGACCTCTTTGTATGCTTAAAACAGCTTACTTGTGCGATAAAATATGTTTACAAGTTTAAGTTGAACCAAAAGCTGAAAGTAAAAGAGCGAATGCAGTTGAGAATAACCGATGATTTTCCTAAGCAGCTCCCTCTCAGATTTTTACCGCAAATAAATAGGCACATTTGAATGCCCATTTCTAAATGTTATAAATTCAACCTGCTCCATTTTTTAAAATCGCCAATATTCCTTCACTTAAAAAAAGATATACATCTAAGAAGGTTGTAGTAATATCAAACCAGTTAGGCTTGTGGTACACAATAAAAGTGAGTCCAATTTGAAAGTTTTGCCTTCGATTAGAAAACTCCCCTTTGAGTGCTTCAAGATAGGCTACTTCTGAAAAAGCCCAACTATCTATCTTAATATATTCTTTAACATATGGATGTACATGTAGTGTTTTGAAATTGTTTTAGTGCAAGCTATGTCCAATTTCAATGCAATAGTCATTTTTTCTCATTCAGAAACATCGGCTTCAACTGTCAGTTTTCCTCATTCAGAACCGGAAAATGTTGTTGTTTTTATCAATAAAAAAACATCTCTTGGAGATCTCTCGCGTGTCATTGAAAATCGCTTTGCATGCCAAGTTTGGCACGCGGGTCTTTGGTTGCCGACCCCTGATTTAGATTACATTATTATTATTATTATAAATATATGTAGAACTATTATTGTCTCGATAAAACTTTTTATTGTTTGCTAATTTTATAATTTTCTTGTTATGTCTTTGACTAGATCTATGCCTTTATTGTACTCTTGTACTATAGTGCAAAATAAATATTGTTCATTGACGAGGACTACAAGCGATGGCTACTGCTTAGAGAGACACGGAGGTGCGTTGGTTAGCTGAAGATGACCGTTTAAATAGCCTATAATGTATGAGACTTGGGTTTGGTGCTCGAGTTTTTGAAAAGCAAATTCGATTCTTTGGGGAAAATCAATCAGTTTCTCTAGGTCTGTGCGTTTTGGCAACAATTTTGTATTGCATTCTTATCATCCTCTTTTGTGGAAAATTGATTATATGCTAATAGCATTTGGTTGTCAAAAACAAACAAAAAAAAACAAGCTGAAATAGTGGAGACCTAAGTATTTTGCAACCAAAATTGAAACAAATATAGACAAACTACTAGCAACACACCAGGCAAACGATTCACATTAATATTGAATTTTTTAAGCCTCTTGTTTAGGTAATTTTTTGATCTATTAATTCTTACAATATGTTTCCTTTTCAGTGTTTTTTTTAAGATAATAAATAAGCACACAAATCTGGTCGGCTTAATAAAATATTGCGGAATTTTAATTGATCCTTTAACATCCAGAGGGGTGGGGGGAATGAATGCTAAAATAAAGGTGGGGGGCGGTGAACGAAAAAAAGGAAAAAGGTGGTGGTTAGCTAAAAAAGTTGAGAACCTATGATTTACATTTTAAATGATCAACAGTATCATAGTTATCATCATTGAAAACAACTTCCAGCTTCCAGATATGATGTCACTACTGGAGCAGCCAAAACAGCCAACATAGCCTGTGAATAAATAGAAGAAAATAAAATTAAAATGTTCATTAAGAATTTCAGTTTTAAAACGTATACTTTCTTGTTCATTAACAAAATTATTTTTCATTTACCGTTCTAATGATAACCGTAAAATATTGTTTCCCTAGATTATAATATATTAGATGAATTCTCGACAAACATGTTTAACCATAGTTAAACTATCCATCTGAGTTAAATTCTAAATACTAATCTTCCAACAATGAAGAACAAATTTAAATAGATTAATAAAGAAGTTCATTACTTGAGACTTGAAGCTCAGCTGTACTGTAGATTGATCCATGTTTGTTTCTAGCCTCACACTGGTACATCCCGTTATCTTCCCTGTCATCAACAGCAGCTATTGTAAGTGTTTTCATATCAACTTCCATTCTTGATGAGCTCCTCAATACCTCTCCATTCTTATACCAGGTGTATGTCGGTGCAGGTATCCCGTCAGCCTCACAACGCCAGGTCAATCTACTGCCAGATTCTAAGAGTTGATCAGTGAGTGGAAGTGTAAAGTAAGGTTTGGCTTCAATTGTTATATTCTTACTTCTCCTATAACTCAACTGTAGGCTTGTGCTGTATACATCGCACGTGTATTCTCCTCCGTCATCCAGTCCAATATTATCAACTAGCAGTACACGGTTATTGCTCTCTAAGCTACTGTTGGCCGGCAGAGATTTCCCATGTTCACGTGACCAAGTGTAATACAGTTGTCCTGTACCGTAAGCGAAACATTCTAGTCTCAGACGTGACCCCTTTAATGGAGTTGAAGGTTGGGCGTAAAGAAAATCAGTTGGGAGCGTGAACGTATGCTTCATGGAAGGGTCAGAAGATACGACCCTGACATCTATAGGCAACGCGGTTCTTTTTAGTTCATTGTTTCCAATAATGTTTCCGTCGAGTAGACTAGTTGAAAGTGTAACCTGGCAATAATACTTCCCCGTGTCCTGTGGCGACACTTCAGAAATGAAAAGTTTTCCGTTTGCAGATATAAACATGGAGTTTTGAGCGTCAGGATTGATCCAATTGGAAACCGTGTCTTTGTACCAACGATAATTCAGCACTGAAAATAAAAACATAAACTATAGTCTAATACAAGGTCTAATTTTGTATATGTGCAAAACTCTATTATACGATATTCTCAACTTTGTTGGTTTATTGTATTACAGTATTTAAAAATAAGAATCGTATTTTAAATATTACTGGACTCACATACTTAAATATTTATATAATAACAAATAATATGGATAAGCGTATGGCGCAATAATCTTCTTTATGGATGAAGCGTCTGTAACATATGATATAAAAGTTTCTAAAACTTGTACATGTTTGAATAAAACTAATAACTGTAAATTTGGCAAGGGTATATTCGGCAAAGGCAATTTTTGCAAAACTCGCAAAGCGGTAAAAATGGCAACGGTATAATTGGTAAATTTATAATATCAACTGTTTTGTATTTACTTGTGTAAAAAGACTCATTCTAAATAGATATGCTATGCATTGGTGAATTTATGCTGTGTTCATTTTAAACTTGATTAACCACTGAGAATACGATGTTTAATGCCGTTTATTTCATAGTAGGCAAGACTGTAGGCCTAACTAATCCTACAACCACTTTTAATTAAAACAAGTAGATATTGTGTGTTTGCTATTCTTTTTTTTTTGTGGGTTTTTTTTCTAGATTCACGGCCCAAGTCTGCCTTTCTAAGTACCCTACAACAAACACCCACCATAAAACGATTTCACACTTTCACCTATGACACGTGGCTAGTTATTGGGCATTAGGAAAAAGTAACTCTTTAATCCCAGGTAATCGGTCCATAAAACACGCGTACTGTGGGAGTGGGAGGAGGGGTCTGTGTTCCTTTTCGCTAGATATAAAGGGTAGGGTAGGTCGTAAAGTAAGTTATGTAATTGTATGTTAGTGATGTTTCCCGAATGATCTAAACACGCCAGAGTTTATTACGTAAGGACTTAAAATGGTTGTGTCAGAACGGAGTAAGCGCGTGAAGAGAAGGATACAATATAACGTTAATTTCCATACAATATAACGTTTATTTCCATATAATATAACGTTAGTTTCCATAGACTTAAAATGCAAGTTAAAGGTGTTTGCCCTAAAATTCACCAATGAAAAACATTTTTGTTTGCAATTAGTCTTTTACAAAAGTAAATACAAAACGGTTCTTTGCAAGTGTCCCTAATACTTTACTTAAGGGACCCCTTTTAGCCTAATCTTCCACAGAGACGACCTAGTTTCAAGCCATGAACTTCATTTAGTAGACAAGAGTGTAATCCTATCACCAGTTTCAATAAAGCAGTTGATATTATAAGTTTGTCAAATTTTAGAGTTGCCAATGTTACCGCATTGCGAGTTTTGCCGATTTTACCTTTGCCGAATTAACCTTTGCTAAAATTACCTTGCCGAAAATACCGTGCCTAATTTACCCTTGCCAAATTTACCGAGCACCCAATAAAACAACAGCAATAAATCGTTATATATATATAGGCCTATATATATATATATATATATATATATATATATATATATATATATATATATATATATATATATTATAGGCTTTGCCTCTCTCTACCAATTAAAATTACCAAAAAACAATTACACTTAATTGCACTTCAAGATATGAGCAGGAAGATCAACTATTGATTAGCAAAAGATTATTTGTAAGCTAGTTACAGGAAAAGTGAAGGGAGCTACATATGTCTTTATTCCTGGGAGGATTTTTATAACGTGACCTGCATCCGTTATTATTGTCCTATCCAACAGATAGGGAGTGTAACTTTCACCTAAAATAATTTTCTAATCAGACACATAAAAGAAAAAGTTAATCGTACCTGACTTTCTGTGACTAAAATGCATTATGGGACATTCTAGTACTGCGCCGTCAAACTCGAGAGCGACAGTAGGGGGTGGTAAGACATTTGAGAATTCACCCAGTTTAAGAATAGTAAGTTGAGCTTGAGTACTAATGATAGTGCCATAGATATTACTTGCTTTACATTGATATATGCCTTCATCATCCAGGGTTGCATTTTCAATGATCAAAGATCCATAATAGAAGAAAAACCTAAATGCAGAGCGAAGAGAAAAATAAAAATATTTTATAGTATTCTTAATCGCACTTTTCTCTCTCTCTCTTACCCTCTCTCTCTCTCTTTCTCTCTTTCTCTCTCTCTCTCTCTCTCTCTCTCTCACTATATATATATATTTATTACAAAGAGACAGGCTGGTCTTGCGGTTAGTTCACCGGATTGTCAACCGACACGTCGCGAGTTCAACCCTGCAGGGGTTTTGGGCCTAGTGGACGTAATAATCTTCTATCTAGAAGGAACGTGTTTAAAAATGTATAAGAATATATTGGTGGCACTTACAGTACTCTAAATTGCCTATAACTTGTGACGTATTGTTCAGTTGTACACGTGTTTTCTTCTTTAAGTCCGATTAAGTAATCTGACCTGGTGAAACTTGTTTCTGTAACAACATCTAGCTGGTTGTTGTTTAGAAAGTTGTTACCAGATTTCTAATTTTAAAATGGGATGATAAAGGAGGGAGAAATGCGTTTCTTTTCTTTTTTTTCTTTCTTGTTTGTGTATGACCCAGGGCAAAAGCCAATAGGCTAATACGAATGCATATTATTTGAATAGTAAGGAAACTTTGTTTTAGAGTTAGTTTTAATTGTAAATAATGTTACAGTTTATTAATCCAAATAGCTTTTTATACCATTATTTAATACAATCAAAAAATGATACGAACTTTAAATAACAAAAATAAAACATGGAGATCCCAATCTAAATTCTTATTTAAAGGACATAATATAATTATGACTGTTTAGTTGATTTTATTCAATTGGCGTTAAAAGTTTTTTTTTTTTTTTTTCAAAATAAAATAAATAATGTCAAAAACATCTTCTTGAGTAACGTTTTCATTTTTGTTAATTGTACACTATAAGGACAATAGCTATTCTTTGACTTTTATTTAGTGATAACCATATTATAAATATGGCTAGTGTATGTATTGCTGCTTAAGAAGAAATCAGTGACAATTACCTAAGAGAATCATAATTGTTTACAGAAACTGTTCGGTTGTCTGCAGTAAATTTGATCCATTCATAAGTCGGTTGTGGGAGGCCGTCAGCTACGCAGTCAAGAGTAACATATGAAATATCACTTTGTAAAATAAATGTATCTTGAGGTTGTTGTAGAAATCGTGGCCCGCTGTGCCCTGCATTGTCTAGGGGAAAAAAAGGCAATTTGACGAAGGTGTTTATACTAGATTGTATTTACATTTGTAACGTTTGTAACAAATTGGCACTCAATACAGCCAACCCATTCAATATCTTTCTCTTTGGCACAATAATAAGGTATTTAGTCTCAAGTTTTCAAGTTTCATCTTGCTGCCTATATATATTTATATATATTTTATATAAAGCACACTAATATTCATAAGAAATAAATATCAGAGAAAACACTAATTCGAAAACACAACATAAATTTCTTTTAAATAATGTGTAAAATGCATATGTATCATATAAGTGTTGTTTATATATTCATTCAACTTTTCCATGTTGACAAGTTTTATTACTGATTGTTTGTTGATTGATGACAACACATCTTGTATATTTTGTTTCTATTAAGCCTTTCGTGTCTAGGTTGGGGGTGTTTAGCTTAGGTTGGAGGTGTTTAGCTTAGGTTGAGGCGTTCAGCTTAGGTTGGAGGTGTTTATCTAATTTCTTGTGTTTCAGACACTGTTGTCTATCATTTCATTTTGAGACTTTAAGAGATGGTATTATTCGTCAATATTAATTTCACTATAATCATTTCTCCTATCTTTGTCCTTAGGGATGTTGTCACGGGTCTGCTAAGTTTATGCACACCCAGCCTTTAATTATCACAGCCTATCACTGTAGACTTAGTGGTTAATTCTACACAGCATAAAGGGTTATGGTACAATGGAATTTTGACAAGTGTCTACAGTGTATTGGTCCTGATTATGCTATGATTCTAGGTGATTAGACCACATTTATTTAGAGAGTTTCTTAGCTCGTTTATTTATATGGGTGCGATGAAGCTGTTAATTAACTTGACATTGTCACTGAACATCACACACATACATTGTATCAGTAAGTAAAGCGTACTGTAGAACTCTGAAGTTTATTCACATGAATATTGAATTTACTGACTAATGACTTGAGAAGATAAATCAATCAAATGTAATAATAATAATATTTTACAAATAAGCTCAATGAAATAAATCCAGTTGTAGGGAGATGAACTAAATTTAATCAAAACAAAGAGATGTAATTTAACATGTGTAACAAAACTAAAAAAAAAAAACGTTGATACACTTAATGGGGATTTAGAGATATGCTTACATGAAAATTGAAGATAGGGATATCAACCCATTTTAAACCCAAATTACACATTGAACATTACTTATATTATATCGTAAAATGTGAACATATTTGTCTCTCATTTTTGTTGAGAGAAATACTTTACAAGCATCATCAGTATATTTGAGTAAGCATTATTATTAAACAATTTAAACAGAAAAGCAATTTATCTACAAATGCAACCATCTAAAAAAAATAATTTCCAAAGGTTTTCGAAGACCTGAGGAATGCTTCTTAAGATGATCATAACCCAACAGATATCAATTAAAGACTGAGGTTTCGAACAGGAAATGTCTCTGGAAGTTAAAATGATGGGTGCAAAAACTAAGAGGCTGCTACCGCCCAGTGTCTTGTTACTGGCACGATATCTTTCTTAGGTTAGCTGTTCCCCTGGACTCAGCATCGGCGTGGAGAGAGAGAGAGAAAGAAAGAAACTGCTATTAGAGAACAGCTAACCCTCCTAACTCACCTCTCAGACTAAAGTAGCTAATTTTTCTCCTCCCAAGAAACTAAGAATGAATACCATAGACAAAGAGTTGAGCTGCGATATTATATTGGGCATATTCAATAGTTTAAACCTGTACAGTTGATATTAATGATGAAACTTTGATTATTTATTATAAGTGATTGTGAATTATTGACGTTCTCAATCAACTTAGTTGAGTAATGAAAAAGTAAATAAGACAAAAGCTTACTTACCGGAAACCTGACAGTAAACCCCCTGCAGTATGTACACTGTGCTGAGCAGATATGCACATTTAAATAACATAGCTGGGAAAGTAAACAAAGTAAAATAAATCACCGTCAAATTTATTTATTTCACATCCACTTCTCAATCTCACTCTCTCTCTCTTTCTCTCTCTTTCTCTCTATTTCTCTCTCTCTCTCCTTTCCTCTTCTGCAAACCTCTCCACCTTTTTCGTCCCCCTTTTCTCCCTCTTCTCCTTTAAAGTGTCTCTGATATGGTATATGTTAAAGTCATCATTAAGTGCTTCAAGGTATGACAATAAACGAATGTTTCGGGCTGTTTTCTCAACAGAAGCAAAAACCTGTGTCCAAAGTTGTATTTGTACAAGAGAAGCTTTGACATAAATGTCAAAATTACACTCTTTGTTATAATGAAATTGATGTCATCTCACTGTAATTGAATATTACATTTTGAACTGCGATAGCAAGATATTTGGCATTTTTTGCGTTCTACTACGTCGCATTTCATCCATAATATAATCACCCCTTCCCTGCCATTCTCGGAAAAAAGTCTAAATATAGTAATTGACCAAGGTTATGCAATGAAGGGCTTTGAATGACTTGTACGTCACGACTAAGCAGTAGACATAATATAGGTCAACAGTGGAACAGTAGATTTTTTTTTGTTTCCCAACGCTCAACGTTGCCGTTATTAATAGTAGGCCTATCTAAATTTGGGAATTTTAGTAACTTAATTAGCGGAGATATTTAAATAATTTCAAGTACGTTTGTAACGCCCCACTGGTTCCCTACTGTCACCGGAATTGTTAGCGCCCTCAAGATCTTCTCATCGCCCCCGTTGAAAACCTATGTATCAAACATTACAGTTAGCCTATAGTCTGTATGTAAACATCAAATATTTTAGAACTTGGGAAATGAGAGTCTTTCAGCATCAATTTGATATTTAACAAATCATTTTAAGCTACGACAGTAAATCTTCGCAGGAATAAAAAACATAGTCTAATACGTTTAGTGGTAGCCATTTACTTTTTCAGCCTGTCAAAATAATTACAGAATGCATAGATACAGAAATAATTTGAATTTAATTTTGTTTTACTAATTTATAAAAAATTAAAGAATTTGAAAATGTACTAGAAAACTAAACACATTTACCTTAACTGTGATGAGGAGAATGAAACTCTACCTTACAGCTGTTATTTAGGCCTAGTGTGAACTAGGGTAGTGTGCAATACCATTATTTGTATTCAAAGAATGTTTACAGAAGTTCTAGACACTTCTCGACTATGGCCTATTTTATTCTTTTTAGAACCTAGTTCAACGACAATTTTTGCAGGCTCAATAGTTACCTTATGGACATTTTACTCAATGTAATCCTATTATTTATTAGCAGTTCTAAATATTTTTTTCAACCGTCCCACAAATTTCATTGTACATTCATTTACATTTTTGTGTAGAATGGCTTTTCATTCATATAATATGTATCTGTGTATGTGTTGGTGTCCATTGGTGGCACATTGTGGGTTGTACGTAATGTGTAGTTTTCAACAACCTCCAGAACGCATATATCAGTAGGAATCATTATACAATACAGAAGTGTATTCACTGTTCTTTGGTATGAGTTTACTTGACTGTCAAACTTTTATAAGAACCTGAATAGCCAGCTCAGACCTGAATAAGTCAAAGGCGTTTTTGCCCAACCCCTCTCAGTTCTCAGTTCTCAACCCCTAGCGAGAAAAAGCATGGGTATTTTCACCCAGCGATGAATAGTCAACAATCTAGTAGACATTTTACACACACACACACACACATATATATATAAGTTATATATATTATATATCGTGGGTACACGAAAAGGCATTACCGATTCGTACTTTAATAGTAAGGCCTAGTGTATATTAATGACTTGCATAACATAGGAATAAGTTTAGTTTCGTAACTTTAAGAGATAACTTCGAAACAAACACTCTAAGAAATATAACTCATTTACATCTTATTCGACAAATAAAAAGTAATCTTCTCAGTCAAAAAGTTATATAATATTTCACAAATAGACTAAGGCAATATACATTCATTTCAGTCAACCGATTTGAGTCTACTTTTGAACTACAACAACAACTGGCCTTGATTAGATAAACAATATATTACGTGTATGTAGTCAGTGTTTGATATAATCATAGGAAATTATACAAGTACACTAAGCCGAAGATTAGGCTTACACATCCAAAACATTCAATAGGCTACAAACCAAATAAGTTTACTGTATAATATGTTGGAAAATTAATAGACTAACTAAAATCCCAAATAACAAGATTATTAAAACCTCCATAAACAGTATCATTGCTATATCTTGTATCATCTCTCGTAAACTCTCTCACTCTCACTTTTATATTATATATTTTGCTTGGTGTGTTTCTAGCACTTTGTCTCTGTTTGGCTGGATTTTTATTATCAAAATGCTGAGGTTTTGTTAGTTCTTTATATTTTAAAAAGAAAAGTTGTTTAACAGTTTTTAAAAAATATGATATCATCTGGTTTTAAATGGCTACAAAGTACACGATAAAGCTCATAGCACGAATAACCGGTATTGCGCAATACTCTTGTGTAAAGAAGAAGTGTCTGCAAACGATAAGAAATTTGAAAAAGGGAAAGGTAATACATGAAGGAAATAGGAGAAAAAGAGGGAGGTGGGAAGAGAGGGGAATTTGCAAAATAAGGACATGTAGGGCGATGAGAACTGGTGTACATATTCCTGGCAGGAAAGGAAACTGAACACCATTCACCTCAGGTGTCTCAGACGTATACTAGATATAACATGACAGGACAAATTCCGAAATCCACAGGTCCTGAAAAGAGAATGGTGTCAAGACATCGGCATTATTCTCAGCAACAGACGACTTAGCTGGCTAGGTCGAGTACACCGCAGGGTCGAGTCCCACCGGACATTCTTTCCAAAACCTTAGTTAATGGTAAGAGACCTGCTGGACGTCCAAAACTGAGATGTGCGAATGTCTGCAAGTGATACATGAAACACCTCCTTAATGACCCCACCAGTTTCGAGGACATGGCGCAGGATAGGCTCACCTGGTGGGCAGGGATCAAGGGAGGTTCACGGCTTGCAGGAGAAGATCGAACTAGGCACCAGAAGGTGGAAGAAAATGTGGTCACCTCCGCTGCTTTCACATGCACCCAGTGTGACCGTGCCTGTAGTTCTAGGAATGGTCTCTTCAACCACACAAAGGCCTTCTAGGGGAAAAGATCGTCTCGCAAGACGTAAAATGCCTCAGATAGATAGATAGATAGATAGATAGATAGAAAGATGGATAGATAGATGGATAGATAGATGGATAGATAGATAGATAGATAGATAGATAGATAGATAGATAGATAGATCAATAGATAGATATATCAATAGATAGATAGATAGATAGATCAATAGATAGATAGATAGATAGATAGATAGATAGATAGATAGATAGATAGATAGATAGCCAAATCGATAGATAGATATATCAATAGATAGATAGATAAATAGATTAATAGATAGATAGATAGATAGATAGATAGATAGATAGGTAGATAGATAGATAGATAGATAGATAACTCAATAGATAGATATATAGATATATCAATAGATAGATAGATAGATAGATAGATCAATAGATAGATAGATAGATATATATTTAGATAGATAGTTAAATAGATATATCAATAGATCTATCTATCTATCTATCTGATAGATCAATAGATAGATAGATAGATAGGTAGGTAGGTAGGTAGGTAGATAGATAGATAGATAGATAGATAGATAGATAGATAGATAGATAGATAGATAGATAGATAGATAGATAGATAGATCGATTTGATAGATAGATAGATAGATAGATAGATAACTCAATAGATAGATAGATCGATATATCAATAGATAGATAGATAGATAGATCAATAGATAGATAGATAGATAGATAGATAGATATATCAATAGATAGATAGATAGATAGATAGATAGATAGATAGATAGATAGATAGATAGATAGATAGATAGATAGATAGATAGATAGATAGATAGATAGATAGATAGATAGATAGATAGATAGATAGATAGATAGATAGATAGATAGATAATTAAATAAAAACACATAAAGCACTTGCGTTTAAGTCTTAAAGGCATTTTATTTTTAACAAAATATTTTAAAGAAATAAAAAGTATTTTTTTTAAATCAGTCAAATGTTGAAAATATAATTAGCAAAAGTCAACCAGGACACACACACAGGTGGCAAACCAAACTAAACAAAGAGACGAGTACAAAGATGATCTATATATGTATTTAAAATAGTTTCAAAATAAAGTGTATATTTATTACAAGTTACTTTCTCCTTGAAACGTACATAATAATAAATAATCACGAAGCTAAGATTGAACCAAACTTTTTTTACCAATGAAACTATTAAAGAATTTAATGAGACAAATATACATCTGATAACATGGTATTACATTTTAGCATTTGTAAACTTGTTTCTCTCCAATAAGTAAACTAGTATTTGTAATGTATACAATGTTAAGTTAAAATATTATTAAATTTTTTTTTTACAAAAAAAAAAAAAAAAAGCAAATAACAGCATGATTGTTTATATTCTTTATAGATTTTGTTTTCTCATTTTTAGAAAATTTCAATCAATACTTTCAAAAAATAATCTTAAAATTTCAATTAAATAGTTTATGAAGTAGATTATCAATTTTTGAAAGGGTAAAGTTAAGATTTCGATATAATTTCAAGGGAATAATCTCATATTAAACAATATGTGTAATAAAAGTAGCATAATATCACTTTAGTCTTACTTTCAACCCTATAATATTTTTAGACTTTAAAAATAAAATAGAAAAAGAAAACTGCGTCTGTACTTTTCAACAGAAACAGTTTCAAGTTTGAAATTTCTCAAGCAGGGAACACATATTTTAATAAACATGATATTTTACATAAATATTTACAATGACTCTAATACAATTAATGATATTTCTTTTTGTTTCATACAAAAATAGTATTATCAAAATAATTTACATAATATTATGTTTATTTTAGAAATCGAAATCATTTCTATTTTTGTTTCTCCAAAATGTATCCAGAGCTTAAAGTTCAGCAACCTTGACCTTAGCCCACAGATCAATAAAACATCAGCCATATTATTTTTAAAGTACACAATCCTATAAATTTTAATGTACAATGCAAACCACAATGTCCTTGACAGATGTTTTCAAAGTCAAGGTTACAAGAGATTTAAAAAAACATGAGTAAAAACAAACAAAAGCTCAGGTGTGCCAGTACCTATGTCTGAACACTTGGCACGCCAATTAGAAAATTAGGCACAATTAAAGGAAATAATAAGAAAACCTTTAGAAGGGTTCTCAAATGAAATTATATGACACTTTAGAACTAAAGTTTCAGTTCTTCTCTCTTTATCTTTAAACCAAGCCTGACAACTGGATTGGATCCGAAAAAATGGAAAGATTTCATAATATGTTTCATTTTAAAGGTAAACAATGACACGTCAGATCTTTCTAAACATAGTATTGCCAACCTCAGCAGCTGGCTTGACAAACTTGTTATTATGACAGACAGTTTAAGGCTAATATATAGGCCATGTATGTATGACACACACTCACACACAAAGAAGTAATTCCTTAAGACCAAATTAATCCATAGGGCCAGTGAAACAGTCTCACCAGTTTCTGTGGCCATGGCATACTAAGGGATTGTGTAGCTAGCAGAATAACCATCCCCCCCCAGTATAATGTTGATTGTCCTTGTGTTTTGTTTGGCCTGTACAGCTTATATTTATACAATATTGTTGTTCAAATTTTCTCATAACAAATATGAACAAATGATTTAATAAGCTAAATAGGCCTTTTTAGAAACATACAAGCTTTGGCTATTAGTTCATTTGCTCCATCACCCATTACAACTAAATACACACACATGTATGCACACACACATACACATACATACTTGGATGATATGTACATCAGTTGTTTAACACTATTTACATTATTAATAGATACAATGGATTCACATTTACATTAAAAGCAATTTAAAACATAGTGGACTATTTTAAACAAAGAAAATAATCTTTTAAACTGAAATGAAACATTATATATTATGTCATTTCAATGAAACATGTTCAAATAAATGTCATAATTGTTTTTTCAAACTAATGCTAACAAAAAGTAAATAATTAGGTTTAAATAGAACACAAAGAATATTATGTACTTAAAGCTATTTCTTAAAATTGAATTTTCAAACAAAAAACATAGATTAAAGGAATTTAGTTTAGTCAACGAGAAACTTAAAATTAAAAAAAATATACTTTCTCAGAGGCTAATTTTATGTAAAAGTATTATATTATTTCTTCAATCAATTTTATCATGTATTTTGCCCAGTGATGTTTATATTTTATATCCTATCTGATAATTTAATGATCATGAAGTTGGATCTACTAAAATAGTATCACAAATTAAATATCAATATAAGTCCATATTAAAGATTTTACTTAGAGATAAGGACATCAGAAAGGAAATTTCTCCAGTAAGTGAATAACTTTAAGGAAGGGTGTCAATTCAATTCTTAGACTTTGAAATCTTTTTGTTTGGATTTCTGTGGTTACTCCCCTTGGTTATCAAAATTGATAAATTGATACATTTTTTGACATTTCAGTAACTCTCACAATGGCCTTTATTTAGTGAGTAGAATGTTTACAAACATATTATTGTTTATCATCAATGGTATGAACCCTAATTGAAAGTAGCCTTAACATGAATCACTTTAAACCATACAGTCAGTCATATGCTTATTTAAAAAAAAAAAAATTTTAATAAGCTTTACAAAATCACACTTTTAAAAAATGGCATAAATCAATATGTTACAATGTCCAATCAAAGTGTTGTTTTTGTTTTCCTCATAACATTGAGAGAATCACAAATATTACATTTGTCTGTAATCATGAAATAGAATTTTTTAAGAAACAAAGGAAAATAAACCAACAAACTTTAAAATTGGTGGTTGATAATAAGAAAATAAAAGTAAATCAAATGCAAACATAAGGCCATATTGTTTTATAGCAGACAACATAATGACAAAGTAAATAATGGTATGAATGTCATTATAAAGTTATGTAGTTTGTTCAATATGAATGATTTGTATAATTATTTAAACAGTCATCATTACGAATTTAAGAAATCATAGCAATAGCCTAATCAAATGTAAATATATTTTAATGTCATGTTTTAAAAATACACCTAGTCTATATACTAAAAGCGTAAATTTAATAGTATTTAGAATTTCAAAACAAATAAAAACTATTAAGTAAATTTACATTTTTGCCAGAAATCTCAAGACAGAGAAACCTTTTCCTTATTTAATTATTGTCTGCATTAAATTTATTGTTTCCCTTAGGCAACATAAACTTGACATTTAAAAAACAATTACTTTTTTAAAGATAGTTCAGCAGTCTAAGAACAAAATATTTCTTTTTGTAATATTTATATTTTTGTTTAGAATTCTAATGATTGTGGGGGGCTACTGTCAGTGGGCACAGTAAATTGGTAAACACTGCAGAGGCCCTCACAAGAGCCGCACTCCACTATCATTTAGCATTTTTAATGAAAACTTGTCAAATCTTTCTGTGTATTGAATACAAAGTATAAATAAATATACCTTAACAGAAAAAAAAAAGTTTTTATCCATGTTTAAATAAAGAAAAAAATGTCATCCACATTACCTTTCATACAATAACAACCAAACAATAATACAACAAAATATACAGTTTAACACAACAGTATTGTAAATTAAATGTAAGGCAAATGAACTAGTATACTAATATTTGGAAAATCTAACTGTGTTTGGCCAGCATGTATACTAAGATAGTTTCTTGTTCAATAAATAATACTTAGGAATTTGGTTTCAATTAAGTTGGCGTATTATTGTTGTATTTATGTCGCTGTTGATTTTTTTTTAACTGTACCATTTTAGTAATTATTTTTTGAGTTTATTAATCCCTATAGAAAGAATGTCAAATGAAAACTTTGATTCAAAAACATAATCTATAAAAAAAAAAATTATATTAGAAACCCTCCTACTCCACCCTTAAACCGTACAGCGAAACTGAGATACAGAATTCGAAATCACAGGAGATATCTCATAAATGATAACAGTGACAAATTGTTACAAATGACACAAAGCAGCTTTAAAGGGGTCGTTCATAAATGATGTCACGCACCCAGGGGAGGGAGGGGCTCAAACACTTATGTCATATGGCAAAAGTGAGTCTGTGGGGGGGGGGGGGGGGGATGAACGTTAAAACAATGTGCAGGTTTCACTTAATTTAACAACAGTAGTTCAATTTTTTATTGTAGTATTTAAACCACAATTAAAGTAAATATGGACAAAGTAATTTTGAAATAAGGAAAATGAGGGAGGGGTCAAGGTTTTTTTATGTCATATTATTGGGAGGAGGCCTTACTTTTTGTTACAACTTCTTGTGACGATTGGGGGGGGGAGGGCAGTTCAATTATTTGCCAATTTGCGTGACGTCATTTATGGACGGCCTCTAAAATAAAATGAAAAAATTTAAATAGTTGATAAATACTCAACTCCTATTTAAAGCTTATAATTCCAATAACAAATGACTAGAACTCATTAAAATTTGCGGAACAGAAATTCTGCCAATCGGTTACATAATGTAGACTAAACAGGTCGTAGAACTAGTTTTAAATAATAATCAAACCGGAAACGCCGTAGCTTGCTATCTGACAGTTAGTTTTTGGTAGGCTGACTCTGTTTCCATGGGAACGCGTCTGGCGTCAACAATGGCGAAATACATAGAGAAAAGTAAAAAGTAAAGCAAAGTGTTGGAGAGTATGTTGGTGGAGGCACTGTTGTGTCCGTCTCTAGCTTTCATAACATCGTCAACAATAACATTGGTGTTAGGCTTGATGTACTTGGGGGGCTTGGGCCTGCTGGTCGTGTTCAAGCTGGGCTCCAGAACGGGGCTGAGGGGCCGGAAGGTCACTTCTTCGTTTTTCGAGCCGCCGCCGACGCTCTCTTGGGCGGCGTCCTCGCCGAGCCCGGGCAGCTGCAGCCGTGGGCAGGTCATTGTGTGCTCGTTACGGAGGTAGATTCTGTAACCGAACACGTGGAACTCTGGGTTGAACATGCACGGCGGTAGCATAGCCTGGTCAAATATAGCCTGAAATATACAATAATTCAAACATTCTTCAAGATATCATACAAAATATGATAAATAATACATAATATTACTCTGAAAGAACAAGTTGAAATAAATAGGTGGCCATCTTGTGGTAAGCCTATTTAGTTATTTGCAGATATATAGCCTATTAATACACCTGTTTGCAGCTTAGTTTATTTGTATTTACTAATCCCAAAAAACGCACAGAATATAAAACAAAATCTAGCTTTCCATACCTACAGCATAAGTAAATACTAAATCTAATCTTGCTTTTAGATAACCATATCACTGTATGTTGTTTGATACTTATTCAGTTATACAACTTATACTCTAAAACATGCATGGCCTTAAGGTACATAAACATGTAAACAAGACCAAGAGAATAGAGGGAGATCATCATATTATTGAAACCTCACGACATTTCAACGCAGTACAGTCCCTTTGATCATAACTCATTATGCGTTACATTCCAAAAGATAATAACACTTTCAACATCGGTGATATTAAACTTTAAAAGAAATAATGATCAGACGAGAAAAATTTTTTTATACAATATAAACAAAACCTTTTAAGGGTTTTGTAATATCTTTTTTTAAATGACATGCTGACATTTTACGTGTATTGATAATTTACGTAAATTGCCACTGTCAGGGTCCACAAAACTCAGGGAGCTCACAAGGTATACTTATTTACATTTGTATACTAATTAAAGCTTCTATTGTGTACGACAAAGCATCACTTGGATGAAATAATAAGCTTGGATTCATTGTGGGCAATTGTAAAATAATTCTTAAGGACTTGCCTTAAACCCATGTGCCTTAAAACTGACAGTGAAAGCAAACCCTTAGAAATTGAAGCAATGGGCAAACTTATGGGCAGCGCCTTGTGTGTGGAGGTTGTCCCTAAATCTAGCCAGCTATCGTGGGTAAATGATGTTGATTGGGTAAAGGTAAATGTGGCTGGGCATTATACTGGTCAAACAATCCTCCCGCGATCACGGTCTAAAAGAATACTTTACGTCCCACGAAGCTTGATGTGCTACAAGTCTATACGTCTCGTAACATAGACATTAGATACGTGCGCTCGTTTCCAAGCGGGGACACACAATGATAGGGTTTAGGACATTGAAAGGATAATATAAAGGGTAGATGGTCGGCCTATTGTACCAGTATCTCGTATGTCTGGACACTGACTGATGAACAATGGGACTCAACTTATTTAGTCTACGTTGTTTGCAATCTTTCTTTTTTTTTAACACCGTGAATGTAGTGTTAGTCTTATGTTGGTGTACACAGAATTATTTCAACATAAAGTTATTCATGATTTAGTAAGTACTTGATTTGTTACTTTAATTTCACTTACCGGGTAAAACTGCACCGAGTGCTTGAACCACTTAAACGGCGCCCTGGATGACTCCGAAGGAGGCACGCCCTGAAAGAGAAGCCCGAATCCTCCTAGCTGCCCTTCATCATTGTACATAAGGAACACTGGATACAGCCTCTCACACTGTAGATCCTTGGACAAGTTTTTAAAATAGTGACGGCCTGAAAAACAAAAAGAAAACATTATTGTCTGTTTTTATGGTGAATGGGGAATAAAACTTCAATCGACTTCATTGATCTTGTGATATTTCGTATTGTAAATAGTACGTTACAGTTTGGATGGTAAAATGAGTAACATTTTGATATGTAGATGAAGTTCATGAATACCAAATTTTAATTGACCGATAATGTGAATACCAACTTTGATTGGCCGATAATGTTGAATGGTAAAGCAAGAAATAATTCGATAGGAAGATAAGTTTAGAGAAAAAATCAATTTGATTGGCTGTTAGTGTTGGAAAATATTTCAAAGTTTGGTCCTTGAATCAACAATAGAATTAAATGAATACAGTGAAATATGTACTTCTATAAAATAAGATGTATTACATATTCTTTTTTAAAAAAAGCATATATTAAATTAAATAGACATTTACGGCTGTACAGGTATATTATACTCTAAGTTGCTAAGCTAATGTTATAGAATTGTATGCATTGCTCAGTACTAAATCATTAGATCGGTTCATTGCCGGTTAAAATATTTGGTAAGAATATATTATGCTTCGTTAAGAATTGCAATTCAGGATGTCCCATTTTCAGAGCCATTCATTAATGCTTAAGGCATCTCCAAGTCTGCGCGGATTAAGTTGGGTGTTCATATTTTGTTGATGGGAAGTACTGGCTGCTGTCGTCATTGCAAGCCGCGCCGTAGCATTTCCACGTAGTGGCAGAAGAACTGTGAAACTTCTGTCTTAAACGGATAATGGAAGTTTAACTGAGTTGGCTAGTAATGGCTAGACGTGTGTGATTTAAAAGAGTGTGGACATACCCATGCTAGGTAAACATGTGCCAGTCTTCCAATCGTCAGAGAGGTGCCTGGCCTCTAAGGGTATCCTCTCGAACTGTTTCTCCACCCTGTAGCCTGTCTGGATGTACAACCCCCGGCCGGTGTGCACGTGAGATGTGGGTGGCCCACAGATTAAACTTGGGTGTTTGAAGTAAGCTGGAGAATAAAGAAACAAATTGAAGTATATTAAAAAGAATGTAGAATCTCAGTTATTATAATGAAACGGAGTAGTCCTTAGGTAGAGCGTCGGCCTGTATTCTGAAATATGGTGTTTCTAACTTTCTATCCATACATCCCATCGCTCAATCGATGGATTGATTCAATGTTAAATCTAAATATTATTATATGAATCGATCAATCTATATGTCTGTCTTTCTGTATATCTCTATACAATAGAAACCTATCTAATCTTTCTATGCATCAGATAGATCTATTTAATCTATATGTTCTAAGTAATTCATCTTTCCGTATGTATTTTATCGCCAGTCTGTATGTCTGTTTGTATATTCACCTAAGTTCTAGATGTATGATTTAACATAATTTATTTTTTTAAAAAACTGACTCACCTGTAATTAAGAACATCTGTGGTCCAGGTGTGAAGTCCTCCTCCTTAAGGACAAGTATGGGCGGAACCACCTCCTTGGTAGGGTACCTGACTGTTTCATTGTTTGTGTCATGTCCATACAGATTACCTGGGATCTGTAGAGATACAATTTTACATTGCTCTATGACTGGGTGCATGTAATGGGGTGTGGGGATAGTGTACATTGCCCTATGACTGGGTGCATGTAATGGGATGTGGGGATAGTGTACATTGCCCTATGACTGGGTGCATGTAATGGGGTGTGGGGATAGGTAAAAAAGTGTAAGAATGACAAAATGTCCATTACACAACTTAGAATTTTACTCTTTTCATTTAAAACACCAAAACAGTGAAAGTTTCACACACAACCTCTACTCCCTCCAATTCTAAGAGTGAAAATCAAGAGAGACGGCCATAAGCTGGCTGGTTTAAAACACAATAATTGCAAGATAAGTGACATCTTTGATATAGATGCTGTATACGTCATTTGGTCTAAGAAAATAGAAGGACAATTTTGTTTCTTTAGAATAAATAATATATAATTATTTGATTTGTATTCAGCTTATATTTAATAATATACATTTTACAACGACATACTATTATTCACAATCATGTTTTTGTTCAAGATAAGACAACTATAATAATTTTAGAGTTTAGAAAAAATATATATCAAGGGTACGCTACTTTAGCAGGGTCATGTCGAACTAATATTTTGAGAAGGGAGAGAATCGATTGTATGTAATTTTTTTTAAAACACAGCTTACATATTATATGTGTATTATGATTTTGTAGTATGACTAATTTAGAATTTGATGTTTTAAAAATACAGTAATAAAAAAATGCTTAAAAATATTATTTTATATGTTTCAAAATGTATTCGATTTTGCAAATGGTGTTAGACTGGTATGAATATTCACTTGTAATAATTCAACTCATTTCTTAACATGACTTTTTCCAATTGCTTTTCATTAGATGGTGGGTAGGTGGCGTACGTGAATTATCCATCATCTCTAAACCATGTTATCCATGGACACACCATGGTTTGTATTGTTACCCATCATCTCTAGACTATGTTATCCATGGACACACCATGGTTTGTATTGTTACCCATCATCTCTAAACCATGTTATCCATGGACACACCATGGTTTGTATTGTTACCCATCATCTCTAAACCATGTTATCCATGGACACACCATGGTTTGTATTGTTACCCATCATCTCTAAACCATGTTATCCATGGACACACCATGGTTTGTATTGTTACCCATCATCTCTAAACCATGTTATCCATGGACACACCATGGTTTGTATTGTTACCCATCATCTCTAAACCATGTTATCCATGGACACACCATGGTTTGTATTGTTACCCATCATCTCTAGACTATGTTATCCAGTGACTTACCATGGTTTGGATTCCACTCAGCTTGTAGTTGTAGTCAAAGATCAGTCTTGACTTGTCGTCGTGTGGATGAACATACAAGAAGCCATGGTAGTTGGCAGCTAAAACATAACAAGAAGAAACATTCAGGCAAAACGGCAAAGCTCTTCCAATGTCATTGACATATGTTTACACATATTTTCTACTGTCTTTAACATATATTTTCCAGATTCAAACGTAAATAGACCAAAAAAAAAATCAATATCTTAAACTATAACATGAAATGTACACAAACTATCCGCTTAAAACTGAACTCTGTAATAGTTCAAATAAAAAAAGATGGTCATTTGGATAGCGCAACTCTCTGTGTTACCACATTCAACATACTCAGTGCGCTTTCAATAATTGTGGGTTTGATCCGAAAGTTAAGTGGAATTCATGCACTAGTTTCCAAGTGTAGCTTAAACTAAGCGCCATCTTGCTTCTGGAAATTACAGTTTTTTACTGAAGTCGAGCACGAAGTTGACTATTGCAACTTTTCTTCAAAGTCTTCATACGGCAAAAAAAAATCGATTTTCGTCGATTATAAGACCGAAAACAATTAGCGAAATCCGAAACCAATAAAAGAAAACCAAGGCAATTAGTTTCTTATGAAACAATGTCATCCAATTATATCGTTCTAGACACTACAAAATACTTAGTAAAAGAAAATATTTTTTTAGATTAATTTAATATAGAATCTAGTTTAAAGTGTTTAATATTAAAACGATTTTAAAATGTATATAAAATAACTATTAAAAAACTAGTATAAAGAAAAAATAGCTTAAGTAACTTAACATCATTTAAAATACGAATAGAAATGGAGGACTGGACTCAAACCACGGATGTGCGTAGGACGCAATATTCTTCTTTATGGATCGAGCGTTTGTAATGTATAAGATAAGATAATAAACTTGTAACAAGGCATTTATTATCTAAACAATTTTTGGGCGTATGAAAGCCGACGAGAAAAGTGAAGAGAGGTGAACAAATTATTTTGTAAAAGTTTTTTTTTTCATAAGGCTTTTTGGAATCAAGGGACTATCAAGGTTTACTGTCCTTCTTGGTATTTAGGCACTATGATCAGCTGCAGAATCGATGAAAACCGCAGACAACAAAAAAATCTAGGTTTTACTGTATTTACAATCTGTGTTGTTTGATCTTGCTTTATATTACCTGCCGTTTATTTAGGCTTTTCTCCCTTTGTAAGTTTCCGCTCACATTTATTACACCCTTGCCCTTACCAACCCTGTTGTGATAGTGCTCATTTCTATCTCCTATATATTGTTTGTAATAACTAATAGAACTCACATTGAGCTGCCTGCCCTACCACCCACCAATTTCACCAAAGACAAATGTATCTAGTAACTCTATGCAGGGCTGTAATTAGGATTGTGGGGGCCCATTTCTCAAAGTTATGTGGGGGCCCCTCGTTGTATCGCCCTTGCCTTCCACATACCCCAGAAAAGGGCCGTTAATTCATGTTACATTCTGTAAAATGATACATTTTATGTTAGCTGGTTGGACTGGAGAGCTTCAAATTGTAGGGGAATAAATGAATTTTCAACGCAAGAATGGGGATGTCACTAAAACTTTTCTTTTTGGGATGTGTGGGGGCCTCTTTTGTGTGGGGGGTCCTTTTTCCAATGGAACATGTGTAACATGCCTAAATACGCCAATGACTCTATGATAACCAACAATTTCTGAGATTTTTATTGTACTTCCGTAGACACGCTCACACACATACTCAGGGAGCGGGCCTATTATATAATAAAAATTGAACTTTAATTTATTTTACAATTGTAAAAACTATAAACTATATATTTTTTTAAAGGTTTAAACAACGTGTATAGAAATGTCCAGGTGTGGCGTCTAAAAGTGAAACTAGTTCATGCCTGGAATTTTTATCGCAATAAATACTATAAAAAAAACTACGGTGTCTTTTTTGGCATTGTAGTCAATTCTATAATATAGGCTTTTTTTTACTTTTTTTGTCGAAGACGCAAGCGCTTTCCGAGCACAACACTTTAATGGGACACAGATGTTTGTTGTTGTGTTTTTTTGTACAATGGGCGGAAAAAAATTAATCTGACAAAGATTTTCGAAAGAAGAAAAAAACAGAGATAACATAATAGCTATCGGAGAAATAGAAGTTTTTATTGTAGGCAAGCACTTGGACACGTGTCCACCCTCGGTAGCCAGTTCCTGTCTGTCGTGAATGATAGAAAACACACGCGCCGGCAAACACGAGCGCTTTCAAAATAGATTTGGCCAATGACTGACATTCAATGCGTTGGAGAACATTGCCCAGGTTTTTTTTTAAAGTACGTGAAAATGTCAGATTAAAAAAAAAGAAATATACATTTAGATAAAATAAAAACAACAAAAGACGAAATGATATGTTCTCTATTGTTGCATTTGAACAAAATTGTTTCACTTTTTTTTGTTCAAAGTAAATTACTTCAACGGGAAAGAACACATTTTATTCATACTTTAAAACAGTGATTTTGTAGCAACTGAACTTTTGTAATGTCAATTGTCTCTATTTAATGTTGTTGTTGTTGTAGACTACTAGATCTAGTTGTTAATACTAATGTTTTTCACGTTTAGCAGAATTTGGCAAACAAGACTTTTCAAGAGTTAAAAACATAAGTGTTGGCACTGATTGGGTGCTGTGTAAGAAAGCATCCAGGAATATTTGTACTTGCTCTCATTAAGGCTACTGAATATTGGGACAATGAACCCTTTTTTTTAAATTAGACTTGACATTAGCTGCCCATTGTCCACACATCCTCTCAAAACCAAAGATAACGCATTAAGACGTTTATAATTCGATTAATTAGCAGAAATCAAATTTTACTGACTTTTTAATTTTCTCACAGTAAGCTCCAGTGTAGAACTTGTTCCTGGAAGTTTTGAAATTAATACGCATACACTTTTTTTTTAAGCGCAGTAATAACTAGACACGAATAATATCATTTTACCATATTATATTGAAGAAACGTTTCTCTAAAAAGTATGTCTTATGGGCATATTTATTTATATTAAAGATGTTTAGTGAAATAGTTTGCTAATATGAGATTTGTTATTGAAAAGATGAAAGGTTTAAGGTCATGACTACATATTATACATTTCCCCATCATTAAGTACAATCGTCAACTCTTTGGTATTGTCATTTAGTTCTGGAATTCATCTTGTAGTTGACATTTGACAAAAAAAAACAAATTTGCCTCTAGCAATGGCTGTTGTTTATGATAACAACTAGATTTAACCTCTATTGATATTATAGCTTTGGATAAAACGAAAAATGTGCAATTATTCGATCGATCTACCTATTTAACTAACCACCTACCTATCTATGTGTGCCTCTATCCGCCCGTAGTGATGTCTTTACCTCTAGTGTCTATTTGTGTCTCTGTTTCTATTATTCTATTTAAAATTCATAAACATGTCTGTCGATATAATAATATCTCATTGTCTGTCGATATATCTCATTGTCTGTCGATATATCTCATTGTCTGTCGATATATCTCATTGTCTGTCGTTTGTCTATCTTTCTAATCGTCTGTCTGTCTACGCATCTATTATTCCGTGTAGTGTTTTTAATAAAAGAATATACGGCATAACTTTATAAGAAAATTGACTAATAGTTCGTTTAGCTGTTTAGGTTTTCTGGTAATTGGCTCTACATCTCATGATTTCTTGTTAAATTATAACGTATTATGCTGATGCGCTGAACGACAGCAGACGTTTAAAAGACTAGAATCAAAAACTTCATTTGATAAATTCGCTGTACAATGCAAGACAAAAGTAGTACAGTATATCTTAGGGGGCTTATTGAGCGCAGTAGTACAGTATATCTCAGGGGGTTTATTGAGCGCAGAAGTACAGTATATCTCAGGGGGTTTATTGAGCGCAGAAGAGAAACAAATACTGGAGATGTCAGTTACCCACTCCATACTTCGCAATTTTTATTTTTCTGAAAGAACTGTTTGGGAAAATTAGCGAACTCTTTGAGTGTCACATTAACCAAACCGTTGATCTTGAAAAATACTTCAGAATCAATGGTCCAAAGACTCAAGGAACAAAATTGAAATGAAAAAAAAAAAGAGAGAAAAAGAGAAATTGTCCAACTGTCTTGCACCATTTCTATGTACCACCCCTGGAATCAAGAGTGCAGACTTTCTCAAAGAGCAGAAATCTCACCCGAATTATTTACTTTACGTTTTTTTCTGAGCTTGGAGCGAAGAAATGGAAAAACAACAAACGATTTCAAAGGCTGAGAGGGTGGGGAGTGGGTAGGGTGGGGGGGGGGGGTATAGATAGACAAACAAAGCCGAAAGATGAGAAAGACGGTGTAGATGAATAGAGAGAAGGGGTGAGAGGAAGGAGAAATCCACACAAAAAGCCACCATAAGCTCCAAGTTCAATTTGTCGATGTTTTGTCAGAAGCGGTGGAGATACTACAAGATCAGTACGAGATGAAAAGCCACTTTTTGGGTTTTCCACTCCGAAATCTCATCAGAGAGTCTATTTATGAGTGGCTAAGTCCACTTTATCTTGTTGCCGGGAGATCAGTGTTTGTTTAACCACTGGTGTCACGGACCATCGCGAGCCAATCAATGGTCGGTCCGATTCAAAGTGACCGGACGCGTGGTCTGGGTACACAGTCCAACCGTGGGTCCGATCAGATGGGTTTGTTATGGGACACTTCCGGCCTGCGATCTGACCAAATGCGGCGATCACTCGCCAGAATATATTCGCCGTCGTGAGAGAATACATTGAAGGATGTCCACATCATTGTACCATTCTCTAAAGTCCACTCTCACGCTCTTTCTTATTCTATTTCTCATCTATCTCGTTTCTCTCTCTCTCTTTCTCTCTCTCTTCCACTCATTTCTTCTCTAGCCACAAATCTCCAACACTAGGAAACTGCTAATGTTCACGTATCACCAAGAACTCCATTAACACATGTTTAAAGTTCCAAAAGGATGGTTTATATTTACTTGTCTTTTATCGGGGAAAGGGAGAAAAATAAAATCCGTCCCTTTTTTTATAAGATTTCAAAATATCATCTTGATGTACGTACAGCATATCTATATATATAAAATGAGATTGTTTGTCCCCATACGGATCCCCATTGGTCAATTTGAAATCACGTGAGTTTGTGTCACTGACCTATTTAGGCCTAGGCCTATATACTGTCTAATAATTGTTCAAACTGGACTTGCGTCTGCGCTAGCTAAGTGGTTCGATTCTCCAGTTAGACTATACCTTTTTTTTCCTACAATATTTTTTCAAAGTCTTAAAAACAAAAGACATTGTAAATGTACGGGCAATTTAGATTTTTGTTAAATAAAAATACTTGCCTATTTTTTTTACCCCATTACAATATTTATTTTAAATTACTTTCCTAAAAGTCTTCAGTAAAAAATAATAATTTAAATATTAGATTTATAGCTTTCTTTTAATTGTAGTTTATACAATTTTTATCTGCACCTAATACAGTAATACAACCCTGTTTTCTTTTCACCCAGGTATACAATAAAATAACTTATTATGAATATAAAGCTGGTGACAGAAAATATAACAACAGATTATTGCAAGTATAACTTTGGCTATTTTTTAAAACGATTAAAATTGATTAATACCAAAAATAAAACACAGAAATTCCTTCCTTGATCATTGACATAAATAACTCACTCATGGCAAAGTTGTGCAATTAAAAGCATCGGATATTGAGGTTAATTCAATGCATTGTACGCTCCACCCCCCCCCCCCTCCTATTCTACAAATTAAAACTCTAACCAATCAGAAACTAAATAATAAAGCGAAAGTGTAAACTAAAATTAATCCAAGAGTTTCCCAATAAAAAAGACAAAACTCTAGCGTGTTGTTGTGAACCGTCACCCATCAACAATGAGGATTGTGGGCTATTCAATAGCAGGTGGCCGGCCAGTCTACATTTTTTTTTAATCATTTGTTTTCAGTAATCGAAAATAGCACTAGATCTAGTCTTTAGTCTTTATTGAAAGTATAAAAAAAACTACAACAGAAACTAAAGCCGTTTGTCGGTTTATCCCGATTCCTGACGTTTGTTTTTTTGATTTTCTTCACACCAGGGATCATTTATTTCCTCGAAATGAAACTATCAACTGACCACTTTATCGATGGACGGACATTATTGCGTCACTTGGGCTTATCACTGCCATGAGATCCTGACTCTCCAATGTCCGTTACTGCGGTGTTAAGTAAATTGACCGAACGATCGCGTCATTTTTTTTGTATATTGGAACTTTTTTTTCCTCAATATACTTTGCCTCTCCTCGTCTTTATTCTTCATCAATCAAACTGACTTGCAGCGTGTGTCCGGTGTGTCCGGTGTGTCCGGTGTGTCCGGTGTGTCCGGTGTGTCCGGTGTGTCCGGTGAGTTTTTTCCGATTATCAGCTCGACATTTAGTCTCTGTGACGCAACGCCTGGTCGAGCAGCAGCAGATACGTATGTTGTTCCGTCGGACTCGTGTTAATATACTTGTTACAACACTGTGACTTATCCCCAGGGGTTTAGAAGATGTCCTTGATGAGTCTACACAGCTCCGTGGAGTACGTGGCATAGGTTTAATTAAGAAAATTTAAAATCGGCCGCTGGATGTTTTGCTGGCCAAACAATCCCTCTGTATATCGTGGCTAATGAAACTTGTATGCGCTACGTCCCTATCCAAAATGGATTAAAATGATTTGTAAATTGTACTAATGTTACTTTAGCTTCTACCGTATCCATGTTGCAGGTATTTTTTGGTGTAACTAGAATGTAGTACCATACTAATGCCGTTAAGAGATGCATTGCAAATAAAAGTTGAATGGATGTATCATGATAATTCCCGTTATCGTTATGATTGTTATAATTCCTGTAAAACATGATAACAAAACTTCCAAAACTATAGGCTATAAGATGGATTATACTGCAATTTTGATTTTTTTATGCATTTGATAAAAAACTGTTAAAAAGAACTATAGCTCTTGTTTAATGGTTTATGGGTTGTCAAAAAAATATTGACAAGAAAACATGTACACAAAAAAACAACAACAAACAAAATAAATACAACAATCAACAAAACAGAAACACACTCACCGACATACTACAAAACACCAACCCTGTTATATGGAGAACATTAAATCCTAACAGCTTCAATACCCCCCCCCCCACCGACCCTTCACCTTCACCAAAACAAAATCCACTAAAAAAAAATCAACAACGTTAAATTCAACAAGTAGAAGATTGAATCACAAAATAAATAGAAACATCAAAGATTCAATTTGCTGCAGACTGCTGGGAAACTATCTACTTTATGACCTAGTGAAACGAAGCTATAGTGGAAAACTCATTACGTCAACAATACGAATAGAAAGGGATAAAAAAATAACGAACCTAATTTTTATTTGTCCAAATCTGACCTCGTCAGTGTTAGGATAGCAAAATAATTACAGTCAAGTAAAGTGGGCTCCTACCTACCGACCACAACCCACACAAAACATGTTAAAGATAAAAGACTTGGTCTGGCAAGAAGAAGAAAAAATGACCAAGAGTCCCTGTAATTTGGTTAGTCTGTAAATAACTACCAGCTTATGATAGTGACCTATATTATACACACCAAACACCCGGTCGTCTGTTAAATTAATACTTTCCTTTCTCGACTCCAAATATTTACATATTTTGCTAGAACTGAACAAGAAAAAAAAGATGAATTTATTAAATATCAGTTGTTGTTTTTTCTGTTTTTTTCTTTCAATCTCGAAATCAAACTAGCCAGAAGTTTTTATTATTTTTGCGTGTAATCAACGGGACGGTGGCTTCAATAATCCAAGACTCGGTGTATGGACAACTTCTTTTTTTTATCTCGGTGTCATCCGGGCAACCCGTTCATTTCCATGGACGTAAAGGCAGGGTGGGGCGAGAGAGAGGAATCCAATTTAAGGTCCTGCTTGTAAATTACAAGGGAAATAATTATATTCTAGTGAATGGAATAAATTTGCGGTGGTGGTGCTACTAGTTGGTGGTTGGAAGAGTTGGTGGTGGTGCTACTAGTTGGTGGTTGGAAGAGTTGGTATTGGTTGTTTTAGGTAGTGGACAAGGTGGGGGATGATGGGGGAGGAGGGGGGCTAAAGAGAGCGCGGTTGCAATTTTTATTTGTTGGCGGTTTTGAAGAAATGTGGGTGTAAACATGATCGTGGAAAGCTGTTCGGGGATTGACTCTGTAAGGTGGTCATTAACTGACCCGAAGGAGTTGGCTGAGTTCGCGTATTAAACAGAAATGATGGACATTTTGTTTTGTTGGTATTGTTCGGTTCGGGTCAGTTTGGTATTTTTGGAGATTTTTGATAATTTCACTACTTGCGAAATCAATATACGGGTAAATCCCAGATAATAAAACAGATAAAGCCAATCGAAAGGGAGATTAGAAAACGAAGGGGATAGAAGAGTCGAAGTGTGTAATAACGGTCCTTTTCTCCAATGGGGACCCAGGGAGTAAGTCAAAATTAAATTTAAAAAAACAAGCGAATTTCAGGGATTCAAGTAGCAAATTACAACACAGAACTAAACTGGGTATAATGATGCATGAGGTGGAACCTTACATATATTCTGTGTAGGTCTACATTAGAGATTTCAGGAAGATGAAGTGCTGCATATAATGGTTTGAACATAGATGTCATAAATTAGACTTTGTGTCAATACTTTATTTATCTCAACATTGGACAATTTTTTTTTTACAAGATGACATTGATAGAATAAGAAAACTCTTAGACACTGTATTGTAGATTAAATGTAGATCATTTGTTAAACTCTTTATGAACTCTTAGAAACAACTAGTTTCGACAAACTTTGACCCTAGGGTCAAGGCCGACCTAGCGCCCAAGATTTTTATTTTAGGAACAAATAAAAATAAAACGCAAACTATAAATCATTTAAATAGTGTTACAATAATTTTTTTTTTATAGAATTGCCTGTTGGCTACAGAGCCTAGGCAAGAATGAATATTTGAATATTAACTAGTGGAAAAAAAAATGTTTGATGGTCGCGAATCTTGGTTATAAATCTGAAAAAAATATAATGTATTACTTGACAATACGGGTTCTTGTCTAATAACTCATTGGGTATTAAATTATTGAATGCAACAAATGGGAAGGTGTTGGTAATATAGTAGCGGAGAGAAGGACGGGGAGGGGGGGAATGACTTTTACTAGCTGCAGGTCATTAAACAGTCATACATCAGTCCAAATCTTCCATCCCAGGTCACTTTTTTTCCTGCGGTCGTCTGGGCTCATACAAGACTCATTCCGTTACTTGCTATAGAGGCTTTCTTTTTTTTTTTTAATGGTGTTTGTGACAATGTATTACACAGAATGACAGATCACACAGACGGCACTGCTCCATCCCCTCGCCACAACTCCATCCACTCCCCACATCCCCAACACCAATATTTTATAAAGATTTCAATCTTGCCCCGCGTGATGAAGTAAGATAAGGCCACACTACTTCGCTTGTGAATTTGTTAACTCCATTTAAAGACGCACAAATGATCTTTCTTCTATTCACTTTTCATAAATCTGGATAGGTACATATCTGAAATATGAAATTCCCGGTCAGTTTTTATGGTCTCACTTTGACCTGTGGTCGTGATTGCATCAGTACAAGGTTACAAAGTCTACGTGGCGCAAGGCGATTGGTCCGTTTTACCAATCGAGCTCCAATGAAATAGAAAAGATAAAAATAAAATTTTCAAAGGGTAATAATTCGACCACATTATGATTTATCACGTCCTGAGGAGTTGTCGGTCTTAGAAATGTGAGACTAATACATTTATCAAATTATATCATTTATCAAATCTTTAAACAATAGTACTGCACGTCTTTATAAGTTTAAAGGTCGGGTTGTTACATTTTTTTTTTTTACTTTGTTCCATCATTGAATTCATTGAAAAAAAAATGCAGCTTTGTTTCTGAAAATGTTTAGATCTTGTGTAATGTTTAGTTTCATCGTTGTAGTAATGTTTGGTGCATGGTATGGGTTTCCTGAACAAACCAGGAAAACATATATATTAACATCATTTAAAACAATCATAAAAAATGCAAGACTAGACTCAGAAGACGGTTAAGCGTAGGACGCAATAATCTTCTTTATAGACAAAGCATCTGTAATACATTAGATAAGATAGTGTAATACTTAGCAAAATGTTAAATTATTAATCTTTAGAGCAATAGTTAACATAAAGTTTTGCTTAATGTTTATCAGTGTGAAAATGCACTAGTTTTAAGTTAAAAAGTAGTTTTTTTGTAGAATACATTATTTATTATTGACAGTTTGAAATGCAAGAACAAGAGCATATAACTTATAGTTCTACCCGAATGGTACTATTGCATGGAATGGGTTGGCTGAAGAAACAAGTGAAACCAACAAACTTTTTACTATTTAAATCCCTAATGAAAATACAAATAAAAACATTAATATTCGTGGGCGGCAATATTTAGGGGGAGGAGTGCGGAACATAATAATCTATTTTGGGGAGAGGGATGGAATATGTTAATTTGAAATCGTTTTTAAAAATCGTGTATTTTGTAAAATTATTTTATGTTATCCTTAATGTGCACATATCTGAAAGATAAATATATGATTGTGCTCATTTTTCATGTACTGAACTATGTAGCTTCTTTTGTTGAACATTTTCAATTTATTGGAGCGAAAGTTCAGAGAGAAATGTATTTTCTGAAAATTACATTTGTAAACTGTAAAAGTTTCCACAAAACAAGTCATTATAAAATAAACTCAATTAAAAATAGAGTCAATTATAAAACAGAGTGAATAAACCGTTGTGTTGTATAATTAGTACTGGGAGGGTGATGTCGTGATGTCGTTAAGTTGATTTTCGTTGTGATGTTTTAAATGTTCAAAACCTGTGTGTGTATAATTATTTTATCCTTGTTTTGTTACGTCTGTCGGGGAAATCGTTCAGACATTTTAGCCGGATGGATTCGCTCGTTTGTTTGTTTGTAAATTAGAGAAGGCATAGTGGGGTAGACACACTCGATTAGACCAGAAGAGTTCTCATTGATGCCAAAGTATCTTTCTTCAAGCAGTTCTTTTGGGCATTATTGAGTTTAGCAGATATGTAAGCCATGATGAATGAGGAGATTGTGTGTGGCCAGCACAAAGCCTGGTCCACTTTAATTCCCATAAATTAACATGGTCTATTTTAAGATTCGAATGGCAATCGAATTGTTCTGTGTATAGACAACAGAACCTTAAAAAAACGTGCAATTTCATTATTATTGTATTTGCATCAAATGTTCTTATTAATGTCATTTTTAAATAAAGGAAGGCACTATGAGAAAATGTCATGGTGTCTTTACAGACATCATTGATGATTGATGTCATTTTAACACTCGCCCCTCCAGACACTCTCTCCAAACATAAGAGTCATCAAATGAATTAGAAGATATATGACAAAGACACCGACGTTATTCAATAAATTGGTATATTTTAAGGGAAGAGTGCTGGGTTGATAAAGTTGGGGTGCTTTGGGGGAAAGAGATTGCGGTTAAGCAGTTAATGAGGGTGGAGGGGGGGGTTTATTTACTAAACGTCTTGGCGGGATACTTGGCTACATTATGGCCACCAGGTTAATGGGGTATGGGTGGGAGGGGGAGGGGGAAACAGACATGGGCGGCGTAGCTCTCATGTGACGTGATTAACAAGGAAAGTCTCGGCATCTGGAAATTGTTGTCTGGTAACAGCTGACTGCATTGTTTGTCTGGCGCATTAGTAGGTGAGTGAGTGAGTGAGTGAGTGTGTGTGTGTGTGTGTGTGTGTGTGTGTGTGTGTGTGTGTGTGTGTGTGTGTGTGTGTGTGTGTGTGTGTGTGTGTGTGTGTGTGTGTGTGTGTGTGTGTGTGTGATTAAGTAAGAGAGATATAGAATATAGCAGTGATGGCGAACCTTTTTTAGGCCGCGTGCCCAAAGTACAATACAAGACCAACTTATTTCTTTCAACGTGCCAACACAGCAATGAAAACAAAATACCGTAAGTTAGCTGTTCCATTTTTGGTAAATGCTCGCGTGCCCACAGAAATGGCTCTGCGTGCCAGCTGTTACAGAAATGGCTCTGCGTGCCAGCTGTGGCACGCGTGCCATAGGTTCGCCATCGCTGAAATATAGGATAGACTGAGAGGGAGTGCCTAGATTATTTCTAAAGATATGCAAAGGATGCAGCAGTAGAAGCTAGATCATCAAACAAATGGATACTATCGGCATATTTTAATTTCAAGACCCACCAAGTGACTAATCCTTGACATTGTGTATTTGTGTGGGTCTTTAGGCTTGTGGCTGCGTGTGTGTTTTTTATGTTTATGTATGTCTTTGTGTGTGTGTGTTTGTGTGAAGAAATCATGACTGTATCACCACCACCAGTGTTTGTGTGAAGATATCATGACTGTATCACCACCACCAGTGTTTGTGTGAAGATATCATGACTGTATCACCACCACCAGTGTTTGTGTGAAGATATCATGACTGTATCACCACCACCAGTGTTTGTGTGAAGATATCATGACTGTATCACCACCACCAGTGTTTGTGTGAAGATATCATGACTGTATCACCACCACCAGTTAATACGATGGTTTCTCACAACTTTGCCTTCCAAACCTGGGCGACCTACCGTCTTTCTAAATCAATAATAAAGAAACGTAAAATGCCCAAACAATAATATTTCATAACTGTTTCTTGCAATGGACTACGCAGAATTCACGTTTATATCCGTCCCGGTCTGACATTCAATAAAAGATTTGAGGGAAATTGTGAGAAAGAAATCATCAAATGACTAACCTCAAATATTAAAAAAAAAAACGGTAGATAAAATTGATCATTGAGAGTTGAGAAAAAAAAACATAGACCAAGTTTTAAACTACACTTTCAGAAACAAGCAATGCAAATTTAAACTCTCGAAATAGTCCTGCGCATGCGCAACGTTAAGGCAGTTAAAAGCTTGCAATTTGATTGGGCTGATCGTAGTGTCCGTTAATTGAAGCCAATGTGCTATTAGTGCGTCGTGCAGTGCTGTACAGTCGACAGCAGTTAATTATCAGCATGCACACGAAACTCTTGCCGATGACGTCACATGCTGACGGCTATGTAACCGACGAGCCACGTGTAAATGGCGGAAAGAGTCGATCGGCGTCGAATTCTCACGAAATAAGTTTGTACATTTTATAGGTGACTGTTATTATATTCGGCACGAACCAGAGAAAAAATGAGTCGATCATAAAACTGTCAAAAGGACAGCTCAAAAAAATGTAAACGTTCTTTTATAACAGAAGACATAAAAAATGATATTATATATGTATATTATTACAAGGCAATTTATTCACCATAATAAATTATGGATGAGACCTTCTATTTAGATCACACAAGTATAATTATGATTTATAATGTTATTACGGCTAGAGCCCCCATTCAATTTATGAAAATAATAGTTATAGTATTGTTATTATTAGTGTGAGTATCCTTGTATTAGTGAAGATCTTATTATATTATTCTGAAGTTTATTTGTAGTTGTCTAGAGTATTCCTGGTTCTTATAATCCCCTGGCAATTCACATAGCGTAGTTTTAGAGTTTTCAGTTGATTTACTTCATGTATAATTATTTATGTGGCTCATATTATACAGCAAGAACCTCGATGTCGAGTGGTAGTGTAGATTATTAATATAGTTGAATAAATATTACACATACACACATGTATATAACTTTGAAATATTGACGCTAACCAAGTTGTGTAGAAAGCAACGATAAATTTGGTTTAATTTACAACATCAATCCAGTAGGAATCCAAATAATATTATATACACAATCAAGAAATACACATATTCCAATTAGTAATGAATATCCTCAATGAACATATAGCATTGTAGTTAATAGTAGAATAATAAATTTTCCATAATGCAAATCAAATAGAAACGATACTCAGAGCGGAGAATATTTGATGTTACTAGATCGAATGCAAGCCAAGAACTGACTAAAAGTGTCGAATCGCGTAGAAATATATTACGGGTCAATCGTTGGAAAAACCAGACAGCCTAGTGACACGAATATTTAAATCAAGCCTGCATGTTGACTGCGTGATCAGAATGTCAAGCAATAATGCTCTAACAAAATAAGGAGAGACCGGACGACCTTGACACGCTGTGTTTACGTGAACAGTTCATGTTTTTATCGAGGTTAATAAAAAAACAATAATGCTCTCATTAGGTTAGGAAAAACCCGGGGGGAAACCTTGAGCTGAGAAATATTTTATATCGTTTAAACGCAATTCGCTTAAATGATTTAGTTGGTTTATTAACATTACAATGTAGGGAATTTACGTTTCGTAACAGTCGCCCGTACCAAAAGGAAAAGAACATTGCATACTAAACAATAGAAGTGTGCAATTTCTTTTAGAACCGCCTGCACTTAACTTTAGTTCTAAACAATATACAAAAAAAAAACTGACTCCACCTGGGTAGTCCGTTAAATAAGACAAGTAAGGGAAATAATTTATTCTATTAAACCCTCATCATATAGGATCTCAAGTTATCCTTAGACCATAACACATGTTCGCGTTATTCTAAAAAATTATACTCTCTGAGATATCATTCCTTATAAACATCATCATCTTATTTATAAGGTAAAAATCAACATAACTAATGTTATCATATTAAACAATTCAATCATTAATTAATTCAACTTAAATGAAATTAATATTTAAATAAATTTTAAAGTAAGAGTTTAATCTTAAGTGTGTAAGCATGTGAAGTGTATGCACATTACTCTATCTTGGTTTTTACATAATCACAACTATAGTTTGATTGTTTCAAAATAAGGATGTACATTTCTGTTCATTCATTATCTTACTAATAAAGAAAATTATGTCCATAAATCAATAATACTTAAAAGTAACTTATTAGGTTTTTTTCTTTTTTCCTACAACAATAATAATATTTGTTTTAGCAAATGGAAATATTCATGGCATAAAATAAGGCATAAGATATTGCATAAAATAATCACAACATATTCATATATTCATGCATTTATATTTTAAATGATCCAATTCTCTTAGTTAGGATTATCAGAATATATACATGAAGTTATCTATTTCCTTATACATTTGTTACATGCGCGATAGGGTGTCCGCGACGATGTTATCTTTTCCAGATAAGTGAGTTATTTTTAAGTTGTAAGCTTGAATAAACAAACTCCATCTTAGAATGCGCTGATTTTGTTTGATGCGGGAAAGAAATACTAGGGGATTGTGATCAGTGAATATCTCGATTGGGAACTGAGAACCATTTACATAGTAATTGAAATGTTTCAATGCTTGGATAAGTCCTAGTAATTCCTGCTCTATTGTGCTATAATTTACCTCATGTGGGTTAAATTTTTTTGAACAAAAGCTAATGGGATGTTCAAGTGAATCATCTCCTATTTGTGAGATTACCGCGCCCATTCCTGTATTACACGAGTCTACCGTTATTCTGAAAGGTTTAGTATAATCAGGTGAGACTAATACTGGTGCCTTGGTCAGTATGTCTTTTATATCGTTAAAGGCTTGGTCACATTCCTGAGTCCACTTAAATTGATTTTTCTTTCTCAAGAGATTTGTCAAAGGGCAAGTGATAATAGAAAAGTTTTTACAAAACTTCCTGTAGTACCCGGCCATACCCAGAAATCCTCGAAGTTGTTTCTGCGTTTTAGGGACAGGGAATTCCTGTATAGCTTTGACTTTGGCATTCACTGGTTTTACTTTGCCATTACCCACTACATGACCTAAATATTCAATTTCTGCATGGCAAAATTGACTTTTAACTAGGTTTATAGTAAGATTAGCCTGTTTTAGTTTTTGGAATAATAGTTTTAACTGATGTAGATGATCATTAAAGTTATTACTGAACACTACGATATCGTCCAGATATGCGTGGCATTGTGGGATATCATGGATAATAGTGTTTATTAGTCTTTGAAAACTAGCTGGAGCATTGACCATTCCGAATGGCATTACTTTAAACTTATATAATCCATCAGGAGTAACAAAAGTTGATACCTCCTGAGCCCTATCTGTTAATGGGATTTGGAAATAAGCTGTTAGTAAGTCAATCTTAGTTACATAGTTTGCAGTGCTTACTCTATCGATTAAATCATCTATCCGTGGTATGGGATACGAATCTGTTTTTGTCACTTGGTTTAATTTCCTATAGTCTACACAAAAGCGTAGTGAACCATCAGATTTGGGAACCAACACACATGGGGATGACCAATCACTGTTACTGTGAGTAATTATATCATTGCTCAGCATATAATCAATTTCTTTACGGATGTGTTCAAGTTGTATGGGATTAACCCTATACGGATGTTGTTTGACAGGTTTAACATTATCATCTTTTAAAACTACATCATGGGTAACCAAAGTTGTTTTGTTAGGAACATCACTAAACAAATTTACATGATCATAGATTAAACCCTTGATAGAAGTCTGTTCACCTGAGTCTAGATGTGCCAGTTTATCATTGAGGTTTTTAAGTGCTTCAGTGTTTTGAAGTTTACTTTCTATGATTGTCTTTTTAAATTTAGGCGGGGGTGTTTCAACAGTTTTGATAGCACTCACTGGCCTAATGTCAGTTTGTTCTTCCCTAACAACATAAGGTTTTAGCATGTTTATATGGCACAGTCTCTGTGTTTTCCTTCTATCAGGGGTTTTTACAAGGTATGTTACATCACTGATTTTATCTAAAACCTGATATGGTCCTGTATATTTTGCACTCAGGGGTTGTCCAGACAATTGGGTCAACATGAGGACTTTATCACCAGGATGGAAACATCGGGATCTGGCCTTGACATCATAGTACCCTTTCATTCTTTTCTGAGCCTGCAAAAGATTATCTTTAACATGATTAAAAGCATGATAGATTCTATTGCTAAATTGTTCCACATAAGCTACGAGTCCAGTCTCTTCATCAGAATTTAACAAGGTTTCCTGCAACAGTTTTAGAGGTCCTCGAACTGAATGTCCAAACACTAACTCGAACGGACTGAATCCAAGAGATTCCTGCACAGTTTCTCTAGTCGCGAAAAGAGCGAATGGAATACCGCGATCCCAGTCTTCAGTGTTCTCAAAACAGTATGTGCGGAGCATGGTTTTCAGAGTCTGATGATATCTTTCTAGGGCACCTTGGCTTTGCGGATGGTACGCAGTTGAAGTTGCATGTTGGATGCCTAGTTTCTTTAAGACCTGGTTAAACAGCTTTGATGTAAAGTTAGATCCTTGGTCTGACTGTATAGTCTTTGGAAGACCGTATCTTGAACAAAATGCAATCAGTGCGTCAGATATCTTATCTGCGTTAATGGTGCGTAGCGGAATAGCTTCAGGATATCTCGTGGCAGTGCACATTATAGTGAATAAGTACTGGTGTCCTGTCTTTGTTTTAGGCAAAGGACCTACACAGTCTATTAGCAAGTGGCTAAATGGTTCTGCAAAGGCGGGTATTGGCTTTAGAGGTGCTACCGGTATAGTCTGGTTAGGTTTACCAACTATCTGGCATGTATTGCATGACTTGCAGTATTTTGTGACGTCACGATGTAGTCCAGGCCAATAGAAGTACGGAAGAATTCGACGGTAAGTCTTGTTCACTCCTAGATGACCAGCATATGGCGTGTCATGAGCCATGTGTAAGATGTCATTACGATATATGGCTGGTACCACAATCTGACTTCCTTCTCTGCAATTGTCATTATCACATTTCACATCTCTCCATTTTTGCATTAATATTCCCTCCTTCAGAAAAAATCCATTTCCGTTCATTTCTGCCTCCTGTTCAGTTATCACCTTTTTCTTCAGGTGTTTAATTCCTGAATCTCTATTCTGTTCTAATAGGAGTAATTGTCGAGGTGACAAATTACTTTCAGTAGTCTTGACTGAGGGACCACTCAAGATGTCAGCCAGGAAAGTTGCCTGTAGGTCAATTTCTGGTTCTATTTTTGACTTTGACATGGTTTCGACAGACTTTTGTTGTTGGGCCATACCTCTCGTGACGATGCATATAGGTTTGATAAAGCTCTCACTTTTATTAAGGTATTGTTTTTTCTTGGATATGGAATGCACCACATCTCCAGCAATATCATTTCCCAGTATTAAAGAAACGCCTTTAAACGGAAGTGATTTGTATACACCCACAACTACATTTCCAGTGAAGTACGCACTCTTCAGCTGTATTTGATGCAAAGGAACTTGTACATTTTTCCTTGATACACCTTGAATAGTAAGATCCTGTCCTGTATATGTCGATTGTGACGTAGGAACAGTATTCTCTAAAAGTAGTGAAACCTCAGCCCCTGTATCACGGAGTATTCTGATGTTCTTTTCACTAGTGACACCATTTATTATGGATGACACGGTACCTTCTTCAATGAATGGTAAACAATTGCTTGGTATCTCAGTATCGATGAGATCTGTATCCAAGTTATTTTTGTAAGAGGTATGTTTAGTACTCATGGTGGTTCTATCTGATATAGACTCCTTGGAGCTCAGATTAGAATTAGAATTATTGAAAACCATTGTCTCTATTTCAGGAACTATTTCTGGTTTCAAGTTTCCTAGATACGTGTGTTTTGTCAGGTTATCTGCATTAGCACTAGGTATCTCTGTTTGAGTTCTAATATCCTTCTTTACATTTTCATGAGTTCTTTGTTTTGGCATTGCTACATACGATAAGACAACATTCTTTTTATTCGGGTTCCCATTCAATATCCAGCACTTTTCCTTAGTATGTCCAATTCGTTTACAATGGCTACAGGTTGGCTTGGAATTAGTTGGACCTTCATTGCTCTGCTGATGTCTCTTTGATTGATAGGATTCATTTGGATTCATGGTTTTCTTTTCTACCTTCATATCTCGATTCTGGAATTTAGATTTATCAACTGTTGTAAATTTATTGCTGGAATGGATAATAACATATTCGTCTGCCATTACTGCTGCTGTTTCTACTTGTTCTACACCTTTGTCTGCTAAATGTATTCTTACATCACCTCTGATGTTATTGTTAAAGTCTTCCATTAGCATAAGATTAGCTAATTTATCAAAGTCTTTGTTTACACCTTTGGATCGAATCCATCTTTCAAAATATTTCTTTTTCTGTCTTAGAAAATCAACATGGGATTGTTCCTGTTCTTTCTTAGACTCACGAAACACTTTTCTATATTTTTCAGGTGTTAATGCATAACTTAGCAGTACTCTATTCTTGATCAGTTCATAATCATACAATTCCTCTTCAGTAAGACTTAATACAACATCAAGTGCCTTTCCTTTGTTCAGAGCTGAGCGTAGAAGTATAGCTTTCTTGCCCTCGGGAAATTGATAGTCTTTAGCGTTTCTCTCGAAAATCATGAAGAACTCTTCCACCGAATTATCTTCAAAAACTGGAATATGTTTCTTAAACTTATACAGTTCTGCATCTGCTTCAGAGCTTGCATTCGAATGATTTGACGTACGAGACCTTGCTATCTCAATTCTTTCTTGGCTTGCTATTTTCTCTCTTGCTATTTCTCTTTCCATCTCAATTCTCTGGCTTTCTCTTTCTCTTTCCATCTCAATTCTCTTGTTTTCTCTTTCCATCTCTAATTCCATCTTTCTTAACTCAAGTTTAAATTTCAATTCTTCACTTAATTCACCAGTTGTATGCTTCACTCTTTGTTTTATAGGAAAAGGTAATTCATCATCTGATTCATCATTAATGTTATCATTAGCAGTAGTTTCTTCAATAATTAGTGTACCTTGTTTTCTTAAACACTCAGTTACCTCTTGAAGTAATTTAGTTTTTGATGGCCTAGTTTCTGTGATAGAAATGCCCAATGATTTAGCCAATTCTTTTAATTGTATCATTGACATTTTATTAAGCTGTTCTGAGGTTAGATCAAATATCTCTGGATCCAATGTAAGATTATTTGTGGCCTCCATTTTCTATATTATTAAAAGTTACTATAAATCTTGTTAATAATACAATAAAAGTGTCCAACTTACTTTCTGTCCTTTGAATAATTCACTACACCACACAGTTCAGATTTGTCACAACAAGGTCACAAAAAAAATACCTTCTTAGAGTTACTTTGTTTGATAAGGTAATACACCAGATAATTTTCCAGGCTGAATAGTTAAGTTTTCCGATTCTCAATAGCAATGTTCAATTCAATCACAATCTTTAGTATATTGTATATTGTTCATATTTTCCAACACAATCCATCCAAGTTACGAGTATGTATTAAGGCAGTTGTAAATAGTTTGTGTAAATAGTATAACGATTCTTGAAGTTGAAGTAAATCCTCTAAACGTTTGTTAGTAAATCACTGACGAGCAAAACCCATTTTATTACAAGGCAATTTATTCACCATAATAAATTATGGATGAGACCTTCTATTTAGATCACACAAGTATAATTATGATTTATAATGTTATTACGGCTAGAGCCCCCATTCAATTTATGAAAATAATAGTTATAGTATTGTTATTATTAGTGTGAGTATCCTTGTATTAGTGAAGATCTTATTATATTATTCTGAAGTTTATTTGTAGTTGTCTAGAGTATTCCTGGTTCTTATAATCCCCTGGCAATTCACATAGCGTAGTTTTAGAGTTTTCAGTTGATTTACTTCATGTATAATTATTTATGTGGCTCATATTATACAGCAAGAACCTCGATGTCGAGTGGTAGTGTAGATTATTAATATAGTTGAATAAATATTACACATACACACATGTATATAACTTTGAAATATTGACGCTAACCAAGTTGTGTAGAAAGCAACGATAAATTTGGTTTAATTTACAACATCAATCCAGTAGGAATCCAAATAATATTATATACACAATCAAGAAATACACATATTCCAATTAGTAATGAATATCCTCAATGAACATATAGCATTGTAGTTAATAGTAGAATAATAAATTTTCCATAATGCAAATCAAATAGAAACGATACTCAGAGCGGAGAATATTTGATGTTACTAGATCGAATGCAAGCCAAGAACTGACTAAAAGTGTCGAATCGCGTAGAAATATATTACGGGTCAATCGTTGGAAAAACCAGACAGCCTAGTGACACGAATATTTAAATCAAGCCTGCATGTTGACTGCGTGATCAGAATGTCAAGCAATAATGCTCTAACAAAATAAGGAGAGACCGGACGACCTTGACACGCTGTGTTTACGTGAACAGTTCATGTTTTTATCGAGGTTAATAAAAAAACAATAATGCTCTCATTAGGTTAGGAAAAACCCGGGGGGAAACCTTGAGCTGAGAAATATTTTATATCGTTTAAACGCAATTCGCTTAAATGATTTAGTTGGTTTATTAACATTACAATGTAGGGAATTTACGTTTCGTAACAATATACTGTATATATGAACTTATATTATAGGTTAATGAGTTATGTGTGTGTGAACATGTGTTGGATGTGAACGTATGTGTATGTAACTGTGTGCGTGTAATAGTATGTTTGTGTGAGTGTGTGTCTCAGTAAGTATATGTGTGTGTGCGTCATTGCATTCACTGCGTATCACTTGAAAAATGCATAAAGCATGAAAGAAAACAAAAAAAGACATTGTTCATAAAAGGTTTCAATGGCTATAAAAACATGACGTGTAAACGAGAGCCCTATTTGTACAACCTTACCAGTGCGATCACGTAGGAAAAGGTCAGACAGACATAAATGGCTCAGACATATTACTCACTGGCAGTTTGTTTGTTCGCTGACAAGTTTCATATAATACAATGTAACATATATCTTTGTTTTATTTATTAATGATGTCAATTCTTTCTTTACACCATGATGGAGGTGCAGTAATATAATAGCGCCACGGGAAGGGGTGGGGGAGGAATGCTTGTCTGGCACATTGGCGGGTCGTACGCTGTTGCAAGCAGACAGAATGGCGAATGTACATTTTCAAAGAAAATAAGACATTTTTATTGTTGACATAATATTGACAATTCTCCATTGACAACTATCTTGTATGAATAGTAGGATACTGTGTGTGTACGTATATTGTATAAGTAGGCATATATATATGTTATATGTGGTAGCAGATGTATACTATTTTGTGTATGTCGTTTAAATACATGGCTCATTATTAATTATGCTGAAAGACGAACCAATTGCAAAAAAAAAATCAAAAATTAAATTTCAATTTGTTTGGATCCGTAAATATATATATGTATATAAAATTTATTTATATGTATTTATGGTACATAGTTAATTTAAATTGATAAATTGCGAACATACAATAATTTCAAGATCAGCTTTTTAAATAAAAATTATATTTTTTTTTTAAGTAGACGCAAAATGAACAGTTGCTTGACACTGCTAAAGAAATATAACCACAAAACAAAAGTTCTAGAACATCTACCACCTGCCTATTCCGGTCAGTTGACCAGTACGTCCTCTCACTCTCCCTTTCCTATACCGCCCAGGCAAACCCCGTCTGTACTATTTATTCCCCCCCCCCCAGCTCCGCTTGAATCAATGGGAGCTCTTCACTTTCAAGTCTGTAGTAGTGGGCTACTTTTGTAAAGTACCATTTGTTGGATTTGAGGTGGGGGAGTGAGGGTTTGGGGGCGCCCTACCATGAGATCACGTGAGTGCCAACACTAGACATTTCTAGAAGGAGAAACAAGAGAATAAAGCGATGATGGGAGCTGGGGTGGGGTGGGTGGGGAGGTGGTTTGGACAGTGTAAAGGAGACCGGGGGGTGGTGGGCGCCGCAGAAAGGAGTAGAGGATGGTGGCGTGCGACAGTTACCCACCACAACCCCCCCCCCCCATCGCCGCCTCCTCCCTACTTGTGGGGGGGGGGGGGTAATCTTTATGTAGACATAAAGAAAAAATCTTCGTACGTCGAAGGATGAAATGGTATTGATGAGTAAAGAGGGCTGATTGTGAGGATAGAGGTGGGGCGTCTAGGAGAGGGCTTTATACTAGCGCCCACCCTACCAACTCCAACCCATCCCTGCATATCCTTGTCCACTCCTGCCGCTCCAACCAACCCCTCCCCCGCTCCATCCTCTATCAGGTCTATCAGGATTAAAATGACCTTCTTCTAACGCAAGAAGACCATAGAGCAAAATTATATGTGAGAGAGAAAGGGAGAAAGAGAGAGTGAGAAGAGAGGGGGAAGCGAAAAAGGGAGACGGCATAGAATGAAAGGTTCTCAATGTGTGAGAAATAACTTCCAGACCAGAGCTTTAACTATGTCAGACTAGCAGGTCTGGTCAGATTGGGACTTATTCGGTCACTTATATTCCCTTTCCTATACGTCGGACCAATTACCGGTACTTTATCTTATCTTTTTTTTCTTACTAAAGTGTTATAATTAAAAGGTACGTCTTCGAATAAGAAGATTATAATTTCCAACATGCATTGGTGATTACTTGCTCATTTTCTTGCAGTTCTTGTTCGACAAAAAAAAAGTCATCTGTATCACACTCAAATTAGGGCAGACTACTATTTCTGGTCATTTACCAATTTCTTTACACTGACTCTATCCAGCAATATGGGTATCGAATACAAAGATATCATATCCAAGCGGTCATTGTGCTGGCCACACAATCATCAGCTTTAACTTAAGCCGTGACCAAAGAGAGAATTGAAATTAGCGTCTCTTCACCATCCCCCAATCGCCCCCCCCCCCCCCTCGTTTGACTATTGACTATTGAATTGAATTCCCAGCCAACAGACCAGCTAGTCCCTTCCTTCTCTCCACAACACGGATTTGATTTCAGTGGGATTACGTTAATCCTGGATTAATCCTGAATTAGCTTTTGTTTGTTTTTTTTAGTTTTTTCATTTCGGTGGATTTGAAAAAACAAAAACGAGATGAGAAAAAAAAATGTAGTATGTAGTGTCTGGGTGATATAGTCGCCAGTAACGCCCTGGGGGCCATAAATACTGGCGGCGTTATGCCCAGACACGGGCAGGGAGGTAGGGGAGAGACTACATGAACCAATAGTGTAACACTGCACCGCGAGAGGCGGAACAGTCTCCGGTGTAATTCCGCACAGTCCCAGAACTACGTGCCTGGGAATTAACTTTGTGACTTAAGGAGGCTTAACACTTATCCCCACCCCACCTTTCCCTCCCTATAACAGCCTCTAAATTTTCTCTCTCTTTCTCTCTCACTTTCACTCTCTCTCTCTCACTCTCTCTCTCTCTCTCTCACTCTCTCTCTCTCTCTCTCTCACTCTCTCTCTCTCTCTCTCTCACTCTCTCTCTCTCTCTCTCTCACTCTCTCTCTCTCTCTCACTCTCTCTCTCTCTCTCTCTCTCTCTCTCTCTCTCTCTCTCTCTCTCTCTCTCTCTCTCTCTCTCTCTCTCTCTCTCTCTCTCTCTTTCTATCTATTTACGTCGTGAGTGTTGTTGGATTATGGGAAAGAGAAAAGCGGGAGAGACAGATGAGATGTACTGGTGGAACTGAAGTAGCAAGATGTGGGAGTAACAATCAATGATTGTTACTCGCTTATGAGGCACTTGAATTCAATATGTGTACTGTGCTTGTGGGTAGAGGTTTCCCTAAAATTCCGTTCGGTAAAACTCGTAATTGGTTCGAGTATATAAAAAACAACAACTCCGGATCACGCAAGAATCACGTGTTTTTTTTTTCAGTACGTCCATGCCGGTGGGATTCATGAGAAAAAAAACAGTAAAAAAGAAGTACATATTATTAATATGTAGTGATAAATTAATACATATTTCAATACGATCCCATTATATTATCTCTTTATTAATCATGTTTTACCTGTGTGTTACCTATATATTAAATATATGTTAAATATATAATATGTAAACGATATCTAAAATAACACCTTTCCCTAAGTTACCAATATGTTACCAATTAGTCTCTTCTCTCTCTCTCCCCTTTCTCTCCTTTCTCTCTACACAATCTCTCTCTGTCTCTTTTCTCTCTCTTCTTTCAATTTCTCTCTCCCCTTTCTCTCCTTTCTCTCTACTCAATCTCTCTCTCTGTCTCTTTTCTCTCTCTTCTTTCAATTTCTCTCTCCCCTTTCTCTCCTTTCTCTCTACTCAATCTCTCTCTCTGTCTCTTTTCTCTCCCTTCTTTTAATTTCTCTCTCCCCTTTCTCTCTTTTCTTTGTATCTCTTTCTCTCTCTCTTACCTTTCTATATTTCTATCTCTTATTCATTATCATCATGTTGTTATCTCTGACAACTGTTATTTTTTATATCTATCTCTCACTGTCTCCTTGATAAATCTTTAGCTTAAACCCTAAAACCAGACCTCAAAGCGAGCTCAGGACGAACAACCTATATGTCATAAGTCAATATGGGGTGGTGGTATGGAGGCATAAAGTCACCTTGCCACTAAAGATATCAGATTCATACCCTGGTCCCCTATTGCATCCCACAGTTTATTCGTAAAACGTGTACCAAGTAACTCTTAGGAGGTGATAAGAGTTGGGATGACCACACTTCTTTGTGTGTATTATGGCAAAAACAAAAGATGATCATTTCTGCCACGCCAACCATATGGATTATTAAAGAGATTTCAAATGAATAATTTCACAAGGAAGATATATTCTGTAATGCTAAAGCAAATTCCTTATCGCTAGGTGCATTAAAGTATTTAATGTATAATATAAAGTATTTTACTATATGGTATATAATTATATATTTATAGTTCATACATATAAATATACATATCTTAAACATTATATTGTATTGGCTTTTTTATAGACCAAAATTTTGAAATGACTTATTATTTATTATGATAATATCTTGAAATAAAAAAACGTGGATCGTAGATATTCATCTTCATATTCTTCTTTAAACAAATCTTTTAAATGTTAATATTGTTACAGAAATATTCAAATTTATCAATATTACGTTTCGAAATATTGGGATGATTCAGTTATTTTCCACAGATTAAAATAAACTAATAATGCCAACAGAAAATATCAGACAGATCAAATAATCTATTGTGACATATCATTCATCCAATGATGTAAAAAACGTAATTGCTTTTTTTTTTTAATAACGATTCTCAAGTTTGAAAGAGAAATTATAATGCCGAAAAAAATGGAGCTCATGCATAAATTTGAATAAATTCAAACGGAAATGAATTGAAGCTAATAATTGATTGGCTGATAAAAGAAACAACAATGTTACCTTTGCAGTGATATTGGCCAATTAATATATTTTTTTATATTGAGAAACATTATATCATAAAATACACGCTCGTCGTTGCAGAATACACTGGCCGACACATGAAATTCAATGACAAACACATGACATGCAAGTGAAATACAAGTGACATTCACCGGTTTTCACGTGACCTGCATAAATCCATTCTTAGCTTTCAGAAGGCTCTGTTACACAATATGCATTCGCAGTGTTCAAAGACCACATAAAAAGATGTTTGTATGTCGATATGTGTGTGGTAGAGAAGGGAGAGAAATCAGTGTGTGTGTATGTGTATGTCTATATATTGTTACGAAACGACTAGTAATACTGTTATCTACATTGTTTTTAAACCCATATACATTTGGAACTGTGTGCATTGTGACTATTCTTACTTCACTATAATAAAGATTTATGTTATGAATTCACCACGGATTTGACTATTATTATCATTATTATTTACATTGTGGAAATATTACATTGTAGTCAAGAACGTTCTTATTCCACTAAGAATCTACACTATTTATTTTACAACTGAGCCAACTGCAAGGAAGTAGACTGTTGCATTCGTATGGAGTAGAATCCGATTGATAGGTCTTCACCATCAATACTATCCTGGACTAATAAATATATATATATATATATATATATATAATATTCAAATAATTTTGGCGGTTAAGTCCGGCAAATCAACAAGGTTCTAATAATCTGGACACCGTTCCGGCTTCGTAATAATATATATGTATGTATGGATGCGTGAAGGCCTGAAAATTTCGTCGCTTCCGTAGTAGAAAATGTCGACAACCTACATTAAAACATTTCCTATTCCGTCACACTGCGTAAGCTAGCGTTTATAGAGGCGGCGGGTTACGGAAAATCGCACGCGCGAGTCGACCCGAGCGAACTCGTGCGAGGAACGTTACTATGTTTGCTTTACAGGTTTTCATAGAGGACGCGGGTCTCTCGAGGCGACAAATTTGCCGACCTGCGCGGGTAATTACCAGAACTAGTTATTAGTTCTTGTTCCGCGTTGCCGCGCCGGACTGTGTTGGCTGTGCACTTTGCTGGCTGTGTGTTTACAGATATCTATTTGTTGATAAACGACGGCTCAAGATGGATGTTGACCAACTTATTTTTTCACTTTTCAAAAGAGCGTTAATATGGGACAAAAGAATGAAAGAATATGCAAACATGAATCTCGTAGACAAAGCATGGAAGGAAATCAGTGTAGGCATAAAACCTATCTGGATGAGCCTTCAGTCGTTGGAAGAGGTGATGGTACATGTATTCACCTTCAGATGACCTCCTTTTGTTTATTTCATGAACGCTGATAGTTCTCCTTCTTTCAATGTCGGGTAACAGAAACTTCGTTAAACTGCTGTCTAACAATAAAAAGTCATCAATAAAAGAATCCATTTTGTCTGTTTGCTATTGCAAGGAGAGACTGGATTGCATATGAAGTGTTTGTTGTCTCGTCTGGCTTTTTCCCGCTTTCGCTATAAACACCAACCGCGCGAGTGATGAGGCGCGGTTTTCTAGCGCGAGTAACCAGCTCGCGGCAACCCGCCTACCCGCCGCCTCTATAAATGTAGCTAAGGCGCCCTCGATACCTCTCGGATAATCGCCCTCCTACCAAACTTGTCAAAGGCTAAAAATTGTTGTCCTCAATCATTTGGAGTATATAATTTATAATTGTTAATTATGTTTCTTTGTCCATTAACACCAGCATGTTCTGTTTGTAGTATTATTGCGTTTTTGTTATGTTGTTGTTTTTTCTATCTTGTAAACTATATACTCAGACCACGTGACTATAACATGCCAATTGATTCGTTGGCTTTTTGACTAATGTATCCATGACGTCAACACTTCATGTCCTGACCTTGTTTATAAATAAAATAATAGGGAACTGAATGGTATTGAGTTGAACTTGTTTTTTCATGAGTGATTTGTCTCCCTTAGTTTATGTTTCAAGTGATATTTTAATTTGATTATAATGAGGAATTTAATCAGTGCGGTGAAAGAAAGAAATTAAAATAATTAAAAACAAAATTTAGTTTTCAGTACAATATGACATTTAGAGATTTTATACTCTTACTATGCACGTATAACAGGGAGAATAAGCTTAGAACGGTTGTTGCTAATTGGTGCAAGGAGGGGTGGGTGAGATGGGGATACGTGAATGAAAATAGAAAAAAATAGAAAATTGATAAAGAAGAATTTGAAAAGTATAAGTATAATTAAAGAATCATATATGTGTACACACACATGTAGATAATAGAATTGACAGACGGGGGAAAAAATTAGACAGACAGACATCAGATAAATAGATAGATAGATAGATAGATAAAGAATGAGGAAGATAAATTAGATAGATAGATAGATAGATAGATAAAGAATGAGGAAGAGAAATAGATAGATAGATAGATAGATAGATAGATAGATAGATAGATAGATAGATAGATAGATAGATAGTGAGATAGATAGATAGAGATGGAGGAAGAGAAATAGATAGATAGATAGATAGATAGTGAGATAGATAGGGAGATAGATAGATAGATAGATAGATAGATAGATAGATAGATAGATAGATAGATAGATAGTGAGATAGATAGATAGATAGATAGATAAAACAACTTACTTTGACAAATGTCGTTGGCCCTTCTATAACCCATTGCCTCAGCTTCTGTTGGTGTTTTAGGTGGTCTGTACCAGGTGCCATAGCGAACTGTAAAGAGATAAGGTACATTATTTAGGAATTCATATTATAGACTTGTGAAAAGAGGTAATTGGATTAATTTGTTATTATGTATATCAACATAATTTAAGTATCAACCCAACATTTTGTTTGTAATACCTTTAGCTTCATAGATTTAAATACTTAGAATTATTCTGGGTAGTATGCAGAATATAAAAATATAATTTTTGAAGTATTTTTTGTTATCAAAACAATAAATAAAGTATAGCACCAATATTAAATATAAAAAGTAGACCAAAAAGAAAACATAGGGGAGAGGTGGGTAATTCGTACCGCTGGGTAATTCGTACCTATGCCGTTTTACCTAGTTTGACTGGTTGTAATTAACATTTAAGCCTGTTAAAACATGCCAGCACATTAGTTTTGGCTGCCATAGAACAATGGTGGACATGGACAAGAAAATAAAACGGTAGGCTGAATTTATATGTTTTTACACTACTTGATGTTATTTTTTACTAGTGCCTCTAGTCGTAATACGGAGGTCTGGTTAAACAAAGGGTATTTATATTTGTTTAGTGTGCTGACTATCCAGTCAGCTTCATTAATGCAAAGATTTAGGTCGGTTTTCTAATGCTGTTTTAACGTAAAAATAAACCTTTTTCTACTGTCAGTTTTATTATTGTTAATTCTTTTCCCTTAGAGGGTACGAATTACCCACCTCTCCCCTATATATAAAAAATAAAAAGAGACTTAAGGCCACATACAAATACAAGTGCTAATAAAGATGATTTAGAAAACCAACATGGCGAATATGTATTTATTTATCGCTATTTCTATATGTATATTTTTTTTTAATATGATGTTTTGATTTGTCTTCTTAAATATTGTTCTTTGTAATTGTATATTTAAAAACTCTATTATTTCCATCTTGTAATGTTTAACCCTTACAGTCCCGGGCGCGTAAATAGCGGAACTGCAGGCAGCACAGATAGAAGTAGGTCGGTACGGGAAGGGTTAACACAATCCACCTTTTTAATTTCACAAATTTTGTTAGTCTTTATTCTCTTGTTGTCTCATTTGTCTTTCATTTCAATTTAATCCTCCCCCCCCCCCACCCCCGTTGGTTTGTCTCTCTTTTTGTTTGTTTGACACTTCCTTCGTGTATGGGCGACGCCCTTCCCAAACCCCCTATCTGTGGCGCCCCATCCGTCCCCTTCTCCCAGTAGCTCCTACACCGCTGAGGGCGTGCGTCCGCCACCAGTCTCCCACTTTTGTGGTGACCATGACGTTGACAAAGTTCCCTGTCTGAGCCCTAAACCCCCTCCCCCCTAAAGTGGTGCATATTATATCCGTCGCCGCTCCTGCATCCTTCTTGCTAAGGGGAAACAACAATTTATATTTCTTTAGACAAAAGGGGAGGGAGTTGGCAATTCATTTGAGATGTCAACTGTGCTATTTTATTTTCTACTTAACAGAAGAGAGGGAACGGAAAAATGGAATTAGGTTGTCGGGATGGTGTGAATGGAAGGGGGGCGCGACAACATCTCCGACCAGCCCCCCCCCCCCCTCCTCCCATTTTCTTGATGCAATAGAAAATTTGAAAAGACTAATAAATATTCCTTTAATCCCCCAATCTCCGTTTCTTCCCTATCCAATCTGACTTAAACAAAACAAAAAGAATTCACAATGTGTGTAGTAGCATCTGACTACATGTTAAAACAAAACAAATTGTATTGTTATAAAAAGCCTTAAATATACAAAACATTGACTAGGATGTATAAGCAAAGAATTTAGAGAATGTAATAGAACTTTTTTTTTACTGCTTTTCTCCTGATTTGTTTTTCCTTTCATTATTTTTTTGTACAGAAGCGCGTTGTATAACGTGGGGACGCTAAAAGAAAAGATTCGTTGCTATGGCTTCCTGTGATTGTGGGGTCAGTACAATGCCGATGGCTTTTCTCCAAAACCTGGGGAAAACGTCATCAAGGAAGGAAATTCGTTAAGGTTCATTTGCGTCACAACATACTGCAGATGAAATGTCAATTGTTAGATCTTTCGGCTTTATGAAACTGAAATTCTAAGTCAAGTCTTTGAGTCACATTTAATTACAATCAAAATTATAATCTCCACACCCTCCATTGTTTTTAATTTCCACAACCCTTCCTCACTTACATCCATAATTTTCTTTAAAAAAACTTTTATATTACAAAAAATCGACATAACGTACAACAGAGAATTATGCTATTATGTTTTTTTCTGTATAATCGATGTGACCGTCCCCTTACAAGACTCCAGGGTGGACGCTGGCTGTGACGTAATAAACGGCGTTTACGAGGGAGCAATGTTCCAGAAAGTTACGAGCTTCATACAAGAGAATAAATTCATAAAACTTGTCTTTAATTCTATCCACGACACCCCCTACGTTCCCTTCTCCCAATGCCACTTTTTTTTTCTACCCTTATACGTTTGTACGGTGCATGTGAATATATGCTTTTAACATCTTCAATTGAAGACATATCATTATGGATAGAGGATTGGGGAGCTAGTTCTTCACATTAGAGGTGATTGCTTGTGAATCCCTATTGGTGACCTACATGTTCTCTGTCACATTTAGCACTGTCAAGAACAGTAGTCCCTTGCTGGTTTCACACCTTGCCACTTCCGCCCCTAGGCTTTGCTAGGACGTTTTCGCCGGATGCGATAATCCAGTGTTATTAGTTTATTTTCTTGTGACCTAAACATCAACAGATGATTTTATTATTTAGGTGGCAAATGGAGGATAGCACTGAGAGGTGGCAAATGGAGGATAGGATGGGAGCAGGATGGTGTTGGGAATAGTTTTGTTAATCTCATGATGGTAGATAATGAAACTGGATTACCGGGGCGTAATAAGGTACCTCCAATTCTACCCGCTGGGCAACAGAGAACGACTTCGCCCCCATCAACCCCTCCCCTCGCACCACCATATCTGCACACAAAAAGGGGCAGAGATTTGTTGGCATATTCAACACCATCTTGAATATTTGAGATGAACTTTGATGGGTCACAGAGTCTCTGTTCATAGGTACGTTGAAGTACAAGGGTATTTTGCAGCTGAAGTTCTTGAGTTGGCAGGTAACGCCGGAGTTGGCAGGTAACGCTGCTAGAGACAACAAAAAGACCAGAATCATTCCACGTCACCTCGAACTTGCCATTAGAAATGACGATGAGTTTAACAAACTTCTGTCCGGCGTCACCATCGTACATGGTGGTATTTTGCCCAACATCCAGGCCGTGAAGTCTGCAGAAGTCACAGAAGACCCCAGGATGGCAAGAGTTAAACCAAACACACAAACCACATCAAAAGAAGCCCAACTCCTTTACACTTTCTCTTTCAGGACAACATACAAAATGGTAAACAAAAATAAGATTCTGACACAGCTTCAAGATCACGGGTGTAGTTTTGCTGAACTAAATGAAAAATTAAACGCGAGAAAGATGATCTAAAGTGTAAACAAAAAGCTGCTAAAAGCAAAATTGAAACCTTTTATTTCTAGATTCAATTAAACGGTCCGTATCCCGTATAGATCCATTAAATGTCTTTTGTTTTTCTTATGCATTGGCTTCCCGAAAATTTTGCTCTTTGTAACCCACAACGACAAAAATAAACAACAAGAAAAGCAAAACTATTTATCTGTAAAGATTTCAATAAACAATGATAGATTCATTAAGAATGCAATCAACGATTTATGGCGCACATATTAAACAATCGCCCATGTTCCCTCTTAAAGTTTTAAAAACAGAAAAGACTGATATTTTGGGTGGTTAATGTGGTTGGGGGTGTGGCTGAAAATGTGTTAAAATGTTTAGTGTCATCGGAAACACGTCTCTGTGTCAAGTTTCAGCGCGATAAAATGTCGAGAAGTGGGACAATAGCTTTCCGAGTGACTTGTCACCAGAAACATACACGCAAAGAAACAAAAGCGAATATTATATAATGAATTGAAAAAATATCCTTATTGCAAACATCTATATAGTTTATATATATGTATACATCACGTGACAATTTGGCTTCATCAACATAAATCTAGACATCAACAAACATACTCGTTTAATCACTTATAGACACATAGACAAATGAAGAACACCGCCAACAAAATAACTGGTTTCTTAAATACCACAAGCATACAAACAATATACCAGTGGTCCTAAAATTAAGTTTACCCCTCCCTCCTCCGCTAGAGCAACCTTCATACTCTCTGGCAGGCAACCTTTTGATAATAATGTGCCCAAGTAGGATTTCTAATTCATTCAGTGTGCCAGAAGCCTTTAATGTATCCGGCTCTAGCATTCAATTTCTATTACATTCAATTTCTATTACAAAAGACTTGAATATTGTCATTTTTAGGGTGTCTTTAGCGTGCCATTGAAAATTGCTCTTCGTGCCAAGTCTAACAAGCGTCAAGCAGGTTGCCGACCACTGCTCTCATCCATATTAATGGCCAACTTGCCACCCCTCCACACACACAAAACTAACCCCTTACCCCGCCCCTCCCACCCCCCCCCCCCACCCGCAAAAAAACAACAACTACTATCAACCAGGCATCGATCATAAAGAGACAATCCTGGTGGCGGCCATCTTTGTCGTCTGTTTAAATCCCGGCCTAAAATATAATTATTTAACACCCAAAAATGACAGAATCGAATATTCAAATGCCAGGGATATTAAAAGATCTGATTTTTTGTTTGTTTGTTATTTGTCTTTTGTTTTTATCTTCATTTCTTCATTCCTTCTTTCACAAGTCCATTGAAAAACAGCTTGCCATTACTAGCCTCTCTCTCTCTCTCTCTCTCTCTCTCTCTCTCTCTCTCTCTCTCTCTCTCTCTCTCTCTCTCTCTCTTTCTCTCCAATACTTCTTGATATTCCCAATTTAAAAGATCTAAAGGCTGAAAGAAGGTCTTTATTTGACGATGTCTCGTGTCGCCTCTAGAACTGGGTCACTCCCTTCCATCCCCCTCCCCCACCTAGGGCACTATACTCTTTCATCATCATCTGCAGCCTCTCGCAGTTTTGTCGCAATCCTATTCCACCACCCTCGCCCCATACCCAGCGCCATTATGCCATCAGAAAAGAAAACATACGAATACACACACAAATCTACACACACAAATCTACACACACAAATCTACACACACAAATCTACACACACAAATCTACACACACAAATCTACACACAGTTACTCCCCACTCTCTCTCTACTATCTCTCTCCTTTCTCTCTACTAGTTTTCTCTCTTTCTCTCTGCTATATCTCTTGACTCTCGACTGTTTCTGTCGTCTCTCTCCTCTTTCTTTCCGTCTTTCTCATTTTCTCCTTCTCTCTCTCTCTCTCTCTCTCTCTCTCTCTCTCTCTCTCTACCTCACTCAGTTGATGACATACACACGAATGAGCACATTTAAATTAAACTCCCTACGCCCTCCCTCCCTATGGCACCCCTGATGCACGCCCTTCCTATGGCGCCCTCAGTGCACGCGCTCACATCCCATTCTTTCTAATCTTTGTTCAAATGAATGAACCCCCACCCCCGTCCCTAATACCCCTCGCCCCTGACACACAAACACACATGAACAGGGAAATCTGCTTTAATTAAAAATGGGCAAGTCCGACACCGCATTGGCCATTTGTTTATTCCACGTCTTGGACTCTGGTGTCGTCTGGCCACGACCTGGCAGCTGGAACACACAAAGCTAGGCGTACGAAAAAAGAATACAACCTCGCTAAGCCTCGTCTATGGACAGTCCATTGGTCACGTGACCAATGCCCAGACTTGAAGGTATTGTCTGGGATTAATCCGATATAATTGGGTTAACTCCATGAGCTTTTTGTAGGTTTCCAATCCAAATTATCCTGTTCCTGTCTGGAACTTCCGTAGAAAAAGGGCAGTAAGAAAAATATTGAACTTGCCTCAGGCCCTCCTCCCTTCCCCGATTCTCTAAACAATATTATACTTACAATGTAGGTTTTAATCGTTCTTTATGTACGGTGTTGTATTGGTCGATAGACTGGCCATTTCTAAATGACGGCTGTGCTGTATGCTTCCGGTAGTACGCGGTTTTGGAATCAGTGGTCCGGAAAGCCGTTAGAAATATTTTAGAAAAATTGAATATTTTATGCTAAATTTATTATAATATTTTTTTAAGTGTACCATCTGGATCTATTAAATTAAATATTAAAGGCGACATAAAAAAGGACTCTATTTATTTAAAGGTACGCAACTCAACACAAAATATTTTTTTTACACTAGATCTAGTAGTTTCCTTGTTTTCAATGTTTGTATTTATTTATTGTTGGTTAAAGTGTGACCCTATTATATAAGAGTTTAGCGTGTGTGAGTGTGCTTGTGTTTGAAAGGGGGCGTGGGTGGTATGAGGATGACTTTAGGTCCTTTGGGAAATATGAAATTGTAGTCAACGGCAGTGAGATGGTGGATAAAGGGGGGGGGGGGGGGGCTTATGCCCTCTCCTTCCCCAACCCCTTCTCGGCCACGTTTTTCATTTTATTAGAATTATTGGAAATAGAGAGGGGGGGGGGGGGGGGAAACATAATTTTAAAAAAAAAGATAAGTGTAAAAAGGATGAGGTGGGGTGGGGCAAGGATTAGGGAAGAAATGAGGGGAGGGGGTATCTAAAGTTGAAAGTTGTGCAGGAGGGGGTAAGGCGGAGGGAGGGATGTGGGGTGGGTGGGGTGGGTTGTTCACTGCTCCCCCCGCTTGAGTGGGATCATGCTGGATTCTAAGGTTGAAAAGAGACATTGATTTGTGTGTGTGTGTCTGTGTGTGTGTCTGCGTATGTGTGTCTGTGTGTCAGTGTGTGTGTCTGGGTGGATGTGTTTAAATTTTAATGGGATGGTGAGATTGAAGTAGAGACAGAAAGAGAGCAAGTGGACAAGAAATAAAGGAATAAATGAATGGACGAATAGGACGGAAGGAATGGAGGAATAGGAAGGAAGGAAGTAAGGGTAAAAGTCTGGATCTAAAACAGAAACGTGAATGAAATAATACAGATACAGAGTTCCGTTTTCTGGAAGGTGACCTTGACTTTGTGCCATGGTATCAAACGTGACAGATTATTCTGGGTTGAAACATGACATTGACATGTGTCATGGTATGCCATGTTTCTTTGACATTTGTCCAGGTATGACACAAAAAAAAGTTAGTCCGAGTGGGAACATTTGACCTTGACCTTTGTTTTATTTTAGAACATGATCTGTACACTTGTATGGGGCAAGGTGACCGAGCGGCAGCGCGTTAGACTAATATTTGTATTACTATTATTGTTCAATATATTATTTACCAATGCTATAAGTTTCTTGTTATGTCTTGACTATGCCTTTGTTGTACTTATGTATAATGTTGCAAAATAAAATAGTGTAAATTGTTGGCGTAAGGAAGGTCCTGGGTTCGAATCCTGGTGAAGTCTAGGATTTTTCGCTGGGTCTGGAGGATGACAATGATGGGTACCTGACCTTAGTTAGGGAAAAGTAAAGGCGGCTGTGCATTGTACTGGCCACACAATTATTTAGAATGCCGTGGCCACAAAAACTGGTGAACACTGTTTCATCAGCCCTATGATCAATTTGGTCCGAAGGGTACTTTACCGTTTTATCACTTTACAAGCTGTTTGAATTTAGAGGCAACACTTACGGAAACTATAAGAGAAAGGGACATAATAAAGAGATAAGAGGAGAGTTGTCTCGGAGTGAATATTCAGGCCTTAGAATATTCTAAGGGAGAAGTAACCCCAACGCTCAATACAATAGGTGTTGTAGTGGTCACACATTTTCTGTGGCTACTTTTAACTAGAGGATTGTGTGCCCAAATCGCAGCGCACACTTTTATCCCATCATGTTCTAGATCGCCGAGTAACACTCAGGAGAATGTGTTTTTTTTGTTTTTGTTTTTTTTGCACTGGTGTTTCAAGTCGCCAATAGATTGCAATAGAATACGCAAGACTACGTCAGCAAGTCTACAGACAAAAATTCCACGCATTATGGGAGATTCCCGAAATGAGAGTGAAAACGGTGAAAACATAGAATGTATAAAGTATAAATACTAATAAAAACACGATCACGTCTCAGGTGCAACTGGTTGTGTACCTTGTTTTGCCACGCCTGGTTCCATCCAGTCAGCTTCCAACAATCTATTATACAAACAGCTTACAGCTTACATGCATGTCACCAGGTAGCCACGGATGACGGATTATTGTTTAAATGGGTATGTAAATAGTTTTCAAAATGGGTTCACGTCAGACTTTACAAAAAAAAAATCCAAAAATATAAGTGAACTAATATTATAAGTGAACTAATATTATAAGTGAACTAATATTATAAGTGAACTAATATTATAAGTGAACTAATATTATAAGTGAACTAATATTATAAGTGAACTAATATTATAAGTGAACTAATATTATAAGTGAACTAATATTATAAGTGAACTAATATTATAAGTGAACTAATATTATAAGTGATCTAATATTATAAGTGAACTAATATTATAAGTGAACTATTATTATAAGTGAACTAATATTATAAGTGAACTAATATTTTAAGTGAACTAATATTATAAGTGAACTAATATTAAAAGTGAACTAATATTTTAAGTGAACTAATATTATAAGTGAACTAATATTTTAAGTGAACTAATATTATAAGTGAACTAATATTAAAAGTGAACTAATATTTTAAGTGAACTAATATTATAAGTGAACTAATATTTTAAGTGAACTAATATTATAAGTGAACTAATATTATAAGTGAACTAATATTATAAGTGAACTAATATTTTAAGTGAACTAATATTATAAGTGAACTAATATTTTAAGTGAACTAATATTATAAGTGAACTAATATTTTAAGTGAACTAATATTATAAGTGAACTAATATTTTAAGTGAACTAATATTATAAGTGAACTAATATTTTAAGTGAACTAATATTATAAGTGAACTAATATTTTAAGTGAACTAATATTATAAGTGAACTAATATTATAAGTGAACTAATATTATAAGTGAACTAATATTTTAAGTGAACTAATATTTTAAGTGAACTAATATTATAAGTGAACTAATATTTTAAGTGAACTAATATTATAAGTGAACTAATATTTTAAGTGAACTAATATTATAAGTGAACTAATATTATAAGTGAACTAATATTATAAGTGAACTAATATTTTAAGTGAACTAATATTTTAAGTGAACTAATATTATAAGTGAACTAATATTTTAAGTGAACTAATATTATAAGTGAACTAATATTTTAAGTGAACTAATATTATAAGTGAACTAATATTATAAGTGAACTAATATTATAAGTGTCTTGTTCTTTTACAGTTTTATTTCTTTTTGTTTTCTTATTTAGTTTTTTTTTTGTTGATTCGAAAGGGAAGTTTGCTTATTTTACTGTCTGCTATTGCCAAGAAAAACACGATGATTGTGTAGCCAGCCCGATGAAAGTGTCGCCATCATCTATCCATCACAGCTAAGAGGAACTCTACGGCACCTCAGCGCACACAGTCGGATACCTCTCTTTAAGCCAGAGATAGAGCATTATGCTGGCTACACTAGTCTCGTAGTGCGCTCGCGGCAAAAAAATTAAAGGGGTGAAATATATTATGTCTTATGACAATAACTGGTGTGAAGTTATTATTACTGAGTCAAATGTACACTTTTATTAAAGAAAATACTTCCTGATGCAATTTAATTTTGAACGTAGACCACTTTACCCACGTCTCCTAACCCCATTCAAAAACCTAAAGCCTGATTAATTCTCTTTCCCCCAACTCCCTTCCACCCAGCCCCCAACTCCCTCCCACCCAGCACCCAATCCCCGTGTTGGTACTCCGATACATAAAGATATGATTGTATATAAAATGTCTCTACTGCCGAGTTCTGTCCCTTTCCTGGAATGCAGACTTCACCTTAACTTTCTTTTGATGTATAGAGAAACAAACTGTGCGTGTGTAGGGACGGCGATGGGAACAAATATACGGTAATGATAAGGTTAAAGGTTAAAACGCCTAAGGATCACATCAGCGGTCTACACTACAATATTTACCACCCCCTGCCCCTCTTTTTTGTTCAGACCTGGGGAACATTAACTATGAAGAACCGCCGTAGAAGACTGTAAACAGGAACTCCTAGAAGGTTCCTTGATGTTCCCTGCCCATCACGCCGGTATTTTATCAAGCGATTTCAGAGACTGCCGTCTTATTAGTAGGCTCGTTGGGGGACTGTTTCCCTCCCCCCCCCCCCACTCCGATGGTGCGCCCCAAAGCATTTTCGATCTTGCCCCACCCAATTCAACCAACCCGTCATGATAAACCTATATTACAAAATGACCTGCTTCCCCCCCCCCCCCCCCCACTTACACCTAGCTAGTAGCTACTGACAGATATTTTTCTCTCTTTACATCTAAATAAAAACCAAACACTTTTTTAAAATTCTGAAGTTATTTCCCTTGTTGCTCCAGGGAAATACATTTACTACAAAAAACAACACCGAATTCTCAGACAAAGCTCGGCAACAATTCAACTTTATGTTTGGCGATCACGAGAGCTGGAGCAAAGAAAAATGCACACAACCACACACATCCAGAGACACACACTCAGACACACACAAAGACACACACACACACAAGTAGAGTGATGAATATTCTAACTGCTAGACATTTATTTACCTAAGGTTAAGGTTATAAGTCAAAACAAAATGTCTTAAGATAATTTTTTTGTATGTTTCTCGATTGTGGATCAGCTCAAACAGATTTAGCCAATGGTGGTAGAAACTAATGGCTGCAGATACACACTTACACGCAAGCACAGACACAAAGTGCCTGAGTGTCTGTGTGTGTGGGGGCGGGGGTATCAGGTGTTGCCTTCTCTTGCTTTCTACTTTCCTACTTTCGACTCGCCCCTGGAATGTCACGCACATTGAACGCGTGACACAAGGGCGTAAGAATAACAGATGGGCAAGATTGTTCACATGCACTGCGCATGTGCATCAGATTAACCAATGATTGTTTGTTAATTTATTTGTTTCAGTGAGGAAAGAAATACAGAAAAAAATACACAAACTCAAGCTCGAAAAGAAGAAAAAAAGATGATTTATATAGTTATTTAACAGTTGTCATGGTGACTATCTGTTTCTTTGAAAGATGCACTGGGAAAACCCAATTCAAGCCGGAAAAAATCATGGAAGACTTTTGGGGAAGTTCCGAAACAAGCAGATGGGTGGCTGGTTCATAAGTCCAAAAGATAGCCAACACAAATACACATTATCTCAATCAAATATACCACGTGTTCATTTGGTACGTGTGTAAGGAAAGGGGGGGGTGTGATCACGATGACAAATATTAATTGTGAAAAGAACTGTGTGGGTGTAAGACCAAGTTGCCGAAAGAGTGATGGGCTCTTTTCGCACACTATAATAGCTTAATACTAGCACCGAACATTGGTAGAAGACCACAGTACGCCCCTCCAAACCTTTTACCCTGGCCCCACACAGAACTTCTAACGGCTTTTTTTTTTTGATATTATTAATGTAAATAAACATTCAGAATGTTACGCCCTTCTAGTTGTTTCAAATTCCTTATTCGGCCCAATGGCGTAAAAAAATGTTACACACCCAAGCTATAAGAAATAGCAGACACATATGATACAGATTGTACATACACAATGCATGGACATTTGAAGACAAAGAACAGTGTGTCTCGGTTGCCATTTTGCGGCAGACACAATAAGAAAAAAAAAATCAGATATAAAAAATATTTCTAGACAAACGTAGCGAAACAAACTAATTTCCTCCAGAGATATTCCTGGACTGGAACCTTTCGAGGCGGAGAACTTGGAACTTTCTCTAGAGCAGAATCTCGACCTTTCCACCCACAAACACGACCCAATACCAACACGTTATCTTAGAGAATGCAAAGTTTTCTTTGATGGGGGGGATTCCGCGCTAGGCAGACCCTGATGTAACTCGTTGTTCAGGAATCCTCCAATAGAAATTCCCCCATTCCCCCCCCCCCCCCCAAAAAAAAAAAATACTACATCCGTTTAAAACTTGCGTTTTGCTTCTTTTTTTTTTTTGGTACCCCTTCGCGTTGTGCCGCCTATCTCTGTCTCCATAGGTCATTATTTACTTTCCATCCTTCCGGTGCAGACTCACAGCCCTCCCCCCTCCTCCCCTATCCCCACTGTACCTACACAACAGTATAATATCTATTATGTGATTTACATGAGCCCCGATATCTTTTGCAAGGTAAGGAAAGTCTGGAGGATGACCCTGATGGGTACCCGACCTTAGTTGGGGACAAGTAAAGGCGGCTGTGCAACGGCACTGGTTAATCAGTTTTTGTTCAACAAAATTTAAATTGTTTAAAAAATTAAATAATAGCTTTTGAATTCTGAAGCAGTCAATATAAGATTACTATCTACCAAAACTTGTATCTCATTTCACATCATGTTGATGCATATGAAAGCGTTTATCTCTTTTTTTTCATGGCCAAAATATACTAGGGAATTGCACCACAGGCGCGAAAAATTGCTTCACCATTTTTTACAATTAGTCTAAGCTCTTTAGTTAGCTAAAAAAACTTGACAAATTAATGTTTTTGTTTGTTTAGTAAAAACATTTAGAGTGACTAAATTTAAACAAGAATTTTGTTCAATGAATGAATTCTGCCGATAGTGAATGAGTTGTCCGAGATTTTATATTGGAACGGAAAAAAACTTTTTTTGTTTAAGTTTAGCATTGTTCGCTGGTGACTTTTGTTTCATTCCTTTTTGTGTGAACAAACAATTTTTAAAAATCTGAACGGGAAAGAAACAAAACGAATCAAATGAACGGTAAACAACCAGATTGAAGAAAACTACTCAGGGACGTTCCAGTGCGTGTCAGGTGGCCCGTGACATGAGTGACACATTGGGACAACAGAAAGTTTTGAATAAAAATAAAATTATAACAACAAGGGCCTAAAGCCGTATGGCGTCTTCTGTCCAGTAGTCTGGATCTGTCAACCAGGTCCGATTCAAAGCCCATCAGAAATCAACAGCGGCCTTGAACAGGCCAGAGCGGGCTTTTTGTGCGTGTCGTCTGCTCTTTGGAAGATGATTTTCTACGTCTGCGTGTATGGAGGGAAAACACAAAGGAAGCGCAGAACTTCAATGAAACATGTCCGATTGTTTGTTTCCGGTTCGATGTGGCCTTATCTCACGTGATTGGCTCTGCATAATGACGTAGATTAGCACGGCGAGATGCGCGTGCACGGTTCCTGACTAATGCACACACAAAAAAACAAAACTTTCATTTGTAAGGCGTCACCCTTGAGCTGAATGGAATGGAATTAGTAGAAAGCGGTCGATGGTCTTCATTAATATAGTATAGAAATTGTCTTGAACAATGGCGATGGCAGAATATTTTTAAAACTAATTAAAATATAGTATCGTATGTTGCATTTACACTGAAAGGCAGCTTAAGCATCGAACCAGTCAAGTGTCCTGTGAAAGAATCGACTCCGGCTACATTATGACAATAATTATTATTTACCAACCAGAAGAATCTTTAAAGTTTATTAGTGCAATAGTTTACATCAACACACACAAATGTGCGCTTTGAAAATAGCAACAACCAAAAAAGACATCAAGTTCACACGTGTGTGTACAATGCATAAATTACCATCTCATTAAAACACACACACACATTTCAACCAATGATCGAACGTCTTGTTTTTTCCAGAAAGGCGTAATGATTATATTAACATTAGCCGTCCATGGGAACTGTGGCGGGGAAAAGGTAGGGGGGGGAGCTAATCCAATGGTGAGGCTTTCACCCCCGAGGTTGGACTAGCTGATTATATGCGGTGTCTATTACGCCCTGCCTGATTACGCGCCTTGTGTGGCGTATTAGTGCTTCTTTCTTCGACACCATCCCATAGCCAGAACATGTTTTAAAGCAAGTCATTGTAGAGCTGTATCAGAACCACTGTTTTCATTCCATGCATTAAAAAGATAGTACTAAAAATGTGTTGTGATTTAAGTAGAAAACTATACAATGGAAACACTATTGATGACCAAACTGTTAACCCTTACAGTCCCGGGCGCGTATATAGCGGAACAGAAGGCAGCATAGATAGAAGTAGGTCGGTACGGGAAGGGTTAACATACAAAATTAGGATTGAAAAAAAAGGTGGCCTGTTTAGTGTAAAAGGCATAAATTCTAATTTGGAACACACGCCTAAATGTCGCTTCCGTTATGCATGAGAATTGGTTGAAATATAAAACAAAGTCAATTGAGACAACAAAAAAAGAACGATAAATGACAGTGTCGAACAAGCAGGACTTCATGATTTAGCAGTGCCATAAATAACAGAAGCCATGATAAAATTAAAAAATAAGAAAACACATAAAAAAAGAAGGAAATCTGGCAAGCTCTCTTATATCACTTCCGGCGGGAAGCCCGTCCTTAACGAAGGGTTGTCATGTCAACCTGAATAAACAAAGCGATCGCGCGCCAGACAAACCGAAACCATGTTCCAGATCACCGAAAGATTGCATGAACTTGCCGCTTGCCGGGGGAGGGGGGGGGGCTGGTTCGGGATGGGGAAGGGCGCCTGTCAGCTTCTATTAACAGGCACCTCTAACTTGCATTACAAATGGCAAATGAAATTGCTGGCTTGGGCTTGGTGGAGGCAACCGTCCCTTTGTGCATTTCCTTTCCAAAATGATGTTTAAAAATGTATGTTTATTTTGGCTGGTATTAATTTGGGCTCTCGTATGTATGTATACCTCACCATCTCTTTCTCTCTCTCTCTTCCTCTTTTGTACTCTTTCTCTCAATATTTATATTCATCACCCTTTCTCTCTCCCTCCTCTCTCTCTCTCTCTCTCTCTCTCTTTCTATTATCTTTTTATTCTCTCTATCTCAAATCTTCATGCATTACGAAAGGACATCCCTTACATTAACACACCTTTACTTCATGGGCGTGCAACGTCAATCTCTATTTACATGTATTCACTGAACCCTACCACTTCACGCCTTAGATTTTTTTTTTTTGTACAACGCTGATAGTGACTTTGTTGATCTTTAATGGATAACTCCATATTTCAATATTATTTTTAAATAAACAGAATTTAAAAGCTAAACATTATAATTCAAAATATCGTCCGTTTTTTTGTTTCATTTAATTGTATTCAATTTGTATCTGCACGTTAGTGGCCTTGCCAAGTGATATCTAGGAATCGTGAAAACCGATACCTTGGTGAGAACCGATACCATCATTGGAAAGCAAAATCGATTATGCATGCGTGAGTAGAAATTCAAAATTTCCAGGTATTAACATTTAAAGTTGTAGCTTGATAGGCACTTGAACATACTATGCAAGGAAGGGAGGGGATGGGAGAGATGCGCCCTACAGCGAAGACTGCGCCAAGAGGGAAGATAAGCGAGTAGAGCTCGACAGAAGATAATCAAGATAATAAAAATGGAAGAAGATAATATAAAAAAAAGGGGATAACATGACTCAGAATCTTGTAGAGGCTTCCGGTCAGGGAAGGGCGAGGGGGGAGGGGAGGGAGGGTCAGATAATCGAAAGAACAGAAACTGCTCCGAGTGTAACCCGATGCTGCACGAGATAGTACGGAAACACCCGAGGGGAATTTAAAACTTTTTACATCGAACTCCGTACAGCTCACCGTGGTCGTAAGGGCGATTTCAATTCAAGATGGATGCCGATAAGTATTGATTACAGGGGATGGGGTGGGGTATGGAGGGAGTGAATGGAGGGAATGGACATGTTAGAAAGCGGATCTTTTATGGGTGAATGTTTCCAATTGTGGTGAAATGTCCACAATCATTGTGACAATGATCACGCCCCATGTTGTTGGTGCTGTGGTTCTGTATTAAGGTATCTGTGTTGGTGCTGTGGTTCTGTATTAAGGTATCTGTGTTGGTGCTGTGGTTCTGTATTAAGGTATCTGTGTTGGTGCTGTGGTTCTGTATTAAGGTATCTGTGTTGGTGATGTGGTTCTGTATTAAGATATCTGTGTTTGTGCTGTGGTTCTGTATTAAGGTATCTGTGTTGGTGCTGTGGTTCTGTATTAAGGTATCTGTGTTGGTGATGTGGTTCTGTATTAAGGTATCTGTGTTGGTGCTGTGGTTCTGTATTAAGGTATCTGTGTTGGTGCTGTGGTTCTGTATTAAGGTATCTGTGTTGGTGCTGTGGTTCTGTATTAAGGTATCTGTGTTGGTGCTGTGGTTCTGTATTAAGGTATCTGTGTTGGTGCTGTGGTTCTGTATTAAGGTATCTGTGTTGGTGCTGTGGTTCTGTATTAAGGTATCTGTGTTGGTACTGTGGTTCTGTATTAAGATATCTGTGTTGGTGCTGTGGTTCTGTATTAAGATATCTGTGTTTGTGCTGTGGTTCTGTATTAAGATATCTGTGTTGGTGATGTGGTTCTGTATTAAGATATCTGTGTTGGTGATGTGGTTCTGTATTAAGGTATCTGTGTTGGTGCTGTGGTTCTGTATTAAGGTATCTGTGGTAAAAGATACGTTTACCTATACTTCTCTAGTAAACAATATCTTTCGTTTCCATCATCTCACTGTTTACCTGGTCACTCTGATACAATGTACCGTAACTCTTCTTTCTTCCAGTTTTCCACCAGTTCTGTGGTTTCTTCGAGAAGTCCACCAACAGCCCAACTACGATGGCCCTACTTGGTGTTCGCGACTTATTTCACGTTCTCTTCATCTTTCATTGTATAAAATTAACATAGTATGGGGATTAGCGAACATGGACATAATTTTTCAAGTCTAAAAAAAAACACACACACACACACAATCTAAAACAAGAACAAAACATAAATTCACACACTAATTACAGTTAATGGGGATAAAGACAATGAAATACAATGATGTAATTAGAACCAACACGCACATTAGAGAAACTATAAAAAAATTACAATTTTTGTTTATAAGCGAGGGGCTACTTTGACACAATTTAAAGTAAACAAAGGACATTTGTTAATAGGCGTGGCGTGTTGTCATGGCAACTTAACAGAGAAAATAATTTTCTTTTAAGGGTTTTCGGTTTATTTTTTTATGCGAATGGGTTTTAACAATGGTTAATGATGGAACATTAGTTTTGAAAACGAAAGACAATAAAGTCTCTGTTAAACATGTTGTAGAGCTTCCCTACACCGATAATATGGACGCTGTAAAAAAAAATAAAACTTTTGAGTAAAAGTAGAATGTCTATTTTGATAACAATATCGTCAATTAGTTACTGAAATAAACAAACAATTGGCTATAAGATGGACTCGTGATATAGGCAATCACCGATTAAGTTTCAGTATGGCCCAAGATTAATCAGAACTTTACTATTTATTATCATTCTAGCATTGAGGTGGCCCTTAAATGACGGGACCCATGTGGAGTCCCGTTTGTAAATTACAATTCTCAAAACTTTTAGAAGTTGTAAACTCGTTGTTATAGCTTACATGCCACGTTTAGCAATGAATTCCAAAGAGCTGTTAAAAAAAAAGTTGCGCTTTCTAATTTTCTACCTTCTATTTTTATGTTTAAAAGCGTTATTGAGATCCTCCTTGCAGATACGCAAGATTTATAAGGCTGGTAAATTAATTTTCACTAGTTTCATTGGCTACAAAGTGCGTAGGGATTGTGTCGCAACGCAATGCCAAGACACCCTGTACCTTCTACCAACGCACGTTGAGTATTCTTCAGACGTCGATAAATCTAGATCCCAGGGATGTTTTTAAGTGCCCCAAGAAACCTACATTTCAGGCCCGTGCTAGATTTGATCGCGAGAACCATCGGAACAGTAGACCAACACTATTCCCAGAGACCACTCCGTTCCCATAACGTTTGACCCCATTGTTCTATTTACCTGACACCGCAGAAATGACACAAGCACACAAACAAATACAAACATGTGCATCTTAAATACAACGGCCATTTGCAGGTCGTAACGACCTCTCAGTTTCCGGTAACTCGATGACAAGCTTTTGAAATAAAGGAACATGTTAACCTGGTCATCAGAACCGCCATTGCATCAGGGGAAAAAAAACAGACAAAAAAAGACAAGCGATTGAAATATTTAAACCACAGGCCCTTTATTTGACGGATTCTGATGTAGTGAGAACATTAAAGATGACGTTTGGGATTGTTTCCCCTTGATAGCTTAATGAAGATGCACGACAAGCCAAATCAATTTTTTAATTGTGTTTTTTTTTGGCTCTAAATCCGCTTCAAACATTTTTTAAAGAAAATTTAAAGCAGTTTTTTTTTGGCGGATTAACAAAATTAGCCCAAATGAAATATATATAAAAAAATGGTTACATAAAGCCAAAAACTCTAGCTACCCAAAAAAATGAATATCAGATAGAACGAACTACTTTGGTTTTATAAAGAGACAAAAAAAGTATATAATTTTAATTAATAAAATATTTTTTTCTCCATGTAAATTTATGAAGTAGATTTTGGTTCATTATGCTTTAAGCCATCAGATGTTGGGCTTAGATTTGAAGTTGTGCAGATATAATGGTGTGATATTTGGACGTTGCATTAGTTGGTCACGATTCCATCTCTTGGTGCGTTTATCTTGATGACCTGAATGATACGACAACACGATTTGTTCATTTCTATGATGGTTTAATATTGCAATTGCGTTTGTTTTTCTAGGGTGTGTTGAAGTGTTGTTATGATGGTGCTGTGATGATGGTGTTGCTTTGATGGTGTTGTGATGATGGTGTTGTTATGATGGTGCTGTGATGTTTCGGATGTTTCGCTTTTGTTTTGATTCCAATCTAATTCCGAGTGGCACTCGATGTGGTGTGAGCTGCTGAAAAACCGTTGCAGGAAAACCAGCCATAATATTCCACACTAATACTTAGGCTAGTCTAGATTCAAACCACATATAAACCTAAGGGACGTTTTACGTGAATAACCTTTTACACACTTGTTTTACACACTTGTTTTACACACTTGTTTTACACACTTGTTTTACACACTTGTTTTACACACTTGTTTTACACACTTGTTTTACACACTTGTTTTACACACTTGTTTTACACACTTCTTTTACACACTTGTTTTACACACTTGTTTTACACACATGTTTAACACACTTGTTTTACACTTGTAATTAATAAGGAAATATTTTGTTCTATTTTGTTATATTTTCCTCTCACAGGATCTGATGCCATGATATGATTCATATGCCTTGGCGTTTTGGAGTATTATATATAATATGACAACATGATGTTACAGTATTGCATAATTTTACGAATTACGTTAAACCTAGCCAACAAATATCATAAAAAACATAGCCAATGAAGATTATAGAAAAACTTAGCCAATGAAGATTATAGAAAAACTTAGCCAATGAAGATTACCAAACACCTAGTCAATAAAGATCAACTAAAACCTAGCCAATGAGGATAATAAGAAAAACAATTATAGCTGACGGTTGTTTGTATGTTCAGAGCTAAGCATTTCAAAAATCAACAAATGAACAACCAACAAGTAATCGATACTGGCCACCGTCATTACTTTCGATACTTGTGGAGGAGTGTGGAGGGGGATAATCGCAAGTAGTAATCTTGGCTCCCTGAAGCAGTATCTGCAAACCATTTCAACAGTTGATGCATAAAACATGCGATACTGCCTCTCTTTCTTTCTCTCCTCTTTTCCCCCTCCCACTCTCCGGGTTTTGAGCTTTTTTTTTCTTTTTCCCCCTTCCTTTCCGAACGGAGGCTGGTTGGCGCGTATCGATACTTATCTTACCGATTTAGTCATGTGGTTTATCAACGGACAATCGGCATCCAGTGGCCGAGGGCGTTGAATAAGTCGTTCGTGTTCTGATTGGGAAAAGAAGAAAAAGAGGGGAGGGGGTGCGTAGGGGGAGGGGTACCGCGAAGCTTGTGAATTATTCAAAGAAATACACAAAAAGACCAGAAGACACGGCGAGTAGAAGTGTAGGGGGGTATTGGTAGAATTCTATTTCATCAGCTTCTAGAAATATGTTATTTGTTTGTTTTTAAATTTTACTCAAGTAGATCGAGATTGTTGTTTACGATGCGGTTCGTGGGAAAGGGGATTGGGGTCATTTGTAGCCATTGGGCATTTTTATAAATAATTTTAGTTTTTTCTCTAAACCAAGAGGTACAAAGAGCATATTATAAAAACAAGCATTAGCTCTACATATGTATAATATATTCTTTAATCGAGAGCATCTGCAAGAAGCGAGGTCTTTGGAGCGGTTATTAGTTCATAGATTGAGACCACGAGCGAGGGAATGAGAATAAGATTTTCTCGAGTGTCAACAAAACTCCGATGCCCGCTGGAGCGTTGATTATTTACCGTGGATTAAGTGATCCGTCGCACGTGCTTTTAGGGGGGTGAAGTCTCGTGCATGGCCTCTCCTCACGTTATGACGTCAGTGGGTTCCCAAAAAAAAAAGGAGAGGGGAGAAAAAATAAATCCTCCACCCCTCTCAAAGTTTCCGTTCTTCATCCCGAACGGATTGACCAGCGGAGGATTTAAGTGAGACTTATGGGTGGAAAGTTTGACCTTGGGAGTAGGGGTTGGTGAATGGGGGAGAGGGGGGCTACGTCAATGAAGGGATGCAAACACTGGTTGTCATAGCCAGGGATCAGTCAGCAAATATTTTTTTCCACTCATAAGCGCAGAAGGTCCGTATTGGCAAATCGGTGTGTATAGTGTGTGTGTATAGTGTGTGTGTATAGTGTGTGTGTGTGTTAGTAAAGGTGGGATAACGAATGGCGGATCGCTCTATTTATATGCGTAAGGCCTTCATCTGCTCGAGCTTCCCCCGTGTTTGCGATTCTATTTCTGTGCGTGTATTGTTTGTGCGTGCGTGCGTGCGAGGCTGTTGCATGGCTCCTTTGAGTCAACAGTTTAACAAGCCAGACGGTTAATATCCATATCGAATCTCTCCACCACACCCCCCACACACACAACCCAGAACCCAATGCCCTGATCTCCTCGCGAATGCCAGGCGGCGCTTAAGACCAGGCGCGTTGTCTGGAACCAGGGGTAGAGTCACGTACGACGGAGGCCAATTACTAAAGGACTGGTAATTGAACGTCTGTTGTTATTTTTTCTCTGCCCCCACCCCGGTTACTCCCTACCCACCCTCTCCCCATAATCTCTCCCACCACACACACCCCTCTCCAATCTCCCTCCACCCAAACGCCCCCCACCAACTCCTCTTCTTTTTCTTTTGACAATCTGTGTCAACATTTTGTTGCTTCAGTTTGGGTAAAGGGGAAGAGGAGGGGGGGGCCGGGGCGGAACGGTGCGCTCATCCCGAAGGAGGGCTCACTCTCAATCCACCCAATTACACTGCCAAAACAACGTTTTCTCCAAGACTCGAGGACTAGACATGTTTGAAATCAAGCCTCACAGATCACGTGGTCAACATAAGGTTTCTCTCTCTCTCTCTCTCATATAACGGAAACTAAGGGGAAAGCATTGGCCGATAATCTCCGTCTTATATTCGATCCACACACATACACGAACACGAAAACATTACTATATAAAAAAAAAAACTATTCCCTGCGTCTTAGCCATAACGCAACTGCACAATAAAATCTGGGAAATTGAGTTTCCGAATTTCGATTTTGGTGGACAAAGAAAAAAGAAAATATTTGTTGGACAAAATTTTAATAGAGTAATTGCCCCTGTTTCTCTCCCATTTTTTTTTCTCTATCTTTTTTAGTTTATCTTTTTCATTTTTCAACTGGTATTTGTTTTGGTAAGATTTTTAAGATGGAACCCGTTGGGCGGTAGATGTGGAAGTTGAATAATTTCCGAGATATTTAAGACAAATATAATGATGTTTTGTTTATTCTTCAACATAAACGTTGCAATATTTATCCTATTGCGGAATTCCAAATGTTTTAACCCGACTTCCACTTTGTAACATCACGTAGCCAATCACTCCCTGCACGTCTCCCCCTTTTCTCAACTCCCCTCATACACACATGGAGTAGGGGGGGGGGAGGGTGGCTTATCCTATCCTGCCACGTTCACATCATACTACCCTCACACAAAATCATACAACAACACCAAACAGGAATCTTAGAAAATCCAAGGAGCGGATTTGAAGGGAAAACTTTTCCTTAATAAGAAAAACTCGATTGAGTGGAACGTTTCTCCCCTACCCTCCACCTTACCTAAAGACGGCATTTTATTTTGTCATGCCCCTTCCCCCCCCCCTCTCCCTCCCCACCCATTTCGTGTTTTTTTTTATTTCTGTAAGCCAGACTGTAAACATAACGACGATGCTGGGTAAAATGATGGAGAGATTGAAGGAGGCAGGAAGGAAAGCAAGCCTTGTGTGGTTCATTCATTTCTTATTCTTCCTTCGTTCAAATTCTCACTATTTATTTGGCTATTTGATTGTGCGTGATTGCTGGTGTGTGTTGCGTATGTGTGTGAAGATGTGTGTGTGTGTGGGGGGGGGGTGTGTTTGTGAGTGCGAAGGCACGTTCCGTTTGAAAAGGAAAACAATTTTTGCTTTGATTCGCCACGGCGAGCGCAGTGCTGAAAAGAACCGACACACTCACCCACATACACAGTGATACTAAAGATATATTATGATCCAAAACTCTAAACCATAAGCTGACCATATCGGCAAAGGTGTCATTAGCCATGGAATAACTACCGCTCTACGATTCAAATAGATATTTTTAAAGTACTAATACTAGACGTCTGTAGGAGGGTCTAGTGGAATACAAGGTCTGGCCAACGTCGTAGTTTCATCTTTACATGGCGCCCCGAACTTAAGAGTGTGGCGTTGGGGAGAGAGTGGAGGGGGGGGGGGGGGCACGGAAAACCTCTCAAATGAAAGCAATTTTCAATCAGATGTTTTTTGTAATGAAAGAGTTAAAAAAAATACATTTAGCAACCAATCTTCTTGTGATATATATTGATCAATTTAGAAAATGATCGATTGTTTTGAGCTTTCAAAAGGCTTCGCGAGACGTCATGGGTTACTGGAATAAAAGAAAAGGGAGTTCAGTGGTGGTAATTGGTGCTAAAAGTTTAGGGGAGGATCAAAAGAATCTTCCTCCTTCCTCAATTCCCCCCAAAACAGCAAAAAAGGTTGTAGAGTGCCGGGTGTGCCACAAAAATTTAAATTTAAAAATTCCAGCAACATTTTTTTTTTACTTCTGCGAGGACTTGCGTCCTATAGATCAGGGGTCGGCAACCTTTTGATAATGGTGTGCCAAAGTAGGATTTCTAATTCATTCAGTGCGCCCACAGCCTAAAATTCATCCAGCTGTAAAACTCAATTTCTCATAGAAGACAATTGAAAGACCTTTTAGGGGGTCTTCCACGTGCGCTTCAAAAGCGCATTGCGTGCCAAGTATGGCACGCGTCCCGTAGGTTGTCGACCCCTGCTATAGATCATTAAATTTAGGAATAATTTTATAGCATATATTTCTGTTTGTTTTGGTGAGCCAATGATGTATGTTAATATTTTGCAGATGGCGTGATGATATTCTTATGGTAAAAGCCATTGTTTACTTCTAGCATGTGCAAGTAATCAGTTGGGACAACCCTAAGAATGCTTAAGTCGGGTGGATTGAATAAGTGGATTTAGGTGGAGTGGAGATACAATTATATAGATATATATAGCTAGAGATGATGTTACAGACGGTAGAAGGTATGTTAAGAGTGTAAGTCGCGGTGATCTAAGGGCAAAAGTTTTGCATTACCATTCCGAAATTACTCGGGGTTTTCGGGAGCATGAGTGGTTGGTGTTGGCAGGCTTTGTAACAGGTTTTGTAACAGGTTTTGTAGCAGGTTTTGTAGCAGGTTTTGTAGCAGGTTTTGTAGCAGGTTTTGTAGCAGGTTTTGTAACAGGTTTTGTAGCAGGTTTTGTAGCAGGTTTTGTAGCAGTTTTGTAGCAGATTTTGTAGCAGGTTTTGTAACAGGTTTTGTAACAGGTTTTGTAACCGTTTTTGTAGCAAGTTTTTTAACAGGTTTTGTAGCAGGTTTTGTAACAGATTGTGTAACAGTTTTTGTAGTAGGTTTTGTAACAGGTTTTGTAACAGTTTTTGTAGCAGATTTTGTAACAGTTTTTTTTAAGGCTCTGAAAATCTATAGTGTACGAGATAACAACAACTCATACACAACTTCAAACATATTAAGCCACACTCTCTTCTTGTAGGCCGTGGTCTCTGAAAAAAACTTATTAATGTTTTAGAGAGTGAGCATCGATGTTTCGTGTGGCAAGTCCGGTAACTCACGTTGTTGTAAGTAGACGAGAAAGCTTGGCAGAGAGGAGTTACGTAACATTCTCTGAAATTGTATTAGCTGGCGCGCTGCATCTCGGTAGGACGGTCAATTATGGGCCCAAAGTTCGAACCTTTGACACCAAATTGTGACTTCGAACTCCCGAGATCGATTACGCCCGTCTCGGAAAATGTTTTCTTCTTTGAAAATTGTTTTCTTTGAATGCTCCCTAACCTTCCCCTCCCAATGCATCATCAAAATCCCTACAATTTCACCAAGTGAATTGCAGACACTTACTTTGACTGAAACATTGAATAAAACATCCCGACGTTCTGATTGGGTTTCGATTGTTAGTAACGACGTAAGCAAGTGGTTTTCAACTTTGACCTCTAGATACAACAATTACCCCCCTCACCCTCCTTTTTTTTGCCTTTCACACACACACACACACATATTATACAACTTGAGAAATCTAAATATATCTAGCACTTGTTTTAACCCTTCCCGCACTGACCTACTTCTATCTATGCTGCCTTCAGTTCCGCTATATACGCGCCCGGTACTGTAAGGGTTAAGATTAGTTAATATTGAAGTAACCAATGTAAACAAACGGGGGGTAAGCTGTGTAATTCATCACGGTCGTCTACTCTTGCTAGCATATGGATCTAAAGAAAATAAGTGCCTTTGTTAAAGCAAAATAAAATTAAATAAAGTTAACGCAAAAATAATATGAGTTAGACTTTATGTGTTATATACAATATATTATTGTTTACAATAAATTGAATTTGGGCCTTAACCCTGTCACTGTAATGGGCCTTTTTATTAAAAGTTTTTTATTTACCGTTTGTTTTTTAACATTAGAGAAAACTTGGTAAGTCTCTAAGAAATGTAGACAGAGTGCACTGTACTTATTTGTGTCATTGAAATTCATATTTATACCATGGTTAAACACATGGTTAAACATATTGTTAAACACATGGTTAAAGACAGTTAAATACAGTGTTGTCTACAAATAATTAAACACATGGTTGGGTAAACATGGTTAAACACGTGGTTAAACACACGGTTCAACACATGGTTAAACACATGGTTGTGTGCGCTTGGTTAAACTGTGTATGTGTGGTTTCATGATTTACACTCTGACTTGTCTGTCAGTATATATGACTTTATCCGGTTCACGCTATAGCGTCAGGCTGACAAAAAAAAGACTGTAGAACACAATGCGTCGGTTACGTCCAAGGTTTGTCCGTACAGCACAGTGCATGCACTGTCTCCTACAGAATATTTTACAACTTGTGTTTTAGAATATCGTGTCCCTGCCCGCAGTACACCCGTTGAGCGTTCAGGACCGGACACCGAACCACTGGTCAATTTTTTTTCGTCATTGTATTATCCGCGACACCTTTGGTTATCCGCCCTTGTGTCAACATGTCAATCAATGATTCAGTCGATCACCTGACGATTAATCAATCAATATCTATATACATCGATGCATTATTAGCCATGGGCGCTGAGAAAAAATATTTTAAAAAAAAACACGACATCCTAAATCGCAGTTTATTATACGCACCCTCGCATTACCCAACTCCCCCACAGCAACTTATTTGGGTACTGTTTGTTACAAGCCCTATGTTCAAGGAGTTTGCGCACCCCCCCCCCCCCTCCGTAACCCTTACCCAAAACAAATAATGGAGGTGGTGTGTATGTGGGGGGTGGGGAGTTTTACTATCTCGTAAGTGGGTTGACATATCTAAAAATAGAATGTTTACAAAAAATAGACAAAGTTGGTAGTAACTTAGATTAAGTAAGCTAGAAGTAGAAACATGCTACCTATACATGTGTTAGAAGTGAACTATTAGTTTATTCATCTAAGTATCTATCAATCTTTCTATCTAACAATCTAAATTTTTAATTAACCAATCAATCAATAAATTGAACTATCAAATGATTATTTATCTATTTATCTATCTATCAACCTATCCATCAACCTCTATCAACCTATCTATCAATCTTTCTATCAATCTATCTATCCCTCCATGAATTGTTCTATGTATGTCTCTCCTTATATGTATATATCTACCTATCTGTTTGTCTATCTTTTTACCCGTGCGAGTGTCCGCCTGTCTGGCTATCTTTTAGATCTCTCAGTACTTCCGTTCGCCTAATATTTCGGTCTGTCCGTCTGCCAGAATGTCCCTCCATCTATTTCTGAGTCTATTCTCCCACCCAACTCTCGTCAGACCACCATATCCAATATATACATAGCATGCCATAAAGCCATCCATTACACAAACTGGCTGGCTATTTCCTCTCCCCCATTACAATGAACAAGACAGAAATAAAGATAACGTAATAGAACTAGGGAAAGAAGGACAACCTGGTCTGCTACGAAAGATATATAATATGTAAAACAATAGGCCACCATATGTTGTATTACCTCCCTTACATTTATACAATGATAATAGATGTTTAAATTAGAATAGATAATTTCATACCAGACACAAGCTCTAAAAAGATTATAGCAATACTATAGGACAAAGAAAAAAACATAACCTCTGGTTCTGGTTCCTCAATCTCCTGAGAGCCGCGTCCTACAATTTCTACTTTTACAATTTCTACATCCGTCACTAATACAATATACTTTTTTTTATATCAGTAGATATCAACTTCAATGTGAATTCGAGTTTATTTTAAAAGAAAAGACCAGATAAAAAAAATGTAGATTAAATAAAAAGCAAATAAAAAGGGTTCTATTTAATGTTTACATTTAATCATTAACGAAGTTTAATTCCAAGATAAAATAAAAATGTTCGAGAAACAATTCAAACATATAAAGTTTATTGAAGATTGTAGAGATTGCATTCTATTTGCAACGGGAGGAGATAATCATCTACCAATTTCTTACAATTGTTGTCGTCTGCTTTTCTCTTCCGTGCAGCAAACATTGAAACTGGCAATTAGAGGCTGACCAGTAGTTGTTTGCTCACGTTCTCACACACAGACATATATACACACACTCACGTGCATGCATGCGCACAATAGGCACGATCTGGAGGCTGCCTGGATGCTTAGACTAAATTATAAGACAAACAATAAAGGCTGTGTCCAGATATCAAATGTCCATCTTTGGACCTTGACGCGGGGTGCTGTTGTCATGGAAACGATTAAGGCCCCTCCCCACCATACCACCATCCTCGTCAGATTTTACCACCCGCCCCCCCCCCCCCCACACACACACACCCACACTCACTGGGTCCCTTTCAACCATTTTGATTTGTCTGCTTTTAAATTGTCTGAAGACATTTGTAATTAAGTATTAAAAAGGAAGGGGCGGGGGGGGGGGCTGATCCTTGGAGAGGGGCGTGTGTGGGCAGGGACAGGGTGACCAAGGGCAACAGGAGGGCGGGTGGGGAGAGGGTAGGGAGCCTGGATGAGAAACAGAGAAATATTAGTAGTATTGATCTAGCGAATTTGTCATATCGATTCCAGAATAGTAATGAGCGCAGGTCTGCGTGATGATACGCCCTCCCCCGACCTCCCCGCCCCCTTTACCAAACTCCACAACTCTACCCCCACCCGACACCCCCGCCCAGCAGGTCTAATGAGTCAGTTTATATAGTGGTGTTAGTTTGCACTGGCCAGTGTAAAGAATTAAGTGTTTTGCACTGGCCAGTGTAAAGAATTAAGTGTGACCGTTTGATCGCCCCTACACTATTCTGTCATCGCTGGTGCCGTGAGGTTGTCGTGCAGTATCTGGATGGAGGACAGGAGGGGGAGGTGCATGGAAGATCAAAAACCTATCCATCCTCTAAATCCCACCTCCTTTCATTTGAAATCTTTAATTTTTATTTAAGATATGCAATGTAACAGGGATATGACGCTATGTTTAACCACACAGATTTCTGTTTTCTCTCTAGAACTCTTTGTTTACCAGTAAATGGTTTTTTTTTAATCAGTTTAATTTATGTTTAGCGCAGTGTCAATTTTATTTTATTTTTCTTTTGGTTTTTCGTTTTCTAACAAAGAATGTTTTGTTATATTTTTTGCCTTAATTAGTATTTTTCTCTAATTATTTTAATGAAACATTGTTAACATTAGAAACATAGAGTGGTTAACATTATTCTAAATATGGCCACAAGCCCTAATTGACAAAGTTAATTAAAAGCAGTTTGATTAATTGAATCTTTCCATTCCCCAGTCTTATTTCTGTGATGTTGTTTAATTTGTTCTAAGTTTTTTTAAAGATCTAAATGTGTGTTATTTTTTTTTCAGTTTGTTTTTTCGTGACAATAGAAACGCAGAAAATGAAACAAGAATAAATAGAGTAATGTCCCTTTCCGCCTACATAAACAAAGATCATTGCTTAGAAACCAACAATTCCATTTTAGAGTGATGCATTTCTCGCCATTCATTGCTAGATGTGGATGGAGCTTTTCACTTTTATTTCATTTCATTGTTTTAAAACGATTTATGTATTTTTAAAGTGGGGACATTTTAATGGAAGATAATGTATTTTATATATGAGAAGCTGTTTTTGTTCTTTTAAACCCCCTTCCCACACACACCCTTCCCTCTATCCTGTAAGCTGCTAAAGCATTCAGCGTAAAGATCTTGTGAAGATATATAATGAAAGTTGTTGTTAAATTTATGGTGAAATACGGCAGGAGGCCTAATTAGTTGTAGGGTCAGAATTTGGTTGAGAAATAAACAGAACGTTAGTTTACAGTTGACAATGTAAACATCTTCCTATATATTTATATCTGTATAACTATATATCTATGTTCTTTGTATCTATATGTATGTCATGTATCTATCGACCTATATATCTACCTATTTATTATAAATCTATATACTTACCTATCTGTGTAGGCCTATAAAATAATAAATCCATCTACCTATGTATCTATGATCTATCTTGTTAGCTATCTCTCTGTTTCTCACTATAGGGCGTTTGCAATCACGTGACAAATAGCACGTGATTTTTGTTTACTTTGAGTAATGGTGTACAAGTAACAATGGCCGCTGTATTAATAAAGTTTCATATAGGCTCGAGCATTTTTTTTAATGAAGTGTTGTGTAGATTTAAGCTGTATTATGTCTGTTAAATAAAATAGGCTTTTTTATTATTATCATAGACATAGATCATAGACGCTGTGAGCTTATTAGTGACTTGACTAGATAGCCTATTCACCAACACTATCACTTGAAATCGCAGCTGCCCTACTTAGCCATTAGCCTACGAAACCGAGTCTACGAAACATTAAAAGTGTACGCCTATAAAGTGAAATTGAAAGTGTAAATAGGTCTAGCCGGCCCTAGCCTAATCACATTAATCAATTAATCTACAGTGCTACTATTTACCTCCTTATTTTTGAGTAGGATAGCCAATATTCATATGTGAATTCGGCATGATAAGAAACTTCACCATGTGCCATATTTGTTCCTCAATTTACAAAAAAAACTTAAGCTCCGCCCATTGCGAACGCTCTATATCTTTCTCTTTCTCTCCCTAACCTTTTCTCTTTTTTTCTCTTCTTTCTCTCAATGTGGCCTCAACTACCTCTCCACTCATCTCTCGCTGTGTTCTCTCTAGCTTCCTTTTACCTTTCTCTTCTGTATCACGCTTCTGTCTCTTTCTCTCTCTCTCTCTCCCTTCTGTCTATTTCTCCTCCCAACAACCCCATAAGGCCAGCAGCACTTCCTGTCAAAAGTCTCATGGGTACTAATCTCACTCCCTCTCCCCTCTCTCTCCATTTTACCCGATGTTGCCCACTGGCGCCCCACAGCACGCTCTCTATGAAAAGGGAATATTTCAAAGTTTAATGCAGCGTTTAATTGTGTGCATCTCCAGGACCAGTTCATCCCCCTCCCACATTGCCCCCTTCCCGTTATGTTTTTTTTCCTTTTACCTCATGGTACTTGCAGCAGACTTGGTGGACGGAGGCTAATTAGCAACATTTGGACAATGTGATTTGACGTGCGGCTAAATGTGTTTGAAAAGTTAATGTGGCGGTGGTGTGGGGGAGGGGGCGTGTTGATATTGCTCTAAAGCAGTAGAGTACAGCAGGCTGGGGCGGCAAAAGGTTACCTATGACGCTTTATGGGGGAGGGGAGGGAGAAAACATGTCAATAGAAAAAGTGTAAATGTAGAGAATTTAAATAGTTGGAAATGTAGTTTCTGTAACAGTTGTAAAAACAACCTTGGGTATAGTTATTTTACTGAATAAATCATATTTGTATGTTTTAAAACGACGCGTTTTTTTTTTAATTTAGATTATATAAAACTAAATTTATGTAATGAAAAACATAGACAACTAGACTGAAAGAGTTCTACCTATTAATATCTTCATTAAACAATCGATTCTTTCATCCCAGCAAGAAACCCATTCCAAGAAAGAATGCCAGTCCGGAAAAAAAGACAAATTATAATTACTACACTCTATCCTTCATTTTGCTATATTTTATCAATATATCAAATCATTTTCTCATATTATAAGTTAATAGTTCTAAGAGTGTAAATAGCTTTTTGGGGTGACCAGTGGTCAATTGGACCAGTTGTTTACGTCACTACACTAACTGGCCGAAGTTTATTACCGTACCCTCAGGGCGAGGGCAAGGAGAGAAACCGTTCAAGTTTAAATCTAGGACGCCCTAAAGGTTTTATTACATAAGACTGCCCCCCACACACACACACGATGATATAATTGCGTGCGCCGCAGGACGTTGTGTTGTCCGTATGATCCTTTCGATATCCGCGTCTGCTCTATACTTCACTAAATGGTTATTTTATGAACGTGAGGCGGAGGGGGGGCGATACCTGGAGAAACAAAAAGGGAGAGGGGGGCGTTTACAGGTAACCCGTTTACCAAAGTTGTGTACACGGTGTCAGGATGCCAGCGGCGTTTCCCCCCCATCTGGTCTGGCTTATATTGACACGGCAGTAGTAGGGGATCACCGGATCTGTTAACGCGGAACATGCATCTGACACATTCTACTTACAATAATGGACACTGGCGACCGAAACATGGTCCGTCTATTCCCTCCCCTTACGCCCTCATACTCGCTTTCTATATTGACCAATAAATTGACCAGCATAACAAGTAAAAAAAACAAAAACAAAAAACAGGCGTGTTTATTTCGCCCAATCAAATTTAAAGCGATGAAAAAAAAAGGAACAAGTCTTCAACGGCCTTTTCCGGAAAATCCCGTTCTGTGCGACACAGCGTGTAATCTCTCAGCCTCACGCTTGAATGCCTCGTCCTTGACCCAGTGACAGACGTGAGCCGCCCGACAAGCGCTAAGCTATTGGTTTTATAGTACTCGGGTTGAAATCGGTGTTCGGTGCCATACATTTTTGTTATTGTTGTTGTTTGTTTGATAAATTCCATTTCGATATAATATTGAACGTAATCTACTATGAATATTCAAGCATAAAGCAATATTTTAATATATTATTATATTTATATGTTTTAGGAAGTATTATGTTATATGTTTAATATATTATTATATTTATATGTTTTAGGAAGTATTATGTTATATGTTTAATATATTATTATATTTATATGTTTTAGAAAGTATCATGTTATATGTTTAATATATTATTATATTTATATGTTTTAGGAAGTATTATGTTATATGTTTAATATATTATTATATTTATATGTTTTAGGAAGTATTATGTTATATGTTTAATATATTGTTATATTTATATGTTTTAGGAAGTATTATGTTATATGTTTAATATATTATTATATTTATATGTTAAAGGAAGTATTATGTTATATGTTTAATATATTATTATATTTATATGTTTTAGGAAGTATTATGTTATATGTTTAATATATTATTATATGTATATGTTTTAGGAAGTATTATGTTATATGTTTAATATATTATTATATGTATATGTTTTAGGAAGTATTATGTTATATGTTTAATATATTATTATATTTATATGTTAAAGGAAGTATTATGTTATATGTTTAATATATTATTATATTTATATGTTAAAGGAAGTATTATGTTATATGTATGGGCACTGTGGCCGAGTGGCTGTGCGTTCGACTGGCGTTCCGAAGGTTCTAGGTTCGAATCTTGGTGAAGGGTAGGATTTTTTGCCAGGACTTGAGGAGCCCGTGGGTCTACCCAGCTCCGATGGGTACCTGACATTAGTTGTGGTAAAGTAAAGGCGGCTGGGCATTGTGCTGGTCACACATCCCCTAGTATGCCGTGGGCCACAGAAACTGGTGAACGCTGCTTCACAGGCCATATGAATCAATTTTTTCCGACGGGTACTTTATATATTTTTAAAATATAGTTTATCTTTTTATAGGAAGTATTTTATCTGTACATCTTTTGTGTTTTAATCTCCTAGCATTATACAATCTATACCAATGGAATAAATGTATACAAATCACTTTAGGCTTACTATAGGATTTAGTTTCTTCATTTAACACAAGGATTGGGGTTATAATATCACGTGATTGTTATTCTATACATTATTTGACACAATCATCCCTTTATATTATAAATGTAACATTTTATAATTGATTATGTTTAACAGTTCACTTCTCATTAGTTCCCGCTATCAAAATGTAAACCAATGAGAATTTGTTTTCACTAAAGTGACGTCAACATAATCCAACTGTATTGTTAGTGAGAGAAGTACTGATGATATTGTTGTATACTGATGTTGTACATTAAATGGATTCAGCAACTTTTATTCTTTCCCATAACCGTACATCCCATAAATCACAGACATACAACATTCTTATTTAGTTTCAACTTATCTTATTTTTGTTTTGTAGATGTACTAGACCAGTGGTCTGCAGCCTTTTGACAGTCTTGTGTGTCAAAGTAGGATTTCTAATTCATTCAGCGTGCCAATAGTCATAGAAGTCAGCCTGCGCAACGAATCAATTTCTTGTAGAAGAGAATTGAATTGATTTATTTTTTTTGTGGGTCTTCCGCGTGCTACTGAAAATCATTCGACGTGCCAAGTCTGGCACGCGTGCCGTAGGTTGCCGACCCCTGTATTAGATTACTAAAGCAATGAGTGAATACGTATCACCCATTCCACCTTCTATATAGACAGCAACAAAAGATCCGCATTACACAGATTGGGAGTCGCTGATATAATCTGTACAATGCTAGTTTGGCCAGGTTTTTATTTATTTCCTTGTCTTATTATGCCAGTTTGTGTTGCAGTTTTCTAAACTTCTTGCCATATTTAAATATTGAATTTTTTAAAAGCTAATCCGAATATTTGTTTTATGTTTCTCTTTTTATTCTCCTTTTCGTCCATTTGAGTTTGACATTGACATTAAGATGCTGGCATTTATTTGTCATTTAGAGTGTCATTCTTTTGCCCTGGCCATTTTCGTGTCACCATTTTTAGCGCTTTTTTTGTGTGCGTTGCAGTTTAGAGAATTAATCTTGAAGTTTCATTTAGATAGAGATATATCTAGATTTAAAAAAAAAAACATGAACAGTTCAGAAACCGTTATTTCAATTTAATACCAAACAGTTAAATTGTGACAAGAAAACGAATTTATTTATATTCCAGCACATTGTTGGCGTTTGGAACTGAGAAACAAAAGGCAGGCCAAAATTATTGTCAACAAATGCGTCTTTGTCTTGCAAGTTAAACAAAAAATTCCCTTATGACAATGACTTATGTTGAAATCTGCTGTAAGAACAAATAATACCTCTACGCACTTTGTCAAAAGCAATACTTTCATTTGGTGAATATCCAAATATCCAAGTTATTTTACTTTTTTTTATAGTTTATCATGATGTGTTTATTGTTTTTAAATGCATTTATGACAATGACTAGTATTTGCATGAATAATTTTTCCTTAGTTTTCATTTTAGTCGTTACTATTTCTGTAATGAATTGTAATGTTTTCTTGGTGTGCAAATGTATTCTATACTGGAATTGCATAATATGTGCACTGGAATAGAACTGCATAGTTAAGGAATGAAGATCTGCCTTGATTCAATAATTCTTAATGATCTTATTTTTATTTGCCAGATGGCATCAATACCAACGACATTATGCTATCATTGTCGATCAAGAAACAGGATATAATGCCTGTACATGCAATACAGTAGTTGGTTGGTTAGCTCGTACTAGCGCGTGTGATCACGTTATGAATAAGGTTAGCGCAACAATGGGGGCGGGGGGAGGGTTGTAGTTTTTCGGGATGATTACTCTCAGGGCGGAATAGGATCAAGGGGCGTTCTTGTAACGCAGTGGGCTTTGTAAACTTCTTACAACTGGTACACCACGGGATAAGACGATTATGATGATGTAAACTTTCCAAGTTTATCTCGTCCATAACAAGGATTCTCAAAAAAGTTACAAACAATAGACCTCGTCTTGATTTGAAGGGAATCCCTCATTAGAATCAATTGTTAGTACATCTCTATAAAACACTGCAGAATAACAAGTGTCTAATGGTCACTCCCCCATTCCCCCATCCCCACTGTCCACTAAGTTAGCGTACATTTATCATATAACATTGGACTCCATCTTAACTACATCAGGAGCCACGATGGACAAACAACAACAGTGTAATAATAATATCAGGATGTGTGTCTGTGTGTGTATGTGGGCCTGGGGGAGGGGCTATTATTGTTTTTCTTTGTCAAGTTACTTTTTGTGCTATAGGCTTTAACAAGGGGAGGTTATGTTCCAACACCCAGTTCGTGGTTAGACAATTCATAGAGTTGTGAATAGTGAATATTTAAACATCGTTTCTCTCTCTCTCTTCTTTATACCTCTCTCACTCTGTGTATACCTTTTGTTCACATCCTCTGTTGTATTCTCCCTCACACTGTAGCTAGAACACGTGACGTCCATATCTGGAAGTTCCCACTGTCCAGCTAATTAACCCTTGCGTAATAAAACACACAATTCAACACACATAGTCACAAATTAACACACACACACAATTAAAAAAACACACAATCACAAATTAAACACACACACACAGTCACAAATTAACACACAAGCGCACAGATAGAGTTTTTAAAGACGCTCGAAGAAGTCTGGATGGGTTTAATTAGTCTAGTCCTAATTAATACAGCAATGTTAATTAACATTGAAACTTTTTTTTTTAATTATTTCATTATTGAGACACTGTCCTAAAATTAGTATCAGTGTGTGTGAGTATCTCTCTCTCTCTCTCTCTCTCTCTCTCTCAGTGTGTGTATCTCTCACTCTCTATTATACACACACATCTAGAGAAACGGACACACATATTAATGCGTACTAGCACACACGTTTTCATACAAGTACACACAGTTACCTAGTCACGCACAGAAACAAATGTATACACCTATAAGCACACACTGTGTATCATTTAAAGAGTAAATTTACATAACAAAACACATTTTGTGGCTGATATAATGTAACGAACAGATAATTGTGTGTGAACAACATTGTCCATATTATCGCTCCTATTTCCCAAGTTTTCGGTCAATTTTTTTATTATTATTTGTTTTTGGGGGGTGGGGAGGGGGGTAGGCGACGTCTGCGGCTACAAAATGATGAATAAAAAAAAAAGCAATTCCTTCGAGCATTCACGCTAAAAAAAAAACGACACAAAAAACAAAACAACGCTAACCATACCCTGTCATAAAAACCTTTTGAGTCTTTTCGTGCATTCGTTTTTATATCTGCTTATGAATGCGATAGCCATTTACACTGACGAACACACACACGCACTGGCACTCACGCACGCGCGGGCAGGAGGAGCTTTCATCATGCGATTAGGGCTTGAACAAACGCTGGAGAGGAAGAGCGTAAGATAGAAAGAGTGAGAGAAAGAATGAGAGAAAGAGAGACAGAGAGAGAGAGAGAGACAGAGAGAGAGAGAGTGAGAGAGAGAGAAATAATAAAATATAAAAAAACAAAAGGGGTTATGCGCGGCTAAGGTTTGAGATTATAAGCGAAATTGCATTGGGTTAGAGAGTATAAAGTTTGATCGCCCCCATCGGTGACGTAAAAGATGGGGAAATATCCAGTTCTGTAGCACAGTTCCATGTTATCAAGGCTTTCATGGTGAGATTAGCATATTTATGACTAGTGAAGTTTTTTTTTTTTTTGTAATTTTTTTTTTTTGTTTTGTTTTTGTTTTTTTTTTGCAGTTCTTTTTTTTCACTTTCAATTTCTCCAATATGATCATCTTCATAACACGTGTAGGAGTGTATGTTTTTATAATATTATTATCTTTCATCTCCGTGTGACAAAAAATGTTCGTGAGTTGGACTTAAATTCGTGTTTGTAAAAGTCAAACCAAAAGTGTATGATGTTGTTGCTATGGTGATAGACTCTTTGTTTTTCTTGTTTGTTTCCAAAGAGAAAAATTCAGCAGAATGTTTGTATTTTAAAACGAATGATGTAACTGTTACAACAAAGAAAGAAAATTTCTGTCTATTGCAAGAGCACAAAAATATATAAATAAAAATTCCCCAATAAAATTCGTGCAAATTTGAAAAACCAAACGCATTTTCTGTAAATTGTCATATTTTCAATCAGCCGTCCTGAAATTGGCAGTTTTTTTTTTTTAATGGTTTATTCCAAATGGGTTAGGATTAACACCATCTGGGTTATAGATTATAGCCGCGTGCTCAAGATTCATTAGGCGCAAAAAAAAATGGTTTTTATTTTCTTGTCACATGATGTTTCCACGAAAGTTCTAAAAACTTGGACATGATTTATTTCAACCATAAATATCATTGTTCTACCAACATCGATTCAATATAAAATGAACTAAATCTATTTATGATGAAAATTCATGTGCAGTGTGTGATTGACATCTTCGTGTGTACTTTCAAAGCTAGACATAAAAGACATCTTCCAGTTGGATTCACGAATAGAGACAAGTTTTGTTTTTTTTCACTACCAGAAAGCAACGAGCTTCTTAGCGAGACTGGAATCAATATCTGCTAAACTGATTGAAAGAGTTAGAACAACAGAAAGACTCATAACTGGGATTTTAAAATGTCAATAGCTCTGTCGTCTCTTCTATTTACTCTTTCTGTTAAAATAATATCACGCCCAGGCCTGAGTAGAAACATCATTGGCTGTCGTGAGTCAGTCAACTTATAATGAAGGTTTTTAAAGTGAGAAGGTGTGTTGCACTCATCAACACACATGGATTGGCTATGCTTATATAACATTAACAGTATGTCAGTTTCTTTAACATTAGAACAGATGTAGAAGTTACTTAAACACTGATCTAAGATATTTAGTGGGGCTTTTGTCCATTAGAATACTTCCTGTTATAAAATATGTCATTTAACACACTAAGAAATTGACTTTTAAAAACACAAAGAATGTATACATGTCAACTAATAAAGGTTTTAGACTAGTGTAGTAAACACAATTTTTAAAGGTCTTTTTAAAAATAAGATAGACAAGCAGAAAACATATAGTCATAAGGACAAACTTACTGAAATATAGACATAGAGTTAGATAGACAGACACATACATTGATATATACATAGATCGATGGATAGATCGGTAGATAGATAGGTCAATATATAAATATATCAGTGGTTACAATAAACATATAGAATCTACAGTTGTTATTTTTAAAAAGTATTATTTAACTCATTAGGTTTCTGTCTGTCTAGCACTGGATTGTTTCTGTTCAAATGGAAACTTTCAAATGAGCGTGGGCGGAAATGAGATGGACGGTATCGATATCGTTTCACACGTAAAGTGTCCGGCTATTACATGAACTCGATACTCAAAGCTTCTAATCATGACGGATACAGATATTAGAATTTGTTAAATATATTTTTTTTAGCCCAGCCATCTCGAAAATTAAAATCTGTGGCCGCTGTAGAGAAAGGGGAAATTACTCTTTCAGAAAAGTAGACAGGTGAAAGTGAAGAGTTGTCTATGTCTGAACAATGGGTGTTTATAGACGAGTTGGATATGTATCCACATACAGCGTGTCTATGAAATGGATATGTATCCACATACAGCGTGTCTATGAAATGGGTTAAAATTTTAGTTGTCAGAAACATATCTACAGAGACAATGGGGAAGATGGACGGTACTGTAAGACAAGACCACAGAATAGGGATTGCGCATTCTGTTCTATACCTATTCTGTGGACAAGACTGACCTACTCCTACCAACAGATACTCACGTTCGAGAGAAAGTAAAATATATTTTTGACTTCATTTTGGAGCAGTGGGAAAATGAAACAGTTTCCTTAAAAGGGGATTGTTATGGCAGCTCCATGACTAGCCGCCGCACTAGTCGACCAGCTACGACTCATTCATTGGTCCACAGCCTATAAAAAAAAACTAGGATCAGACATTAGCCTCGGCAGAAAATTTCATTTTCTGGAAGTATTTGCCCTGGCCACTAATACGCAGACAAACTATTAAATAAAAGTACCCGTCGGATCGAATTGATCCATAGGTCCGGTGAAGCAGCGTTCACCAGTTTTCTGTGGCCACGGCATACTAGGGGATTGTGAGGCAGCACTATGCACAGCCGCCGTTACTTTACCCCAACTAAGGTCAGGTACCAATCAGAGCTGGGTAGACTCGGGGACACCCTCCAGACCCTGGAAAAAATTCCTAACCTGCACCAGGATTCGAACCCGGGACCTAAGGTACGCCAGCCGAACGCGCTGTCGCAGGGCCACCGTACCTCCTAAACTGTTTAATAGTTGCATAAAATTCTTACAGAAAAAATATTTTTTTATGTTATTTCAATAAATGTTTCACTTTTTATGACTTAATCCGGACTTGATCCTTTTGGCCAACGCCCTAAACCAGTAAGTTAACATCATTTAAAACAGTAATAAAAATGCAAGACTAGACTCGGACCACGGATGAGCGTAGGACGCAATAATCTTCTTTATAGAAGGAGCGTCTGTAATGTATAAGAAATGATAAGATAGTAAGTTCGTAACTGAATTCGGCAAAAGTCATGTTTAAATACTCGGTAGAAATCCTTTATCAGGTTAGGCCCTAAAAATTACTTGGTGTTGTTTTTTGTTATATATGGATTCGAACCCCTGACATTCAGAATAGTAATGCGATCAGTATGCCACGCTATAGTGTTTGTTCGACTTGGGGTCAGTTTTGTAACAATGTATAGCTTGACCATTGACCATTGACCATTGTAAATGTCAGTATCGTGCCAGTACATGAAAGTAAATGTCTAGTTTTACACAAGTTGTGACTGTAGTACAGTGATGTGAAATCATTTGTTATAAACAGAAAACAGACAATTATACATAAACCATCTTAAACAACCGCCATTGTTGGAGTGACAGAAAAAAAAGACCGTGAAAACCAGAGAATGTGAAAATTTAAGGGAAGGAGAAAGAAATAGAGAGAAGTGAGAAAAGCGAGAAATAGGAGAGAAATGGTATAGGATATAGGGAGAATTTACATAAAGGAAGATTTGGGGGGGATTAGAGCAGAGAAAGCTAGAGATGGGAAGAGATAAGAGAAAAAGAATGAGGTGGAAAAGAATTAGACGAAAAAGTGAGAGAGAAAGCGAGAAGAGAGAGAAACACATATAAATAGATCTAAAATGATTGGAGCAAAGGAGAAAGAAACAAAGAGAGAAGTGATTGGGAGAATGAAATATGGGGAGAAAGAGATGTGTTTAAAAATATATAGGTCCCTGAAGAGAGGGAGAAAGAGAGATAGAAAGACAATGAAAGTAGGTGAGGCTAAGAATCAAGAGTAAAGTACCCGTCGGACCGAATTGATCCATAGGTCCGATGAAGCAGCGTTCACCAGTTTCTGTGGCCACGGCATTGATTGTGTGGCCAGCACTAAGCACAGCTGCCTTTACTTTACCCCAACTAAGGTCAGAATCAAGAGTAGATCCCAGATTCCCAGTCAAGAATGTGCCATGAAAGAAAAGTCCAAGGTTCTGCTTGTACTGCTATGTAATGACGTCTTTGTGTGAGATGTTCTGCTTGTACTGCTATGTAATGACGTCTTTGTGTGAGATGTTCTGCTTGTACTGCTATGTAATGACGTCTTTGTGTGAGATGTTCTGCTTGTACTGCTATGTAATGACGTCTTTGTGTGAGATGTTCTGCTTGTACTGCTATGTAATGACGTCTTTGTGTGAGATGGGTTGATGAGGTGGTGTGCAATTTTGTAAGTGTGTAGAGAGACCTAAATGTAGTGGGGGAGGGGGGGAGGTACCAACTCAAAGTGCACAACTAAGTCTGCCCAGGCTCACTATGGTTAGTTGTTTTAAGTAATCTCAGGTCTGTAGTCTCGCGGAAATACAGCAGCGCTTCCAATGCTTTCTCTTCAACCTATACACACACGAACACACACGAAAACACATACATAACACATAGGCGCCTACACGCACATAACACATGCCTACATGTCGCAAATGTAGAGTTCCATTATATTTTTTTTTAAGAATGAAGTTCAAAGTTTACACTTCTATTTAAAAACATTAATGTTCAAAGAAAAAGGATAATAATTAAATATCTCGCTTTGGCCTGCACGCGAACGAAGACACGCACACACACACACACACACACATGAGCAAGTGTGTTAATATCGGCAGGACAGTCTGTCGAACACACTCGCACACACACACACAAAAGGCCACCGTAATGAACATTAAAAAAAAGCCATACAAACATTGGATAACTTTAAACTTTGCCATTTTTAATTACGGGCGAAGAAGCCATAGAAGAAGATAACATTGACTCCCCCCCCCCCAACCCGCGCCCCACACCACCCCATTCTACCCTCCCACATCATTGGCGCCGCTTCTGTAAGAGAGAAACCTTTCAATTGCAAAGCAAAGAAACTAAAAGAAGAAAAAATACAAGAGAGAGAGAGAGAGAGTAAAAAGGGACGCAATCATAAAAGATTGTTCAACAGGTCACAAGATTGCGCCGAGTTATCCCCCTGTTATTTTCATAGCGACCGTGAAGTCCCCATCCAAGAGTCTTAAGTTGTTGTTTTGAAAAGCCCAACTAAATAAATCCTTTCGCAAAGTTTGATTTTCCTTCGTCCCATGATTCCAAGAAAGTGTATTAAAATGTTTATTCATTGGGTTGTTGTTCTTTCTTTTTTCTAACAGAAAAAAAAACACAAATTAAGAAGAAAAAAAAAACGCGAACATGTTAACTGTTTGTGAATCCATCATCTTAGAGAAAATGGTTCTCACACTCTCAAGACTTTTGGAACCACGCGATCAGTGTCTTCCAAATGACAAACTCCAGAGACAAGCAACATTTGCATCAGGAGGGAGGGGCGAATGTATCTCGATTTTTTCTTTTTACATTAGCACTCCCCCCCCCCCCCCACCAGCCCAGATCCCCTCGACTTTTGTCCGCCCCCCACTTCATCCCTATTGAGAAGCTTTGAGGTCATCCCTTGTGAAGGCCCCCCCTTCTCCCTTTATATTTTAAATTACGCCTCCCCATACCCCACAAAATCCAAGGTCGTTGCCTTTTTTTTTCTCACCCATTCCTCGTTTCAAGGGCGCCCTCTCCCCAAATTCCTTTTAATATTCTCCATGGTCTTCCTCATTCTGGAACAATCTGCTTTTCTTTTCCTAATCTAATGGTATCTTAGAAGACAAGGCCGGGCTGGGGTGGGAGGGCATGGGAGGGGGGCAAGTGCACGCAAAGCCGTGAAAAGAGGGTGCATAGTTTGATGGTGAGGGAGGGGGGGGGAGTCAATGGAATCCGCAAGAAAATCCGCCCCTGCATGACACACAAACGCTAAGGAGTTATTTTCCCCATTTTCATTCTTTCTTCTTCAGCAATTCTTTAAGAGCCCAGAGTAGTCTTTCTTTCTTTTGTTGTCGAATGTGAGACAAGAGTTATCCCGCCTATTTATTACGTCACATCGTTACTCGCTGACGATTATTACCATATGACGTAAAGCGAAAAGCGCGGGAAGAAAGCAAAAAAAATGGGGTTGGGGATGGACGGGGCCGAATAACTAAATAAGGGTTGTCATTTTGTTATCCCCAATCTTGGCGCTAAAATTTCGGAGAAATTTTTAGGATTTTTAAAAGCCCCCCTCCCTGCTTCCCGCCTTCCACAAGCCTTGATGATTCACAATATCATGTCTGCAACATTAGTAGGCTAAAGAGCCGTCCATATGACACGTCATGCAGTTAGGGGAGGAAAGAATGTATCAAGTTTGGCAAGGTTAAGTTTAGTCTAGAAAGAAGTTTTACAAAATGTCCATTAAATAAATGAATAAATGTGCTTTCAATGAAACTTAATAGATAGACAAATAGATAGATAGCTAATAGATATTTCAGAGCACCAGGTAAACATTATAGAGGACTGTTTACAAATAGATTCCATAAAAGTGACCTTATTTTATCATTTACATAAACTTTTCCTGTATAGAAAATCATTGCGCCCTATACTTATATGCTATTCGAGTCCCGTATTTTCAAAAAGGTTCGAAATGATGTTGCGTTATACGATTTTCTGTATGTTTTTCGGGGAAACCCATTCCAAGTCCGAATGCCGCTCGGAAAGTACGAGAACTAATTTAAATATGTCGCTGCAATAAAGCAAGAAATATGTTTTTAATCTCTATGTCATTCTGAGAACTGGATTCGATTATATAATCCCTAATGATGATCCATTGATAACCCCATGTTAAGTCCCAATGATAATCACCTATGATAATACTCTTTGATAATCACCTATGATAATCCCCTAAGATAATCATCTATGATAACTGATAACACCCTTTGATAATCACCTATGATAATCGTCCAAGATGCGTTCGCCACAGTTTGTAAATAGCTAAACGAGCCCTGTTTTTTTTTTGTATGATAAATTTCTATCCGCAACCGCAACGTTCGGCCAACGTAACGACGCATCCGTCTCTATTAAAACATAAGCCATCCATCTCGTAGACGTTTTACATCTCTATCAATAAATAAAATGTCACAGATAAGCGGACTAATCAATTGACGAACGACACGAACGATGCTAGCTTAAATATTGTCCTAACTGGAAGAAAATTATTTTCTCCTTATTTCCTTTTTTTTATGTACATTTCTTTTTTTTTTCCGTCAGCAAAGATAGACCACTCTGGCATTTCATCATCGTATATTTCTGGATATATCTTTAATTAAGTTATCTCCCCCCTGCCATTTGTTTGACTCAGTCCTGGATAGCTAGCAGAAATGTATTCCGACGCAAGCAGTCAGAGAAAACCCCACAAAGTCTCCACCATCTCAATCTAAAAGTCAAAGTTATAAATTAGAAACCATTCAGGAACTCTGTCCAGACTCGAACATTTCATTTTCTCACTTGGTGTTTGGACTTTTTTTTCTTTTTTTTTTTTAAATACAATACTTTTTCCCTACCCTACTCCTCTTTCACAATTTTTTCTCCTCTCTGTCGCTACACTGCTACCACCTTCTCCACTCTATCGCTACACTGCGACCACCTTCTACTCTTTAAACACAGTCAACACGTTGCATTGAAAAACAAAATTGACGAATCTAATTTCAATGATTCACAAGTTATGTTAAAAGAAAAAAAAAGACCAGCACCCCACATTGGCCCACCCCATCCCTTTTTGCCCCCCTTATTCCAATCTCCTTCTTCGATGTCAGCGTTCGGAACTTTCTAAAAAATTAGAATTCCTCTAACGAGTTGGATGTTCAGAATTTACATATGGAGCCAGGGAAATGTGACCCCAGAACCACACCAAGAGACGCCCGCGGAAGTTTGAAGAAGCAGATAGTGAAGAAGATTAAATACATCGTCTTATAGAGAGTAGTGTTTGCACTTAGAATGTTCAGTTTGAGAATGGCTTCAGTTGTATTGGTGTTTAGAGAGACTGGTTCAGAATAGTGGTGTTTAGAGAGACGGGTTCAGAATAGTGGTGTTTAGAGAGACTTGTTCAGAATAGTGATGTTTAGAGAGACTGGTTCAGAATAGTCGTGTTTAGAGAGACTGGTTCAGAACATTGGTGTTTAGAGAGACTTGTTCAGAATAGTGGTGTTTAGAGAGACTGGTTCAGAATAGTGGTGTTTAGAGAGACTGGTCCAGAACATTGGTGTTCAGAATAGTGGTGTTTATAGAGACTGGTTCAGAATAGTAGTGTTTAGAGAGACTGGTTCAGAATAGTGGTGTTTAGAGAGACTTGTTCAGAATAGTAGTGTTTAGAGAGACTGGTTCAGAATAGTGGTGTTTAGAGAGACTGGTTCAGAATAGTGGTGTTTAGAGAGATTGGTTCAGAATAGTGGTGTTTAGAGAGATTGGTTCAGAATAGTGTTTAGAGAGACTGGTTCAGAATAGTGGTGGTTAGAGAGACTGGTTCAGAATAGTGGTGTTTAGAGAGTCTGGTTCAGAACATTGGTGTTTAGAGAGTCTGGCTCAGAACATTGGTGTTTAGAAAAGACTGGTTCAATGTCGGAACATTTCTAAAACAATTTTCTTAGAACGACACAGTTAACTTGTGTATTTGCATTTCTATTGTAAAACTCAAATGCTAAAGTTTAGTGTGAATGTTTTTCTGAGGCTAAAAATAATTGACATGTCCAGATTTAGATTTGTAGTTCTAACTAAATTAAAAACAAAACCCAGCACTAACAAAATGTTAATTTATTATTGTTGACAACATGAGTCACGTTGAAGCAAAACCAGTACACTATCTTGGTCTGATCAAAATAATATATTCATTTAAGAACTAAGTAATCATTTTAGATATTTACCGGTAATTGAAATCTGTCGTTTCTCTATTCCCCGTGTCTTCTTTTAATTGTGTGGATAATGGTGTTTGTGATGGGATTTTATTTTAACCAACATTTTCTTATGATCCGTGAGATGCCCAAGAAATCCCTTTATTAAACTCTCGCCATGCTGGCTATTATACCACACCGATAAGTGAGAAAACCTCACCACGCCCTAACCCTAACCCTCCCCATTCCGCCCCTGGTGGTTAGTGAGTTAAATCAAAAGTGACAAAAGGATTATAAGTCTTTTTGTTTTTGTCTTAGTTTTTTTGTGTTTTTCTGAACCCTCTCTGGGTGGAACAATGTGGGGAAAGGGGAGGAGTGGAGGAAGGGACAAAGCATATGACTCACTGTCTCTAATATGAAATGTATATGCCTATGTTTTTCAACATAGATGTGTGTTTCATTTTTTAAATTATGAATGATTTTTCGACTTTTGTGTTTATACGTTTCATTTGTTTAAATTCTGTATTTTGACCATCTGCAACAGTCTGAGATATTTTCACTAATATACTTTTCTATTTTTAATGTTTCACCTGTGTGTAGTGGACCATTTTTCTGTTAAGTGTATTCAACAACTACAACAGGTCCTTTTGAGCGTTCTGCATTATTTCAACAGCTATTTTTACAATGTCAAGTAATAAATGCACTAACTTTGGCAAAAATGTTGTTTTTTTCTAATAATATCTTAACAATTTAAATCTTGCTTTTATTTATTTTATATAAACATGTCATTGGACCCGCCAGATTTAACAGAAATTAAATTCACAGATGAAAAAAACCTACTTCATTATCAAAGTGTTGTAGATCTATGGGTTGGTCGATCAAGGGAGAGAAATGTGTTTTAAAAAAAAAGAAAAAACGGACGATGGGGGAAAGCCTGAGTGAAGTCTTTGTAAGTAGCCTACCAGATATAGATTTTTATTTCTTTTGGTAGTATGAATTGTGAAGTTAATAATTATACATTTCATTTTTTTTTGGTACATGGATGAGCAGAAAGATAGATAGATAGATATATGGATAAATATATATAGATAGATAGATAGATAGATAGATATAGTTAGATAGATAGATAGATAAATAGATAGATGGATAGATAGATAGATAGATATAGTTAGATAGATAGATAGATAGATATAGTTAGATAGATAGATAGATAGATAGATAGATAGATAGATAGATAGATATAGTTAGATAGATAGATAGATAAATAGATAGATAGATATAGTTAGATAGATAGATAGATAGATAGATAGATAGAAAGATAGATAGATAGATATAGTTAGATAGATAGATAGATAGATAGATAGATATAGTTAGATAGATAGATAGATAGATAGATAGATAGATATAGTTAGATAGATAGATAGATAGATAGATATAGTTAGATAGATAGATAGATAGATAGATAGATAGATAGATAGATAGATAGATAGATAGATAGATAGATAGATAGATAGATAGATAAAATATTTCTAATCTAATATGCCTATCTTAAAACCCCATCTTAAACAATAAAGTTGGATGTCCCCAAACCATTTACATTGCCCATAGTGCCTTGATGTGGACGACTGTGAGAATTTCTGTCAGAGGATGGAGTTTCACTCGATGCCACGGTGGTGTGCGTGAGTTGGAAGGGGTGTTGGTGGTGGGGGGGGGGGGGTGCTGCCATTTTCAGATTTTGTTGTTGTTGTATTCCTCGAATATTGTGTTTAGGAACAAACGGCTCTATTTCATGACCTGATTCCAGAATAATGGGCTCACTCTCTCTCTCTTGCGTATGCAAAGGAGGAAACGAAGAAGTTAACACAAAAGATATGGTGAGTGGGGAGGGAGGGAGGGGGGAGGGGAGAGGGAGGGAGGGGGGAGGGAGGGAGGGAGGGAGGGATTGCGGATTTGTCTCAGTTGATTAGTTGTTTGAGGGTTAAGTGTCCGAATATGAATGTTGCGGGGGGAGGGAACGGAAGGGTGGATTGGGGGAGAGCGTCAATAATGAACGACCCAGAAGACAAGAACTATGGTTGTGGTACCACTTTGCCTCAAACCTCCTCCAGGCTCCCTCCCCTCCCACCCTCTACTCTCAGCCCTTCCCTCTCCTCTTACTAAAAAAAAACCACTGACGTGCCTCTATTAAAAAAATTTAATATTAAAACACCAGCCTCTGATCACAGGGGCACGCGCACCGACTGTGTCACGTGACGAGCCAGCACCCTTCCCCCTCAACGGTTAATCACGTGCAAAACATTTTTAATGTAAGGGCAATGTGTGTGTGGGGGGGTGAGGGTATGGAGTTGGTTCATGGTGGGGGTGGAATGTTTGTGGAACCCAAGACCAAAAATAAAGGACTTGTGTTGGATGGAACAGAAATGTTTGTTCTCTTTTGCGCACAGTTAGTGATGCTTTGGGGTAGAGGTGGGAAAGAAGGGGGGGGGGGAGTCCTTACATCAACACAGATCACGTGGGTTCAAACATCCAGTTTCATTGTTACGTGTCTAACAATTTTCTCACTCCCGGATCCGTTACAAAAATGTATTGATTGTATTTTTTTCTTAATTAGGTCATCTGAAGGTCACCGGGGTTAAATTCCAATTAGTTAATTTATTTGTAATCAATCCAGATGTGTCTTGTTTTCGGGGTTAAAAAAATGTTGAGGCGGGGGGAATGGGGTTACATGCCAAGAACTATCGAATATAAAAAGTACAACAATTAAAATATAAAAATAAAAATGTAGGGAAAAAATATTTTTAAAAAAATAAATCAGAAATTTCTAATAACAAATGAAGAGATGAAAACATGAGAGGTGCAATGAAGCGATAGATAAAATGTATCAACAATTCGTGTAATAGTTCGCGGAAATAGGGATAAAGTGGGGTAGACTGGAGCACCATGTAGGGCCTACACATTTTTATAGGAACAATTTAGTAAGTGTAATTTAATTGTTGGCCCCTAAAACTCTTAGGGTTCCCAATCTGAAGTAAGTTTTGCCCCCCCCCCCCCACACACACACACGTTCCCACACGTCCCAATGTCAGACAAACCTCTACAAGGTGTTCCTTAAAATTATTTTTTTAACACAACAAATTGACATAATCTCATCATTGTGCGGATTACTTTAAAGTTAACATCACAAAACATCAACATATTGTACAAATGTATGTAACTTAACAACATCCACACATTGTACATATGTATGCAACTTAACATACTCAACACATTCTACTCCCAATGTTTTGTTCTTTGAGTTTAACATTTCCTCGTTTCTATTGTTCCCATCTAAACATTATCATGTTCTCTATTCAAACCCTCGTACTCTTCACTCCGCTCCCCCTCCCTTTCAAACCCTCCAATTCTACCCCAAGCCAGCACTGTTCAACCAAACTCACCCCTCTCCTTTCCATCAATGACCAATGACGTCCTGGAACTGTTGGTCAATATTGACCGCCCCCCCCCCCAATTCCCTCCCGACGAAGGAATGCCCCAAGCAGCATATACCAACTGCCTACCAATCTCCGATATTTGTCCTCACAACCCCCCCCCCCCACGACCCTCTTTTAAACCCGTGACTCCCCCCTCCCTCCAGGGCGATGGGTGTCTTGCCCTCCCCCTTACCCACGCTAATCAAACACTCACGTCCCCTGCCCCCTCTCACTCTCCCTCCGTCCACCCACAGGGACCTTAATGAAGTGCCACAAACTCCTGTTTTTTTCCACCCCCACTCCTCCCAGTACTTATCGACGAGATCCAGTTCTGGAATTCAGCAGAAGCCGGACACAAGACTTCCAGTAATGTACACAGCCCAGTGGACGAAACATTGCCAAGAATTCAGTGGCGGACATTTGAAAAACAAAACCATTACGAAACGTTTGCACACATGTGTCTTCCTGTCTGTTTAGTAATCCATTGTTACACTGATGGCGACCTTTATTCTCGTCACTTCCGATCACACTCTCTTGCCCACATGTTCCTTCCCCCAGGAAACCTACCCTCCAGCATATCACCACCTGCCACCCTTCCTCTCCATTGAGTTTTTGTTAAATTTTAATGCGAAAACAAAAATCAAGACCCCTACAGCTTAAAGTTTTAAACCATGTGTTCAAATAAATTTAAAAAAAAAAGAAAATAAAAAAGACATTGTTGAAATGTATTCCTACTAATTGAGCCTTTTAATAATTGTGAATTACTTTTGGTTAAGTTTACATTATGTATGTCCGGTTGCTTCAAAACTCTATAGAAAATGTACACCTTCCCCCCTTACGACTACTGGATTTCCTCTACCTCAGTGGAGCATACGTCACCAAGAATACTCCAAATAATATGTCGTAAGATAAGACTTCAACTTGCTTTCCTATACTCAGACTGTAGGCTACTTTCCAAACCAACAGACACCCCACCATGCTTTGCCCTGTGCTACGTCATGTATATTGTGGTCTGCCCATTTTTAACATTTATTTCTAGGAGTTTGGGTGTCAACTAAACGATATTTTGCATTTCCTACTCAAACTTATTACGAATGAAATCCCCAATCATTTAACTACAAATCTGTCTAGTTAGCAGCCTAATAGAATGTTGTAAAGTCATGCTTTTGTATTGAACAATAACAAGTACTTAAAACTCTATTAAACAGACTAGGCTACTAATTGCATGTATTAATTTGAACAAGGTTCTAATTAAAATAACACAACTTTACTAGAATTATAAATATGTGTTCTTCTTTGTTTAAAGCTAGATCTAACACCAAATATTGCTATTCTTACATTTAATAACATCATTGATATCAAAGCTCAAGAAACGAAATGTGTCAGACAAAATCGTTTAGTCTGATTTATTGAAGGGGGGGACAATTCATTTATCTTTTTATCAGAATATGAGGGGAGGTTACTCCAATGGAACTTGACCTCATTACAAGGCTAAAGCATGTCCTTGAATTATGTTGGGAGAAAGAAAAGAATAGCGTCCCATTTATTATTATTATTTTGTTGTTGTTGTTGTTGTGGTCTGTTGTATTGAGAGAAATACGTGCAGCCTTTTTCGATTTGTTAGGATAACCAGTGTCAGAAAATGGGCTACAAGTCTGGGATTAACGTCTGGATGAAGGGGGAGAGCACAACTCGTTGAGTGACACCCTCGCTCGCTGCCAGTTCAATGACCACACCCATACAAACACACGCACACACACAGAAACACACAAATGAGAGAAAGAAAAAAAAAATAAGTGTCATGGCGACTGTCAGAATAAGTGCGAGTTATCCTCCCCTACCACTGCTTCTTGTCTTCTTTAAAAAAAAAGGAAAAAAAAAAGATGTATAATGCCAGCCGAGCTGCCGCTGCAAGACGGAAGTGATGTCACGAGGCCCTAAAATTAGCACCGCGAGCGACCGTCTGGGGGGGGGGGGGAGGAGGGGTGTGGAAAAAAAACAAGGTTATTAACACTGACTTGTCTTCTAGTAATGAAGCAATGGGTGGGGCACGGTTGCATTTTGGAGAATCCGAGGGGGTGTGGGAGATTGGGGGGAAGGTGGGAGGGGAGGGGGTTAAAGTAAATATGACAGGTTCAGTTAGACGTGATGATTAAGGAAATTGTGTGGGGGCACGGCGGGGAGGGGGGTTAGAAATTTGAGAGATCGCCTGTAACGCTGCAAGTCATTTGGCATTAAAATCTTTCCCATGTAAGTCGCGCGGGAGAGAGAGACGTACGCAATATTTAGAAAGCCATGAGCTTTCCGAGTGTGTGTGTGTGTGTGTGTGTGTGTGTTTTCTCGATTCAAAAAACAACAACCTATTTGATCTCCCCGAAGTTGAGAGAAATGACAGACGATTAGATCCGAAATAGAGGAGAGAGAGAGAGAGAGAGAGAGAAAGGAGAGACGGGGAGGGAGAAAACTTAAATAAACATTTGATGCTGGAAACTTTGGATATTTTTTCAAGATGAATGTAAGTTTCATTGGAGGGGCCTTTAAGGAGGCGTTGTGGAGGAGGGGGGGGGGCATACAAGGGACAACTTTGCTGCTATTACCAATGTAATACTGTCACAATTTTCAAACGTGTTGTAGTTTTGGCTTGAACTTGTTTGGTGACTTCAAAGTTGAAATGCACGTGGCAAAGGTGAGGGGGGGGGGGGGGGGGGGGTAAACAACAAGACGTCATCAAACGTATGACGGAAAAAGGGGAGGGATTACTCTTTGACAGGAAGTAGTGATCACTCAATAACGGACAGGGGCGATGACTCTTGAAAGTGAGGATTCATGTAGATATTAAGAAAAAAATTGACATTAAAACTTCCATGTCAAATTTTAAACTGAGCTTAGGGAGGTGTAGGGTGAAAGTTTAGTTCATCGAGAGTTTAAAACTGTATCAAATTTAGATATATACTTTAAAATCTCTCTCTCTCTCTCTCTTTCTCTCTCTCTTTCTCTCTCTCTCTCTCTCTCTCTCTCTCTCTCTCTCTCTGTTTGTTATCCTCGCAATCATGTGCGTCTGCTTACTGGAGATTTGGGGGGGGGGGGGAGGGTAAAGAGAGCCTTTTCGTTTCAATACTCTTTCAGTCCATTTAAATCTCGTGTTTTCCCATTAACTTGAAATTTACTTGATTATAACTCAGTCATGCTATCTGGTTCAGGACAAATTAGAACATTCGTTCAAACTGGCTCTGAAACCCGAGGTCACCAATACCCCTTCCCCAACCCTCTCATGCATGATTTACTTATTAATGTTTGTCTTTGGCTATGACTGCCTTTATTTTACTATGTGGAAAATAAATATTGTTGTTATTTTTGTTGCGAGAAAAATAATTTAAACACTATGTCGATAGACTCATTGAAACGCATTCTAAACTTAAGAGATGCAGCATATCCAGTGACATGTTTACACAATTCTATTATCAAGCTTCTATTTCTCCAACTTCTATTTCTCCAACTATTTCTCCAACTTCTATTTCTCCAACTTCTATTTCTCCAACTTCTTTTTCTCCAACTTCTATTTCTCCAACTTCTATTTCTCCAACTTCTATTTCTCCAACTTCTATTTCTCCAACTTCTATTTCTCCAACTTCTATTTCTCCAACTTCTATTTCTCCAACTTCTATTTCTCCAACTTCTATTTCTCCAACTTGTTATTCTCCAACTATTTCTCCAACTATTTCTCCAACTTCTATTTCTCCCACTATTTCTCCAACTTCTACTATTTCTCAAACTTCTATTTCTCCAACTTCTATTTCTCTAATTTTTTTTCTCCAACTTTTATTTGTCTAATATCTGGATATTAAAACTATATTACCGAATAATGTATTTTATCTGACTTCTATTATTACAATTGTTTAATCTTTATTCCAATTCTGTAGCTTTCATTTCTCTAACTTCTATTATGTAACATCCATAACCTAATTTCTATTATCTAACTTTATAAGTACGGGTCGAACTTAAAACTCTTGAATTTTCCAAAACCCTCACAGTTTGACAGAGTGAACTTTCCCTGTTTCCACTCACTCTACATTAAACTCCGCGCCTTCGCCTCGAGGTAGATTTAGCATTAGACTTTTTTTTTAAATGTTTCTAGCCCGCGTCTCGTCATTGAGAAATCAATATCACTTGCATACATGCAACTAACTCGACTTTTCTGTATCAATTTGTTGATTTCCAACAATGTACACAGACACAAAGTACACGCCTTAGCATTCCTTCATAGTTTTTTGGGGTGTCTTTATTTCCGCGTGCCATCCATTCACTAGCGCCGCCTATGGATTAGGGTTTAGTCAATTGTGACATGTGACGGTAGAAGTAGTGAATATCGTAGTTCTGGGTGTAGTAGCTCTTTTACACTGTGACATGGATGTTAACATCTTGTCTACACGAAGAAAGAAAGAGAGGTGGGGGGATGAGGGAGGGAAATGTCAAGGTCTGTGACATTTCCATTGACTTCGGCAACAGGTGGAAAACTAAGATCGCGTCAGGGCAACATTCGTTGGCAATGTGGGTGTGACTGGATGACAGAACAAAGCCTACCAAGAATTGCGGCTTGAATAGAAAATAATGAAATCAACTGAAATATACTTTCAGATCCATTGTTGGGATAATGTAGTGGTGTCCATTGTTTCTTTTATTGCATACACAATAGCCAGTCTTATTTATAATCTTAACATAATTTCCCCATCGCCATGTCGTCATTGATCTGGATCACTCTAATTATAATGGGCTTGTAATATTATGTTCATCAGGGCCCACATATGGTGACCTTTGACCTTGCAGTACACGTTAAGGTTAGGTAGACCCTAGAACAGGGGTCGGGAACTTTTTTGTCTGAGAGAGCCATGGTCACCACATATTTTGAAAAGTAATTCTGAGAGAGCCATACATTATGTTTAAAACTAAACATTCAAGTAAATTTGTGCATTTTGTGTAACGTAAGGCTAGAGTTATTTCCCTTTAATTACGATAATAGCAGATTGCTATTTTTCTGTCTTTTAGTTCAGCGGGGTTTATCTCCTTTACCACTTCTGATGCTGAGCTGCAGTAGACTTTAGTTCATTTGTGGAATGACATATGGATATGCAATTAATATGTAGATCAAAGGAGTCTAAAGAAACATTTTTTTTAAATCGAACATTTGTCTGCGAGCCAGATACAGCCATCAATAGAGCCACATCTGGCTCACGAGACATAGGTTCCCGACCCCTGCCCTAGAACAACTTCCCGATGTTTTTACATGAACTAACCAATACCTTCGTCTACTCGCTACCACGTGACCACAGGGTCCTAGGTCCCATAGATCAGGGGTGGGCAACCTTTTAATCATTCAGCGCGCCAACAGCCTTAAAGTCGCCCTGAGCTTTTCTTGTAAAAGACGCGTACAGTTGAAAATCGCTATGCGTGCCAAGTGTGGCACGCTTAACCGTAGGTTGCCAATCCCTTTTTCATACACCCTTTTACTAATTCACACACATCTCATTCGGTTATCTGTAACCACACAATTAACATGCTTCAATTTAAACACACGCCAATACACACACTCTCTCTGTGTAATTTTATATCTCCTACTCAACTCATTTGCATCATCTCTCCCTCCACCTTCCTCCCCACACCCCTCATTCATTATGCCCTCCTCTCCCCTCTATTGGTGTCTACGCGTGTAACTGTCCACGTTAATTTCCTTATGGTATCGATGTCCAGTTATGACCAGAATTATAAGTGATGTGGCACGGGAGGGGGAGGGCGGAGGACGCAGGTTTGGAGGGGCGGGTCAGTATCGATATTATGAGACGGGCCGATTCTTTAACTTGTCATCTAACCATTACACTAGCCGGTTTTACGGTCCCCGTGTTCGCCCGCTTACTCTCTCTCTCCCTCTCTCTCCCTCCACTTCTCCCCATCCCGATGGCTCCCCCGACCCCTACAACCATCCGACTAACTGGTAATCCAGGTCAAATAATGGCGGTTGAGCGATGCATAAACAATCATACTTACCCTCGCACGAGCGCAACGGTCAGAAAGCCACGCTGCGAGTTCTTTATAGTCATCGTAGGGCCAATCGGCCTTGAAATTATTTCTCTATGTCTGATACTTGATTTGTTATCATATGTTTATCAGCATAATTATTTCTCTATGTCTGATACTTGATTTGTTATCATATGTTTATCAGCATAATATTTTTATGCGCTCATTGTTGCTGAGAATGGCGGAGGGGGGGAGGGAAGGAAGGCTCACCTAGCAGTTTTGTCATCCTCACCTTTACTTACATAATACATAATAATGTTAAAATGTAAGCGTTATTAAGAAAGAATCCACTTAAGCTCTGTCTAGAATATGTCCCATTAGCTTTCAAATACAAGTCGCCGATTTCATAGTTCTTTTTGTAAATGTCGGCTAAGTACCAGCTGACCAGGTTCTGCGGCTACAATATGGATTATGTAGACAAAACAATGCAAAGTATTAATCTAGTACTAATTTCTTGAAATTACTTTTCTTGTTGTTGGTTATATTGTTCAGATAAGAGACAAACAACACCGGTTCGTTTTAAAAAAAAGATCAAAATGAAAGCTTCCGGTTCATTATTCTTTATCGTGTAAACTGGAAACTCTTCCAAAATTGTCTTTGTGTTACGCTAAATTGGGCACTAAAACGATTTTTTACACACCAGTGCAGTTTATTGGTTTTTGTAGAATATTCTGGCCTAATTGTTAGTCAATATGTTACAATGACTTTTATGTTGGTTAATTTTATCATGTTTTTAAATTATATCCTAGCAATGAGGTTATTGATATATGTAGACTTTGCTCGCTTTAACATAATTTTTTTTTCTTTAAATATGGAGCTACAGTGCGAATAGATTTAGGGAATATATTAAAATCTCAGAGTTAATGGATAGATTGGCATCTCAGATTTAGTGGATAGATTAGCATCTCAGATTTAATGGATAGATTAGCATCTCAGATTTAGAGGATAGATTAGCATCTCAGATTTAGTGGATAGATTAGCATCTCAGATTTAGAGGATAGATTAGCATTTCAGATTTAGGGGATAGATTAGCATCTCAGATTTAGTGGATAGATTAGCATCTCAGATTTAGTGGATAGATTAGCATCTCAGATTTAGTGGATAGATTAGCATCTCAGATATAGTGGACAGATTAGCATCTCAGATTTAGTGGATAGATTAGCATCTCAGATTTAGTGGATAGATTAGCATCTCAGATTTAGTGGATAGATTAGCATCTCAGATTTAGTGGATAGAATAGCATCTCAGATTTAGTGGATAGATTAGCATCTCAGATTTAGCGGACATATTAACATCTCAGATTTAGTGGATAGATTAGCATCTCAGATTTAGTGGATAGATTAGCATCTCAGATTTAGTGGATAGATTAGCATCTCAGATTTAGTGGATAGATTAGCATCTCAGATTTAGTGGATAGATTAGCATCTCAGATTTAGTGGATAGATTAGCATCTCAGATTTAGTGGATAGATTAGCATCTCAGATTTAGTGGATAGATTAGCATCTCAGATTTAGCGGACAGATTAACATATCAGATTTAGTGGATAGATTAGCATCTCAGATTTAGTGGATAGATTAGCATCTCAGATTTAGTGGATAGATTAGCATCTCAGATTTAGTGGATAGATTAGCATCTCAGATTTAGTGGATAGATTAGCATCTCAGATTTAGTGGATAGATTAGCATCTCAGATTTAGTGGATAGATTAGCATCTCAGATTTAGTGGATAGATTAGCATCTCAGATTTAGTGGATAGATTAGCATCTCAGATTTAGAGGATATATTAGCATCTCAGATTTAGTGGATAGATTAGCATCTCAGATTTAATGGATAGATTAGCATCTCAGATTTAGAGGATAGATTAGCATCTCAGATTTAGAGGATAGATTAGCATTTCAGATTTAGGGGATAGATTAGCATCTCAGATTTAGTGGATAGATTAGCATCTCAGATTTAGTGGATAGATTAGCATCTCAGATTTAGTGGACAGATTAGCATCTCAGATTTAGTGGATAGATTAGCATCTCAGATTTAGTGGATAGATTAGCATCTCAGATTTAGTGGACAGATTAGCATCTCAGATTTAGTGGATAGATTAGCATCTCAGATTTAGTGGATAGATTAGCATCTCAGATTTAGTGGATAGATTAGCATCTCAGATTTAGTGGATAGATTAGCATCTCAGATTTAGTGGACAGATTAGCATCTCAGATTTAGTGGATAGATTAGCATCTCAGATTTAGTGGATAGATTAGCATCTCAGATTTAGTGGACAGATTAGCATCTCAGATTTAGTGGATAGATTAGCATCTCAGATTTAGTGGATAGATTAGCATCTCAGATTTAGTGGATAGATTAGCATAAGTCTGAACAGTGCTTTGGGTATCTCGGAACGTCTTCCTTCTATATCAGTCATAATAGCTTCATATAGTTTATAAGAACAATTTGATTGAAACTTGAAACAAACATTAATTTTTTGAACGTCTTTTTTTTTTCGACTCTTACAATAATTTAATATATTGTAGATTACCTTAAGTCTGTCTCATAGGTCGTTGCAACTGACTTACATAAACCTAGAAATATATTACAATGATCTACGACACTACTCAGATAGATATGGGGTTATTTTTCAATATGCAAGAACAAACGTAGACTATAATAAAAAATTATCGTTCGTTCCGAGTGGCATCCGAACGTATAACGCGTTGGCTGAACAAAACATGAGAATCATCAATTGAACGTCATTTAAAAACCCAAAACAAAATGCAAGACTAGTGTGATAACTACGGATACGTGTAAGACGCAGTAATAATATTATAAATTACAATATCAGGAGCGTCTATAAAATATAAGATAAAAGTCTTGGTTTACTGGTATCTGTCTACAGAGGTTGAGTTTTATATAGAATAATGATAATACTAATAATAATGATCATAAAATATAATATAATGACAGAGCCACCTTTTTAATTCCTACCCATCATTTGCGACCCCCTGGGGCAAAGATCGAACCTCCTTTCAGCGCCCCTCCCTCTTGCCCCACCCCCCACCCCCCACTTATTTCGTCCGTCAGTCAGTTGATATTTTTACACTGACCCATTTAATTCTCAAACGATAAAGAGTGCATTAGAGGCAAACACACAGACAGCACATACACAGACAGCACACACAGACAGCACACAGACAGCACACATACAGACAGCACATACTCAGACAGCACACACATAGCACAGACACAGAAGCGAAAACAGTGGAAACATTTTGTTACACAGAAAAAAAAATCTATTTATCGACAAATCTTTTACGGTAGTAGAAAAAGAAAGAGAAAGAGAGAGAGAGAGAGAGAGAGAGAGGGAGAGACTGAGAGAGAGAGAGAGAGAGACTGTAGATTAAAACCACTGATCCATAAAGATTGGCTCTGTTTTTATAAGATGTTAGTTTATTCTTTAAATAGAAGTATATAGATTCTAGATGTCTTTTAGCTCACACAGAATAAAATTGATTGTGAGTAGTTTTAAAAGAGTTAATAAAAACGTAGAATTGTGAGTCTCAGGATATATTTCTTGCTAGTTTGCTCGTTGCCAATAAGACTAATTAGATCATTCTATTTTACGTATATCAGAGAACAGATAGATAGACAGATGATATACAGATGATAGAGAGATAGACAGATTCTTTAACAGACAGAAGTACAAATGAAAAGCTGGACAGATAGAATGATAGACAGAAACATTTAAAACTTAACTGATATGTAGATAGATAGATAGATAGATAGATAGATAGATAGATAGATATATGATAGATAGATAGATAGATAGATAGATAGATGATAGATAGATAGATAGATAGATAGATAGATGATAGAAAGAAAGATAGATAGATAGATAGATGATAGATAGATAGATAGATGATAGATAGATGATAGATATATGGATAGATAATAGACAGAAAGATGGATAGATAGATAGAAAAATGTACAAATAGACTGATATGTAAATAGATAGATATGCAGGGAGACAGATAGTTAGATAAATAGATAGATAGATGGACAAATAGATAGATAAATAGATTTTTAGATCGAGATAGATAGACAAACAGAGAAATGCAGATGGCCACTAGATCTAGCTTACTTTACACGTAACGAGAGAAACAGACTTCAGATTTCAAACAGAATAAATAAACCTTACAACGATATTGTCAGATTTCATAACAGTTTTATAAATCAACTCTTCATTTCTTTTTCATTAGCAATATCGGCGTGTTTGTTGTTTGTTTTTTTGAAGGGTTTTACGTATTCAGTTTTCTATGTGCTTTGTAATTTATTCCCTCACATCCGGGGCACTCCTGTAGATGAGTTATGCTTTTATCAAATTGATGAAGAAAAACAAAAGAAGGGAGAGAAACCTATCTAGTTACAGCCAAATGGCATTATCAAATTATTTTCTATGAAGGGGGGAAACTCTAGCAATAAGAAAAATATTTTGCTTTATATAATAGAATAGAACTGTTTGCCTTTTTATTTTTTATTTTTTTTGGATAAAGACAAATGGCGGCTCCAATACAGAATTTGTTGTAATCAAGTTAGGGGTTGGCGGTTTTTTTTGTAATGTTTTCTTATTAAAGTCTGTCTGTTGTCTGTCTGGTGTTGTTGTTGTTTTTGACAGTCATATTTTTATAGTATGATGTCAGTTTTATAGTATAATGTCAGTTTTTTTATCCCTGTTTTTATGGGTGTTATTATTTGTTGAGGATTGGATATTGTGATATTATTGTGATATTGACATTTGATATTGACATTTGATAATGACATTTGATATTGACATATGATATCGACATTTCATAGCGACATTTGATATCGACATTTGATTTTGGACATTTGATATTGGACATTTGGTATTAGACATTTGATATTGGACATTTGATTTCGACATTTGATATTGACATTTTATATTGGACATTTTATATTGACATTTGATATTGATATTTGATATTGAACATTTGATATTGAACATTTTATATTTGACATTTGATATTGGACATTTGATATTGGACATTTGATATTGAAGATTTGATAATGGACATTTCATATAGACATTCGACAGAAGCCCAAAAAAATTCGTTTTACAGACGCACATTTAAATTGTAATTTTTTGCAAATGTTAAATTACTGCGTAAGAATAGTTGCCAATAGGTAGAGGTACATAGTTAGGTCTATACTATTCTAATAGATATCTAACTTTCTACGATAATATAGATATATAGATATATTTATATATTATTATACCAACAGACAGAAAGATAGCGCTACAAGGCTACATAATGCATCATACATATTTATAGAAAGATAGACAAAACGCGGTCAGACAAATAGACAGACCCTACATCATACTTAAAGTTATGTTTATGTAGTACTGTAAATTCCTCCCTCAGCCTCTGAGAGAGACGGGCTACTAATAAAATTAGTTGTTGAACTAACTAGTTAGTTCTAGTGGGGACTAAAGCCCTCATCAGTCAACTTTCTCTCAGGCCCCTCGTGCGTGTCTCGCGGACTCTAGATAGGGGGTAGGGCGGGGGTACATATTGACATAGGGGGTGGGGAGAGAGTGGGGATCTATTGGTAGGACTAACACTGTTATGATCTATGACAACACAATAGTCACACTATACCGGACAATAGGGGAGGGCGGAAGGCCGGGAATGGGGGGGGGGGGGGGGTGCGTTAGAAAAATCAAACTGTGAGCTGTGAGAAAATGAAAGAAAAACACGAGTGAGTAAATGTACAAGGAAAACTCAACAAGGGCTCGGTTTCTTTCCTGCGGCAACTTAATTACAGATCTGTCCCTTTGACCTTCATATCTCCGACTGATCAATCTGACTTCTAGACCAAACACACACACATACACACACACAAACAAACACACATACACACATACACACACGTGCGCATGGTACTTTGATAAACTTACTATCATCACCCATTCAGCAGGGACGTCTACAGAATCGTCGGAGAACAAAGGAAATGGGCCTACTTAAAAAGATGATTTTTTTATAACTACATAAAAATACTAATCGGATTAACCGCACTGTTTTCTTTATCACAAGAAATACACAGAAACATTTTTGCCCCCAAACTTCAACGTCCTCCCCGCCCCCTGAACCCCACTACAAAATTATGATGGACAGCCGACAAGATACACCGTTAGCCGCTTTACTTGTTAGAGTTTGTGTGATAAAGTATTTGAAATCAACCAGTCTGGAACATTCTCTCGATGCTAATTTCTTCACTCTTTGATACTCGGCATATAAAAAGTCCAACAAAATGTTACTTGTATACAACCTGTAGGCCTATATCTAAAACTGCTGAACTGGAAATGGCATGTCTTTTGGTGCATTGGCACATTTACTCGTTACACAAAGCGAGAGAAAAGAAAATACATCAATGACGAAAGTCATTTAGTTGCCCCTTTTTACAGCCTGTTACTATTTCCGGTCTCCAGAGAAAGCCAACTCTCAGAGAATAATGATTTATATATTTGTATATTACGTAATCAAAGCCACCTGCGGCACTGAGCCATTCAAAGCTTTAGATTCATCTTTCTCTCTCATCCATTAGCCTATATATGCCTCACTAACTTTAATGATGGGGTTTCTTTACAAATATACAACACACCCAGGGCGCTATTTATCTTCCAAGGGGGTAGAGGGGGGGGGGGTCTGAATCAGCTTATGCTAAATTCACTAGCGTGACGAATCCTCCCCAAACCCCTTAGGATATGTGACGTAACTGATGCAGAATTTGTAATATTTCTCTTTGAAATTCATTTAGAATAAACCCAGAAATATGCCTTTGATTTTTTTTTATAAAGCAGTAAGCCCTGATGCATATTATAATACAGTTGCTCTAGCATACGTTATAAAAATCTTAATAATTGTCAAAAAGTTACAAGACACATACATTGTTATCAAATATTAATTTTAAAACTGAATGTAGTTTAATAAAATATCTTCACATTATAGATTTTATATTATAGTAAAAACTTCTATAACACTATATTTCAGCCATATTCGCATTACATATTTAAAAATGTAATATTAAAACACGTTAGTTTAAGTGTAATGTCGAGGCTGCTAAATATGTTTTCTATATTATTCTACCAACTCACATGCATTTCGTTTATTTACACCAGGGGTCGGGAACCTTTTTGTCTTAGAGGGCCATGGATACCACATTTTTGAAAAGTAATTCTGTGAGAGCCATACATTATGTTTGAAACTAAAAATTCAAGTAAATGTGTGCATTTTGTATAATTTCAACACTAAAAGTACAATAATTATGTCTCTGAATTCTTCTGATGCTGAGCTGCAGTAGACTTTAGCTCATTTGTAGAATGAAATATCGATATGCTATATGTAGATCAAAAAGTCTAAAAAAAATCGAATAATCGAACATTTGTCTGCGAGCCAGATGCAGCCATAAAAAGAGCCACATCTGGCTCGCGAGCCATGGGTTCCCGACCCCTGATTTACACTATATACAATAAACATAAAATATTTTTAATGCGCACCATAAATTGTAACATTGTGATAAATGAATCTTATTTGAGAAGAGTTGGGAGTTTTTTTTAGAATAACTAGTGTTTATGGCTGAGTTGCGCATGCGTGCAAGTGTTCGGCACTTTACAAAAAAAAGGCCACGGCCCTGTGTGATCCTCTTGCTACATCCGGCACCATTAGGGGGGAACAAACATTAGTACGAACTCCCCCACCCCCTCTTTCTTTGGGTCTCCTCTTGGCCCCTTCCCGGCGCTAATGACATCCATATCCTTAGATCTGTGGTAATTAGTCCATCCTATGGCACGACTTCAAAACAAAACACCAACAGCACAGCGTCAATTAGCTCACTCGCTCAAACAGACTCAACTCTCGGGTGTTGGATGAATTACACGTGCGCTCCTCTTTATGGGCCATTTATTCACGTGACCCTTTTTTATGTGTTTTAGTGCCATTTCAAACAAACACGAACTGGCCGCTGGTAGCATGCCCGTACTAGAAACGGACCACTTGTCTAAAACTGACCGCTGTCACAAAGCGCCCACCAGCTCTTTTTTCATCTCCTCTCTCGGGTTTGTTTATTTATTCCAGCTCCCCAGGTATCCCGTGATTGGTCAGTTTAACTCACGTGGTATTAATTAGTGTCATCAACGCTTGTTTGTTTAATCCTTACTCTCCATCAACTAATGTGTATCACACGCACACATCTATCTTTCCATTTCGTCTTTCAGTTGATAACACATGCATCTGTGTATATATTTATACGTATTCGGCGTCCGGCATGCGGGGGGTGGGAGGGGTGTGAGCATTCAATCGGAGCCGTTGCTGTGTCGGCTGGACTGGGCTCAGTTGGACATCCGGTCAGGCAAATCAATGAGGACACAGGAAGGACGGTTTGGCCTTAGTGAGAGAAAAAAAATGGACAGTGGTGACGAAGAGAGGAGAGGCGGGGGTGGGAGGGTTAATGAGACACGCACGTCAGTCACTAACTACTACTCACTCACCCTGCACGCACATACACGCACCCACACACACACACCTACTTCTTGGGCTCACACCTCACTGGACGCTGGTCGCCTGTCATCATTGTCATTAACTCTGTACTGACTGACAGGGATTCCACTTGCTAGACTGTTAGGTCCTGCATTAATAGGTCAACGACAAAAAGTCCCCTGTGGGGGGGGGGGGAGTGGAGATGGGAGATAAGGATTGTTTAATTTATAATGAGTCTAGTCATGCAAGTATAATTGAACATACAATGCACATTCAACAGATTCAATAGATTCTATCCACACAGTAGATTCTATCCACACAATAGATTCTATTCACACAATAGATTATATTCATACAATAGATTCTATCTCTATCCACACAATATATTCTATTCACACAATAGATTCTATCCATGCAACTGATTTTATCCACAATAGTTTTTATCCACACTAGAGATTATATCCGCACAATAGATACTATCCACACGATAGATTATATCCACATAATGGATTCTATCCAGACAATAGATTCTATACGATTTAAAACTACTAGACTATATACTTGAGTTTTATTTACCTAATACGTTCTTTTACAAATCAGAATCAATCAATATAATAATATTGTGTCTCCACAACAATTAAATGAAGCTTGCTATGTGTGTGTTTGTGTGTGATCTATGTGTGTGTTAGTGATGGGTTTGTGTGTGTCTGTGTTCGCGTGTATGTGTGCTTTGTATGTGCTACTGAATTCTTCATAATCTATTACATCTCTCCATTTCCAACTCCCTGGAGTAAGGCTTATATAATTGATGGCATGGGGTAGATAACCTTCCTGCTAACTCGAGAATACTGGACTACGTATGGCTTACATGAGGAGAGAAAGAGAGAGAGAGAGAAAGAGAATAAGTTATGGGGGAGGGACCAAAAAGTGAGGTGGTAGATAAAGAGAGAGAGAGAGAAATAAAGAAAGCAAAAGAGGAAGAGAGACCAGGAGGAAGAGAGACCAGGAGGAAGAGAGACCAGGAGGAAGAGTCACCAGGAGGAAGAGAGACCAGGAGGAAGAGAGACCAGGAGGAAGAGAGAGACTGAAAGAGAAAGATGTAAATGAGGCGGGAGGATTTAGGAGATAGAAAAACTGGAAAAGAGAAAGAAAAAAAGAGAAAGAATTATATATATAAAGAGAGAAAGATGGAGAAAGAGAATAAACAGAGTGAAAGAGACACATATAGTGAACAATATTACTGAGTTAGCATATACACCATTCTCTTTCTTTTCTTACAACGCCATACAAATACACTATAGAATAATCTGAAACTTAAAACTGACCATTCAATGACCATTGGTGAAGCCTCGTCAAATTTCATCTTCACAGACCTGACAAAAGGCATTACTCGGGAGACCGACCCCACCTTTACACGTGGATGAGAAAGACGGGCGATACTACACAAATAGGCGATGATATCGATTCTTTACTAATCAGCGAATCCTAGAGATGAGCTCCTATGTATGACCCAGGCAGTGGACAATGGTTACATTTCGTGTCACTGACCGAATCGGACATCAGCTTTCACTTCATTATTTATAGGCTCGAGATGATTTAATCAACCCTTAATGAAAATAGCCCCAGAAGTAAGACTGTGATCAGGGAAGAACGGACGAAAAGGGAAAAAGAAATTGTATCGGTTTGAATGAGTGAAATGACCACTCTATGCGATATGGTGTTTCTTTAGAAAGAGAGAGAGAGAAAGAGAGAGAAAGAGAGAGAGAGAGAGAGAGAGAAAGAGAGAGAGAGAGAGAGAGAGAGAGAAAGGACTGACCACAAGAAACGTAGTGAAAAGATAAATGGCTAAGATGAATCAGGGATCCCTTGGTGGCTTCGTCTTTGACTCTGAATGACCCCACGTGGACTCCCTACCCTATCACTAAGTGACCCTAACCCATGCACTCCCCCCCTTCCCGTCTAACCTCCAAGGGTGTAACACGTTTCAAGAGAGACGCCTCGTTGTGATGAATCAAGCGATGATCTCGTCCCCAGCGACTTTCCAGCGAGATGACTTTCTTTAGAAATTATAGACGCACGGGAGGATAATGGTTTTGAAGGATTCGCCGGAAACCGATTTGCGGCACCGCGTTTCGTTTTCAAAAGCCGGATTCATTCCCGTAACATTCCCAAAGGATAGAAACGGACATATGGTATTTACATAGTAGTAGAAGTAGGTGAAATAGGTGATTGATGATTGGTCAGTTCTTACATTTCGACATAAAAAAATTAAAAGAGTGCCCTGTTTCTACCATTTTAATCACACGAAAACCTGTAGGGCCTATATTGTTCTGTTGGTCTAATGGTGAATTGAAATCTCTACAAGTCCCTCAAGCCACTTGAACAATGAAGAATAAATGTCAATATCGCAATGAAAACCCAATTTGCATTTTGAAAGCTGTAGATCTGCAAATAAATACTGGTTACTGTAATGAATATCTCAAATAAATATAATAAAGCCATTTGTTTGTCTAGAGTCTAGAGTCTAGAACGTACGAGATGTACACTGTACACTATTCCAGGTCGTGACGTCATTTATCAACACAAATACTTTTTTTTTTTACTTCCGACTAATTTAATGTGAAAACTACCAGATTAACGTCATAGGGGAAATAACTCTCTTCTCTATTAAATATTGGTTTCCTTTTATATAATTTAGACACTACACGGGACAATGGAGCAGAAAAATAAAAAAAAAAAATGGATTAGACAAAGTGTGTTCCTGAATGTAAGTCACAGGTCACCAGAGGTCCAGAACAAAAACAGATGAAAGACAAGTTAGCATGAGTCGTAGCTAGGCTGCAATGTTGTAATGAAGGGCTCAGTGTTTTCAAGGAGCCCTATGGTCATTGAATGGTAGACATGGGGTACGTTCCACCCTTGACCACTGTAGTAATAACAATAAAATGTAAGTCCTAGATGTTAACTCAACAAATGGTCACCCTGGGGGTTAGAACCGAGCTCCACTTTGCCAGGTTTAAATCTACTACACCGTATATTTCCTCCAACCTCCGTTCTTGTATGTCTGCCTCCACAAGGCTAGCTGTGTGAAGTAACAAGTTAAAAAAATGACAGACATTGCCCTTGCTATTTTCTTTCATTTAGACAAGAAAGGGTTAATCGATTAAAAGAAATGTATTGATTGTGTACTGCTAAGATTAAAGCAATTAGTAGGTTCAAATGGTGGGGTGGAAGAGGTAGAGAAAGAAACAGGTGAAGGCTATTTATAGCTTATTTATTCTCTAGCGGACATTAGTCCGTGCACAATTATTGATGACGTAATTATAAGAATTTTTTTTCAATGCATGGTTTGTTTAAATTAAGATTCAAAGATGAAGTATGGATTTTAGAGAAGTTGAAGCTTTTAATTCATTATATTGGACACTATAGTAGCGGGAAAGTCAATTTAAAGTCTCGCACATTATAAGGCTTTCGTCTTGGCTTCTAATAGTTTGATTAACCGTGAACAATTTCTTCCATTAAACTATCGAGTGTGGACAATACAGCCATCAACCCAAAATACCATTTGACCTAATTTGTTCTCATTTGCCAAAGAAAGGGAAATAATTGCAAGCTATGTAATAAAATACTCATACTTTTGTTTTTGATCAAGACGAACTAGGGGATTGCGTGGCCATAACACTTTTTTTTAAATGTTAAATTATGGGCTCTTTTATTTACATGGATGTTATTCTGAGGTTATTATTGTTCAATTGGATTTATGGATTTATGGATTTATATGTATATTGATATGCATAAAAAAAAATTATAGTGTGCTCATTGATATAAAATGTAAAGCAACCATCTTTATCAGAGTCGTAGTCAAATCTGGTTTGTAAAACATGACCTACATTGACGGTAAAGCGTTGTCTAAAAAATAAAATCTTTGGCCTCCAGCAACGGGTAATATCGAACATGCACCAAGGCCTGCTATTTAACTAGGTCATGGAAAGGGTTTTCGTCCAATCAAAATAATCCAATACGACCTCAAATTTGATTTGTTTTTTTAAATAATGTAATACCCACATGTCGTTATCTCATTCTTAAATTCCGACTCGTCATAACGTCATTCCAGGCTTAAAGCATTTGCGGCAGCAGACGACATGGAGATGGAAGCACAAGGGAGAATTCGTCACACTCCCTCCCCCAAACTCCCTAACACCGACCTGCGCGACTTCCAGTTGTCAAATTAATATGAAAATGTCTTTTTAAAGCGGGAACTAATTTCTCAAGCTCCTTGCCATTTGTCCCCTTTTTTTTAATTCAACCCGTGACCAGAATTGTCCCTTGAACAAAATGAATAAGATGCGAGGGAAATGTGTAGTGTCCGACAGACTGGAGAGTTAGGGGAGGCTGTTAGCGAAAGACAAAGCGTCTAAATTGAGCGAGGATTTGGCGAGGGGTTTCGCTTGGCTTTCTAAACTGCAAATTTAAACTGACGTATATATATCACGTGTGAGTGCGTGTGTGAGCACGCGCCTGCACAGTGCGTATAAAAAAAAGCAGTTTTTTTTTCTTTTGGGGGGGGGGGGGAGGCTGCACCCTTCGATCGCCTCCCCTTGGCATATTTGCATACCATTTCCCTAAACTGGTGGACGCTATCAATTTCTTTTGTGGCTCTTGACACATTGTCTTTGTAGTGGGAAAGAAAACGAAAATCTGGCTTAGGGCCAATAAAGAACTAATAATAACATTTATTTTTTTTATGATACAAAACAATTGCAACGTCCGAGACTTGGAAGGGTGGGGTGGGTGAGGGTATGAGGGGGGGGCGTTATGCATAACTGGAAGAGCTGGGGGGGGTACGGGAGCTGGACACTAATATTGATACTCCATGACGATGTTGCAATTTCTCTCCGTCATAATTTTTTTCTTTTAGCGGCGGAACTAGATAAATGATTGTGAAAAATAGATGTAGATGAGAAGATGAATGGAGCAATTTTCGGGGAAGGGAGAAAACCCCCTTCGTAGAGACCGGCGTGGATTATGTCACGCATGTCAAGTGTTTTCTGGCCATAATGCAGGCGATATGAAGTAATGGGGAAACCCCTTTTTTCATTTTCCCGCAAACAAAGGTAAAAAAAAAGTAAATTACGTTTCGGACCAAACTGATCATAGGCCTGGGGAAGCAGCTTTTACCAGTTTTTGTAACCACGGCATACTAGGGGATGTGTGGCCAGCACAATGCCCAACCGCCTTTACTTTACCCCAACTAATGTCAGGTACCCATCAGGGCTGGGCAGACTCAGGGACACCCTCAAGTCCCGGGAAAAAATACCGAGTTGCATCCGGGCATGGAATGGATTGTCTGAACGATTCATGATAACCTACAACTTAAGATCATTAAATAAAATCTTTAAAAATCCTAAGAATGCAAGACTAAACTCAAATCACGGATAAGCACGTGGCGCAATTATCTTCTGTATAGAACATATTTTATATAAGATAAGCCAAGAACTACGTTTATTATATTAGTGTAGTCTTTAATAACATAATACATCAGTATAACTGTTCGTATATAGATCTCCTTATCTTTATGTATTTATTTAACACGATTTCAAATCCGTGCTGACTTTTCCTTCCATTAATCTCCACATCGTCTGCCTGATCAGGACTTGGTGACACGCGCTATTGGTATCGACCTGTTCTAATTTAAATTAATGATTAAACTTTTCTTTTTCTTTTTCTTGTGCGAGAAAAACTAGTCAGTTTCCTTGGCAACGCGTTGCATAAGTCTGTGACGAAGGTTGTTGAGATTTCTTGCTGCTGTTTTGTTTTACTCCAGAACTCCAGAGTTCTACGGAGATCTCATAAGAAGTTCAGCGAAAATAATGTTTTTACCATTTTACGACGAAAACGTCACTTTGGGTACTATTAACTTCCGGTATCTGTCAAGTAAATGTAAATCTCAAATGTATCTTGTGTATGATAGTTTTGGGGACCACTTTGCATCTGGTAAAGATGCATGATATGTTGCCATATATGCATATGTTGTGGCCGGGCAAGGGGGAGACAGCTTATCTCTTACTCTCCGGGGATTGTCTGGATTGCTAGCATGAGCGTAAACATAAATATTACGTTCGAAGTAGTATAAATACACCCACCTTTTAAACGCCCATGAAAATTCACCCCATGTTTACTAAACAAAATGCAGCACAAGCATTTTTCTTATTTTGTTTGTTTGGTTGCTGTTGTTTTTTGTGTCTATTTTTAAAATAAATATAGTTGGCCCTATCCCTATTCTACACCCATGTGATTGACAGTTGGCTTACAAGACAGCAGCGGTCAGACCAAAGTCTTGACGCATCCGTAACGAGATGGGATTAAGGCTCAGACATAGAGTCAACGATGGCTCAGAGCCAGTGGAAATGCAAGAATGATTCCAGTCAATATAGCAATTGTGTTTTGTTGTTTGTTGTTTCTTTAAGACTTTTTTCCCCTTTAAGTATACAATAGGTTGAGATGTAGTGGCGTTGGACCATAAAGAACCTAAATTGAAATCCCACTCCCCCCCCCCTGTTGTTTAGGAATAATATATGTGTGGCCAGCCTGATTTCCAATTCCGTTTTCTATTAATTCGGTGTGGAAACAGCCAACCGAAACGCAACAAAATTGTTCTCACTAGGACATATAACGATGCTGTATATAGTATGAACACAGAACAGGACAAGCTGGGACAATACAAGATATCGCTACACTGAACCTGTGAGACTCGAATGACTAATGTTGTTAAGGTAACATTATTATAACCTCTATGTCTAGCATCTGGTGTACAAGGCTGTGATCAACGACATGTCATCTCAGAACTCAATCATAAATATGGTAATCGCTAAATATTCGATAACACGATGGAACATTTGCATATTATGTATTTCATTTCTCGGTTCCTCCCCTCCCCCTCCTTTATTTTGGGGTAGGCTACACACACACCCTCATTTATATCCACAATTGCATTCTCGCATTCATTGCCAAATTGTGTCTGCATACCCGCATAAGTAAATGCAAAAAAAAAAAATTATTATTGCCCTTTGATTCTTCTTCATTCGGTATGTTGAACAGGCTTTCGGGTTTTCCCAATTTTCGTTATGGCTACGTAGTCCGTTGTCTTATCAATACTATGGGCACGTGTGTCGAGCTCAAGGCCCGCGGACCAAATTATGGTCGGTGTAAGTTTTATCCGACAAGCGAATGAATTTTTTAAGCACCTGCAATATGAAAATCAAATAAAAGATCCCTACAAGTGGATGCTGTGCCGAATGAAAGTTTGACATCATTCCCGCGTCCAAAGTGAAAGTTGTTTAGTTTCTTTACTTACGTCATTTACAGTAACCGAGCCGTTAGCGAACTATTCATATCTCGCATATTAGTTTAACAATTGTTTTACAAAACTTTGCTTTTTTCACTGCTCAATGAATGTTTTATCCCGTTCGGCCCACACCTTTAGGTACTTTTTGTTAAAAATTTCGTCCCTCTTTGAGGGGTTTGAATGTGAGGTTCCTGCTGTAGATGTATAGGCCTAGAGCACGATATGTTGTTGTGTTGTTGTTATGGTGATGTTGTCATGGATGTATCTATCAGACAACTAGTACCAATATAAATATGCTTCAATGACATTGGTATCATAGAGGGGAAAAGAACAACAAGTTAGAACTTAGCTAAGAGTACTACATACTTATATTGTAACCCATACAACAATGAGTACCAGATTTGACTTCTGGATTCCCCAATCCATTCCGTCCTTACTCATGCTCCAATAACTCTTCCAGAAATATTTCTTTTTGAGTAGCTCAGAATTGATCCCAATTTCTTCCGTTCTCCGATCTTTTATTAAACAACCCCCCTTTCTCGCCCCTCTCTCTCTCCTCCTCATAACTTTACACCCCCACCCAAAAAAAAAAGATGAGAAATCTAAAGCGTACTGACCGCTGCTGACCACAATTTGTGTAACCCCTTCTCAAGAAAACATTTGCCGGTTAACTCTTATCTGTCAATATTAGCATAACGGGTCGTGGTATGATGGAACTACTCTACATGGCCAGTGTGGGATCAAAACAAGACACTGGTCATCTTAGGAACTGGTCATCTTAGTAACTGGTGATGTACAAAAGGGGAGGGGTAGATAGCTAAATAGGTACAGACTAAGGTCATGGAGAGGGCATACAATATAGAAGCTTGTTATTTGTCCGAAGAAGTGGGAAAGAAAGATGTATAACATTGTTGTAAGAATCAGATGACGGAGGAAATAGGTGGCTAATGCCTGAGTGCATTCAGTTGACCAGCTCATTCTGATTTAGAACAAACACAAATACGTTTGAAGACTCAGGACAAAATGGAAATTCGGTAAACAATTGGTTGCCATTGGACAAATCTTTACTGAATATACAAAGATAGGAAACAAAATGTTAAAATTACAATAGTTTACTGTGGGTCATGTGACGAACTCAGGGGATTCTGTTTTCGGCGCAACCACGTTCCTCCATCACTACCCCTTCCCCTTCTAGGAGTAAATTTGCGTCCCACTTAAACTCGATACTTCCCCTGACCTGAATGGTACGCGTGTCTTAGTTTCTGGTTCTCGTCTTTGTTTTTTTGTCTTGTCCAAAACGTCAGGAATAAATTGACAAAAGACATTTTCCCGTTTCGTCCGCTGCGCGGCAAATTTCGTTAAACGGAAGCGAGACAATCGTTGGGCGTTTTCAATCTTAATAAAGTCCAATTGGATTGGTTGTATTTGTATGTGCATTGCGTTGTGCCTGTTATGTATCTATCAATCTTTTTTTCTATCTTTTTTTTAAATCTTATCTTTCTTTCTTTTCCTATCTCATTATCTTATCTCTGCGGTTATATTTGTTTGTTGTCTTATAATCCTGTATATGTTACCTTTCTACCATCCGAAATTGTTTACCTAAAAGCCCAATACCAACATGCTCAATATATAGCCCTCCTATATATACAACTATATATCGACTAAACAGGTATTTCGTTATGTTTGTATAGAACTCCAAAACTATTCAACTTTAGACATTGTAGATTCTAAATAAATATTCTTTGAGCCTGAACTATTAGTCTGATTTAACACACTATTTTGAGTTACGATTCAAGTAAGCCAAGTTTATCGTTTTTTTTTCCTGGACATTATTGTCTACAAAAAGGGGTTTTAAATTTTAAATGCTCATATAAGTTCCCGATGTTGTGTTGTATGTTGGAGGCATAGCATCATACAAATTTGAACAATAAATCTACTTAAAAAAATATATTATTGAACGAAATAATAAATCATTAATCAATTTTTGAGTTGACGTTTTCGGCTATTATCTGATAGAGACAGTCAACATTTTTTTTAAATTCGCCTCATTGCACGCAACAATAATAGAGAAGTAGAAAAAGATATAATTTAATGTAGAAAACGCAAGAGTGGAGTAAGATTCATTGGCTAACTTCTTTTTGCTGCTTTGTATGTTTGTATATAGTGGTGCAGCGGAGCTAACATGGTCTTGTAAACTATAATGTAAACATGACATTGATTGCATAACAAGTGGTTTGACTCCAGGGCGTTTTCATGTGCAAGGGTGGGTGGGGTATGGGGAGATGGGGTGCTAGTATACATCTAGAATAGTTTGAGCCATGACGGCATGTCGGTCTCTTAAGTTGATGGGGTGTTGTTTCCCTCTACTCCCACCCTTTCCCTTACGGAATGTCGCCACAGGCAACGACCTGAACATTGCAAATGTCAAACATGATCGGCGCCCCCCCCCCCACTCCCGCCACTTCGTCCCACCTACCCGTGGTCCCTTTCCTTTAGATGACAGATGCCTGATGTTGAAAGAGGGGCGTGTGTGGGGCGCCGGTTGAGCCTGTCAGCTGTTCCAAACATCAATGTGTTTTTTTTTCTTTTATGTTGTTGATGTTTTCTTGTTCACACAATTTCGCGTGCGTCTATTATTTAGATTATTATTTCTGTGCGAGTCTCAGAGGGACTAATGCTGGTCTATGTAAGCAATAGATCCCAACGCTGGTCCATGTAGGCAATAGTTTCCAATGCTGGTCTATGTAAGCAATAGTTCCCAATGCTGGTCTATGTAAGCAATAGTTCCCAATGCTGGTCTATGTAGGCAATAGTTCCCAATGCTGATCTATGTAAGCAATAGTTCCCAATGCTGGTCTATGTAGGCAATAGTTCCCAATGCTGGTCTATGTAAGCAATAGATCCCAATGCTGGTCTATGTAAGCAATAGTTCCCAATGCTGGTCTATGTAAGCAAAAGTTCCCAATGCTGGTCTATGTAGGCAATAGTTCCCAATGCTGGTCTATGTAAGCAATAGTTCCCAATGCTGGTCTATGTAGGCAATAGTTCCCAATGCTGGTCTATGTAAGCAATAGTTCCCAATGCTGGTCTATGTAGGCAATAGTTCCCAATGCTAGTCTATGTAAGCAATAGTGCCCAATGCTGGTCTATGTAGGCAATAGTTCCCAATGCTGGTCTATGTAAGCAATAGTTCCCAATGCTGGTCTATGTAGGCAATAGTTCCCAATGCTGGTCTATATAGGCAATAGTTCCCAATGCTGGTCTATGTAGACAATAGTTCCCAATGCTGGTCTATGTAGGCAATAGTTCCCAATGCTGGTCTATGTAGGCAATAGTTCCCAATGCTAGTCTATGTAAGCAATAGTTCCCAATGCTGGTCTATGTAAGCAATAGTTCCCCATGCTGGTCTATATAGGCAATAGTTCCCAATGCTGGTCTATGTAGGCAATAGTTCCCAATGCTGGTCTATGTAGGCAATAGTTCCCAATGCTGGTCTATGTAAGCAATAGTTCCCCATGCTGGTCTATGTAGGGCAATAGTTCCCAATGCTGGTCTATGTAGGCAATAGTTCCCAATGCTGGTCTATGTAGGCAATAGTTCCCAATGCTGGTCTATGTAGGCAATAGTTCCCAATGCTGGTCTATGTAGGCAATAGTTCCCAATGCTAGTCTATGTAAGCAATAGTTCCCAATGCTGGTCTATGTAGGCAATAGTTCCCAATGCTGGTCTATGTAAGCAATAGTTCCCAATGCTGGTCTATGTAGGCAATAGTTCCCAATGCTGGTCTATGTAAGCAATAGTTCCCCATGCTGGTCTATGTAGGCAATAGTTCCCAATGCTGGTCTAAGTAGGCAATAGTTCCCAATGCTGGTCTATGTAGGCAATAGTTCCCAATGCTGGTCTATGTAGGCAATAGTTCCCAATGCTGGTCTATGTAGGCAATAGTTCCCAATGCTGGTCTATTTAAGCAATAGTTCCCAATGCTGGTCTATGTAGGCAATAGTTCCCAATGCTGGTCTATGTAAGCAACAGTTCCCCTTGCTGGTCTATGTAGGCAATAGTTCCCAATGCTGGTCTATGTAGGCAATAGTTCCCAATGCTGGTCTATGTAGGCAATAGTTCCCAATGCTGGTCTATGTAAGAAATAGTTCCCAATGCAGGTCTATGTAAGCAATAGTTTCCAATGCGGGTCTATGTAAGCAATAGTTCCCAATGCTGGCCTATGTAAGCAATAGTTCCCAATGCTGGTCTATGTATGCAATAGTTCCCAATGCTGGTCTATGTAAGCAATAGTTCCCAATGCGGGTCTATGTAAGCAATAGTTCCCAATGCGGGTCTATGTAGGCAATAGTTCCCCATGCTGGTCTATGTAAGCAATAGTTCCCAATGCTGGTCTATGTATGCAATAGTTCCCCATGCTGGTCTATGTAGGTAATAGTTCCCAATGCTGGTCTACAAAAGCAATAGTTCCCAATGCGGGTCCATGTAGGCAATAGTTCCCAATGCTGGTCTATGTAAGCAATAGTTCCCAATGCTGGTCTATGTAGGCAATAGTTCCCAATGCTGGTCTATGTAATCAATAGTTCCCAATGCTGGTCTATGTAGGCAATAGTCCCCAATGCTGGTCTATGTAGGCAATAGTTCCCAATGCTGGTCTATGTAGGCAATAGTTCCCAATGCTGGTCTATGTAAGCAATAGTTCCCAATGCTGGTCTATGTAAGCAATAGTTCCCAATGCTGGTCTATGTAGGCAATAGTTCCCAATGCTTGTCTGTGTAGGCAATAGTTCCAGTGAGAGAGAGATAGAGGGATGGGGAGTTCATAGGGATGTATAGTTGAGGTGTGGTTAAGTAGGGGGGAGGCTGGGTGGGTGAAATCACGTGCTGAATGCATACAACCTCTCCCCCCCCCCTCCTTTATTTTCCATTATACTAGCACCAACACCTCCCCAGCCCCGCACCCAACTCACCGCATCCCTCCTCCCTGAGAAAAGTGCCAAGTGCGTGCCCCGTCAAGGGAAGGTCAATGTATAGAACCCGACACCCTCATGCCGAGCTTGTCCAACTTGAAAGTGACAGGCGCCATACCCCCCTACTACCCTCGCACCCACCCGCCTCAATGCCAACACAGTCCCCGAAGTCCTCACGCACCCCTCTCTCATACCAATCGCTGTACATCTCCCCCCCCACCACCACCACCCACCCCACCCGCTAAAGAAACTAGGGCAAAGGTCAGATCAGTTAGAGAGACGTGAGCCAAATTTGATTTTCTATTCAGGTCTGGAATTTCCGCCCTTTGGGTGACGAGCAGGTCAATGAAAACAACAACAGCAGCTACAACAGCTACAACAGCAGCTACAACAGCTACAACTACTCAAAGATAAACTAAATAGTTGCATAAATAGTTGAAATAAAACGCTGTATATGCGAACAAAGGACTTTTTGACTTCAATACGTCGTATTTTGATTTTAATACAAGTTGACCATCTATTTTCAAAAAACGTGAGAACGAAAATGCATCTGTAGATGAATGTTTGTATAACCATTTTACATCTACCCCCCCCCACACACACACACATACACACTTTCAATTTGTGTATGATTGTCTATGATTGATTTTTTCAATGCCATATTAAAGATGATTAGATAAAAAAAAAGGGAAGCCTACAATATTTTATTGAAAGGAGGGGGGGGGAGAGTCTAAGTCTTACAGTAATATCAACGAATCTCTCTATCTCTATCACTTAATGGCTCTCGTTGTGTCTCTCTGTATCTTTCTGTCGTAATATTGTCTTCTTACGGAAACTGAAAAAAACTTTTGCTTTGTAACTATAGGATGCTTTATTTGAGTATGAATATTTATGAAACTCCTCAACAGCTCGCTATTTCTTCATTTCACACTGTTCAAACTTCTCTCCACATTCCAAAAAAAAAATTTTTTTAAATAATCTAGTCTAGAATCTAAATAATAAGCGACACAAAGTCATTCTACAACAATATATCCAGCTGTCTACGGCTACATCCGCTTCTAAAAGAGCGCTGCTTCTTTTGTGTCCGGGGAACCAGGTTTATTTGTTAATGAGAAAATATAGGTAGACCAGACTATTCTTTCAATAAATGTAATTTTACAACAAAAGGCACAATTATATCTGATATATTATAGAAATATGAAAAGGAAAAGACTATTTATTATGTACGTTTGGTGGCTAGTGGTCAAAAGCAAAGAGGAGAGACGATAGAGGAAATGGATAAATGGATTTTCGAATTTTTAAAGTATAGACTAGATAAATAATAGAGGATATAAAGTCTAGAGTGTTTGGAGAACTGATTCTAGAAGCATTTATCAAAACTTAAAGCACTGACCTATAAAAAAGACAACAGATACCGAGCAGTGGCGGAGTCGGGTGCCGTGGGGGAGCAGTGGCGGAGTAGGGTGCCGTGGGGGAGAAATCGATAAGAAGTTCGATAAGCCTCCATGTCAGGCCACGCGACTAGAGTAGACACCACCGAAGTGAGGTGGCCGGACTGCAGTGGTCACCATGAAGTGAGGTGGCCGGAATGTAGTGGACACCATGAAGTGAGGTGGCCGGAATGTAGTGGACACCATGAAGTGAGGTGGCCGGAATGCAGTGGACACCATGAAGTGAGATGGCCGGACTGCAGTGGACACCATGAAGTGAGGTGGCCGGAATGCAGTGGACACCATGAAGTGAGATGGCCGGACTTCAGTGGACACCATGAAGTGAGGTGGCCGGACTGCAGTGGACATCATGAAGTGAGGTGGCCGGACTTCAGTGGACACCATGAAGTGAGGTAGCCGGACTGCAGTGGACACCATGAAGTGAGGTGGCCGGACTGCAGTGGACACCATGAAGTGAGGTGGCCGGACTGCAGTGGACACCATGAAGTGAGGTGGCCGGACTGCAGTGGACAAAATAGGAAAGGGAGGTAGAGAAGGGAAAAAGAAAAAACGACCATTGGAGACATGAAAGAGAAATAATGGCCAGTGAAGAGAACAGAGGCAGTGTGTGGAGTGGACAATGAAGTTAAGAGGACAGGCAAGATGTTAATCAGGGAGGTGGGGGGAGGAGGAGTGGTGAAGGAGGGAGGGAGGGAGATTGACTGAGTGCAGGTTTATTAAGTATCGGCTAATGTCATCACATCGATATCACTCCCCGACCCCAAGGCCCGGCTAAAGAACATCCTAACTTAACCCTTTCACCACCGAGGCTATAGAATAAAAATTATTGTGTTCGGATTTTTTGGTTTATTACCGGTTAATAGATTTTTGCACCATCAAAATACCTCACGGAAAGAGTTAAGCGGACGGTAGTAATTGGTTAGAGTTAACCCTTAAACCCCAGTGTTCTGGACTAGTAATGGTTATTGGGGTTAAAGGAGGACGTGACTTGAGTAGAAAACGGATATGGAGGAGGGGGAAGGAGGGGTCGCTCACGTAAATGGTCATCATTTTGCAGACGTTTGAACTGGCCAGTTAACTTGTGGGTTGGGTTTGTGGAGTCTGGAATAGGAGCAGGTGTTTGAAGTTGGTGTCAGGAACAATTGTATTTGGTGATTGGAGTCTGGAGTAGGTGTTGCTGTACTGGAGTTGGGAGACAGACTCGGTGTGCGAGACTTTCAATTTGTTGCTGGTATTATGGTCCAAATGTATGTCTGTGGTTGGTAATGAGATTATGTTTGTGAAGTGAACTCTGCGTGGTGTCAAAGGACGGGGTCGGAAACTTTAATAAACAAAATTCTATGACGTTGACATTTGCACATTTAAGCATCCAAGGGTTAAATCATGGATGTTTCTTAGGGACAATAAATGTCAGACTTTGTTATTTTAAAGGAATTCGTACGTTGTTCCGATCTGGCATGGCTATTTTAGACTCCTTGACGCCTTGTGTGTCATCCGAGGAATAAATAATGTATGTGTACTTACACTGTAACATTGCATGTGTGATTGTTTCGTTATGGCATGTTGACATACTTTCGCATTTGATATAAAACCCAAGAATTCAATGCTGTATGGCAATCAGAATGTCCCAGATCATCATTTGCTTGTTAGTTTTATTGAGTCAAAATTGATTAAACCCTACTACGGTCGCCCGAGGGTTAAACCCTAACAAGCTTCCCAGACTTCATAAATGTTGTACACTCTAATCTATTTATAGACAATGTCACTATGCACTGTGTAAGTAAGTTGAAGTACTACACGTCGGACCGAAAAGATCCATAGGTCCGATGAAGAAGCGTTCACCAGTTTCTGTGGCCACGGCATACTAGGTGATTGTGTGGCCAGCACTATGCACAGCCGCCTTTACTTTACCCCAACTAAGGCCAGGTACCCATCAGAGCTGGGTAGACTCAGGGACACCCTCCAGACCCGGGAAAAAATACTAGCCTGCGCCAGGAATCGAACCCGTTACCTTCGGCTCGCCATCCGAACGCGCTGCCGCTCGGCATGTACTGTGTACTCATTAGTTATTATACACCTCTTTGTGACGGTGATGTTAGATTCAGTGCCGTTGCTAGGGATTTGGGGGCCCCTGCATTTTGACATTCGACATTATGACATAAGAAAAAATAAATAAATACACTCCTTTGGGGGCCCCCTCAAGTAGGGACCCGGGGGGACTTTCGAATTTGGATCCCCTCTCCCCCTCCACCTAGCTACGCCACTGGTTAGATTGTTCTTTTTTTTAAACACATTTATTTATTTATTAATGAAAACAATAAGAAATGTGTTATTGATTTATTCCCTGACAAAATCATGGGGACATTAAAGTTACAAGATTACGTACACATGAAGAAAAAAAAGACTTCTCCATATAAAGTAACAAAAACTAAGCTTACAATAACAAACACATATAAAAACAAGTCTAGATCTAGCTGCTACATTTAAATGTCAAAATATATCGTCGAACCCAGAGAGTTTATAAATAGAAGTTGAAGATGTTACATCGATATGGCTGTTATTGTTGTATACAGGAGGGTTAGACTTCCCTTCCCGTATATAATGTATTAGCTGCAGACATCTGTAAATAAGTGACATTTCAGGTGGCTAGGGTGTACAGTATACATTGGTAGCCCATGGTCATCATCGAGTGGTAGATGTCTTCGCTTAACAAGCCTAGTGGACCAACCAGTTTTGTAGATGGAACGTATTTAGTTATTCTAAAGTGAAGGAATATAGAGACATACTATAGCCTGAGAAACATATACTAAAGAAGCACAGGAGATAGACAATAAAGAAGAAAAGGGGGGAGAGAGAGAGAGAGAGGGGGGGAGAGAGAGATGGGGAAAGAGTGGAAGAGAACGAGAGCTTGTAAACCCTAAACAGATTATCAAAGTCAAAGCTATCTCAAGTCTGGGCTGACCATTTCATCTTGAGATTGACAACGGAAGAAAAAAAAAATCTCTTCGCGTAAAGTTGTCTGTCGTGTTTCTGTTACGTCACGTAGCTCTTTCCCCACATTTGTCCACACTTTCTCTTCCACACGATTCAATCCCCCACACACAGCACCACACTTTCTCTTCCACACGATTCAATCCCCCACACACAGCACCATTGGCCGCATCACGTAAAGCCTCGGTTCAGACCAAACACGAGAGCCTGCAACAACTTGATTTGATTGGTTCCCGTCTCACCTCTGTCACTTCCGTTCTTTCTTTCCGCCATTTTTTTCATTTGACTTATCTGTGTTTTTTTTTATCGATTTCCCCCAACCCCACACTTACAATTATTTTCTCCCCGTCTTCTTCTTCTCTATCTCTCTCTCTCTCTCTCTCTCGCTTTCTGACTCTCTCTGTCTATTTCTCTCTCTATGACCTTCTCTTTGTATTTCTCTCCTTCTCAATATATGCTGCCAGTATAGAAGCACTAACTCAATATGTCCCACTGTTCTTCTAACACTTTCTGGCAACTTTTAACTCTAAACTTCTAACACTTTCTGGCAACTTTTAACTCTAAACTTCTAACACTTTCTGGCAACTTCTAACTCTAAACTTCTAACACTTTCTGGCAACTTTTAACTCTAAACTTCTAACACTTTCTGGCAACTTTTAACTCTAAACTTCTAACACTTTCTGGCAACTTTTAACTCTAAACTTCTAACACTTTCTGGCAACTTTTAACTCTAAACTTCTAACACTTTCTGGCAACTTTTAACTCTAAACTTCTAACACTTTCTGGCAACTTTTAACTCTAAACTTCTAACACTTTCTGGCAACTTTTAACTCTAAACTTCTAACACTTTCTGGCAACTTTTAACTCTAAACTTCTAACACTTTCTGGCAACTTTTAACTCTAAACTTCTAACACTTTCTGGCAACTTTTAACTCTAAACTTCTAACACTTTCTGGCAACTTTTAACTCTAAACTTCTAACACTTTCTGGCAACTTTTAACTCTAAACTTCTAACACTTTCTGGCAACTTTTAACTCTAAACTTCTAACACTTTCTGGCAACTTTTAACTCTAAACTTCTAACACTTTCTGGCAACTTTTAACTCTAAACTTCTAACACTTTCTGGCAACTTTTAACTCTAAACTTGTTCAAGAAACAAGAAAAAACTAAATTGAATAAGAAATATCTATGTATAAACATTACTCCCCCATTTTAGACCTGTTAGTCTATTAGTGAAGTTTACACAAAGTAAATGAAATCCCCCCCCCCCTCTCTCAATGCCTCCCATATAGTTTGACTATTTAACTAAATCGTTTTTATCTACACAATAAAGATTGTGCACATTTATTTTTAAAAAAACCTGTGCAGCCGACTTTCTTTAAACTCTCTAGCCAGGAATCAGGAATGTATGAACATAGTTGGGAATTGGTATTGAGACTTGTCCACAGGGAACATGCCCACCTCCCCTTTCTCCACCCCCCCCCCTCCACCCTACGCCAAACCTGCTTGGCCATAATGACCTGTTGATATGTTTATGTTTAACATTGACATGCTTGTTAAGTTTATTCAAGATTTTCTTCTGGGTTTTATTTTTTAAACCATCTAGAGCAAGTTATTAAAAGAGATTAGCTTCTGTTTAATTTTTTTTTTATGTTTCAAGTTTGACGGCCAAAAATTTATAGCTGGGCTGGGTTTTTTTTTCTTGTCCCTTCATCTTAACTTTGATTTTATTTTACGCTGATGGTTTATGATCTAATTTTTGTCATGTTTTGAGCCGCCTTATTTTTTTAAAGACCTCCTTGTTTTTTTATAGTTTTTATTTTCAGATTTTCTAGTCTCAGCTTTCTGAACACATTTTCGGCGACAGAATGAAGAACTCGGCGCCGTGTGGCGTTCAATGTGATGATTGGAAGATGGAAAGAAGGGAGATAATTTATTGCCTCCCCTATTTATATTCTAGATGGCTTTGTGGTGAAATATATGAGGTTAATGTAAACATGATAGGTATAATTATAATGTTGTTGTTTTATAACTATATGTTGGTGCTTTCGATAGAATTTTTATGTTTTTTTGTGAATTGTGTGCTTTTGTCACGGGTCTGGTTTACTTGGATATAATTTACTCAAGCCAAGTTTAAATAATTTAATGCCTGAACTTTGATACTGATGTTCAAATACAATTCCAATGCAGGTTTATTGACATTGTGTGAAGTTTTGAATAAAGAATGTTCACATTATAGCCTACTGGAAGGTTATAAATAACTTCTAAAGCAATCTTCAGACAAAAGAAAAACAAATCAGCGCGTCTTATAAAGTTTTTCTTGTGCTAGAACGTATATTCCCGAACATTTAGATACTACAAGGACATATCTTTGTTTACACAATAATCTATAAGACATAAATAAATATAATAATAAATAACTCTAATATAGATATAATTGGACAAAGACGGGAATTATGTTTGAAATAATATCAACTGTCAACTATTTTTGTTCTTGTATGTTTGTTGTGTTTTTTTCTTTGGTGTACAAGTGGCGCCAGGTGCACACCATATACACCTGGGATGCTATAGCTTGTGGTGATTACTTTGAGTAGAATAAAATGAGATAATTTATTACACAGTGTAGGCATGTTTGCTATTTTCTGGAGAGATTTGTGCAAAATCTGCTTTAAACCTAACTTTGAATACTTTCCTCCCTTTTCCATTTGATTCGAAATACAACAAGGATGTATTCCAACATCAAACATCACACATCAGCACCACGCCAGGGCGGGAAAAGGGCACATCATGTCATCGACATCTTTGGTTGTCTGTCAACACTAAAGAACGGCACCTCCTCATTTATTCATTGGCCCCGCCTTCTTGGAAAAACAGCGGTAACGAAATCACGATCTCCCCCCCCCCCACCTTCCCCCGTCCTCTGCAAATTTTTTTTTCTATCCAACTGACCTAACTGTTTGTTCAACTGTTTGTTCAACTGTTTGTTCAACTGTTTGTTCAACTGTTTGTTCAACTGTTTGTTCAACTGTTTGTTCAACTGTTTGTTCAACTGTTTGTTCAACTGTTTGTTCAACTGTTTGTTCATCCTTTCTGTCCCCCAGCAGAAATCTTTAGAAATATCTGACTGAAACAGGAAAATAGATTCAACATAATGGGATCCTGGTCTTGCTGAGTTAGTCTATTCTTTGAATAGAATATAGACACTACCAGATCTTAGCTTGTACATAGATAGACTTGTATTAAACGAACACAACTTCAGATTCAATAGACACGTTTTTTATCTATGCAAAAATTGAATAAAAAAGACAGTTATAATGGATATGTTAATTTATTTGCATGTAACAATTTAAAACAAATAATTCCGAAGTAAAAGAGAATGACCAACTATACAAACTTGGCAATTTAACTTTAAGGATTTACAAAGTATCTTTGTCTGGACCAGTACTACATATCCTTTAATAGTGGAGTTGGAGTCTTCAGAACTAACTCAGACATTTTCACAAACTAAATGTCCTGCTAACTAGATCAACGAAGTGTGAATGCTGGTGACTTGCTACACAGTAAGAAAAATTTCTGCGTGATGCGAGAGTTATGGGTGATGTTTCTAGAACCTTCTAAAAATGTACCAGACACACCAGAGGCAAATTCTGTGTAGATCATAGAAATGCATATTTAATAAGTGCAGGGTTAAAGGTTAAGACAATGCTAAAATGTGCCCTCTTTCCTCATGTACACACCTACACGACACCTCCCTCTTCACTCCTCAATTTTTATTCGCACGGATGTTAATAATTGTTTCACCTGTAATGTTCACACAGTCTTGTTGGGGAAACCGCCACAAAATGTTTACGGACATTTGACCAGAGGAGTCGCGAGCATTCACCACGTGGCTATTGAAAGCATAAACAAAAAACTTTCGCACGCACACACATAGGATCGGATGACGCCCCTCCATAGGCCTCCCCCCCCCCCCCCAAACCCTGACCCCAACCTTTCCTTCCCCCCTTGACGCCATCAATGTTTTCTAAACTATGTGTGGGTGTGTTCGAGTGTCGACAAGAACCAGCAGTGTATTTCGTCTCTTCATATTTGATGATTGTTTGTGTTTTCATTTTTCACTCTTCATTGCGAAACTTATATTGGTTGATTTGTTGTGAATTAATCTTTTCAAATTGTGTGTTTTATTCAGTCATTGCGTGACAATTAAGTCAATTATTGACTAATTTGTATAATCGACTTTATTAATCATTTTATTTAGTTTGCTAAGATTGTTAGAGTCAAAGTGACTGAGCAGTTCTCACAACTAGTCACAACACTGTGTTTTTTTTTTTTTTTTTTTTTGCCCACTCTCAATCTAAAATGTCAAGTTTATTCAACTGTGTATCGTGTACCGTGTACCGTGTACTACACATGATATAACTTTTACACCTGGAATTTTGTGTAAACATAGCTCGGTATCGGACGCCACTTACCAACTAGACGTGGGACGAGAGCTGGACATATCAACCTTCTCTTCCCCTCTCCTCCTTTCTCTCTGCCTGTATATCAACCCTCCAGTCAATAGTCAACAATCAACAATCAACAATCAACAATCAACAGTTAACAGACGAACCGTCTGTAAACAAGGGAGAGAACCTTTCTCTTCTTTGGACCTTCAGACTTTGTTTTTATTATGGCATGTGTGCTGTTGTCTGATGTTACGTCTAATGTTACGTTTAGCAGTGATTGTAGCACTGGAGTACTAGACGCTGTTGGGGATGTTAAGCAGGCTGGTGAAAAAAATAAAAAAAGGCTGCGTCGCTCCTCTTCATTTAATGGTTGTTGCTTGGATATCTCTGAGCAAACAACCATTAATGGGCCACAGCAGGATTTCAATAACCAAATCTTGCAGGGATTTACCAACGTTCAGCTCTCAATATCAGAGAGCAGCTTGAAGATAGAAGCCTTGGTGCAACACCTGCAAATCTTTCCTACATTCCAAGCTTCTCTAGACACGTTAGTAGCTAGGGTGGAGAAGATTAGCGAGGAGATTGGAATGGTAAAGCAACTGAATGAGCGTGTGACCGCAGTTGAACAAGTAATCAGTATAGTAGATAAGATTTCAACTGAAAA